>CM055101.1:37739373-38339373 GCA_029204225.1 Diphasiastrum complanatum | reverse complement strand
GTGGAACAAAGGCAATGGGCAAATTGACACGTCTATAGTCTCAATCCATCCCTGAGAGATAACTGCCTCAAATTAATAACTAACTCCAAACAGCTGCAGTCTCTTCAAGTTTAACACCAATTTCAGAAAGTAAAGTTACCTAAAAATCTCTAGGCTTCTTATGTCCAACGTTAAGAGGAAATGATTGTTTCAATGTCATGCCAAGTGCTTGTTTCTCCTTTGTTCTTTAAAGGTGCCTCAAAGAGCAGATTGTACTTTTGCCACAATTAAGCCTTCTGTCCAAAATTCAATGTGAACATTTAAATATTGACACCTAGAGGCTACCACTTAAATCTCTGTTCTCCAATTCCAAGTTCTAATCACTAAATGTCTGTCTACAGGTAGTGAAAGGTTCCAGTGCTAGGTTTCACTCTCAAAATGGAAGTCAACTTCTGTCATGAACCCTCTGACAAAAGGTTTGATTGCTTCTTGGTTTCCAAGGAGAGACTTGAACCTGGGACCAAAAAAACTTTGAATGTCAAGCTAACCAACTGAGCCAACCCCATTGGGCCAAAAGGTCTGATTAAATCAACAGCCCCTGTAAAAAATTCTAGATTTCCTTATAACGATGCAGATAAACTCACCTTCAGCATTACTTAAGAAAAGTCCCAACGCCACTGGCCTTCCTCTGAGGTCCGGCTCCAGCCCTCAAGCGAAGGCCCAGCCTCAGAGAACTGCCAACCCTGGGCTTTCCTTAGCCCCCCTAAAAAGAATTATTCTGATTGATCGTTGTGAGATGCAAGTGTTGCATAACGACGAGCAAGTGCATTTTATTTCAACAAGAAAAAAAAAGCAAATAAAAGGGTTTGGTTAGGCATTGGGTATGAAGTCTTACAGGAAGAGGTAAAACTTTCTTGTTCCTTCCTTCAATCACAAAGTCTCGAATACGCTCCTGACAACTCCTGTCAATCAGTTGACAAGCATTACATCAACTAAGTAGCTCCTTGCTACTTCCAAATCCTCTATTTTTCTACGTACATCTACTTCTTCTTATTGATTATGTAGGTGTATCTAGGACATGTAGCTAATGAGTGAGATAGCAGAGACAAACAAGATTTAAAATGAAGAGCATACTCTAGGCCATCAGTCGGCTCCCATGTATCTTCGTCCTCATCATACCCTTTCCAACGAACCTGTGAATGCAAAAGCAGCAGTGTGATATTATTAGCCACTAAATTTGTCGATTTTGTGAACCCAAGACATGCAATTAAATGTATTTTCTATACTAAGCTAGCAAAACTGTAGTAGATGCATGCAAGTTCTTAGCGCAATCCAAAGAACAAATTAACAATGGAAGAAACATTTTGCTGTCATTGCTAACTCAACTGAAAGCAATACGATGATGGAAAGTAGCTACCTTGAATTCCAGTCCCTTTTTGCTGTTCTCACTGGAACCAACCCATCTTATTCCAATAACCTTCTCAACTTCATACTCTCCGGGTTCAACTGTTTCTGATTCATCTTCGCTTTCTTCTTTCTTGGTCACATCACTTGCATCTGAATTTTTGGATTTCTTGTCAGCCTTGAAATCCAGGCTATCTTCGGGCTCTCTGTACTTTTGGCACAACTTTTGCCATTCTTTTAGCAATGCTAAGAAATCTTCAGCCGCCTCGTTACGTACCTGCACCACAATCAAGCCAATTATCGACAGCATGCAAGCATCAAAACAGCCTGTACCCGTTGCCAATAGGCACAAGAATGATGATACTAGATGATAGAAAAATAAACGCACCTCCGTTTCGGGATGGTTATATCTTAAACTCTTGCATGCATTCTCGTTTAGATCGACTGCCCATCTCTGCAAGATTCACATGCTAACATCAATATACAGCTCTCATTGTCTGAAAGATTAAGCCATACTTTCATGACATACTCGAACGCTATGTATACTTTCCTAGTTTACGTTCTAAAAGAAAAAGACCTCTTCTCCGAAGTTTAAAATTTCTTTTGGCTAATTTCATCATGGAGTCACCACACAATGATAAACCTGGAAGTCCTAAAAGAGATGTTTTGGTCTACTATCTAGTACCACAGAGTTCTGAAAGCTTGTAGTTTGAAAGATATCTTAAGGCATTTCAATGTGCCAAGACAATATTAGTTTAAGGCTGATCGTTTTGTACTAAACGTCGGAGCTGCAAAGAGAATGCTACAAACAGAGTGTGCCGTGTGCTTGAACCTACTGTGACTAGGTTGACACAAGCCAGTGAAGCTCCCATGCACAAACCGGTTGACATGCCTCCACATCCTGCGTACAAATCTAACAAACTAAGTTGATATTTTGAGACAGAGTTCTTTTCACAAGTTGCTTCACTGTCAGACTTTTGATCTGAATTAGCAGCGGTTGCATTAACATCATCGCAGATTGTAGATGACTCATCACTGCAGGTTGATCCAGCATCTGCAAAGGAATAAAGGCAAATTAACACACTTACGCAAGTAGAGCTTTTGCCTACAAATAAAAAACAGGGGACTCAAAATAATATTTACCATTTAGTTGGAAACAATATTGACACATCAACAGAATTTCAAATACCTGCAGTTAGATTAAAATAGGTCGAATAAGCATAATTATAACCCATGTCAAAATAGTAGTCACACGCAGGAATCGACCTTTTCAGCTTGTTAAAGTTTTTCTGCAACCAGCAACACTTGTTAGCAACCCTTCAATTATTATACATCAACACCTTACCATGATCAGGCAAGTTAACCAAAAACCCATAAAAATTTGCACAATCAAAAACAACCAAAACAGGAAAAGCATAACGCTAAATGACTATGACAATCTTATTCTTTGATGGACAATTTGTTGCAAGTGGTAATCGAAATGTTTTACTACGCTGCTAAAGCAGCAACGACATGGAAAAGCTGTTAGTATAAGTAACAATTTGGGTGGTAATTTTTTGACTTAGTGGGAAGCTCTTAGTATGGGCAACAATGTGGGAGGTGATCTCTTGATTTAAGATTTTCTTCACCTGGGAGCCTAAGCTTTTATACATCTGTACCGTGCTATCTTGCTCAATGGCAGATATAGTTCCATCTCAGTGTTCTCGTCTTCCTGCAATGTAAATCTTTGCCTCCTCTCCCTCTACCTTTTGTCTGCGCATCTCTAATCATCAACAGGTATTGTGGCCATGCACTGTCCATAACATTTTCCCCCTTTGTTTTGTACAATCGTCTGAACTTCTCTTGCCATTGTTGACTGTGCTTCATGTTCTGCCATTGCTGTCTGTTCCATGACCAAGAAGGAAGAACTGTCTGCTGCTGGCCTGTCACTAAGATCATCTTCAATCAGCAAGTTGTGGGATGCAGGCTCTTCTCGAGCCTTCTTGGTGCTTGGCCATCGTGGCCTATTTCATACAATTTTGCAACAGTTGGTGATTTAATGACAGTGTTCCTTCGCATCAACAAAGCTCAGACATGGAAATGCCTGGGAGGCATTGAGAAGCATGTACCAGACAGACTGTGACCAATCAACTGTATTTACATAAGAAGCTCATGATGCTCAAGATGCAAAAGGTGAATCAATATTTCATGAATTCAAACCGGCTAGCTTGATTAGATTCGGCAAAAGGTTCAAACCCTTTTTTTTTATTGTTTTCCTATCGGGGGGATTCTACTTGAATTTTGTGGCCCATGGGGACTAGTAACTTAGTAAGTTCCAACTTCTAACATTAAACAGGTTACATTGGAAGTCATTGAGATGAGCGAAACTGTTTGACAGATAGTTGCAATTAAAAACTAGTGTAACATTCTCTCAATGAAATGTTAGGGAGAAAAGAACCAACTAAATATCAGTAGTTGCATTCAGTAACAATTTTAGTCTACAATATGCAACGTTATCATCTCAAATTGATTCTGAATTTGAACCTCTATTCCAACATGTCGATTCTTTGAAAATCTGAAATCCCCCCCCTGTTATTTCCGCTTTTCTTGCGAGATTTGAAAGAGATTAGGGGTGTTTTCAAATCATTTGTTAGGAGCTTGATACAAAGTTCTAGTCCTTTGTTTAACGATTCAAACAGCCTGGGAAAGATGAAAGATTCTTTGGTCTAACCTCAAATCTTCACCACCATTCGCAAAAAAATTGTGATCCTTCTCATCTATCCCTCTGATTGTCACTAATTTGGGTCATTATTCTGGTCCCTGGAACAATTAGGGCCAGAATGCCATGAGGCCAGTTCCAACCGGTTCCCCGGTTCGAACCGGCTCCAAACGGTTCGATGGTTCGAACCGCAGTTAGATGCAACTAGACTAAATGGCCGCAGCTGTCCAGCAAGTGACAGAACGTAAGGTTGTATTGTTCAATTACCAAGATCGTAACCATTTGAATATCTGCAATGTAGTTCTATGCCCATCTTTCTCCATCTTACCTCTCCCTTTTCTCCAATGTTCAACAATATAGCAGGTCATATGCACCTAATACTTTACAAAAAACTTCTCAATAGTCACAGTTTGATATAGCAAGCCTCGGGCATAAATTTAGCAAAACTTGTAGAATGGCTTTGTGAAAAGATCGTACTTATAAAGTTGAACTACAAAATTCTCACATCTAATGACTGCACGAGAGACCGTTTTAGATTAGACTTCCATCACTATAAAATTGCAAGTTAGAAATTTACCAACGCATGAGAAACAAATGGTTTTAGCAAGTAAGCCCATGTGATATACTCTTGAAATTATTCGTAGTCTGCTAGACAAGACAAGGTAGTGCTTACCATGGGTGACACCTGTACAACTTTAATTTTCCCAGTAATACATTCAAGAGGATTATCATCCTTAACTTCAGAGTAGAAAATTCGCTTTGGGTCATGTTTCTGTGCTTCATCTTTCCCTATTGCCTGCATTAACAATACAAATTAAGAAACAAAATTATGCAAAGTACATAGTACCAATGTTGTATGCATACAATCCAAATTGCAATCCAAATCATGTTCCGGAATTCCCATTTGGGGAACCCAAAACTTGGAGAAAACAATCTGTTTTTTAGAAAATTTCAGGCCTTCTTTCGAAGTCATTTGAGTTTTATGAGTTACTAAAAAAGGTGAGTTATCTGAAAATAATTTTGAGGTTTTTTGGGGTTTCTTTTGACTTTAGGTTTAAAATAATCTTTCTTTTGAAAAGCATTCCGCTGTCCGGAATGCTGACAACACGGAACGTTAATTCTGGATCTCAGTTGCAGTGTTTCAAACTACATACTTTGAACAACTGTAGTAAATGAACCATCAAAACAACATAGGTTTATGTTATCAGCTTCCATTGACGACCTCACCGTGTCCTCAGCTCGGAAGAACCACTGGGCACACAACCACAAACTTCCATCTACCGCTTTGAAAAACTCAATGATCCTTCCCAAATAATCGGACCCACCATCGGACTGCAAAAATACACAGAAACTTGAATGGTTCAGGAAATTGAAGCAGTCTGGTAAAGATCTGGCTTTAATGCACTTATATCGCTCCTTCACATTTATAAAGCTGCTCGCATAACTAGCAAGTGCTACAAGAGTTTAGAACAAACATTGATAGTCACACAGTCACCCAATTTGTATGAGACGTTGTCAACCAGTGCCTGCAAATAGTGAGCAGCACACTCAACACTCCCTTCTGTCTCTTCAGCTCTGCAAAGAAACTTGGAAGTTAGAATATGTGATTATAAAAATTGGAACTTATCAGCCTATATCAGGTTTTTAGCTGTGGTCTATAGTGTGCAAGAAGCACATTGTCAGTCTTGTAACATACCAGGTTCAGGTTGACACGTTCCCAGACAAATTCACCGGGATGAAACAAAAGCCATGGACCAAAGTACTTGACAAATAAAGCTTTCTAGTCAACAGTTATTCGAGATCGCAAAATACAAGGATTGGATTGGTGAGTACGGGTGCAGCAAAACTGTTCTTTCTCTGCTTGCAGATTCTTCAACCAAACCTATCATGTTGGACTTCACTACAATGTTTGTTCGTTTGGTTTGTCTAATGCGATCTTGGCAGCTTTACCCAAAGTGGACAGTCTGCGAGTGGTAGGCTAATTGCTAGCACAGAAAGGACATGAAATATCTGTCTGAAAGAGATAAGTTACCACACTATCCCAGTGACGGCTAGGAAAAAGGATGAAGTTACAAGATCAAAAACTATATTTTAAATAGCAAAATTAAGTCTCAATGTAAGCAATTTACGAATCTATTATCTTACCCAGGATCTTCTGAAGTCTTCCTCCTTTCAGCTTTCTGCATAGCCACAATGGACAAAATTTAACTGGTCAAAAGATAGTGAACACCGTCAGCTCTGAAATAATGAATGCTTGTTGAGAGTCCAAGCACATTCCAATCTCAACAAAGTGGACAGTCTGTTATGACGCAATAGAAACCAACTCTCATCCACAACACTATGCTTTTCGGTGAAGTTTATAAGATATGTGACACTAATACTTCTACTAAAAGAAGAATGAATACCAACAACAAGACATCTTCATTCATGAGACAATCCATATTATCAACCTATCTGCAGTAGGCAAGGATATCTCACGGTTATCCATTGGCATAATAATAATGAATGCCAAACTAAGACGCCATGCTTTGGCAATATAAACACTGGTGCATAAAAGGTATGGCCGACTGCAATAGGCTGGAATGTAGATTTAGTTTTTTCAGAAACAATAATCATAGTGATGGAATGAAAATGCTCAAATATATCTTCGGAACAATAATTGCCTAGGCCAAACTTACTCTGAGAACATGTTTTGCTACTCAGCTGCTCTGCTTGGAGACACGAAAGCTACTTTTGTCAGTAGGCAGAACTTTCAGCATGCACCTTAAAACCGGGAACAGCAAATTGCTGAACAAATAGACCGTGTCGATATGAAACCAACAAAAAATTTGAGCTAAAGCATGTCATAGAATGAGGATGTAATAGAGCTCCAAATGAACATTTGGACTTCTTTTTCTCTGTGAGAACAAAATGGCTTGCAAGGAATCACTGCATGCCTTTTGATAAGTTGCAAAGCTGATCTCCCACAAACTGTGGATTGACTAGAAATGACAGTTCCATGCTCTTACGAAACTTGGAAGCAAGATAACGGCAAGTGATGTGAAATCTCACATTATCTCATGAGATGTTGCTACCAAAAAATGCCCAATAGATACAATGGAAAGCGGAAATAAAGGAGAGACAGAATGCAGGTGAATGAATGTGGAGGAAAAGTAATACCAAAAATCACCAAAAGCCAAATTTCAAACTTAAACCATCTATGCCGTTAGTATGGGAAAGCAATATGACACAATGGAAAGAATGGATAGAAATATGTTTCCCCAAGACAAGTCCTAGAAATGATTTCCATGTCTTTGTCTATGAGCTTTGAGATTGCTGTTGATAAAGAGTTTTTGCATGCTACAGCTTAGCCCTTGTGAGTTGTCAATTTATTGATAAGCCTGTTGAGAATCAAATTCAATCAATAAACCATCATGCTCCTTTAATATGGCTCAAAGCCACCATTTTGGGTTGCTTACAATGTAAGTACTGTACAAGGCAATCTCCGTATCCCATAAACCATTCAGTAATGTTAGAAGCAAGATAGCTCGAGTAATATTTTGTGTCTCAACGCTAGATTGATAAAGCTAGTAGTTAAGTTATTTGATCTTCGTAAAACACTATGGAACTTTACTGAAGCGTAATGGGTTCCCACAGCTGATTACTCACTTCATTGTTGTTGTTAAGTCTATGATATCCTCACATAATATCATATAAAGATTTGAGTTCAGTTGACAAGTCATTGAGTATAACTACAGAATGTACATACATCTCATTGGTCAGTTATTATCTTCAATTTAACCTTTTAGTCCATATAATACACATATATAATGGCATCCTCAGAAAATAACAGTGCTGGCAGAACTAAATAGCATTTGAGCAGATTCAGCAGAGTCCAGCTGTTTTCATCTTGATTTGTTCTTTCAAAGTTTTATTTGGACCATTAAAAATACCAAGGCGGACTATGAGTTTCGAAAGTGACATGTTCTCATATAAATTTTAGAATATATATTGACCCATACGACAATCAAAGCCATGAATAGGAATTAGCATCATCATCCTTTCCGCTATGAGAGAGTGACCTTTTCAAACGGTAAAATACCTGTGCCATCATTGAACAGCTAGTTTACCCACTTCAAATGCCACTTGATATTTTATTTCTGAATACAGTGTTAAAAATTCGTGTTCGCTCTTTCATACTGCTTTCAAGGAAAATATGATTGTGACCCAGACATGCAAAAGTAGCTCCGAAAAGCCAATAAAGAAGTCCAAAGTGGAGCAAAAAACAATTTGCAATTTCCAAACCAGAGCTAATACTTTCGAGGATAGATTCAATGTCATCTCAGATTGTAAAGCAACCACAGATCTATGGTGAGGCAGGCCTCCTTTAACTGCAGCTTTACGTGTTGACTGGTCACACAAAATCCCCAAGCATAAAAGATCAGCACGGCATGTTACTATTCATTCTGGAGGTGCATTAAATTTGGAGCATTCTGGAGGTGCATTAAATTCTCCAAAGATAGCCGTTCCTTGTTAATTAAAGATTGTTGTGCCTCTGTAGCGAGATGCAGTGGGATCCATTCTGCCTTGCTTTTTAGGTCAAAGATGTTTAAACACGAGATCGTTAAACAGTATGTGAAACAGATTTTGACATTTGGAAGCAACATACCCATTTCGTACCAAAATGTAAAACATATCATTCTTTTCATACGGCATCCTGCGTTTCGGAAGTGCAGAGCGTAATTCAAAGTTACTTGAAAATCTTTGGTTTGTGGTAAAAACAGCTCAATTTGGACAGCCATCTTGTTTTGCCGAATTTCAGCGTAGGGAGCATGATTTCCTACATGGGTCAGCATGAAACTATGCCCTTCCGATGCTTGCAGCTTCAGCCCATTTTTCAGGAGATTTGTCTGAGTGAGATTGCTTATCAAAAATAGCTGATTTCAGTGCAATCGGAAGTGTGGCATAACTTTGCAACCGACATTTTTCTTTGAGTATAGGAGGACAAATCATGATCCTAATGACGGGGTGATAATCTTGCGTGGATTCTCAAAAAAGAAATGACATGATGAAGATGGGAATTCAAGCTTCAGCCCCGAATGAACCTTTGATGATACCAGGAACCTTTTTTTTATGAAAACCGAAACAAAAGAGTAAACGTTTCCAGCAAAAATTTTGATTACTTATTTCACAACTAAATTGCCTTCAAAAATCATAGCAAAGTAGATGTATCACTATGTACATCACGATGATCTCTGAAGGTCCAACTGTTTCCTTTTTTGAAGTTTCGTTGATTATTTTTATCCTCTCCAAGAATTTGAGTTAAAAAGGCCAAGAATATCCTCTTAGGCACCGATAGCCAATTGTGCTTGATAACGTGAATTCTCAATCTCTCTAACCAAAAAATATGGAGGCTTGATGAGGCAATCTGAAGTTTCATGCCCTATGAATAAACAAGTCTTGAAACTTTGGCATAGCTCTTGCTTGTTTGTGGTAGATATGGTTGTGGGCTAATGGGTTGTCGTCCTCCCAAAATAGAGTTGACATTGTGCCCCTACATATTCCATGGCTAGCATTTGGTAATTTCATTTACATGTTTACAATAATCTCAATTTCTAGCAGTCATTTAGAATACACTAACCAATAAACATTTTACCAAAACTTAAATTCAACCATATTAAAAACTTACAAAAACCACATCGATAGCAAAAATTATAAAAATCATTAAACACATAATAATCATATGATTAACAAGGCTCATCCATCCCCAAAGCTTTTCAAGGATTGTTGAATTTCAACAAGCCCCTTTGTAAGGCTTGTTGAATTTTGTTTCTTCGATTTTCTTAGCTTTGTCATAATAGCGATAAGCTATTGTGATGATATGCTAGCAGCTAAGATGTCACTCTTAGGTGAATTTGAGCATTTAAATGAGTTTTTTTTTAATGCAATCTTTGTTTTTTTATTTTTCACCAACTTAAATGCCACACTTAGCAAAGCTTCTCCTGATATTTTAATCACCTTGTTTAACACATGTTCATTACACAGAAAGGTCCATGGAGCTTTTATGGGAATAATGTCTTTGCTTTTTATAGCCCATGGGTTTTGTGCTAGGAATCCCTCATGAGAAGGCTAGCTACCCATGGTAACAAGTTGAATCACGGGAGTGGCAAAACCTACTAATCCGATGGTAGCCAGCCATCGAACGAAGGATACTTGTCGTAGCATTTGTGGATGGATGGTTGAGATCATAGATGCACCGAATCGGGATTCGCTGGGTCCGCGATTGGCAAATCGTGATTCGGAACCAAGAGCAAAATTAAATAAAAAATTTGGAAAAATAGCTTATGGCTAAAAAAATTTTAGGGGATCGATGGTCAAACCAGCGTTTTGCCTCTCAGAAGTGCAGTAGATGAGGCACAAACAGATCTTATTTTCAGTAGCTATCTTGGTTGTTATTTGATATGAAAGTGTGGCCATAAAGAATTTCACAGGGTACCAAAAGGGTGTGCCTCACCATTCTTAATGGTATGGAAGTACTTTCCCAAAATGTTAGAAGCCCGGTCATTTATGGCTCATCTGATACTAGATAGTATGCCCATAGATCTAAGATCATTATACCTGGCCGAAAGATTAGTAGAAAATCTATTCCCTAATACATAGCTATTTAATATGTTGTTTTCTAAGTAGACAGATTCGAGCATTTTATACAGATAAAGTGTAGATAGTATTGCATATTTGTCGCTGAATTAAGCAGTCAAATTTGACCATACTACACGTGCAGATAAGTGTAGCTTCAGACCTTATACGTTTTAGTAGCTCATGCAGATGAAATAGCAAATACTGCATGATGATTGTCTGATTAGATACCTTGGCACTTTTGGAGGGATAGCGATGGCCCCATCTTTGAACAGCCTCTGCTTTGGGAACAGCATTCCCCACAAACTTGGCCAAGAAGGCGGCTTTGTCTGCCTTTCTCTTTGCGGGCACATTCTTTTCTCCCTTCAACTTTTTGTTAGCCGGTTCATTTATCTCATCTAGCTCTTCCTGTTCCTCCTCGGAATCAACTACAATCATTTCCTCGGCGGTATCTCTCTTCGTTTTCATCTTGTATAGCTTCGGAGTAGCAGCACACTTACTTCAAGCAAAAACAATCAGCTAAAAACAAAAATAAGCAACCCACAGATTCCAGTAGCAAAGGTGACTGCTAACGAGGAAGGCAGCACTTATAAATGGCAATGAATGGAAAAAATGTACCAAGAAATGCCAGCTGAACTCACCAAGTATATCAATAATAAATGTCAGTCTTGAAACAACAAGGGAGGAGAACAAAATTTCAGACAATTAACAAGAAGTAGGAAATTCTGAAAGAAAAAAAGATGCGAACAGAACTGCAGACAAATAACAAGAACCAATGGGTAGTCCAGCAAGACAAAGGAGCGCAAACACAACATAAGCTGCTAATTGGAGCAAGATCTTTGTCACTATAGGCAAACCAACCACTGGCTGCTAAGTACTCCTCTAGAACAGAAAACCCACAAAGGAAATAAATCAACAAAAACTAGGAGGAAAGCTACAGACGCACATGTCGGAGAGGTGAGTGAGCTGATCATTTATCTTATTCTGCATCAACAGAAAGGAGCTGGAGGACAGATTGTGGTAAGCAGCAGGCAGAGGCAGGCAATGCAGCACCTGCTCGTGCTCGTGCTCCTCCTCTTCCTCTTCCTCTGGCTGCTGCTGCTGCAACATGGAGACTCGAGAGGAGGTAGTTATGAAAATTGAGAGTGGAGTGGAACTGCGCAGTGAAGGATAAAGTTACGCTGCGCAGTTGGCAAAGGAATACCGAGGAGAGGAGAGCTCTGAGGTGAGAGAAAGAATGTCCCTTTTTCGAAAAACCAAAAAAGGGAGGGAAAAAGTAAGGTGAACGGCGGGAAGCTGAGAGAGTACAGCTCTATTCCCTCCTCAATACCCATCCAATCAGATCTATCTTGCAATCTCATTATACATTTTTTGCTTTGAGTGCTATATGTACACTACACTGTACATACTCTACATATCCCAGACTAGGCATTAGGCTAGGCCCGATGCTTGGAAGCTCGGCCCCATGCCCTTGGTCCTCCACCACTCCCGTAATTCAAGTTTTAACAACAATCATATGAATCGGGAGCGGATGGTCACCTGAGATTTCTTAGAGATCCTGGTTGGAACAACCACATTTAAGGGAGAAGGATACTTGGGAGCTTGTGAGAGTAATCTTGATTTGAGACTAAGAGCGCAGGCAAGGCTCCACTCTCATCAAACGATTGAGCATGATTAAAAGGTGGCATCATAATATCTCCACGTTGATGGAGAATTATCCATTCTTGGACAAGATGCCTTGTCTGAACCCTCAATCAAGAATATGCTTCCTTAGATGATTGAATCTCTCAAGCGCACCATCACAATAGATCAATGTGGGGGCTATGTTCTATCTCTACCATGGCAACCTTGGTTGTCATTGCCCTACCTAGTACCATTCGTTATTCATAACATTTTTTTTACCTTCACTTGCAAACGAAGGCAATATTGTGTTCGACTTGGTCAAGAAAGTATGAACAAAAGTCAATGTTAAAAAGAGTGCTAGGCCTTAGGCCCTTTGGTAACTGGCCATGCCGAGATCGTGATAGAGCCATAATTGGGCTCTAACAATCTTTCCCTCCTCTAACAAGTCATCGGTCCTCGATGACAAACTCCGGGTAAGACTTCTATGACTTCTGCAATGCATGTCACGTCTCCCAGATAGCATCTAACAACGGATGCCTGTTAGCCGATATTTCCGCACGGAAAATCGGGCTAAATTGAAGCTTAAGTCGCAATAACTGAAAAAACCGGCATGTAAAATCCGGTTACTAGAGAAAAATTGGCACAAATTTGCCTTAGAACTGGGTCCCACCCCGCCCCTAAAGTGGCTAGACACAGTTTAAAAGAAAGAAACTGACTTTCGAAAAAATCGTCAAAAATATTTTGTGGTCAATTTTTGTAAAGACTGAGCCAGAAATGCCGGTCCACCTAGAATTGGGTCCCAGCCCACCCTAAATGAGGCTAGAAAAAAAGTTTGCGGCCTTAGAAATGGCCTGTGATAAAGTTTTACGGCTTTTTGGCCAGTTGTAAAAACAGCCGGCATAGCCGTGCTAAAATCCTACCATGTACAGAGTTGGTTTTACTAATATATGGTTGCCTAGTGCATTTTCAGGGAAACCATGTTGTCGTGGGAGCCCTAGTCATGAATGCTAGAAAAGTCAACCCCAGTCAAAGAGCCATCAAAGAAAAATATTTATTGGGCAAAACCCAAGCTGTGAATTATGGGCAATACTGAAAACTTGCAGTAACCCTAATGGGTAAAATTGGGCAAATTACGGGAAATGGGCAAAGTACGCAAATCAGTCAGTAATCCCGAGAAACCAAAAGCCAAAAGCCGGGCTGTGCATACTACTAGAAAAAATCAAATGAAAAGCCTTCTCTTGATCCTTTGTACTTGCAGCTGGTTCACACGTGTGAAAAGTTGTCATGGTATCAAAGCTTGATAGGAGAATACACATCTAATCATTGCTTTGTCAAATGGAATGACTTCTCATCATTGTTGGTGAAATTTTGCCTCTTACTAGCACTCGATTTTGAGCTAACTAGATCCACTCTCATCATCACTTATTAATGTATCTTTTTCTCTGATTTCAGAGTTGTACGGCCTACTGTAGCAGCACGTGTGAGGCCTCTAATCAAGATAGAGTGGGGGCTATGTTACTTCTCATTTTTTCCATCCATGTTGCATATGAATGGAAAGCTAATCAAGTGTAGATTGTGATGCAGAGTTTTACATGTTTGAAGGTTGTACTATCAAAGATCCTTTATTGTAGGAGTCATGGCTTGCCTAAGTCCATGATCAAAGAGCCAAGTCCTTGTGATGCATGTGCGTTGGCCAAATCACATGCAAGGCCACATCAAAGATCAATCATCAAGTATAAAGCACCTTTGGAACTCATCCATAGTGACATCCATTTCTCATCCACCAAGAGCAAGGGTGGAGCTACATGTTTTATAACATTTGTTGATGATTACTCACGTTTTTTTTGGGTTTACCTCTTATCTTCTAGAGCACTTGCATATGAAACTTTTGTGAAGTTCAAAACTTTTGTTGAGAATCAACTATCTTGTAAAATTAAAGCTTTGAGAAGTGATAATGGAGGTGAATACATCTCCACAAAGTTCATAAACTTTTGTAATGATTTTGGCATTAGAAGAGATTTTACTTGTTCCTACTCTCCTCAATCTAATGGAGTGGCCAAAAGAAAAAATAGAACTCTATATGAATGTGCAAAGGCACTTAGACTAGGAGTGTTACGGCCATATTCGGTAAAGGACTTGGAATAGTCCTAATATGGTAGACCGGCCCTCCAGTGTTCAAGATTATTGGTCACTCCTAGATTTTATTCCAAATCAAGGCCTATTGATGACTAATGACCTTGAGAGAACCCAGACACTCTAATTGAGACATATGGAGTAGTGCATGTACTTGTGACTGATATATGCAGGAGGTATGCATGTAGAGTTGTAACCTATTTATAGTTGACCTGCATGGGGATTGCATGGACTCATGCACAAGATCCTACTCTCTATATATTGAGGTAGTGATTATTTCGTCGATGACTTGGTCTAGGTTACCTGTTGAGCTCTTCTCCTCTTGCTGTCACATTGGCATGGCTTGGGAGCAAACCAACCAGATCAGTTTGAAATTTGCTTTCTGGAGGTCGGAATGTGCCCTCTAATCTGGACTTCTGCTTGCATGTGGATGGAAAAAAGATTAGAGGCTGAGTCGTGATGTAGAAGGCAGTTGTTGGTAACCATGGTGTGTAAACCTGATCTGTGAGAACGCCCGTGAACTGTGTGTGGAGTCATAACACGCGCGATCCAGCAGCCTTCAGACCTGCACATAATCCCTCCACATAACCCGCGATCCAGACCTGCACATCTCTCTCTCTCTCTCTCTCTCTCTCTCTCTCTCTCTCTCTCTCTCTCTCTCTCTCTCTCTCTCTCTCTCTCTCTCTCTCTCTCTCTCTCTCTCTCTCTCTCTCTCTCTCTCTCTCTCTCTCTCTCTCTCTCTCTCTCTCTCTCATGAGGTCGCCACATAATCTCTCTCGCGAGGTCGCGGATGGGGTGCCTCCCTCTCTAAGTATATGGCGGCTGGAGATGCATCATACCTAAACTTTTCAGGTCATGAGAGGCCTTGTGAGGTTTTTTCTAGTTTATGCTTTTGGGTAAATGTGGGACCGCAATTTTTTGGAATTGCATGAGTGTGCATGCTGGTCGATCGAGGGTTTTAAGAGTTTGACCAATAGTAACTTCAAATGGTTCCAAAAGTAATCTTGGGAACTCGATAAATTTGAGTTACTAGTCTCCAGTGAGAGAAATTTTGATTCCTTTGGGCATATGTGTCAATGCAGTAAACTCAGTTTCGGATATTGTTTTCCGGAAAGAGATAGGAAGAATTTGGTTTTTTCTTCTCTGTGGACAATATGCGTGTACAAAGTCCTTATCAACTTGACAATTACCTATAAGCCTTGAATTTTGAGAACTTAATACTATTATATGTGTGTCAAGCTGTAATAATCGGTTAGATTTTTTTTTTAAATCGATCTTGACAAAATGATGGTAGTGGGTTAGTTCTCCAGGCAAGTACCCTGTCAATGGGAATTTTAAGTCTCTGGTACTGTGCTTTTTATCGTTTTAACTCTGGAGTAAGATTACTCCCAGAAAATTGAGTTAAACGGTAATTTTTATAATTCTTCCTTTTCAATTTCAGTGCTACAACGATAGGTTATCCTAAAAGAATTTGATCTTTAGGATTGTGGAAATTAAAAACTTTTCAGATACTTGTTAAAATGAATTAATGGGATGAGGTCGTAATCTTTGGGAGGTAGTTCTATATTCGATTAAAAAACAAGCATATCGAATATCGTAAAGAATACCCGGAACCAAATTTTATTGATTTTCCATTGATTCTGGCAATTTTAACGAAGTAATGAACATAAACCGGTGTGGTAAAAAAGGAAGTAGCCTTGCATTTACAATTGTGTCAATGGAAGTTTTGGGAACCTTCTCTAAAAGAATTTTCTGATGACCGAAAAATCTAAGGGAGGAAGAAAAGGAGACACCTGAGTAGGTAAATGTGACAACGTTGTGTGATTTGGATTGGTTAATAATCCCTGTTTGGAAATTGCATAGCAACGGTTTTTGAATTCATTAAGTTGAATTTATTTTGAATATCTATAGGACCATGAGTTGACCCTATTTTGTTATGGAAAATTGTGACATGGAACGAGAATGACACTTGGTTCACATTAGTACTGTGAGAACCTTATTCCTAAGAGTTGTAACTCTCAGATGGTAGGAATTCAGGAATGATAGTACCAACCAGATGGGTTGTTTATGTGACGGTAGAACCATGTGCAAATTCTTGTTAAATCACAATTTTGAACTGGATTATTGCGATCCATTAGGAACAAATTTAGGGGTACTCCAGTATTTGGTGGAATAGATATGTGCATATCTGGTATTGGAAATCAAGATGAAGTTATGAGAACTCTGGATTATCAGATAATGTGGTTAAAAATCTTTTTGAAGATCGGATCCTATATTAGGTATAGGATGGACAGATAATCTTTCTGATTTTCTGTTGATCGGATCTAAAAGCAAAGGATTTTTTTGGAGAGAAAATTGATGGTATGGAACATCAGTGATTTCAAAGAGAAAATTTTTGTGTGAGAATGATCTGTAGGTCGGTGGGTAGTATTTACATTATTTGTAAATCTAATAGTTGAAACCATAGGTAAAGCCTATTTAGAGTATTTGGAGAGGTTATGAGATATAGATCCGGATCCCTCAATGGTATCTCATAAATTCTAAATCGGAAACCCTTAATAACTATTTCTCTATTAGTTTTAAACCTCTACTTTTTAGAAATTTCTTATATACTATACAATTGGATTGAGATTCATATAATTCCTTCCAACGTAGAACTAGGTTCTGAAGGACTGTTAAAGTTATATGAATTTATACTTCCATTTCATAATTGTGAATATAGCTCAGAATCAATTGATTAAGTGGAATTTAGACTTCCTGAACCCAAATTATTATCTCTATTTGATAGTTGATTATTGAGAGCAATGGTTCTATCACTCGGGATAAGATATTTTATGATTTTAAGGAAAAAGTCTGGTTTGTAATAGTATAGAATACTCATTACTGACTTTTTTCAAATCTTTGATATCTTATACGTCGTCTCCTGGAAACTTTTTAATCGAAATTGTGAAATTTCTTTTAAAAGGGGGAGAAGAAAATGATAGGAATCAGACTTTCATGGGATCAACTAGTTGCATAGATTTCTTTTGTGAATCTAGTTTGTGTGTAATGGTGGAACTATCCAGTGGAATAGAGAAAATCTCTAGGGATTATTTTGAATAATCTGGAACTAGAGGAGATTTGGGGGTTTTTGAGCTATGAGATATTCATGAATATGGGAAGTAGTAGTAAATATTGAATTAAGATTCACTGATGCGGCTACCAAGTACCATTTAGTTATGGATTGGATCAGTGGAATAAAAACTTCAATCTGAACCTTTTGTCCAAAGATGTTTGTATAAGTCAGCCTAGTCTTGGTTTGCACACTAAGATCTGAAGTGAGCTAAATGATTGAAGGAATTTTGTTGATAAAAGTATGATGGTTGGAAAACTTATGATGTGGAATTCTTCACTTCAGAGATTTCCCAGATATGTTATTTACTCAAGAGAAATAGAATTTTTGGTAGCTGAGTTACAAGATTCTCAGTGATATATGTGAGTAACATATGCGGATTTTGGAGGAATCTGCCAGATATTGACATATGTGTTTATGTACTGGGTCATAGTGAGATTTTTCTCACATGTGTATGATTAATCTTGTGTGGATCTACTATGTGTTCCTGGTTACTAAGGTTATCTGGTGCACTTAACCTAGTTGACGAACATAGACATATAATCAAGTATTGTGTTTGACAATTACTTGCAGAATTAATAGATCTGTTCTAATAGATCTATTGGTTAACTTAGAAGTGATTTGGATATGGATCTAAATGTGTCGTTATACTAGTATAAATAAGATCTGCACCTAGACATTTAAGATTTCTAAATCATGAGCAATTAACTTGAGTAGTTGACTTACTCCTGTGGAAGTTAATTGGTAAAATGGACAGTGTGAAGAGAATTCACCGCAAACTGTTTGTTTTGTGTGTATTGCTAGTAAGACACATAATTTATGAGTCATTCAGATTCATTAAGGAATTGTGTGCATAGGATACTGATTTCTTGGATGAGTATTTCTCAGTTGAGAAATAGACTTGATTCATTAGTGATAGTATCCTTGAGAGCTCAACTGGATACCGGATCCTAATGGTGCCAAGAATGGTAAACAGAATTTTGGGAATTCAGCAGAACTTTGAAATCTCTAGATGTTGTTCTAGGAGATTGTATAAAGTTTATATTGTTAAAGACGAATGTTATAAAGGTCTTTAATTTCTTTGTTGATTGTAGAATTTGGAGCTCATAACTTGATTAAGAATCGGTTTGGAAGAATATTTTTGGAATGCAGTGATTTTCCTTGTGTAAAAGATTTCAGAATGATTATTATATTTCCTGAGTTATATGTCGTACATATACTCCAATATCTTTCAGTGATTAAGTACGGTTTTAGAATCCTAAGAATTATGATTGACAAATCATAAGATTCTAAATATTTATGATTGACGAATCATAAACTGATAGTTAAAGATCATTTGAAGATTATAGGGATATGTGAGTATTCTTAAGATAATGAGTAATTCTTGATCAATTGAGTGAGTCAAGGATTTAGATCTGTTATTTGAACTCTAAATTCCTTTACTCCAGTGCATACTTGAGATTGTATGGATCTCACAGGCATTTTCATTAAGTAATTGTTTACTTATGAGGAATTTGCTTACCTTACAGATTGTAGTCTATAAGTGCTTGTGTACAAAGTTCAGTCTAAATTTCAAATTTTGTAGGAGACAGATAAATCTATTAAAATACAGATAGATGCTGATTTCTTGCATATGATGCTAGAAATGGGGCTGTTAACTCATTAGAGTAACTGCAGTACTCTGGTTTGAGTTATAATTGTCTGAGACTTGATGGATGTCCTAGAGATTTTAGATGACTAAATTGTGGTATTTTAGAATATTTGGATATTCTAGGAATATTTGTACCAAGAAGCTTTACTTTCTATAAGAAATTGACATGGAATTTCTTTAGCTTTTGGATTTGATCTCTGAAATAAAGAAGTTAATTCACCCAGTGGTTCATGTAATTAGGATTACATGAAGGTGATGAACTTTTGTTTTGGAATAGGTCAACCCATTTGGAAGATTTATAGTTTAGTGTATCTTTTGGAATTTGAATCAGTATTCATGAGTAGAGGCAAGCAATTTAAATATTGTTGCATCTCTGAGTGCTAATTCAGATGGAAAGATCGGACTAAGAATAATGGTTCATGGGTAAGATTTGAAAGCTTAAGGAATAGTTTCATGTTTTCTTTTTTCCGTTATGAGGACAGAACCTGTTTAAGGGAGGAAGAATGTTACGGCCATATTCAGTAAAGGACCCAGAATAGTCCTAATACGGTAGACAGGCCCTCCACTGTTCGAGATTATTGGTCACGCCTAGATTTTATTCCAAGTCAAGGCCTGTTGGTGACTAATGACCTTGAGAGAACCCAGACACTCTAATTGAGACATATGGATATGGAGTAGTGCATGTACTTGTGACTGATATAGACAGGAGGTATGCATGTAGACCTGTAACCTATTTATAGTAGACCTGCATGGGGATTGCATGGACTCATGCACAGGATCCTACTCTCTATATATTGAGGTAGTGATTATTCCGTCGACGACTTGGTCTAGGTTACTTGTTGAGCTCTTCTCCTCTTGCTGTCACATTGGCATGGCTTGGGGGCTAGATCCAGGGGGATTCTCCAGGAGGGATCTAGGTTTGGTTGGGTGGTTTTGCTCCACAGTCTCTCTTGTGTTTTCCTATCTCATCTTAGGGGTTTGTCCCTAGTGGTCTTTACAAGGAGCCTCTCTTTCTAAAGACTTTTGGGGAGAAGCAATAGGATGTGCTAACTATCTTTGCAATTTTTTGCCAAATCATACTATAGAAGATATTTCACCTTATGAAAAGTTGTATGGAAGGAAACCCGAGGTCAATCATCTTAGAACATTTGGATGTGTATGCTTTGTACATCTACCGCTTGAAACAAGAAAAAAAGAAGATGCTAATGCTCTTAAAGGCATTATGATAGGCTACTCAAGTAAAGCCTATAGGATTTTTGTTCCATCTACTAATCAAACTATGATAAGTAGAGATGCGATCTTCCATGAAGATCGAATGTACATGAAGGACAATGTGCAGAAATCTCAAGAGCTTATTCATCAAGGAGGAGTCCCTTCATCAAGTATTGATCAAGTTGAAGACTTGTTGGGGCCAAGATCACAAGAGAAGCCGAGTCTACCAATGACACCAAGAAGATCAACCCGAGAGAGATCCGAGCCTAGAAGACTCACCTACTTGGAAAAAGGCAAATAAGTGGAGGATTCAAGTTCTCTACATGCTTTTCACACTTCCATTGAAGAACCATCAAGTGTGGAGGAAGCTCTTCAATCAAAGGATTGGATCAAAGCTATGGAGGCCAAGTATGGAGCTTTGATGCAAAATGAGACTTGGCAACTTGTAGATCCACCTAATGACAAGCATGTCATTGGATGCAAGTGGGTCTATAGAATCAAGCTCAATAATGATGGATCAATCAATAAGTTCAAGGCAAGGCATTGTGCTAAAGGCTATGCCCAAATCAAAGGCATAGATTATGAAGAAACCTTTGCTCCCGTAGCAAAGATGGTAACCATTAGAATTCTCATTACTATTTGTAAGATTGGAAAATGCTTCAACTTGATGTTTCCAATGCTTTCTTAAATGGTTACTTAGAAGAAGAAATATATATATGCATCAACCTCCAAGTTTTGTTGTGAATGGCAAAGGATCAAAAGTATTCTTACTTTTGAAAAGTCTTTATGGCTTAAAACAAGCTCCAAGGGCTTGGTATGAGAGGTTGAACACTTATTTTCTTTCTTTTGGCTTCAAGATTAGTTCATATGATCCATCATTATATCTTAAAAATGTTGGTAATGATATAATCATGTTGCTTATTTATGTTGATGACATTCTGTCATCTGGAAGCAACGTGGATTTACTTGTTGATACCAAGATCTCCTTAGGAAAGGGATTCAAAATGCAAGATCGTGGATTTTTACATCATGTAATTGGATTAGAGATTAAGATCTCTAATGACTTAGCTTTCATTTCTCAAGAAAGTTATGTAAGATCTATGCTTAAGAAGTTTAAAATGCAAGATTGTAAAAGCATACATACTCCTATGGAGTTTATTGTTAAAGACACTAAAACTTGTGATGAAGCATCCTTTGAGGACATCACACTTTTTAGAAGTCTAATAGGCTCTTTAATATGGCTCACTATCACTAGGGATGATCTTAGTTTTAGTGTACATAAGCTTAGTCAAAGCATGCAAAATCCAAAAATCCATGATTGGAAAAGGGGAAGAGGATCTTGAGATATATTGCATCTACTCAAGACTATGGACTTTGTTTTAAAATACATGGTTTAAGCCTTGTTGCCTTTTCAGATTCGGGTTTTGCAGGTGATAAGGTGGATAGAAAGTCCACAAGGGCTTACACAATATTTTTGGGAGGTAATCTTGTCTCTTGGCAATCTAAGAAGCAAGACACTATCTCCTTACCCTCATGTGAAGCCGAGTACAAGGCTTTGACTATCACAACAAAGGAAGTCATTTGGATCAAAAGATTACTAGTGGAGCTCGGGATCATTCAAGAGGAGAAAATACCTTGCATCAAATGTGATAGCATCTCGGCCCAATATCTTGCAAGTAATCCAATCTTCCATGCAAGAAGTAAACACATAGAGGTAGCACACCACTATGTAAAAGAAAAAGTTATGGATGGTGAAATTCTCCTTGAGCATGTATCAACTTCAAATTGTTATGCAGATTTACTCACCAAGCCTCTAGCTAAGAAGGACTTTGAAAGACATAGATCAAATCTTGGCTTGATCTCCAAGTCCTTGGTATTGTAAATATTATTCTCATTTTAAGGAGGAGTGTGAAAATATTGTAAAATTAAAATAATATTAAACTTAGAGACTCAAGTTTTGGGGTTTGTCCAAACTTGAGATAGGCTAGTCTAATAGCTCTCCAATTAGAGTCAAGTTAGACTTTAGTCTTCGTAGTGATGTGTAGGTCTAGAACCTATCAAGAAGCATTTGAGGCTACTCTTGTAGGTCAAAGGATTCTCAAAAAGAGAGATTCTCAAGTCTTATCCATTTCTCTTTTTGTCATCTAGTAGAGAGGTAGAGGCGATGTGGCATCTAGGTTGTTCTCTCTCTCTCCACAAGTTCTAGAAGGCCTCTTGTATTATAAATAAAGTCGCTTTGTACCTCAAGAACAACTTCTTCAAGTAAAGCTTTCATTTGATCCATTTGAGGTGTAATCATAGTTAGATTGTGATGAATGCTCTTGCCTTCATGCTAACTTGCTTGCCAATGTTTTCCATCTCATTGTTTTTGGAATAGAAGCTAGTTCAGTGTGCAATCATTCATTCTCTTGATCCTCTATACTTGCAGTTGGTTCACACGTGTGAAAAGTTCTCAGGATGATAGTTGGAATTTTGGATAATGAGATGATGTGATAGTTGCTAAGTTGAGAGTGGAGAGTTTGATGAGATGTTGGTTGAGAGTGTTTTTGTGAGCTTGTTTGCTTAAGGGAGCTTGTAGGTTAGATCCATGTCGTGTCTAATGTTGCTCAATGTTAGTACCTTGTAGATAGTTGTTTGAGGTGAGTACTACTGTGATGTTAGTTGCTTTGTGTAATACTGGAGGTTGGAGGCTTACAATGTGTATTAGAGATGTTGGAAGGTGAAGTTTTTTAAGCTTATTAGGGAGTTTTTGAGAGCTCTAATGTGGAATGGATTGGGTGTTTGAAGTGAGGCCATTTTCATATCATTTATTTCTTGAGAAGATCATGTCGATGTGGTTGGCCTCCTTGTGTCATTATGGTTTCGCTATTGATTGTTTGAGCAAGGTTGTAATAGTATGCTTGTTGAGTGATTGATAGCTTATTAGGAATCCTTATGTTGCTGGACTAGGAAGGCATGTATGGTCGTTGGCATGATTTCGATTATGGGATGGTTGCTATGTAAAATAGTTAGCACCATTTTGATTGAGTGCTAGTAGGATATTCATCTCGTAAAATTGCATTATATGGAGTGGGTATGTTAGGGTTTTGGAGAATGCAATAGTAAAGTGTTGAGTTTTGTAAGGAGTGATTGGGTTGTGTTTGAATGGGTGTCATGATTCTTGGAATGCTTTAATACCCTTCGGTGTTCAAAAAGTGTATCTGTAGTCGAGAAAATTAAATACCAGTAAACAGTGAGAAGGACATAAAGACTCAGACTCCAAACTGGTTGCCTACAACCCTGTACCCTCGCAACATCTGTGGAGACCTCGCTGCCCCTGCAGCTCCACACTGCCTCACCTGCAATCTGCCCGTAGCTCCACGCTGCCACACCTGCGATCTCCCTGCAACTCCTCGCTGCCTCATTTGATGGCCCTGCTATCTGCCCGCTACCTCTGCTCTCTGTGTGCTCGTTGGAGGCTGCCTTCTGCCTGTCTGCGACCCTTTTGCATGTCTGCCAGATTAGTATCAGACATACTCTGGCTAGTTCCAATTGATTGCGGCCTACATAGGGCTGTTTAAAGTCGAAATTCATCTCAAAAGTCTGTCTGCGACCAAAAATCAAAGAATTGCAAGCTGTTGGTGCTCTACCTTCACTGTCCACTGTGTCATATCTCTTTATTCATGTGTTTAAGTTTTCTTGTTCATTTGAATTCCACGTCTTGGTTGAAACTATGTTGAGTGCTGCATTAATTTTATAAACGTAGATCAGCAGTGCCTGACTACACTCTGGACGACTGTAGGAGTGATCAGCGATCGCATTTGATCTCCATCCGAGAGCAAAGAGAGAGTCGTGGTTCATTCGCGAAAGCTTCGCGACTGCGATTCTGATTCATTCTCATCAATGGTATCAGAGCAGGTCATCCTGTCATATTCTGACATAGCCAAGAAGCTAGCAGATCCAGGAGGCCAAGCATTCAAACAAACAACCATCAACAAGGGAACAGACTCCAAGAAGCAACGACTTCAATCAGCAGCATGCAGAGCAAGATCTGCACAATACTTGATTCTTCGGGATCTAACTTTCTAGCCTGGAAAGTTAAGACATCACTCATACTCAAGGGCAAAGGACTATTCTCCTGGGTGGATGGCACAGAAGAAATGCCTACGACAACATGCAAGGAGCTACTCGAATGGAGGGAGAAACATGACAAGGCAATAGCCTTGCTATCATCTTAAAATCGAAGATAGTCTCACACTTGACCTGGCTACACTCTCCAAAGCTAAGGAGATGTGGGATCCATTACTCACCCAATTCCAGACAAAATCAAGAAGTCAAATCATGATGCTGAAAGATCAGCTGACGAATTTGCAGTGAGATGGAAAAGACCTCACTGAAAGATGAAGGATTTTTTTTCATCACTACATAACTCTGGAGCAGAGAACCTTGTGTCATCTGAGAAGCAGCTCATGTACCTGTTGAGAGCCTTACCAGATCATTCTAGACGACAAGAACCCTGCTCGCGAAAGATCTCGCCATGAACCTCAAAAAGGCGATTGTCAAGATTCGAGAGGAAATCGAGGCCAGAGAACATCTTGATCACAAAGATGGTTTTGACCAGTACTTCTACGACAACAAAGAAAAATACAAAAAACAATTTAAGCCTAAGAGGGAGTTGAATCAGAGGCAACTAGAAGAGCAAAGGGAGGTCGAAACAATGGGCAAAGAAAGAATGAACAGAAACTGTTCGACCGCCTATATCTGTGAAGACCTGTGTGCAGTGTCAACATCTGAGATTCATAGTTCTTGGAGATCAGAATAGGCAAGTCTGGTGTCCCTCACATGACACCACATGAGCTATGGTGGGGTAGAAAGCCCAATTTGTCTCACGTCAGAATCTTTGGCTGTGTAGCTTATGCACATATTCCTGATAAGCTTCGAAAGAAACTTGATGAGAAAGCCAAGTAGAGATTTCTGGTAGGTTATGACAACAATTCGTCATACTACAAAGTCTACATGCTATACACGAACACTGTGAAAACAATGAGAGATGTCAGATTCAATGAGAGCAGGACAATGGCCAATGACAATCCTGTCAGCTACGAAGTTTTGGAGAGACCATAGTATGACCTACCACCAATGACAGAGGGAGCAGAGGACGAACACGAAAACAGAAATTTTCGAGTTGTCTCCCATTCGAACGACGAATCTGACGAAGAAAGATTCGAGAGACAACGTGCCACCGTAGTTCTTGTAAACCAAGATGGTTCTGGACCGAGTAGAGCAGACAAAGGCAAAGGCATAGCTGTCCCATGAGGATCTCCCAGAAGGTCAACAAGACCAAAACCTTTAGTTTGAAGGGCGAACAATCCTTCTCAGTAGATTTTCAGAAACATAAGAAAAACCATAAAAAATTATCAAAAAATCACCAAAATCCTAAAAATACAGAAAAAGAACCTTCGTCCGATTCACTATGCATAGGTGTGATTCAGATCTATCTACTGCCAGGTCGACGAAGAATAATCAGTTGTCATATTGTCATATTTTTGATAAAAAAGTATCTTTTTTGCAAAAATACCAGTATTACTCTTGATTCTTCACCAGAACCTTCATCAAATTACGAGATTATTCTATTTATAGTAGTTTATTATTTTTGAAATCGACAAACATTCATTCTATCCAGATCATGTTCCTGGCAGGTCTTCCGAAAAGGATCAGACATGAGCTGAAACGCCACAATGAGTATGCGACTTTGCAAAACGGTATGGCTTATGCAATACGGGAGGAGGATAAAGATTCAGACGATGAGACAAATATCAGTATGTTGTCTTATACAACAGGATAGACCACTACGACATCCACCACTATTACATCAACAAATGTCAATGCTACTGCAGAGATGATGCTCAATGAGTTCGAGAAACATCAACAGAAATAGATGGAAAATTTGCAGTCACAATTTGATGAGAAGATTAAAGCATTGGAAAATTTCCATGGACAAGCAAACAAGGAACCTGAGAAGTTTGCTAAGACTTTTCCTACCAGGAAAAATATTTGGTGTTCCATTTGTATGAGAAATCATACAGTGAATGAGTGTCCTCAAATAAAAAAAATAAATGGAAATCAGTATATGCCATTTGTGTAATTCGCCTGATCATGAGATTGCTTTTCGCAACTTTAATCCTTAGATTATTCAGCAACAATATGTCCAGATGGGATATTTGACAGCTAGACCTCGTCAATCTGCTCTTGGATATCCGAAACAATTAGCTTTACCTGCCCCATCAAAGCAACCAGCTCCTCCTGCTAATCTGATGGAACCGGAACCTTACAGAGGTACGAAAAAACAAGCTAAAGAACATTATAATATGGTCTGAAAATGAGAAAATCCACCTCAAAAGATTGATTCAAAGAATGTGCCAACCTTACTGGATAAAGACAAAGGAAAAGTTGAGAAAGATTCTTCAAGTCAGAGTTCTAGCAAGACATCACCATCCAGGAAGTCTTCACCTTTGAAGAAAAGTCTATCATCTCGGAAGTCATCGGCTCCATGATCAATTCCTGCTAAAAAGACTAAGCAAATATCCAAGTCTAGTCCTTTTGACAAAGAAAATCAGATGAGGTCCAACATGATATGCCTGAACATTTCAAATGCTATACACTAGATGATGCGGTTATCATGTTACCAAAAGCACATCGTGAGCCCAAAGACCAAGTGCCAGAATCGAAAGCTGTTTAAGATGGCCCAGCTAGGACGCAGCCTATGAATCTTGTTGAGGCAGGAGAACCATAAAAGATTGTACAAGTTGGATCACAACTTAATCCTGAACAGTTTCAAGCGCCACAGAGGTTGCTTATTAAGTATCAAGATTGCTGGACTTATAAAGATCTTAAAGGGATTCAGACGTTAGTTATCAAACACACCGCACTTTTAATACCTGATGCAGTTCCAAAGGTGACAAAGTTCTATCACTATAATCCTAATATTGCAGATTCGATAAAGAAAAAGCTTCAGAGATATTTTGACGCTTATTTCATTTATGAGATCGAGCATACCGAATGAGTTTCACCAATTGTCATTTTCCTAATTGAGAATTTGTGTGAATATCAAGGCCTTGAACAAAGTAACGAGAAAATATCACTTTCCATTACCTTTTACTGAAAGCATTTTGGACCGCCTTGTTGGAGTGGAAGTTTATAGTTTTTTTTTTTTCTGGATGGATTTAGTGGTTACAACCAGGTCAAAATTGCACATGAAGATCACCATAAAACAACCTATGCAACATAATGGGAGACCTATGCTTACAAAGTAATGCCATTTGGACTCTGTAATGCACCAAGTTCATTTCAAAGAGTAATGCAATTTGCTTTTAAAAATTATCTACAAAAATTTCTTGAAATTTACTTGGATGACCTTGGAGTCCATCGCACAGACTCAGACCACCTGGATCGATTGGAAAAAGTAATTGAACGTTGTCACAAGTATCAAATTTCTTTGAATCAAAAAAGTGCCAGATATGGGTTTCCCATAGATTTGTTTTTGAACACATGATATCAAGACATGGCATTGCCACAGATTATTCTAAAATCAAGGTTATTGTGGAATTGCCACCGCCAACAACAATTCATGGAGTTTATGTGTTTATGGGTCATGCGAACTATTATCGAATTTTTATTATCTTCTTTGCTGGTCTTGCAAGACCTATATACAAACTGACCATTGTTCCTATTTGGATAGTTGAAACGTTAGAAGCCTTTGAAAAATTTAAAAAGACATTAGCTTCAGCACCAATACTTCGTTCTCCAGCTTGGATGATTGAATTTCATGTTCACATTGATGCTTCAAAATATGCAATTGGGTCAGTTTTGACACAACTAGGTGAATATAAGGAGGACTATCCAATACAATTTGCAAGCAGAAAGCTTACAAATCTAGAAAAGAAATATTCAACAACAGAACGTGAAGCGTTAGCCATGATTTTTTCTGTACGGATTGACATTACCTCGTGGAAACTCACTTTGTATTTTATACGGATCACCAACCATTACTTTACTTGGTAAACAAGATGTGCAACACATGGCATATAGCAAGATGATTACTGTTATTGACTGAATTTGACTTTCAAATTGTGGTTCGTAAGGGAAAGCAACATTATCTTGCCGACCATGTTTCACGAATTGAATTTGCACCAGTTAATACTGAAGTGGATGATGAATTACTAGATGCTGCATTATTCCATGTAGAGGCAGTACCTGAGTGGGCAACAGATATTGTTGAGTACCTGATGCTAGGACAACCGAATGACTCTTTGACAAAAGTATAGAAGAGACAATTGATTCATAAGGCTCAACCTTATCAATTGATTGTTTGTCAGTTGTATCATCGTGGATCAGACAATATTCTACGTAGATGTATTTTACCACATGAAATATCAGATTTAATCATGTTTTCACATGATGGCATGGGTGAAGGACACTTCTCTGCTGATATTACTGCTCGAAGCTTTTGCAATCAGGTTGTTGGTGGCTATGCTTCATAAGAACACAGAAAATTTTATTCAGACATGTGATGTTTGCCAACGAGCACAACGGCCTACTAGACAGAACTATGAACCCTTACATTCGGTTTTATCACAAACGCCATTTGAAAAATGGGACCTAGATTATATTGGTCCTATTCATCCTACCGCATGAGGATCTCAGACTCGATACATTATCGTAGCAACTGATTATATGACCAAGTGGGTTGAAGCCAAAGTTGTCAAAGTTGCTGATGCGAAATCCACGGCCAAGTTTCTCTATGAGTTGGTTTATTTCCTTGAATATATTTGTGGATTTTTTTTTAAGTGTCAATGTACACAAAACTCCAACGATGTTTGTATGCAAAAATTTATCAGATAGTTTATTATCTGAACTTATGAATGAAGGCTGGGACAAAAGATCAGATGGAGAAATAGAATGCAGAATTAAAATGTCTTCCATGTGCTTCCGTTATCAAATTGAAAAACAAATGTTGAGCTTATTTTTCCATTATCAAAGATGGAAAAAAAAGAAGAAGGTAAATGGGTGCCACTCGATCAAGACTTGGAAGCCAGTGGACATTCAAAACAAAAAAATATTGAAATTATATACAATGATGTCGTTTTGACGTGTGTTGAGGTGGAAGAAGATTGGAATCTAAATTACATCAGGCGGGTACTATTGCTCCTACAAGATGGTGTACTTTCAGACTTCAGATTTATTTTAATAGTAAACTCGTAAGTAACTGTAAACACTCGATCCTTTATGAATAGTTTCAATCAAAACTTTCTAATACAATCTTTGTACGGATTGTAACTCACTTTGTATTAGTTTTATGCAGGTACGTAAAAGACATGAGCTCGAGATAAAAGGCAAAGATAATGGCAAAACAATCCAACTTATGGAAGAACACTGAGATTCACTATCAGCAAATACATGCCAATCATCATGTCTTTTTGTCAATATAGAAAATTGCATTCCAATATCACACTATGGACACAACCTGATTGTAAGAATCTATATTGATATCAATAAAAAAAACCCATAAACGGGTTGTTTACACGTAAAATGATTGTATCTTTTTTTTTTTTGATGTATCTCTATTTACAAATAGATCTCTATTCAGTCAATTTTCTTTATCAGTATTAGGAACTGATAAGGAAATAACTCCTTCTATAATCTCGTCTTTCTCTATTTTGGAAAGGGCCTCTATGCCTTTTAAGACAAGAGGACTCTCTGCTATAATATCGCCTTCCTTTGTATTCGGAAGGACTTCTATTCCTTTTTTATCATATATTATAAGATCTACATCCTAAGCAATCTGAAAGGCTATTAAGACAGGAGCAACTTGTTTTTGAGGGCCCTCGATCTCAGGTGCAACGCTTACACCATTTTGTGCGTAGGTTTTGAACAACTCTTGCCGAAATCTATATACATCGTCAAGAGTATACGGCTCAAGAGTGAACTGTCATCACAAAACATGAGAATCAGCAAATTACAAACAACGATAATAAAGAAATATGAATCAGAATGAAAGGAACTACAACTGATTGTGGTTCCTTACACGTAAAATGATTGTACCTTTTCAATATCTACATCCACTTGTAAATTATACCACTCACGTGTGTCATTCTCGCACGTGACAGATGTCAGATCAATCATTGTCTGTATGATGGATTCTTTCTGACCAATTATATGTCGACACATGTCCTTTCGTAACTCCTCCACACGTGCAATTTTTTTCTATAAATAGGTCATTTTCGGTTCGGATTTTCACTCAAATTCTTGATTTCTTGGCCAAATATCGATTTCAAGTGTGCCCTTTGCACTGACTACCCTTCATTGACTTACTCGCATCTGGAACCGATATTGCCTCGTCCGGTATCGCATTCAAGCGTGCCTTACATCTCATTTCTTTTTTGCTCTTTGTTCACGCGCTTGGATTCGATACCCTAATTTCTAATCTCTCTTTCAAGCGCACATCTTTAAGGTTCTTGTCTGACCTGCAATTTGCGCCTGAGAGCGATATTTGGAATTTTGCATCTGTAGTTTTTGTTTAAAATGTCTAATTTTGATTCTAGTTTGCTTTTTTTTTTTCATGAATTTGGTATTAGTGATAATTTGGAGTATTTCAAATCTCTTTTTTCTCCTTTTCTTTTTATTCTTTCTTCTATTACTGAGGGTCCTAGTGTGGAGACACTCAAATCTCTTTCTTCTAAGATTTATTTCAGATTTGAGTCTCTGCTCAGTACTCCATTATTCAAATCTCAGAGTAAGGACATGATTCATTATCAGGACCTGGTGGCACTCGACAAGCATAACTATAAAGCTAAGCTTGACAGAATGTTCACCGAGTTACATAATGATTTCAACTCTGTAGATGAGTGTCCAATTCACAATAAAAAATGTAGATTTGTTGATTTTCAATCTGCATTTGTTTTTTTTCTTTTGTTAAATATTTCTGACGATTTGGAAGCTAGCCCTTCCACTTCTGATGCTGCTTCTTCCAGTGGTACAAAGTCTGAAAAGTCAAAGATTGTAGATATAGATATTTTTTTTATTGATAAGAGCATTAATTTAGATGATTGTTCAGATTTTGATCCTACTCGAAATAGGGCATCGTTTACTAGAACACCCACTACCCTTTCTCCTTCTGATAAATCTTTGATCACTTTGCCTACTTATAATATAGATAATAATTCTTTTTTGATAATATCGAATATATCGGATCTTTTTGATTTCACTGAAGCTGAGACTCTTTGCATTTTGAACAAAGAGCTTGATGAATTTTTGGATATAATTGATTTTGACGCTGATGATCTTCTCCCTAGTGTTGACGATGTACATAATGATAAGTTTTATTCAAGGAAAGATTGCTTGAAAATGGTTGTGGAGGAAATGCGCAACAAAGAAGATGATCTACCTTCTGAGGAGGAGTTTTTCAGAATCCAAAGTCAATTTGTTTTTCCACAACCAACTGTCTATTCACCAACAATATTGACATCAAAAGCCGAATGCGTAAGTTTTTGTATCGTGTCATGTACTAGTAGATTCGTTATGTCAGATTATATATTGGAGCTTAATTTGTTTTTTTTTCATTTCAGGAAATCATTTTTCTTGACGATTTTGCAATTCATCGAGGAGAGCAGAGATCTTCTGCTTTAGAATTTTCAAGAGATCATGCACTGGGGCACTATTTGAAGTTCTTCAAGAATAATGAGATAAGTGTTGCCCATTCAAAGTTTCATCAACATGGTGGTGAGACTATGATTATGGAAATCAAGGGACTGTCTCATTTTCTTGGAGGACATAATTTTAATAAGGTGCATAAAATAATTTTTGTAGAGAAAACCATTGCGGTTAAAATTTAAGGATATGAACCAGTGAATTCCATGCTCAGATCATCTCATTTTGCATTGTATGCTACTTACGTTGATCTGAGTAAGCTTGAAAACTATGAGTTGTTGGATCCATACGAAAGAAGGAAATTGTTGCATGATTCTAAGTTGCAATTTTCAATAGAGAAAGTATCGGAAGTAGAGTAGATACTGCTGAATTGTACTTTGTAGATATTTTCATTTAATATACAAAATTTTATTGTGTGTCTATTGCCTATTAACTTGTATAAATTTGCATGCTTTTTGAAAATTTTTATAATCCGTCGATTTTGTATTATGACGAATTTGGATTCTTCTATAAAACCATTGGACAAGTTGCAGTATATAGCTGTTTTTTGTGCTAGTCCCACCATGTTGTGTACTTTATGAAATGCCGCTCTTGCTTGCCAATGAGATTTTTCCATTCCTTGCGATGACCATATGCTAAGACTTCCACTATTTTTTGCAAAGAATGTCGAATGTTGTCGTAATATGTGCTGCATGTCATAAAAACATAATCTAAATCAGTACCAAAAGTATCTAATTTAATTGCACATATTTGTCTATAGTAGTGTAACATCGAAATCTTACCATATAATGTGTTATATGATCAACACCCCATGCACTTTGAACTGCATCCACAAATTCACTGGTTGTTTTATGTATCATTTAAATATCAGTATTTGAAAATTTATCTTTTCTCAAGTATTTCACCATGTTGTCTAATTTTTTCAAACTTCTACTTTGTGTATACGAGTAGAACCTTCTTCTTCGAAATTTTGAGTTGCTGCAATAATTTTTTTCCAAACCGAGTATTGAATCTTGGATTGTTTGTCAGAATAATTTGATAAAAATCTTCGAGCTTTGGATCTTCTAATGCTCGACTTGCATGGAATATTTCCTATTTTACCTGATAGCTTGTCATCTTTTTTTATTTTAATGTGACCTTTATGTAAGCCTGCTTTGGACAACACATCCTCTAATATGGAAATAGCTTCCTTCACAGACGCCTCTGGCTCAAAATTTCATGCAAACAAGACGTGAGAATATATTAATTTTTCTATAATACAAAATCAGCATGCAATGTACATATATAAATAGTTTGAAGAGAAATCGGTAGTACAGGTTTCCAATTAGGATCTTCTCGATCTCTTGATATTTTTGTACTCCTTGTCATGTCTTTTGCTGTCTTCATGCAGTAGTACAAACAAGGGTGTCTAGATTTAGCTCTATGGGATACATTGAACATACATTTTAATGTTTTCAGATCTCCTGCTAAATGCCACTCAATGTTGAAAGTGCTAATTCCAAGAATATTGAGTAGAACTCCCTCCATGTGATTTTTTATGGTGGCAGGATATGACGTTCTATTAAACATCCATGAAAGAATGTCACGGTCTTCTTTTATCACCTATAAGAGAATACAAAAACGTGACTAGCCTCATAATATTAACACATAGAAGATTTTCCAAATGAAATCCATGTTAAAATGACTATCCCTATTGATTATGCGAAGGAACTGCTATACCTGAAATGCTGCCAACCACCAGATATTATTTTATGACTTGAATACTAAAATTGAGGCCTTCTGAGTCTTTTAAATTTGAAAGTGCTCCATTAATGATCGTGAGACTGATTCTTTCCATTTTTTTTCCTTTTATAATTTTAGACTCATCTAACTTGAGAACAACTATCAACTTATTATTGACATTCTCATTTGTAATACCATAAAAATTTATGATGAAAGTTAGTAACTGATTAATGTCAATAATTAAATCAATCTATCATGGTCATCGAGAAGAGCTGGACCATGGCCTCTGGTGAAGTCTCGTCGTAGACGTCACATGCGTTCTCAAAGACTTGGAGAAATCTTTGAGGATCAGTGTTACCATCATACTTAGGTAAGTCTAGCTTTGGGGTCCTTTTTTCAATACGTGGAACATTATTTGCGAAAGCTCCGTTTAAGTGAACTCGTGCATGTGAGGATTCGGCAGCATGAAATTGTGGTCGTTCGTATGGAGCTTCATAACGCATAGGTTCCCATCTGTCGAATGGGTTTGTGGATGGCTCTTGGACTTGGGATCTCATTAGGGAATACCTGTTGAATAGAGCCTGTTCGGTGGATGGGGAGACCATCTCAGGTGGATAGTCCTCTGTAGTATTCGGATCGTAAGGGCGATCCATGACAGCTCGTAGAGTGTCGTAGGATTGTGGAAATAAGCCCGTGCACTCTGGTTACAGTGGATATGGTTGTCGGAATACGGTTGTTGTGGTCTGTGGTTGTCGATTGAGGACTATTGCGGTCTGTTGTGGTTTATTGCGGTCTAGGATGGTTTTGTGCGGGTGATGGCAGTCGTTGAAGGTCATAGGAGTCGTAGGCAGTCGGTTGGGATAAGTCTGAAGGCCATCGGTTGAGATAGGATTGAAGGCCTCGGTTGAGATCCGAGAGATGGGCGTCGGTTGAAATCTAACTGATGGGCTTCGGTTGAGATTATATTGATGGCCGTCAGTTGAGATAGGATTGAAGGCCATCGGTTGAGATCCGAGAGATGGGTGTCGGTTGAGATCTAACTGATGGGCTTCGGTTGAGATTATTCTGATGGCCGTCGGTTGAGATAGGATTGTAGCGCATTGGTTGAGGTGTGAGAGATGGCTTTGGTGCCGGTTGAGATGGAACCGTGGCTCAGCTGGGAATGGAGCGTGAAGCGTCTGCTCAAGAGTGCGGTTCATGGTAAGCCGATTTGAAAATGGTGTGCTCTGATATGAAAGCGTGGAAGTGTGGAGAGCAATGGTTGTGGAGCACGGATCAGAATGGTTTGAGCTGCGTAATGTCCGTGGAGCTGTGGAATTGCGCCTAATGTTCACAGATTCACTGCCTCTGTGAACACGGCTTTGTCTCTTTTCTTTCTTTTATTGCTTCTGACGTTACAGTTCGTTATGGATTATCTTCTTGTTAGAACAGTCAACAACAGAAGCGTCTCTCAGTTTCAATGTATTTCCCCGTCTATCAATGGGAGAATGGGTTTGATACTCAGCTACATGCATACTCTAGCCATGTAACCATTTACAACTCAAAAGGATCAGTGTTTCAGAGTAGGGAGCAAACCTACACTAACTACTGAATTAAAGAACAATCAAGAACTAGATTAGCTACTGAAAACAAAATTCAAGAAACAAGAACAAGAAACAAGATTCCTAGCATCATTTTAACAATCTAAGAATCAAGAAACACTCATCACTTGATGCTTAGATTACTCAAGAACAATCAAGAACTGGATTGTAAGGAAATATGCAAGATCTATGCCACAATCCAGCCTATCTAGTTTACTTGAATGCTGAATCCTACTTTAATCCACAACAAGAACTGAATCCTAATCCACAACTAAGCAAGAAACAAAGAAACAAGATCCTAGTTAATCCACAATGTAAGGGAATCAAGCATGCTCATAGAAACCTCACTCAAGAGCATTGCATGAACAAAGAGCTTAGTGTTCTTCAAGAACTCGTGGAGGATCCTCTTTATTAGCTCAAGAGAGCTTGAAATACAATCAAAGCTCTCTCACGAGAGAGGGGGGCCCTTAAATAAGCAAGAAGGCTGCCTATGTGGAGCCCAAGTGGCAATTCCACCAAACTAGAAATTACATGTGGAATTTGCCCTTCCACTAGAGGTCACCATCACTCTTACTATTTTAAGAGGGGTCTACAATTATTACAATTATTACAATTATTCAAGAAAATGTTACTAGCTCCTACATGGTCATTCCTTCTTTGGAATATACCATGTAGGCTCACATAGTTAATCACTATCTTCCTAGCTAGTATTTCCTCGGCTCTCATGCTCGGCTCTCAGCTTCTTCTGCTCTCTTCCTTTTGAGACCTCCTCAGTAATGGGTGAGAGATAACTTGTGTCTTCAGCTTGGCTCGACATCTGAGGATTCTCTAGAATCTGCTAACTCTCTCTCTCTCTCTCTCTCTCTCTCTCTCTCTCTCTCTCTCTCTCTCTCTCTCTCTCTCTCTCTCTCTCTCTCTCTCTCTCTCTCTCTCTCTCTCTCTCTCTCTCTCTCTCTCTCTCTCTCTCATTACAAATCTAACATTTATGTCAGTTGTTATCCATGTACAAAATAAGCATTGCTACTTAATAGCTTAGTTAGAATGAAAAATTCTTAGTCCAATCTTTCCATTCACTTGTGGAATTTAGCGATAGGCTAAGTCGTCTTATTACCGTATCAGGGCAAAAGCCATGCTGATCAGTATGTCCATATCAATTAATAATCTTTTGTATACTTTAAATCAACAAGAGGACGCTTGCTAAACATATTACAAATGAAGTCAAGAAGTCCTCCTAATCCAAAGGTAGTGCCTCAAGGTCCTCCAAGTAACCTGCATGCTCCAAGATGCTCCCCAATTCCAAGCTAGGATGCCTCCACCTACAAGTACGGATCTTCAAGCCTCTATGGATCTCTCCTCCACCTATGTCCCTAATGTTAATCACAAAGGTAGATAACAAGTGGCCTCAAGTATTCACCACCCAACCATAGCTAGCTAGCACATGCAATCTTGCATCTAGGCTAATCTAGCACCCCCTTACTAACCAATAACTAACCACAAGCATACCACTACACACATAGCATACTTAAGATCCAAACCCTACTTATGTCCCATACCATAAGCAAGATCCCAACCCTAAGCATACTACACACAAAAAAACACTCTATACACTAGTAGCCACACTAGAGCATAAGCATAGCAAACAAGAGAGATCTCTCCTCCTCCCGCCCTCCTCCCCTCATATAGATGGCAATTGGCACCCTCCAATATACTATGCACGACCAATGAGAAAGAGAGAGGCCTAGGAGAGTTAAAGAACCTTCATAGGCTTATGGAAGGTCAAGAAACTTCTTCCATAACCTATGACTCTTTGAATGCTTTTCTTCTGGGAGTTGGGAAGTCAATGGACCCCTTGGACATGCACCCTCCTACTAGGTCCCATTTTCCATGTTGTGCTTGTATGGTTCAAGGTTGAGACCCAAGGTTTAGAAAAATAGCCAATACACCCATGGCAATGACTTTCTAACCCCTCACTAGGTTCCATACCTCCGACCAAGGTATAGACACCTACCTGCCCTAAACTAGGGAGGTTGTGCTCGTAACAAAAAAAATGTAAAACCAGTCAAAGAAATACGAATAACCAGGAAAAAAATTTATCGGGCACGTTGTGGGGAGGGAGAGAATATTCAAAAAATATTTTTAATGGAATCTTTTTTGGAATATTCCAAAATCCGGAGGGAGGCGCAGGCCTGGGCACGGACAGACAGCACCAGGGAGAGGGAGAGAGGAAGAGAGAGAGAGAGAGAGAGAGAGAGAGAGAGAGAGAGAGAGAGAGAGAGAGAGAGAGAGAGAGAGAGAGATAGGGATGAAGAGATCTTGAAGAGAGAGAAAGAGAGAGCACTGGAGGAGAGTTGGAGAGGTGCAAAAGAAGGGGGTGGAGGTGTGCGGTAAGCGAAGGGTGCCAAGGAGTGGTACGCGTGGGGAGAGTTAGATTTTGGCTCTGTTTTTTTTGTTTTTTTTCTTCACTGTTTATTCAGGCCTGGGGTTAGGGTCAAAAAATTTGGACAGGGTATCTGTTTGTTTTTTTTGCACTTTTTTTAATTGCCCTAAATTGCGAAGGTAGGGTTAGGGTTGTGCAAAGGTAGGGTTAGGTCAATTTTTTTTTTAAATGAAACTGCGAAAACTTTAGAATGAAGAAAGGAAAAAAAATTAACAAAGAGGCAAAACTTCAGAAATGAAAAGTTGAAAAGATTCTCTCCCAAATCTTCTACCAAAACTAGAATTAGACCTTCTTCACAAGAGTTGTCATATCTCTCTCAATTTTCAACCAAATTGGCTACAAATTGGCTCAAATTCAAGCTAAGACAGAGATCTACAATCCTATAGAATTATCGTCATGAAATTTGGCCAAAAGTACAGCCAAAAATGGAGAAAAATAGACTGCAAAAATTACAACTAACTAACATTGGAAGGAAATAGCTAAAATGGCCATAACTTGGTCATTATAGCTCCAAATCAAAAAATCTCAGTACCTCTAGAGAGCTAAAAGAGATATCTACTGTCAAAAATAAAAAACTATACAGAAATTGACGATTGAATGGTCAGAAATTGAATCAAATCTTGCTAAAAATTGAGGAAACAGGAAATCTAGAACAAGAAACTCTATCAAATTTAACAAAAACCACCAAATCTGATGGGGAAAGGATCTAATGCTCTGATACCAAAATTGTCATGTGCCAACCTTAGCATTCAAACATCTAATCCATTCATTAAAGATCAAATTACAATGGAAGTGCAAGAAATCAAGAAACTAGTCAAAAATCAAGAAAATAATTAAAAGTAGCAAAACTTCACCAAAATAGGCAAAGTAAGGTATCGTTATTCATGATTATTGATCATTCAAAGGATAGGGGCCTGATTCTAGAGCATGATCATAGATCTCATGTGATTTTAGGCACATGAACCAGTTTCTTCATCAAGAAAGCTCTCTAAGAGAAGTTCCAAGATCTCTTAAAACTCAAAATTACAAAATGAACAATAGCCTCCAAATTTAGCACAAGATCGGCTATTTATAGCGATCATTTTGCCTCTACTATAATTTTGGGGTCTTATTTAGCTAAATTGGGCCTTGCAACCATTATTACAATTCCGCTATTCACAATTATAGCAAGGTTGTTCGAGCCACTTTATTAACTATCCTATTGACCAGCTCTAATCTAATTTAGCTCCATGGCTATATTTGGCAATTCATTAGAAAGCTCATGGGCTAATTACATGCAGCACATGACACCCTAAGCATACTACACACAAGAAAACACTCTATACACTAGTAGCCACACTAGAGCATAAGCATAGCAAACAAGAGATATCTCTCCTCCTCCCAATGGGTGCCCTCCTCCCCTCGTATAGATGGCAATTGTCACCCTCCAATATACTATGGACTTCCATGCACAACCAATGAGAAAGAGAGAGGCCTAGGGGAGTTAAAGAACCTTCAATAGGCTTATGGAAGGTCAAGAGACTTCTTCCATAACCTATGACTCTTATGCTTGTCTTGTGGGAGTTGGGAACCCAATGGACCACTTGGAAGTCTGCCCTCCTACTAGGTCCCATTGCCCAAGTTGTGCCTGTATACTTTTATCCAAGACCAATAAAGTGATGTGGTTCAAGGTTGAGGCCCAAGGTTTAGAAAAAAAGCCAATACACCCATGGTAATGACTTTCTAACACCTCACTAGGTTCCATACCTCCGACCAAGGCATAGACACCTACCTGCCCTTAACCAAGGACACTAGTAGCTTAATCTAAAGGCACATATCCTTAATCCTGAGGGGACCCCTTATCCAGGGGTAACTTGATTCCATACCTCCGACCAAGGTATAGTCACTTGTCTGTCCTTATCCAAAGGCACCTAGCCTTAATCCTAAGGGTACTCTTACAGAATACATCATAAGAAAAATACCAATCATGCTTGACATTAGGAACGTAAGACCAGTCAAATGTAATGTGAAAGTTTTCAGATCATTATGATCCGAACCACTTGAAAGATCTTTGGTTAGAAAGAGAAATACACTACCATTTTCACCAATGTAAAAAAATCAGCATCTACACACAAAATGAGATGCAAACACTAATAGAACTTGATCAAACTTGGATGAAATAATAAAGTATTGTTGTTGTCCATACAAAACCAGAAAGCTACTATATTTCACACGTGTGGATCTGAAAATAGCAATTATAGATCATTCTACACATAAAATTGCATGCAATCACAAGTATAAAACAAATGCTTTCTTTTATGTTTTATTATAGAAGATGGATTAGAGTTAATAATGAATGGAAGGCATTAGATCAAGACTTTAAAGTGAACCATTGTGAGCAAATGCAAATAGAGGTGAAGCAAAATGGGATTATTATTGCGACAATTGAAGTGGAGGAGGACTGGAGTCTAAAATATATACGATCAGAACTGACAATGCTCCAATTTGACATCCCTCAAAACTATGATTTTTGAGTAAATGGAAGAATGGTACGTTTTTGTATTTGAATAGTCTGTTATGTAATTATTATCTTGTTATTTATTAACAATGATTTATTGATAGATTATTTGTAATGTTAATGCAAATCAGAACAAGGCAAGAAGATCATATCCCATGCAAAGTTTTAATGTCAAGCATAGAAATTGTCGAAACAGAATAAAGCTTTGATGGATCAGTAAATCTACAATATTGGTGAGCTTAACTTTCCTTGTTATTTTTAGACTGTTAACTTTTGCCTCCTTTTAGATTAACCCACATTGTTTATTGAAAAATGTAATTCCATTGTTTTCATGTGCAGGTTCAAGAAAAGTGTAATGGAAGATGTACAATATACAATTACATCTTTCTAAAGATGGAAATAGCAACATTAGAATATCAAATGATGGAAATAGCAACAATTGAATATCAAAAGACTCGAAAGGGTCATCATTTGTACACATTGATGTAAATTTTTGAAGTAAATATTTTTGTATTGGCCTTTCAATAAGACCATCTATCTATTTCTCTATATGAATTTCTTTTCTATCAGCTCTTTCAAGTGCAAGCTCCCCAACTTCTTGTTCCATTGTCACCGATGTTGCATTAGTGAGGAAAATCTTAATCATCTCTTGTCAAAATTCAAATATGTCATTTTGTGTGAATTTTGGACAGGCAAACTGCAAATCATCAACAATAGATAAGTTAGACAAATACACAAAAATAAAAAATCATATAAATAAAATCATTGTACATCCAAACTCAAATTACCTAACGTATATAGACATTTTCACCTTGGCTAACGAACCACTCCAAAGCACTTTACATTTTTAATGGCATACCAGCCACGACCGAATGAGTCAACTGGCTGAGAGGACTGAGAATCAAAATTGAGAATGTTAGTTTCACATTTTTTTATATTGCAATTTGCATCACGAAAAAAGTAATTGAAAAATTGGTTACCTATGCGTCTATTATCTCTATGTGCTTTGCTACACACATGGCCTTAATTGGAAAATATACGATCATGCTTTTGTACATCTCAATGTCGACATTGAGGTGTGTTGATCTCAAAGAGTTCATTCTCAGCACCCTTGGATTGCACAAACCAGCTTCATCTACTCTTAGTGATATAATATGTACAGTTTAGTGATGAATGCAAACGGCCAAATAGTCAACGATATGTAAATGAAAAAAATACAAACATAAATAACAAAACATCATACATACAATCCAAATAAAACAATACATGCTTTTGACAGTATGGTACAACAAAAATTTCGGTATCACCTAGCATGGGTCGTAAACATGATGAAGCTGATTGCTCGTCCTTAAACAAGTGACAAAAAAATTGAGTAAGAACAAAAACACCTGAAACATTGTCGCTTTTATACAATTGAACCCAATAATTGTTTCCAGCTTCGACAATTGGGTCTGTGAGGTCCGAAGACTTATTCATAAGTTTCTTACAGATAGCAGGATTAAAATAATTCATATATGAGGCCGAATATATATTAAATATAAAGTGACCGCCTAATTTATCTATTTTTTTAGCTATGTACTCGTCAGAAATTATATATTGTTCAGAATAAAAAAATGTCAGCATGGGATCAACCGATCCGACCTTGGGCATGCAGGTTGCTAGTAACAACATCCAGCGCGGGCAATGCCCCAGGCTGAGCCTCTATCTCTCTTAGACTTTGAGACTTACGTTGCAAGAGAAAACATGCGAGAAGAAAGCAAAGCCTCCCTAGCACGTCAAATGATGTCGTTGAGGAAGTTTTTCAAGTGAGTAGTTTGAGTAAAGTAGAGTTCAAATTTATATGCTTATATTCAAAAAAATATATTGTTTTGTTGACTTTTGTCACAAGTAATGGAAACATGTATAACATGTTGCATTGATATTTCTTCACAGCCTATTGATACAGTTGCTGAAAAGTCATCATTGCCATCTTCTGGGAGCATTTTGCAAAATGCAGTAAGTATTTATGGATTCAAATATTTATTTATGACCATGTCAATATACAAAAAAATAACTTGAAAGCTAATGCAAAAAAATACGTTTAATCATGAAGTGTATTATGTACCATTTGCAGGTTGAGGATGAAAAATGTTACCGTCCATCTCTTCTTGAATTTCCCCTTGGTGTTGTAAGATTCTTTTGTTCAAATGTTTTCTATTCATATTTACATTATGTGATCCTTTTATGACAAGATTCTAATATTTTTTTTTAATAGCATGAAAAAGACACCACAGAGCTTTTTGATGAGGTAATCTTCTCTCTCTCTCTCTCTCTCTCTAAGTGCTTTATTCATGGTGTATGGATTAAATAATTAAATTTTTTTTATTTTATTCTTTTTGTTGTGTGTAAATAATGTTGTACAAGCTCATATGTTTTTTGTATCACATTAATAAGTTGACTTTGTTTGATGTTTTTGTTGAGGCAGGAATATAGTCACAGTGTCTATGAACCTGTCTCAAATGATATGAGTTTTACGGAAATAATGGGCGAGCCATCTTTGTAGGGTGCATTAGCATCACTTAATGCATTGCCAACTTAGGTTAAATTTAACATTATTTTTAACATTGGTATCAAATCAATAAAGTTTTACAAAATACAATGTAAATGAATATTTTTGTTGTTATGTTTTCACCAGGGCAAAACATTATCAAATGAACATCCTATCGTTGAAGATGTGCATTCTAGAACACGCACACGTATGTCAAAGGTACTTCAAATCATTTTATATATTGGTACATTTTCATTAACACATGTTATATTTGTCCATTATAATTTTTGTGCTTTGATTTTTGTAAGTGACTGAAAAAATGCAAGATCTGATAAAAGAAAAATATTTGCTTGACATTGCCAAAGCATCTCGAGCATTGAAGAAGGTGAATTTTTAAAATTTGTAGATTATATGAATGTCATATTGTTTTTAGTATACTCGTCTATTTGATATTATCTTTTTGTAAATTTTGTTACTTGTAATAATTTATAATTTGATTCATTTATTTTTGCAGGGCAATCGAAAGTCTATGTTACTTTCGAAGGCAACAAACATGAATGTTGCCATAAATATACAAGAATCTAAAAGAATTGAGGTAAATTTGTTTGTTTAAATCGTTTATTATCATTATTAAATATGTGAATTTGTTTTATTTTCAATATGATGTTTTACATTGATTCATATTATATGTGTTTTATTCAAGCTTTATGTACATTTTTGTTTTTATTGAAACTTAATACATTTGTTATGACCTTTTTATAGGCACGTGCGAGGGACGTTTTGAAAGAAGATAAAGAAACAACCTTGATGAAATTTTTTCAAGCTCGTACTTCGAAGGAGTTGTATACAAATTTAGGAAAATATTATTCGACCACTTTTCCATTCGGGGCTACCGTGCGAAAAAGTTCATTGAAAATTGATAATAGTAGTGACATTATTGATGAGGTCGTCCAATTTCTTTTTTAAGAAAAAAAATTGTCTTAGTTAGGGTTACATAATGTGCATGTGTGCAACTAAATTGCACAAGGATTGATGAGTTTGCGTTGTCAAATATTGTGGAATTTTGTTCTTGAATTCCTCAAATAGTACATTTTTTGTCTAATAAAAGGACGAAGTTGATTCATATTTCAAATTTTCTGCTATGTATGAAAACCATTCAAATTGCAATTTTCAATTGATGAATAATCTTTTCGATGTAAATTTTTGTTTTTAAATTCTTTAGATGTTCATTTATGCATATTGTAAAAATGAAAAAGATTTTCATATGTCAAAAGGATTTGTATAGAAAATTTTTATATTGCAATATTTTCATATTTCACTTTTCATGTATAGAGAAAATAAAAAATATCCTATTTTAGCAAAACATTTCGTTTGATATACACTTTTTTATAAATGTAACTTATTATCTAGGAAGTTTTAAATGCAAACTTTATTCTACTACATAGGAAAAATTTAAAGAGATCTTATAAAAAAAATTTGAATGTTGATTTTTTAGATGAGATGGTTTTTTGAAAACTCTATTTTTCCTATATAGAAAAGCTCAAAAGATCTTATCTAGGAAATTTGAAAGTTAATATTCCTATATGAAGAATCTTTGCAAACTTTATTTTACTACAGAGGAAAAAGTTTATAGTATCTCTTATCTAGGAAATTTCAAAGTTAATTTTCCTAGTTGTCATCTAGGAAATGGTTTCAAGTTTCGTAGTATTTTCTTTTTCCTAGTTGTGTTCAATCGCAACTAGGAAAAAGCTTCTTTTTTTACATCTAAGAATTTGTCATATTTTTCTCAGATGGCTACTAAGGCTAGAGTTCCATTTGCTAGACTTGAGACTGGGCAATTCCTAAAGGACAGATCTAACAGACCTTGCTGATATGATTTGTAGACATTGCAATTTAGGTGAGGTGAAAATTAAGCACTAGTGTCTGTGTACCTACTCTTTTGTTGTATCACTACAATGGAAACTTTTCACAATCAAATCTTCAGATCTACGAAAATAAATATATCTAGAAAATTCCGAGAATAACATCTCTGTGTGCGTAACTTTTCCTAATAATTGTCGTATCACTGCAATGGAAACTTTTCACAATCAAATCTTCAGATCTACGAAAATAAATATATCTAGAGAATTTCGAGAATAACATCTCTGTGTGAGTAACTTTTCCTGATAATTGTCGTATCACTGCAATGGAAACTTTTCACAATCAAATCTTCAGATCTACGAAAATAAATATATCTAGAGAATTCCGAGAATAACATCTCAGTGTGAGTAACTTTTCCTGATAATTGTCGTATCACTGCAATGGAAACTTTTCACAATCAAATCTTCAGATCTACGAAAATAAATATATCTAGAGAATTCCGAGAATAACATCTGTGTGAGTAACTTTTCCTGATAATTGTCATATCACTGCAATGGAAACTTTTCACAATCAAATCTTCAGATCTACGAAAATAAATATATCTAGAGAATTCCGAGAATAACATCTGTGGAATACAATAGCCTACATCCAAGAACTTACGCAATTGACTTGAATTATGAAAATGTAGCCGAGTTTAAATATTGATATATAAGCAGACTTGCAATGCTACACACCTGCGCGGGATGCGCGTTGATCTCCATCTGGGCGAATTCACAATCTTTTCTCTGTCTTTTTCGTAACCACCCAAACAAAAAACACACTTCACTCACTACTTCTTACGATTATTCACCTCAACACCCAGATTTTCATCCTAAAATCTGAATCCAAATTCCCCACGCCCCCCTCCTTATTTACACTGCTTGTTTCTCTGTAGTAGAGCTCTAAGTTTTCAAGCAAAAAGAACTGACACAAATGAGAGCAGCGCAACACCAATGCTGCTGCTGCAATGCTCCTGTTAACAACACCGATGCTGGGGATCTGAATCTTAATGATACAGCTTTCGTCTCTGCTACAGGTACTCGCATTGTGGTGGTGCGTTTCTATCCAATGATGCCTATGCTCGTTCTCGGGCTCGCTTCTGGGCAGACTTCATTCATCAAAAGGCTCGCTTCTGGGTAGACTTCATTAATTAAAAGGCTCGCTTCTGGGCAAACTTCGTCGAGAGAGAGAGATACTCACAGGTAATAGATTCCAGCAGACTCCTGATAGAGAGAGCGCCTGCCAATCGCTATGCACACACACAAATCGCAATCCACAAAAGAGAGCAGCCTGTCACGATCCACACACAAATTTCAATCCACAAAAGAGAGCATTCAGTCGTGATCGAGAGAGAGAGAGAGAGAGAGAGAGAGAGAGAGAGAGAAAGACGTGTGTTTCAATTAGCAAAGCAAACCTGAATTGGCCAGTAAGTTATTAATTTAAAGGTGCCCATTTAAGGGGTGGGGGGGGAGTGAACGGCCGGCTCCGGCTCCGAGGCCCTTTCGCTCGGGAAGGTTTTTTTTTACATGCACTTTTTGGGTGGAAGGTGTGTGTAAAATTATGACAAATTTTTTTACGTGCAAATTTCGAACGTTGGAAGGTGCCTGCAAAAACAATTTGCCTCACAAATTACTTTATGTGAGGCACCACCATTTCCTTTGTAAAAATTTGAAAATTTGATTTTACGGTTTAGGGTGGCCAATAAAGGCTTAGGATCAATGCTGCAATCTGTTGTAGATTGTAGATTGCAGGGCAACATTACCCTTCAAAAAAATAGGGGTTTTCCTTAAAACTGAAGGAATGCCCATTTTTCCTTTCATATTTGAAGGGTAAACACCTTTCATTTGAAAGGAAAAAGGCCTACGATGGGCATTTTGCCCTTTAATTGCAACACTTGACTTAGGAGGCCAATATGCATGAATGCATGGGGAGAATGGCCATGCATCCTCCTCCCCATACATGCATCCTCTTTTTTTAGATTTTTAGTTAGAAAAATGAGTATGCATGGGTGAGGGGAGGAGGATGCATGGGTCCCCTCACCCATGCATAAAAGTGGAACAAAGTTTAAATATATATATAGATAGACTAGTGGGCTAGCCCGTTGTTGATGGGCGGTCGACAATTTGGGTGGTGGCTTGTGGTCGAGACGTGTGGATGATGCTCAGAGCAGGAGATTGATGATCTACTTAGCCATCTCCTCCCTCCTCGTGGTTTGTGGCACAATATTCTTTATATTTTCAATTTTTTTTGCAAGACGACGAATTGTGCATGCCCCTCCATGTTGCTAAGAGAGGCCCACCTCTCTCCCCCCCCCCCAAAAAAAAAAAAAAAAAAACAAATGGGAGGAGACACGGGTAGGGGAATGTAGCCCTCTCCCCTACCCTAAAAAAACATAATGTGTGGGAGGCTAAATCCTCCCCTTCCTCCCCCCACTCCCACCCACACACACACACCCCCACCAAAAAATAATAATAATTGAGGCTCTGGGATGGGGCCTCTTTATTTTTTCGAGGGGAGGGTAGGGGGTGCAAAAGAAATAAAGAGCCCCCCTTAAGAAAACAACTCTCCCCACAAATCAGAGATCCAATGTGGCCGGAGGTCACCTCATTGTAGCCTGTCATGTAGGTCTCCCACATGTCAAACCATGCAGTCTGGGAGCAACCCCTGCAATCAGGTCCCACTAGATGTGCGCCAACGTCTCCTGGCACAATATAGAGAGGTTATTGTTAGGCTGGGCCATGTCTACAAGGGGATACTTGGTTTGCGACGCAACCACCTCCCTCTTAGTAGTCGTCCTCCTCCCGCATGCCACCACCCACCCAGTTGCCATCATCGTATCACATGCCACCACCTCCACGCTAGCCCTCCACCTATGTTTGCATGACACCTCCTTCTAGGTCCCACACACACGGCCATGCTCCTTGTAGTGAGGGGGACGTGGTGCCATTCACTCCATCGATGACTTGTCTCAGTAGCCCATCACACCTACAGCCGCCACACATGTTCTCCCTATTTCAGAGGTTGCGGGACCCATCCATCGACTCCGCCACCCACACAGTCGACGAGGAGGACGATGACCACCTCGACTTTGTGCCAACCACCCAGTATGACCACCTACACAACATACCGTTCACCACCCATGACCCACCTCCAACAATAATGATGCTCTTGCACATGCTCCCCCTGTTGACATCCCACCTTCGTCACACCATTATGTGCCTCCACATAGCACAACTTCCACGTTGTTTGACATGCCATCCACATGTTAGACCTCCATGTCGTCGGTGACTCCTGGTCATAGAGGCCATGCCACACGTGGTCAGAGTAGGTAGCAGACCATGCGACACGCCCTGACGCCCACCATGAGGAGGGAGGCTAACGAGGTTGTTGTTAGCATGATCTACCACATGAACCTGCCATTCACCATTGTAGACACCACAGCCTTCAGGGCCGCTTTTGGCATAGCCACAACGTGTGATAACACTTGGACCCTCCCATCTTCTGAGGCCATACGCACCACCTTTTTGACATCATGAGTGGAGACATAGGACCTTTTCTAGTTAATACCATTAAATTTGATGTCAATCTCGCTAAAGAGATCCTTTCCCAAAAGGATTGGCACAAGATTTTACATTATGGTTGAATTTATTTTATGATTCACATTTTTTTTATACTTTTGATAAGGTCGTAGTAGAACTTCTTTATGACCATTCATAATTCATAAAATCATTTTTTGCTTTTCAAGAAGAAAATTGAGGTGCCTCACATAATTTTTTTGCTCCTCTTTTCTTTTTTTTTTTTTCCAAATTTTTCTACATGCACCTTTCGGGATGCAAAATGTGCATGTAAAAAAAAACTACAGCAGAAAGTTTTCATGCCGTGGAAGGCCACCACCTCGGCCATTCCACTGTGGGAAGGGCCTTCCGCCTTGGGCTACCACCCTGGTGGAATGGCCTTGGAGCCCCCCCCCCCCCGTTGTAAAGCTGACTCGGGTGCACCCAACGTGCCCTGTAAGACTCAAAGGGGTGACACTCTCTAAGGTCCCAGAGCAAGTTAGAACGTCAAGGACTGAGCCTCCGACCTGTGGTGAGCTAGTCAAGTAGTCACAAGTCATGAGCTAGCTCTGGAGCTTGAGTCATGGCCTAGTCAGGAAAGCAAGTTGATTCGGCCGCCGGGACGGCTCCCGGGGCCCATGTCCAGGAGCCAGACTGATTCTGCCAGGCTTGCCAGGCTTAATCAGCAAAATAAAAACTAAGTCCCAAAAAGCGTGCTTTACCAGAAAGCACTATGTTTCAGAACAGAGGGGGTGCGCCGAATCACAGCAGAACTATAGGGGGAGTCCGGCAGATAGAAACTTGGGCAGCTCAACCAGCGTCAGGAATCCAGTCGCCAGGTCTCATTGGTATGTTCCGTTTGTTGTGTGCTTGCTTGGACACAAATGACCTGGTTCCTACTTGGCTCTCAGGTGATGTGGGCGTGCTAAGTTTGAGGAGGGGATATTTTCATTGAAGCTGATTTAATAAAGAAGAAAAGAGAGCTGTGGGGCCCGGCCGACAGAAGGAGAGTTTCAAATATAAAAAGGATTGAGGCGATAATCTGGTGGAAGTAAACCTCTGACTATAATGGAGGACCATCTTGAAGAGTTACGAGCATTGACGGACGGAGAAGAGCTGGCTCGAAAATATAGCTCTCGCATGCATCGAGATGGCACCAGGTCCAAGTCGAGAAAGAAAGATCGTATGCACTCCACAGTGGCGCCTCTCCAAGAAGAGATGGGTGGCCCTTCTGAACCTACACCAAGAGATGAACCCTTGCCAGAGGCGCAACAGGACCTCTTTGAAGTGAAGATGCGGCAATACTTATCAAGCACAATGACGGCTATGCTTAGCGAGGTGAAGAAGGACAGAGAAATAGAAAGGAAAGAATGGCAAACATCCTTGCGAACCATGAACCTTACTCAATTTAACCTTGCTAGAGAAATGAGAGATGGGCTAACACGGCTCAAAGCCAGGTTTGAAGAGTTGGAAGCAACTAGGGGGAATGCAGTGGCGCTTCCTCCACAGATACCAAGAGAACCACGAGCGCGAAACACGGAAGGCCCAAGGAAGATTGCCAAAGTGAAAGCACCACCTACTTTCAAAGGAGAGCGTGACATTCGAGTTGTGGAAGATTGGTTGTTTCACACGGACCATTACTTCCGTCTGATGAACACTCTTGAGGAAGAAAGAACTGACTTGGCATTAGCATATTTTAAGGGCTACACTACAAACTGGTACCGGATGGCAGGAATGCATTTTCAGACATGGGACGCATTCAAAGCCACGTTACGAGAGGAGTTCATACCGAAGGATTCACACATGAGATTGAGGACAGAATTATCGGGGCTCAAACAGAAAGGGTCATTGCGAGAGTATCTCAATAAATTTAGACAGAGTGTATGGGTTATTGAAGATATGTCCGAGGCGGACAAAACTCATTACCTATTGTCTGGAATGCAATCTTGGACCCGGCGTGCGATAGACAGCTACATGCCCCATGATTTTAATTCAACTATTCGAGCGGCTGAAATGGTTTGTGATTATGAGAGCACATTGGCACCAACTGCTCTCGCAACCTCAACAAGAGTATTTAGTGGATCCAGACCGAGTCCGAGCTTCTTTTCAAGGGGGGACTCAGCTCCAAATGGCAACCAAGCCTCGAGTAGCGTGAACAAATTCCCAACAAAAACAGAGTTTGGCAACCAAGGCAACAATGGAGGGAACATGTTCCAGAGAAGAAACAATGTTGGACCTTTAGCTAGTCACAGCAACAGCTCACCAACAGTGGGCAGTTCCATGCGTTGCTTCAACTGTCATCAGCAAGGTCACTCTTGGAGGTCATGCCCCAAACCATTGAATAAGCAAATCATGGCTACCATTGAAGGATTTGATAGGATGGAGAGAGAGGCATTTGATCAAGAAGATGGTGAACAGGATGACGAAGAGGACCCAGAAACAGATTTGACGGAGTCTGACCTGAATGCCTTACAATAGATAGGGGCACTTGCGGCGTATCGTGAACATCCTATGGCGACTCCTGTGAGAGGATCCAAGTTATTGTACCTGAAAGGTTGTATTCAAGGCAAGATCATTTACTTCATGGTAGACCTGGGGGCGTCACATAACTACTTGTCAGAAAAACTGACAAGGGAATTGGACATCCAATGTGAAGAAAACGTGACTCTTATTTGTGTGGAGACCGCGAAAGGTACAATGACCACTTGTAGATTGGCAACCAACTTACCAATCTCTCTGGGAGCTTGGAAGAATCGACTAACGTTCACAATCTTGAAGATGGATGCCTTCGACGCTATTTTGGGGTTAAGTTGGTTTAACGAACATGTGGTGGCCTTCTTGGCAAAAGGGGTTAACCTTGTGTTATTATATAATGGCAGGAGACCTTGTGTCGTCAGAGCTGTGCCAGGGGACCAACTAGAAAAGAACGACACAAATGAACCTGAGCCAACCATTCCTCCCAATCTCATTCACCTCTTTAACGAAGGACAGCCAACAGTGACAGACCAGCTAACACGGGAACAAATGGAGCCAACATTGCCTATAGTCTCTACATCAAAGGTGAATTCAAGTGCTGATACAGAGCTCAAGGAGCTCACCTTGTGTGACCAAGCGAAAGCTCACTTCTTTAACGAAGGACATCCAACAGTGACAAACCAGTTGACGCGAGGTCAAATGGAGCCAACATTGCCTGCAGTTTCTACATTAGAGATGAATCTAAGTGCCGATGCAGAGCTCAAGGAGCTCAACCTGCACGACCAAACGAAATATCTAGAGTCCTAGGGGACTCATTCAGACGTGCGACGAAAATGACATATCTGAGGCTTAAGGGAGCCGTAAGTACCTTTTTCTTTCATGTTAATAAAGTAAGCTGCATTTCTCATCGAGGAGTGAGCTTCAGTCTAATGTCTAAGTGCAGCAGCTTTACATAGATTTTACGTAAGTGAACTAGATCCACACTTTTCCTGTGCTGGGTGCAAAACACAATATCATTACTTCTCTTTACGGTTGGTTTCCCTTGGCCAATGAATCAAGCCCGTGCCCTTGTATATGTGACTAAAGTCTGGCCGGTGAATTAAGCCCGTGCCATGAGTCTTAGGTTCTAGTTTGGCCCTGATGAGGACATCAGCTTTCTCAAACGAGGGGAGGATGTTGTAAAGCTGACTCGGGTGCACCCAGCGTGCCCTGTAAGACTCAAAGGGGTGACACTCTCTAAGGTCCCAGAGCAAGTTAGAACGTCAAGGACTGAGCCTCCGACCTGTGGTGAGCCAGTCAAGTAGTCACAAGTCATGAGCTAGCTCTGGAGCTTGAGTCATGGCCTAGTCAGGAAAGCAAGTTGATTCGGCCGCCGAGACGGCTCCCGGGACCCATGTCCGGGAGCCAGATTGATTCTGCCAGGCTTAATCAGCAAAATAAAAACTAAGTCCCAAAAAGCGTGCTTTACCAGAAAGCACTATGTTTCAGAACAGAGGGGGTGCGCCGAATCACAGCAGAACTATAGGGGGAGTCCGACAGACAAAAACTTGGGCAGCTCAACCAGCGCCAGGAATCCAGTCGCCAGGTCTCAGCCCCCTCTACCAGCACGAGCCAGGCACAATGCCCAGCACGTGTTGGTGGCCCCGAGACCGGTCAGTCTATGTATGAATGTAACCTCTTCCAAATCTAATAAAGTTGATCCTTGGGGATGATTACCATTTCGGTTTCGCCTCCGGGACTGGTCCAAGTGGAAGGACCCTTACTACAACCTTTTTGCGTCGCTGGCGCCTAAGGGTCCCTGTCATCGACATGGGGCTTGCCGCTATGCCAATTGGTCAGTTTGGCGACCACTATGCCTTGGGTTTCATGTGTGGCTTGTCTTTGCCTTTGGTTACCTTTTGAGGACGGATTCTGAGTTGGCTTTCGGGTTGGTTGGGATTCCAGTTTTCTTAAGTCTGAATGGTTAAGCTTGTTACGTTTCTGAGTTGGCTTTTACGTAAGTGCATGATAGATGAATGTTAGACTTAAGCGCGTGTTGGGGAAACCGCTCAAGTTCCAGCGCCCTTTGAGGCGCCGGCGCAACACCCCCCCCTCTAATAATTTGCTTCTAAAGAATTTTATGGATTTCAAGATTCATAATTGGCTTCAAATTTTTGTTTTAGGGGTTTGTTTGTTTTGTTGTAGATAAAAAGAACTCTACTAAAGAGCTAGTTGCAAGTCTGCAACGTGTAAATTCATGAAAAACAACTTCATTTGTGTGATCCAACGCACTTTAGAAATGTGAAGTGAAATGTTGTGACAACCTTTCATGAAACCCTAGCCCTAATTTGTCTTTATCAATAATCCTAAGATTATATTATGAATTTTAGAAATCTCCTTTTCCACACCCACCTTTTAAAAACAAGGTCTTTCAGTTTTAATAGTAATCTATATGATAAAAATGTGTGTGTGTGTGTGTGTGTGGCAACTCGAGCAACATCATAATGTGTCTACTCAAATCTTACATGATCAATGGTCTAGATCGAGTTTGTGGACCAACAATTCCTAGGTCATAATAAATGGACCTCATTATATTCTACAACTTTTATTGGTTGTAAATTTCAACCCTTAATATACAAAGTTGTCATGGATGGAATATTGAAATATTACTTGGCCCTCATGATGGAATCAATCTTAAAAATACACAGACTCACTAATGGAATGTTAAAAGTACGTAGCCCTCGAGAATGGAATCATTAACAAAATCTTGAACATGATATTTTTTGAAATCTTTTAAGATCCTTGCAACATAAATTATGTATGATAATGGGTGCTAGTCGGCCCATGGCAAGGATATAATGTCTCGTCCTCTCATTTCACTCCTCGACAGTAGGATTTGTCATTATGTCCTTACAATGGGCCTCCAAACAATCATTATCTAGTCCATAATTTGAATTTTAGAGGGTACAAAGTGCAAAGGTTACTAAAAAGATCATTCCCCAAAACGTGAATCCCTCCAAACAACCATTTGTTTAGTCCATAATTTTAATTTTACAAAGTACAAAGGTTACTAAAAAAATCATTCCAAAAACCTCTCTCTCTCTCTCTCTCTCTCACACACACACACACACACACACACATCTCCCTCCTCCTCGGCAAACCTATTTTGATTTATTTTAAAAAACTTGCAATTTAGAGATCTTCTCGATTTTTTAAAGACTTTTCTTTATAATAATGAATATATGCTTATATAAAAAATCTTCACACATTTGATGCTGCCGATTTTTGAAAAAACTTGAAGATTCCATTTCTATAGTTTGCCAATTTTCCGAAGCAGTGCAGAGACATCTTGAGATGAGATCATAAGCCATTATATGATTACCTTGCACTTTCAAACAACCAATATATAATGTATAGTTGTACTTTTACAAAGTTCAAAAGTTGGTTAAAAAATCATTCTCCAAAACATAAAATTCTCTCTCTCTCTCTCTCTCTCTCTCTCTCTCTCTCTCTCTCTCTCCCTCCATAGGCCGGGCTGGGCACATGAGGAGTTGTTTTCATACCTGCTGACCACATACGTCGCTCTGGTTGGTCCCTTTCTTTCCCGAACATCACTTTTTATATGGACGTACCCTGCCCGCGGCCTGCGTTGTCTGCTTCTTTTTGGCGATGCAGACAGCACGTAAGAGGGGCTGGTCTGCCCCCATTTATGGTCTGCACACGTCGACCACACCAGCACGATCCGTAGCCCACTACTTTTCTTTCAGCAACGCCTTAGGATCGATCAGATCTAGCTCTCTCTTTCTGGAATTGCATACTGGGTTTTATCGGAAATTAGAGTTCACTCTTTCTTTGTTGAAACATCTTCCAGTTGCTCACACTACTACTAATCGCTCAAGACTAGCAGATGCTTGTTGGCCCTGTAGTAAGGAAGGGTATAGATCGTCTTGGAAATTAGATGAATGATACTTTCGTTAGACTCATGCTAGTACGTATAATTTAGCAGAATTAGATGCTGAAAGCACAGCAATATCCAGCACAAGATGATACACAAATACTTCAGAAGCACGAGAACGACGAAGTTTCTTCTCAAGTATTTTCAATAGTTTATCAAGTTGTACAATATGTTCCAATAGTGCACCGTTTTAATCCTTATACACATGCCTAAGCACTCTCTGATGTGCTTATGCGGATATCAACTAACTAGCTGTAAGTATCCACCTGTTAATTGCGACATTCGCATCCCGTCCCATAATTCAAAGGCTATCTATTTCTACAGGAAAAATTTCAAAGACAATTATAGATAGTAAAATTCTTTAGACAAAGAGGTCTAATGGGAGAGGTCTTGTCATGATGTATGTGTCCAAAATAAGATCTAGTTTTTATGACACTATCAAACCATTTATCGTGATATTTCAGGTCAGGGTATTTTCATTTTCTAGCAGGAAGGCCTCCATTTTAGCTATAAAAGAAACAGATTTCTTTGTTGCACTGTATAGTGTTGTGCAGAGCTCCAAGATTATCAATGACAACCACATATATTGTCACCGCGTATGCTATTTGACAGAATAACAGATTCCCATGTTGTCAGCTCCCGAATCAGGGTGTTTTTAAAATTGTGCATCCCCAACCTACTACATCCCGACTATCAAATAGACTCGTTGACAATTAGTGGACTTCTAATCATCAAGATCTTCAAGAAACAAACTTCTTTACATCCATCTGGTGGATTTTGTAGTTGTGAACTGTATACCATGTTGACATCACTTGGATGGAACTATTACCAAACAATAAGCAGTCTACTCCCTCTCCAGTTGAGATCTACCAATTGGGCTTTATATGCGTCCATACCAATGGTGTAACAAACAGTTATACTACCGCACTATTTGTTATATCCTCCAGGTCAAAGTAAACAAAAATTCTGGTGACAAATCATTCTTTTCCAAGAACATTCATTTGCTTCTCCTATAATTTCATAGTATGAATGTGATATTGCATTTTTCTTGCTTATTGAAGCCTCTTACTTGCACGTGATCACGTCTTACCACCATCATCGATCCTAGGCAAAAGCTGCTGTAGTTTGCACCCATGCAACCTTTAGTATGTTGCACTATATATATGAAGTAAGGCATCCAATCATCCACAACCATTATGCTTATCAACATGAGATTTTTTGCAACCCGTGTGACACTGCATGCACCTCATGATCTTCGTGCCCCTATTTTCCCACTTGAAACGACACAAGTTCCATACCAAATTTCTTGACAGATACTTTCTCTCCACCTTACCACTGGTTGATTAAGGCAAATTTCTTGACAGATACTTTCTCTCCACCTTACCACTGGTTGATTAAGGCCACAATGCTTTCTCTACCTTGTTTCTTAGTCAAGAATTCCTTGCTCTGGATTTGGAGGAAAAAGCCTTAGAAGTGCTTTTACCATATCCTCCTTATTGTTAGGCTTCTTTATGATGTTTGCTAAATTCACGTCATATTCATTTTCCTTAATTTTTGTTTCATTTGTGAAATCGCACACAAAATGCTCTCCCCCAATGATTGTACAAACATGACATAGTTTTCCCTCGTCCACTCCATGCATTTGATTCCCTCTTTACCATAGTTCTCTTCATGCTTGCTCCATGCACTTACCATAACAACATGCTTTTATCTTCTAACTTGAACTTTCTTCACGATCACTAGTTGTGAACCTTTGCATCCGAGTGATTAGCACATGTTCATCATGTGGGCCTACCTTCCATGGTGCCCTTCCTCAACAATCAAATAGTTATGCAACTACCTATCTTCACACTCCTCTAATCATCCTTCCAAAATCATTACAAATGGATTATAGGAGAATGGCAAGCACCTAAGATGGATAAATATGCCTATTTTCAACACTAGCCTCACTTGCATGCATTGCCAAACCGACCCTTTCATTATTTCCATATGCACCCAAAAGGGTTGGCTTAATTGGTTAGCTTGACATCCAAAGTTTCTCTTTGAGCCTCCCCTTGGAAACAAGAAGCATTATTTCCATATGCATCCAAAGGGTTCTCAGTCGAACTTCTCGATGATTCTTGGGTCAACATAACTCGTGACACAAACAACGAGCCAAATTATAGCTCACTTCTAGGCTATGCTCAAGCATTGCTAAAAGTCCGCATTCTAGAACTACATCCATCAAGGTGACAAACAAACATTGACAATAGAAGTGTGGAAACCATGTTTTTTCTTTATTCAAATATCAGGCTGCACATATTTCAAGATTTGACCACTTTCTCAAAATACATAAGCATGCAAATACAAGAAACTAATTGTTAAAAACCAAGTCAAAGGGAGACCAAACTAAAAAGCAAAAGCATTTAATTACACCCCATATTTGTCAAGTTAAGCCTTCTTTCATCCAAACATTTCCCGCTCTCTTTTAGGCTTGCCCTTGCAAAGCCAAGGCTATCCACCCAAGTGGTTTGTGAATCTAGCCAAAGTAAAGAGTCATGTTTGTAATTTACGTGTTTTACATTGGCACCTTAAAGAAGGACAACAACTCTATGTAGCCAATGCATACACATGCTTGAAAGCGGCACTACCCACTCACTTATACTCAATGGTTAATATATAATGGCCACAGTGGAGATGACCCACTAGTTGGACTTAATATCTCTTACTCATTTTCAGATGGCTTTCGAAAGGTGGACATTGTCAGGATATAAAACTTAACAAAGAAGTGATAATCCCTGTCTGTTTCTCAAACCAGACCATAAGTTAGAAACTCACACTCAGAAAACATTTTGCAGAATGAAAATTTCAAAAGCCCCTGGCATACAAACAAATGTAAACGTATCAGTCGGACATTCAAAGATCGGTTAGAAAAACTTTCAGTCTTCATGATGCATGAGCAATTTGTGAATAAATGTTAATGTGAGCTGGAAAGTGCTATGGGATACCAAAGACCTTTTATACTATATTAGAAGCCAATTTCGAGCAAGGCCTGTCTCACAATAAATGTCTCATCAAATATTTCAAAGAATACCACTTACTACATAACTTCAGTTCTGTCATTTTTGTGCCAGAAAAAGTTAGTTGAACGAATTAGCTCCTTGACGCCCTAAAGATTGGCTGGAGTCAAATTAAAAATTGTGATCATCATTTTACTTAGCAACCTACAATTTGGTTTATTCACTTCAATTCTTGACAAACATGATTGAAGAGCTGGATCCTGTTTAGATAACAGCGACCACTCGCCTTTCCAGATGTCAGCAAAAGGCTTTCATGATAATCAGTTCATTTAGCCTAACACAGGCAAGTTATGTCAAGCCTACTTCAATATGTTGTCGTAATTCCAAATCAAAGAATAAAATCTTGCAATGTCAACGGATTGATACCTTAGTTTTTGATCCCATTCTAATGGTATCCACATTTACCACAATACAGCTCACTCCACTACCTTAGCAGCTCTAGGTTTCGTAACAATCTCTTGGAAAGTATCCATAAGTTGTTCCGCTAAGCTAGTTGGATCATCCAGCATAGAATTGAAAAATGCTGTAATGACTCTCTTCTCCCTCTCTGTAGCTCTGAGCCCTAACCAGCTGAGGAATCTCATTCGAAAATGAGCCCCAAGATGACCTTCACACTCAAGCCAGCGTACTATTTTGACCCAAAACTCAAAAAAATCATCTGATTTTGAACGGGGATCGTTTTGCTGCTGATGAGGCAGCTCCCATTTAGTCAAACTTTGCCCTTGACGAAATTCACCTGCAATTCTTTTCCTTGGATTCAACTCAGTTACCTCTCCCTCAATTGAAGGGTGTAAAATCAACTGAAACTCATCATTCTGTTGTGAGTTGCTATCTGTAAAATTTTCAATCTCACAACCATGTGGTTTATGATGAGCGCCAGACATGTCTTTAGAAGTAGCAATACCTGCTGGCAAAACATCTGTAACTAAAGATTCACTTGGATGGGCATCAGCAGAATCCTTTGACCTACTTACCGAAGGAGAAAGTTCAGCATTAAGTACCCGTATGACACACTCACTCTGAATTGATGTGTCAAGAATTGACTTGTTTGTTACAGGTTGGAGATTCACTAGCATTTCAGTTGCGCCTTTGCACGAATCTGGATCATGATTAGAGGTTGAAGCCTTCTCCTGAGTCCTTGTAGTAGATGCACGTCTACGCTTCTTGTTACCTCCCTCAAACAGGATCGCAGCAGGCTTGGCTGGGGCATTCATGCAGCCATTTACATTCAATGGGAGAGATCCATCAGAAGTGAGATTCTCAAGCTGCTCGCATTTGAGCCCTTCTTCCCTACAGTTCGACTGAATTCCAGACAGCATTGGTTCCGTAGCACTGGATTCAAGTTGTCTTGTATGAAGTGCATTTCCTAGATTGCGAACCTTAAATGTAGTATCAAGATCATCTATTGCAAGGGAACTTACACTTGGCTTCAAAAGATCCAGAACACCCAAATACATGCTTTCTGATTTTCCTGCAGTTTTTGGCTGAACTTTTGTAGAGCTATTATGAAGGTTATCTCTTGTGTCCTTTGTAAAGCACACCCCTTCGGCTTGAGCAACAATACCTTTTCTGCCGAATGCTAGAAGTTTAAAAGCATATTGTGTACCGGCCTCTAAATCACAAAATGTTGCTTCCTGTTCAGAGTTTGAAAGCTCAATAGTCGGAGCACTCAGGAAAACCGTTTCATTTGCTTTGCAGTGCCATAGTTTCTGAACAGTTACCTCTTGTGCAGCCCCGCAATTTGGGTTGTTCCAAGACACTGTGATGGACATTGATGTTACGTCGATAAAATGTAAACTGTACTTTGCTTTTATATCTCCTGCAAGTTTCAAGTCAATATAACATGCATCGATTAGCACAATTATGTAATTAAAGGATGTAATTATATAGCTCAGCCCTAAATGTTTACTGACCTTCCAATTGATCTTGCTTTTCCAACAAATTGTCTGATAAAGAAAAAATTGTGCCTTGCAACCCCAACTCCCTTCGCGATTCTGCTTCCAAAAAATAGTGTTCCACTTTCTGAAGAGCACTTTGCAACAGTTTCTGAACTTCAGCTCCAGATGACAGCCTACTAACAATACCTCTCACAAGCTTAGAAGAAGCCTCATTGAGAGGCCCTATTTCTTCTTCAAGTTTGTGGGCTGCATCACTCACAATGCTAAAAAGTTTCTGATAATGAGTTGTTCCAGTAAGCAAGCGATATGCCAGATAAAGCCGATAACATAGGATATCAATTCTTCGAGCTTCCTTTGCAATGAACAACTGCTTCTTCAAGCACCTGTTAAAAAAAAAAGGAAATAAGTATGGTAATCACCCTTCAAGCTTTCAGAGATATTGAATATAAAGGCTCGCCAAATCAAAAGCAGAATCTCTACTGCGGTCACCAAAACCTAGAGTACTTACTCAATCAAGTCGCTGACTGTTCCGCAAGATGGACAACAGAAACTGCCATCCAAATTGACAGTTTCCCTTTGGGTAACTCCAGCCACCTGAAGCTTCAATGCGCACTCAACATGACAGGACAAATTGCAGCCACCTTTCTTATCGTCCAACCTCCCATTGCATACTATCCAGAGGCTTGGGTCTTTATTGTCATCAAACAAATGGCAGATGCAACAAGAGCATCGTTTACAAAACAAATCAGTCACACTTAATTTGCCCCTACAAGCTGAATTTTTACAAACAGTGCTGGTCTCAGACTGTTGCTCAGTAGTGAGGGAAACGTTGCCTGGCAGATTCGTTTCCCGAGATGGACTTTCCCCCTTCCCTACTTTGCTAGTAACTGTCTCAACCTCTTCCCTGACATTCTGCAATTCATCCGGGCATGGTGTTCTTAGCTCATCAGATTTTGTCAGCCCTATACTCAATAGGCGGTCAATTAGCTTATGTTTAGAATAACTGGTGTATTTTTTCTCCACTCCTGTCTTAATGTTGAGATAATCCTTCAGTTGCCTTCTTGACCAAGAATGTAGAACATCCCGGACACCAGAACTGCCCTTTTCAAAGGAGGAGAAAAGTTCTTGCCTCTCTGTGCCATTTAGTTTCCCAAATTTACAGACATCTGCTAACAAATCCAACCCTGCAAAACACTCGATTAAAATAAGGGTGTGGACTTGTCCTGATTCAATTAGGATCAGGATAACGCTAACAAATCAACCGGCAAAATATGCAATTACAATGTCACTGGCCGTGGAATATGTGTACGAATCTACTGCCAAAATTCCAGGACAGCAAAGTAATAACTACGTCAAAAGTCCACGATATTGATATCACACACAGGTTTATCGTATTGCTCTGATGTATACTCTGCTAATTTGTATAAAAATTGATCAACATAACACGACATTGCATGCAGCCGTGATGAGCGCCTAAATCCTTATATCCACAGCTAGAATCCTAACCAGCATACAAGACATTACATAGATTGCAAAGTTTTTAGATTGTGTTTTCAAGTGAAACATAACTGCTATGCACATGCAACTACAACAAAGTCAGTACAGTGTTAGAAGAAACAGGGACAGAGAATCTTACGAGACTGAGAAGAAGTTAATGTGGCTTCTGCGGTCGCTCTGGCCATCTTGGTTAATGCCTTGCCTGGCCTACTCCACCTTAGACAAAACTATGCATTTGATTGCAAAATACTGCTCAAGCAAATTAACCTAGGGCTACTGATCCCTTGAGCTTAACCCTCTGAAACGACCACAGCTTTTGCAAAGACATTTTCTTCAGCAATCTAGACGTTATTTCAGCTGCATCACCTGCTTGTTGGATCCGGAAAACGAGAGTAGAATATCAAGTTGGAAAGCAGAGCACAAAAGCGGCATGTTGGTGAAGACTTCCTTTCTTCTTGTTGAGGCCAGGAGTTCTAATCCAATCAGCCATAATGATAAGGACATGCAAGAGAAGAAAGTGGCGAAAAGTCAAAAGAACGGGTGGAAGCGGAAAATCAAAACAAAGCGAAGCTGGGCTGTGTGTGTGTGTGAGAGAGAGAGATGATCTATACCACGGTAAACTAAAACCAAAAAATAGGTGTCACCCTATTCTTCTGTATTTACCTAGTAAAACTGGCAAACGAAGGGGATTGTTGTGTGCCAGCCAGGCCTGTCCTCATCTGCTGCTACCACATCCTCCTTTGCACAGCTCAATCGCTTGCTGCGTGGGATCAGAAGAAAAGCACACACAAGCACGTTTCCATCAAACCACAGAATTATGAGAGCTTTCATCAACTTAAGCCATCAACAAAACAAAAAACCAGCACTCACAAACTTGCATCCCTCAAAACAAATGTAGCCTTATAGCTGCAGTTTCTAGGTCTTTTAGCCCACTCTCACCTTAATACTAAGTGGGTCTTGTCTCTTTATCTTGATTTTGCGGCTACCAAAACTAGCCCTGCTCTGCTCTACTAACACAGATCCAACTGAGATTTACAATCGCCCACGAAACATAAATCTCTTAGCTTATCACCTCAAACCTCTTAGCTTATCACCTCACATAAAAATTAAGCCCCTCTTCTCACTCACTCACTCTCTCTCTCTCTCTCACACACACACACACACACACATATGCTTCTCTCTATCTATATATAATTAAAAAAAATAAATACCCAACATAGAGGAGGTATATACCCAACATAGAGGAGGAGGAATAAAGGGAGATAGTCCATACCTGATGCATGCATGAAACATATTTTGCTTGTGGGCTGCTGTGTTGAGGTCAAACAGATAGGCTATGGCACTACTTGTGCACGTAGTAGTGGTAGTAGTGGTATATTGGGAAAAAAAGGAAGATGCAGGGGAAGAGAGAGAGGACAAAAAAGGGAGAGAAGCAGGAGAATACGGGTATGGATCGAAAGAGGAAGAAGAAGCAAAGTAAAAGTAGTAGATTACTACACAGAGATGTATGATGCAGCAGCAGCAAAATAGAAGAAGAAGAAGAAGAGCAGCAGCAGCAGCAGCGTCCACCGTCCCCGTGTGCCGTGCCTCATGCAGCACAACATTCAGAACTGACCGGCGGAGGCCGTCTCAACCGGACTGAACGGACAGCTGCCCTGCGACCCTTCAAGTTTTTTTCGGAAATGCGCCCGGCTACAGGCTGGGACGGTGATATGCCGTGCATTCTGCTTCTTCTTACCTTTTGCTTCTTCTTACCTTTTGCTTCACTCATGGGCAATCTTTGTGACCGTGTAGTAATGCTTTGTGCTAAGGTGTCCTTTGTATTTTGGGATCACTTTCAGGAGCATAATGCCATCCAATTTTCTCTCTCTTAAGAATCTATCATTCTCTCTCCTCTCTCGGTGGAATTCACTTTCTCTCTCCTCTCTCCGGTGGAATGTGCACGTTCTCTCTCCTCTCTCCGGTGAAATGTGCATGTGCTATGTGGCAGTCTGTCATTGGCTGTCCACATCCGCATTCCACCACATACGTAAAAAAATTTGTGAAAAAAAAAAAATTGATCCGCGCATACGGCCGTACGGCCATACCGTACACCCAAAAAACAAAGGAAAAAAAAAAAAAAACCTTCGCACAATGGCATTACGTAGGGAAAGGCCCGAAGCCCTCGGGCCTTCCTTGCTGGTCGGGGCCTGCCCTCCGGCAAGGGCCCTCCCAGCAAGGAAGGCCCTCAGGCAGGGCCTTCCCCCCACAAAATCTCCAATTTTCAACAAAGCATAGCACCCACAATGTAATAGATGTAACAAAAGAAATCGTCGAGGGGCTATTAACATGGGTAGGGGCAAACTTTGAATCCCCAAACGCTTCAGAGACACTTTGGCACATGTCTTTCGACAAGGCCCCTCATGCCCATGAAGCCATTGTCATGTATTATGGAATGAGTCGGGCATGTGACATTCTATCCAGTAAAGAGTCATAGTAGAGTCTCGCATATGGCTCTTTACCGGGTAGAATGTCATCTACCCAGCTCATTCCATTGTGTAAAGGATAGTGGCTCATTCCATTGTGTAAAGGATAGTGGTTGCTTTTTCATATGCCCATTATGCAGTAGAATATGCATTTGAAAATGATAATCAACGTTTTCGAAGTTGAGATTTTTTCACGAGGCCATTATGAAGTAAAATTTGAGCTGCAAAACATAATCACCCTTGAAAACAGTGGGCTGCTTTCTAAGCAATTTGAAATTTGGCAGAAAATGCAGCTACTATACTTTATGTATTATGGAAGGAGCCTGGACAAATGACATTATGCCCGATAAAGAGCCGGGCATATGACATTTTGCACGTGCCCTTCCATTGTGAAGTAGATAGTTTGACTTTTCTCACATGACCTTTGTGAAATAGAATCTGCATTATAAAACGTAATGGATACTTAGTGCCTATTCTGCCCAGTTTTTGAACAACCTAAAAGGCAGAATAGTCATTTGTTTTTTTCAAAAAGAAAATTGGTGCGCTTTTTCCAACCTGCGCGTCAAGCGTCAGCAGGCATAACAAACTGCCACATGTTAGTTTCTAACTGGTCAAAAAAGTTAAAGTGCTGCTTATGCTTCATAAAGGACATGTGAATAAAGTCAAAGTATCCATTATGCAATGGAAGGCACTGCAAAGGCCATTATGCCAGGTTCGTCTTTCCAAAAAAAATTAGGCTCAGCCCCTCTGGGCCTGTCCAAAAAATTCTAGAAATCCTTACCGGGCAGAATGGTTGTGCCCAGCTCCATAGTACATAATCATCTTCTGAAAAACTAAAATTGTTAGTTGTGCTACTCTTGCCCATTTTGCTTATAAAGCATAGTTCAAAAATGGGCAGAACTTTTGGGGAAATGGATTTTCTAAAGACCTTTCTACCAATTAAAATGCATGGTGAGTTAATTAGGCTGACAATGGATGGCACTTGTTGAGTAGGCTAGAAAATCCTTTTCCAAGGATGGAGAATGGTGGGACATGTTCGTTTCTTGGGATAATATTTCTTATGGATCACTATCACTTCTACTTTGTATCACATTATTGATTTTGGCCGGACTTTTTGGCCTTTTGGGGGCCTATATTATCTTGCATTATATGGTGTCCCATAGATTTTGCTTGTTTCTGCGACAATCCACCATGTTTCTGCTACTCTACAGTTTGACCGACGCTCCCGATTTGAATAGCCTTCAAACTCCGGACCAGTGTTGGGCGGGTATCAAAATTTTTGATACCAGCCGGGTTAGGGTATTGCAGTTTTTTAGAAAATGTAATACCAGTAGGGTATCAACATAAGCAGGTCTAGGATTTGTAGACTGGTATAGACCAAGCTGGTATCACAAGGGTGATACCAGCCGGTTATTAACTCGGGTATCAACATGTACGATTTGCTATAAATATACTTTTTAAAGTGTAATATCATAATTTAAAATATAAAAAATCAGAGATATTAAAAAAATACTAAAAATAGTACTACTATTGATGCCTCAAGAAAAATCCACAAAATCTCCCCAATCTGGGTATCAACATGAATAGTAAAATAGTTAATACTGGGTGTCCGGTTCTAGACCCTGGTATTAGAAATCATATACCAGTCGGGTCGGTTTTTTAATACCATGTTCATACCCATTATTGATACCAGTCGTGACCCTATATACCCGCCCAACACTGCTTCGGACCAACGTTTTCCATACTAAATTACATTAAAAATGGAAACATAAAAGTTTGCCACATGAAAAATATGAAACAAAAAAAATTTGCATAACGAAAAAATTTCATGCCAAAGACAATTAAAGCAGTGCTCCATTGGTTAGCAATTACATGCAATAATGTTCCATTGCTTAGCCCAATACCACATATATCATTTGTAGTTCGTATATCAATTTCATACCACATATAATCCAATCTCCACCACTTTATACCCGGGACTCAATTGTATTTGGTATTGGCCCTCAATTGCCAATACTTAGTACGTAATGAATACCTTGTGACTATTATGCCCCTTTTTTAACATCTTAAAAAGAAGAATATATATGTACTTTTTTCCAAATGTAGGTGCTGCTCTTTCCACCACGTGCGTCCATACGGCCGCAACGTGGCACTTCCCGAGTGGTCAGTTAGAGTCAAATTGCTTATTACGCTTCATAATGTACATGTGAAAAAAGTCAACGTATCCATTATGCAATGGAATGCGTCATGCAGAGGACATTCTGCCCGGTTCGGCTTTCCAAAAAAATTTAGGCTCAGCCTCTCAGGCCTTGTCTAACAAATTCTGGAAATCCTTACCGGGCATATGTCCTCTGCCCGACACATTCCATAATACACAACCTTCATCTAAACTTCTTTATGGACTTCTATGGGACAAAAATTCCATTGAAGTACTTTCTTTGTGAATGTGAATATTTAAAATGTACCTAAAAAAGGGTGAGGTCTCTACCTAAGACCCATTACTTTCCCATTTACATGTTTTACGTGAACCATTTAGCTTCTTCTGAAAAGTACGTGACATAGATTTTGTACAGGTAGAAGACGCTTCTTGTGTCACTTGCACTCTATGAAGAAGCAAATTTTCTTGTTATTTCCTTACAGTGTCATTTCTTTGCATGACTCAAACCTCTTCAAGAAAACAAAGCGAAGTACCAAACAAATTCTTTATGCAAGAGAAAATGTCAACGTTGATGAAAAGGCTTCAAAGCTCCATACATTTAGCGTTGGGGAACATCGTTGGCTTAGACTCTATATGGCTTAAACTATGCTATGGCTTCAGCCCTATTGTGGCTTCTTGTGTGTGTGTGTGTGTGTGTGTGTGTGTGTGTGTACATACGTGCGTATGTATATGGGGAGGTGATGCACAAATTGTTAAATGTGTTTGGATCACTATCCATGTATTGTAGTGGTTTTTTTGAGTGAAAAAATTTGACCCATGCAATATGTTTTTCTTTGTTATTTCATCTCTCTTGAACCCTCATCTAATAGTACTCACTGTAGACACTATAATGAGTATAGTAAAATTTGTTACCTACACAATCTTTACTCAATGAATCTTTGTGTTGATAAAAACCATCATGTTGCCTTGTTGATCATTAAATTTTTTAGATGAAATCATAAAATTTCATTACATGGGTTATTGTGGTTGGGAATGGTTACGATAATAATAATTCAATTTAGCTCTTATAATCAGTGTACATGGGCAACCACTAGCACTAGGCAAAGTGCTTTGATGGAATTACAGACTAAATAAAAGGCTGCAAGGAATCAATAATAGCTCTAAAGAGTTTTAAAGCTTACGGTACTTACATGAAAAAAAGATGTCAATAAATTATTTACAAAATGCAAGACAAACATCATTATGCAAGTGAATGTTTGGTAAGACTATTCGAGTCACAATTAGACTTAAATCTTAAACATCACAACATTCTTACTCTCAACTATCTAAAGCCATAACATGTGCAAACTTTTACTGCATTGGTGGAGTGTTTTATACTTGCAAAAAAAGTCAAACCTTGCTAACTTGGCGTTCTTTGGTAAACAATTTAGAGATTTCAACCTTTAGTGTATCTTTCACAAGTTGGAGCTTTTTGGCACATGAATTACAATTTGAATGTTTTGCTATATAGCATCTTATGATCAACTTAGCCAACCTCACTTGTGAGAAACTTTTATGCATGTGGTGAGTTGAAATATTTCATTGATCTTTCTATCTAGGTTAAGTGCTTAATTCAACAAGTCTATGTAGTGTCTATGAGTTAAGAAAAGTTTTAAATGTATATTTTTTTTCTGAATAGTTTATTTGCATCATCCATATTCATTGGTCATGAGAATCACCATTGGATCTCTCATGTATGCCATGTTATGTAATAGGTCTGACATTGCTTATGCAATCATTACACTGAGTCAATTCATGTCAAACATAACACACTAGAAGACACTTATTAGAGTGCTAAGATATTCATAGGCCACCAATGACTAGTAGTGCATCTGCTACAACAGACCCAATGCAAAAGACAATCATGTTCTACCAAACTACACAGATGCATATTGTGGGTAGGAAATGTGGATACAAGAAAGTCCATATTAGGTTATGTATTTCTACTCAATTATGGTTCTATTTGTTGGAACAATGGAAAGCAGACTTCAATAGACTTATCTTCTACTGAAGCAAAATATATCTTTGCAGCACATGCAATACAAGAAAGACTTTGCCTTAGATGGTAAGAAAATTACATGAATCTTTATTTAGAATTCTCACCTAATTATGCTTTTAATTAAGACTTTCTCAAATTTGCATAAATAATGAAGTTTTCTAAATCTGCAAAAATAAACTGAGATTTGGATAGACTAACAAATGTCAATCGACATTGGTCAATGAAGAATTCGAGTCGTCAAAACAAAGTTTAAAGAGACTGAAACATGACGAAAGGCATAAATAGGTAAAATGCTAAAAGGCCTAAGCTGAAAAAAACGCCAATCGACATTTTTCACTACTTAACGCAAATTACCAAAATACAAGTCCCAAAATGCAGATCAACATAAATGCTAAAGAATGTCAATCAGTATAAATGTCAACAAATGCCGACTCAAGCATAAAAAGCCCATTTGGTGAAAAGCAAAAATGTTGACCTTTGACTAGTCAACAAAAATGCCAATGGCCATTTTTATGGTGCCACTTAAAATGGAGCTCTTCCTCTCACAAATCTAAATATTTTAAAAACTACCCTTAGCTCAAAACCGTTTGCAAGAAACAAACAAAAGACAAACTACTAAAACACACAAGATTGTGATTCAATGCACTGATGGCAGAACTCGCGTACGATCCTCCACACCTATGTCATTATTGAATGAATTACATTTCAAGGATAATTCCAAAAACATTTTAATGTATGAATGTCTCCTACTAAGTTTTTCTTTTAGTTTCACATCTCTGATATAGTTCATACTAGTTCATTCAGTTTAGGTTTAAAGTTTCAGTTGACGATCTTTGTTTGTTCTATATATTCCTTATTCCACATTGCTAACTCACTGATCAAGCTAAGCATCTATCTATTAGAACTACCATGGCTATCTATGACACCTGAAATGTTCAGTTCACGATCTTTGTTTGTTCCATATATTCCTTATTCCACATTGCTAACTCACTGACCAAGCTAAGCATCTTTCTATTAGAACTACCATGGCTATCTATGACACCTGAAATAGTTCTGAACTAGCAGGCTAGATCGATCGGCGGATAGTATAAGCTCATGGCTAACTCATAAACTATAGGATAGCGACCTCAAAATCTTAATGGCCTGAACATAGAAGCTTCTATTATCTCACAATAGTCCCACATAGAGAGCTTCCATGATTTTTGCTAAAAACCTCTCTAATACTTCATGATTGCTCATGCTCACACAACCACATAAATACTTAACTCCTTTTGCACTCGTTCGATTAGACAATGCCTCATTTTATAGCTTTGATCCTGTCGAAAATCAGTTGGGTTTGTGAGCGGAAGCTAGGACCGAGCTAGATGCATGGATCGAATATGGGGATTTCCATTGCTAGGTCTCATGTGCCCTATCCACATGAATTCATGCTCATTTTCCATTGCTTTGTACTCTTCTTTCCATTGCTAATGTGATTCTATGGAGATCTTCGTGTTTCTAGCTTTCTATGGATATGCTATCTTGGATGCTTTGTATTTTTATTGCTTCTAGCTTTACTTCTCTTGTAATTGCTATTTGCTTGGGATTTGGCACATGACACATTCACTTGTATGTTTTCCTCCATTGCATATGAAACACATATTGTGGGACATGCTAGTGATGTCATTCTTCTATTATTTTTTAGACAAAGCTTTCGGCTATGGGAGTTACAATGAATAGGTCAATGTGTGTTTGGTTTCTTTGAGGCCTTCATGCATATTTTTCTCTACATAGAAGATTCATGACCCTTGAGCACAACATTAGGGCACCTGGTATTCCTACTGGCAATCTTGAGTTTGTCACATTTTATGTTCATCAGTTTAATTTGTTCTCAAGGCTTGGAAATTCACAAGTTGTTTTCGACATTCTCACTTGATGTTTTTTTCAATGTATTGAGTATCCTTTGTGATTAGTTTTTCCTACTCTTGTTGTATTATTATTGTTGCGGAGTTTCAATGATACTTTATTACGTATCTTTGGCTGATTGTTGGGATCGTGTACTTTTGACACTTGTGAAGGGTAGTTTGCCAAGATTCATTGTTGACACTGTTTACTAAGTACCTATGTAATCATGCACTTCTCCGATGGTAATCATATTGTGTCACATGATTCCATTCACAATGTACTTATTGCTATTGCTTTTGACAATGGTTTCCTTGTTGTTTGAGAGCAAACACACATTTTGCAAAAGTCTACTTTGTAGTCATCTCATTGTTGTGAAGATCTTATTCTTTTACACAAGGGGTTTTGCATTCTTGGAGATGTTGTTATTGTTGATCTTTCTCGACAAGACGTTCTTTGTTGCACTTCCACCACTAAAGGGCTATTGCATCTCACGCAACTCAAGACTATCAAAATTGTGTACTTCAATCCATTTGCATTGAAAATATATGGATGTCTTCATAAAAAGTTTAATGATATTTTTTTAATCTTATTGTGCAAAGCTTTCAATAAATGCCAAAATCATAGTGCCACACCACTATGTCTTTGTTTTTTTAGCATTGCCTTGATAGCGATAAGCTATTGTGATGATATGCTAAAGTTGAGGTGCCACTCCTAAGTGAGTTTGACCATTGAAATGAGTTTATCTTTTGAGTTTTAGATTTTTCTTAAAATGCAAACTTTGTATTTATTTATATTTTTCAACAATCTTAATGGCTTGCATAAAGCAAAGCTTCTTCTAATATACTAATCACCTTGTTTTTGTTGTCAATGTATTCCTATCGTAATACAATATTCTTAAGCTCTTATAATCTTTTGGCATGCTGTGGTTGTAGGTAGGAATAGTTGCTTTAGAGCTTATTGCGCAACCTAATACTAGCAGTGGTTTTGCGAGCGACTTACATAAAGCACTAAGTTTTGAGTAACTAATTCTTTAATGCTCCAACTCACATAGGAGTGACAACCTTAGCTTTTAGTAAATCCTCACAATAGTTTACCGCTATTAAGACAAAGTTAATGAGGTAAAAGTCATATTATTATTATTTTTACTTTTCCTTTAATTATTATGCATTTATTTTCTCCCTCCCTCCCTCCCCTTTTCTAAGGTAAGTAAGTGAGGAGTTTGCACTTTAGCTTTACTATTTCCAAGGCGTCATTGCAAAAAGGGCAAAGCCAAAATCTGTCCATGTATGGTGTCCATGTGTGATGTGCTGATAAGAGAGTTCTTCGTTCCATTGGGATCAACCACCCAAGTTCTAACTAGTGTTGGGCTGGTATTGATATTTTTAATACTAGTCGGGTCCAGTATTACACTTTTAATTTTTTTTTAAATAGCCGAGTATGAATTAAATTATGTTATCAAATTGGTGGATGGTATCGATCGGCTTGGGTAGTGCAAGGGTGATACCAACCGAGTATAAACAAGGTATAAGTATACACCTTTTTTAAAATTAATTTTGTTTTCAAGGGTGGTATGCATTTAATGAAAAGCATGACAATACATAATATGCATATGATTTGTTGGTGTCCACACTACCACAATTTTGAAATTCGGTGACAAAAAAAATTATCTTCAATTTTTCCCAAAATATTTGTTTTTATAAGTATCAATGTGCGTATCACATTAATCTTCATGATACAGTATCTTGCACATGTTGTTGGATCATGTTTGATTAAGTTTCTAGAAAACTTATTTTCATTTTTGTATGTGTCACATTGCAGAATGTTTGAATTTAATTTTTGTAAGCAATTCATGAGTGGTGACCATTTTTGTTTGGCCGAAGATAATGTTATGAAAAATGTTGGTGGACCTAGTTGTCGCATCATCACAAAAACATTGTTACATAATTTGTATTTGTAATCAGGCGATGTGCGAACATGATCAAAATCTTCGGTAGCCTAAATTAGATTGTAGTATTTGTTCAATATTTGTATCATGAATTACATCTTTTGCTGTCAGTTTCTTATGTTGGAGTGTGTCTTTTCTTAATCTTATCCAAATAGAACTAAGTACTTGTTGAATAAGTATTTTGATTGCTTTAAAATAGGTTTGTTGTATGTTGTACAAATTTGTGTTTATAATGTAATAGTTCCCATTTTGCGATCTGTTGGTATGTATATTTATCAAAAATTGGTATTCTACGGTGGGATCCGAAATATAGAGTCGGGTAATTAAGCTCTTCAACATATGGATCTTGAAATATTCCAATAGGATTTTGACCTTCACAAGGAGCAATAGTTTTGTAACAATGTTCATAATCGATAACATATTCATTACCTGTAAATGGATATATCAACGTGTCATCTATGGCATTTTCTTCATTATTAATTTCGTAACTTCTGGATTCATGTGTGGTCAATGATTTTGTATGTGAAAGTATGTTTTCCATGAATGATTAATTTAAATGCCTAGTTTTTTGTACAATTGTGTTTTGGAAAGATAAAAAAGAGCAGCCATTAGTTTTATGGGTCGGACTTTACCAATCATGTAATTGGTTTTGTATTCAAGCTTTCTTTTAAGACCAATAATCATAGCACTGTCATTGTCAATAAAATGTGGTAGTATGTTGTATTTTGTCAAGATTAGCAAGTACATTATAATGCTTCCAGTTGCTCCAAGTTGTCCTTGACGTGCTAATTCACATATTTGTAAAAATGCAATTCTAGGAGCTAGTAGACGTTCTTCTAATTCATTGAGTATTGTAGTTCAAGGTATTTCAACATTTAAACACATATTTATAGGCGTTAAAAATTTGGGGACTTTGTTTTGTAGTACATATTTTCTACAATCTTTGCATATGTAAAAAAATTTATTTGTATATAGATTGGAAGGGATGTTTTTGAATGTTTTTATGAAATTTATGTTTTCAACATTTGCAGTATGAGTTTGAAAATAAAAGCAAATGAACTCGCAACTGATACACAGATAAAGCGGAGCATCTTCGATATGTTCGTAATATTTTATTAAAATCAAGTTACAATTATCAAGTCGTTTGGTTGTTTGATTGGTAGTTTTTGAGTTGAAATTCGTGATTTTGGTTTTGTTACATAGTATATGATGTCGAGTGAGTGTGATTCTATTTAAAATACTAAGTTTCATACACGTTGCATTAGGATGCATATTTAGAAATGGAGCCATGAGTTGTCTTGCTGATAGTGTAGGATGTTGCAATATTTATTGTTTGATAACTAATAATAAAGATCGAGTCCAATATTGTTTGTTGAATTTTGGTTTCCGAGAAGAGTTATTAGTATTCATAATAAGTGGATTGTTTAAATGTTTATGATTACTATATGCTTTCCGTATACGATATAAATATGATTGTTTTTTATTGTAGTAGAAAATTTTGTTTGAAATTCATTGATAATATCTTTTTTGGATAATGTCGGTGTTTGTTGCACAAGTTGCTCGATATAATTTGTCATATCACATGTCCATGTTGGTAAAGAGTTTTTGTTAATTTTATGTTGTTTTTGTAATATTTTGATACGATAAAATATAGTTCCTGTAGTATGGTGTAGTTCAGGAAATATCTGTTGAAGTTTTGTTGCAATTTGTTTTCGAGTACAGTTGGAGTTAGTTTCAAGTAATGTTTTTAGTATACCTGTCATGGTAGATGTCCAAGTCACATTGTTCTTATTCAGATCAGAATGTTGTGAAGTTTCAATATTTGTTTCGGTGCTCATATTTTGTTTCTGGAAACAGGGTTTAGAAATGTATCAAAGTTGAATGTTTGTTGGAGTGGCTATATTGTTTTATTTTATCAAAAAGTGTTGTTTTGTGATTAGAAATGTTATTCAGTTTTTGTTACCTGCAAAAGGAATGTGAAAACATGTTGATAACATGACGCAGGACGAATATGAATTTTAAAAACTAGTAGAATGAAAAACAAAAATTATGGTTTCTGAATTTAAAGTCGCTATCAGTATTAGGTACATTCTATTATTCTATTATGAATGCGAACGACAAATTTAGAGCTCTTATTATTTGATGTGAATTAGTATTAAAATACGGTTCTTGTTTTAATCGTAATACAAAGTGCTATGAGATACACTAGTGCTATGACTAAGGAGATTGTTTCAGAAAATGTTTCAGTGCTATGAGATACACTAGTGCTATGACTGAAGAGATTGTTTCAGTTTGCTTGTCTCTAATTTTGCTCTTGTATTGCAATTTTGTTCTCGGAGAGAAATTTTTGTCAAAAAGAACTTATTAACCACTGGAATCTATGATCTAAAGATGTTAATGGTTGTAAGCCTGATTGTTGAGGAAGAACTTGTAAACTACTGAAATTGGTAAGTTAAAGCACATCAACAATCACACGATTCAAGGAGCATAGGTACAAGAGGCTTTGCCTAGTATCGTCAATAAATCTGTGTACTTTCCAGTGTACTTTTCCAATATCTGTCACATGTGTTGCAAGTATCTACTTTCCAAGAGTGACTAATCGAGTTCTCTTATTGGAGCAGAGCTAATAAATTATAGACAGGGAGGTGTTTTTGAAGAGACATAATTAAAAGGAACTAACGACAGACAATGAAAGAAATGATTGCTAGTGTCGTGATCATGAGGAATCAGAAAGAAAGATATCCAAATCAAAGTACGAATTTCAGTTTTGGGCGTTGTTTGAATGATGATTGAAACATAATATTTGATTCTCAATTTAGTCAATTTTGGTAGACTGGGTCAGTTCAAAAAAAATGGGATAATTTTTTTTTTTTAGAGGACATGTGCAGAGGAAGAACTATCATTGCACACAACTAACGGATGTACTGCATAACTGGGCTCGTTAAACAGGTAGCTTGTTACTATACGATTCTTTATAGAGGACGTGAATATAATGAGGGTACTTCTCTTCAGAATTTAGTAAATTATTTTTGATCATAGTCCCATATGAAATGTAAAAGGACATGAAATAGACACAATCTCAATGCATTCTGATGTCAGTTTTTCAAACCATCTAAGAAAGTAGGTTTTTGTTCTAAAAAACAGCAGTTGCAACATTTTACAATTTGGTACAGGGAATTCAGAATCTTTGAAAATAATACTATTGAAACTGGTTGTCAGAATGACAATATGGCAATGTTGCAGCTATTTTGTAAGTATTTGAATACAAAAACCGAAAACCAGAAGTTGATAGAGGTTGAGTACATTGACAGAATTTGCAAACAAAATAATTTGCAAGTAGTTAAGAAAAGAGATTCACCACAATTTTGAGCCAATACAAGAATGAACAGCAAGGTTAGAGACAAATAAGAAGCACAGGTTCGTGACAAAAATAAAGTTTTTGGCAATTGTCCACCCATTTTTTATGTACATAGTTTAATGTTTCTTCTAAATTGCATATTAACAATACATTTGGAATAAATCATATTCTAACTGTCTCATAGGACGTTGGGTTTTGATGGCAATGCATCTCAGTTGTATGCATCTCACCTATACATTCTACAGTCCATTGAAGCAAAGCTCGAAACACGGGAACTGGTGGCTGCAGAAAATCAGTTCGCTTGTTTCCAGGGTGATCAGACAATAACAAGCGCAACACAAGATATGTTGCTTGGTGTCTACAACTTGATTACAGCTCATACTTTTTTTGCGAGATCAAAAATTGGTCAGATGGTATTCTGTGAATCTTTCATAAACCAAATTTCTCTGCCTGCGATTCTGAACCTATCTAAAACAACTCTCTGAACTTGAAAACAAAGTTTTTTGATGACTCTACCTATAGAGCGTGATTATTCAAGTCCACACGCAAGTAGACTGTTCATCAAATATGACGATATCTGAAAAATGATGATAGTTCTCAATGGCTGAAAAAGCAATCAAATAGTCTGGTGTGTGTCAAGACATATGCATCCTTCTAGAGGTCTAAAGCATTTAAATTTGGCTTCAGAAGATATACATGCACATCACTTGACTCAGCTCCTTGTATCGAAGCACCAACATGTCAATATATACATATCAAAACCTTATGCTGATGTTCAGCAAGAATTTATTCTCCAAAGAAAACATGAAGCCTGTCTGGTGGACATTAAAAGTGCTTTCTCTGTCAACCGAAGTGCGTAGCAAAGCTCAAGAGTTTCGCCTCAAGCAAATGTGTATTTTGTGTTTGCATACCTTATTTATGAAGACTCTTATGTAGCCATTCACGCGAAGCCCAAATCCAATTAGAGAAAACTCTGCTCACGTCTCCATCATCTCTCAATCCAATTACCTTTGAAGCAACTTCCGGTCTGGCTTGTGGCAATCAAAACAAATTCTAGAACAGGTAGACCAAGTTCCAGATCTAAGCCCCTTACTCACAATCTGTGTAAAGATAGCAATGCCGATTACAACGAGCATGTCAGTCCTTGAATTACACCTGAAAGTGCACGTAGAAGCAACAATCTATTGCCGAACTCCAGGTCAGCGACAAGGAAGCATAAGACAAAAAATAGGAGGACCAAGCCTTTTCAGACTCCAGACAGAAGCATCTATCTCACTGGAAACTTAGAATCTGAAGATGTATCCACCTCCAGCATCCCTCACCTCTTAGAGCATCCAGAACACGAACTTTGCAAGACCTTACTGGTCCCACAAATAGGTTCTTAGAGGCTACTGTCTTTGAAGAACATGGGTATGAAATAGTATATAAACAACAGGTACATGACAACATTCTGGTTGCTGTAAGGAATCTGATGACAGGTACGAGTACCATTTTTTGGGCCTACAGAATTTCGTTTTAGAATTCTAGGATTTTTTTCATGTGTTTGGCTACAACTTTATCTACAAATTTTGAGGGAATTTCAAATTTGTGTGAATCTTTTCAATCGAAATCACCTGGCAACTATGATATATTTGGTCTATAATTTGAAGATGCATCCACCTCCAGCATCCCTCACCTCTCAGAGCATCCAGAATACGAACATTGCAAGATCTAACTGGTCCCACAAATAGGTTCCTAGAGGCTACTATCCTTCAACAACATGGGTATGAAACAATATATAAGGAATAGTACATGACATCATTCTGATTGTTGTAAGGAATTTGCGCAGCAACAATTACGAGTATCATTTTTATGAGCTTTTAGAGTTTCATTTTAAAATTCCAGGATTTTTTTCATGTGCCTGGTTACAAGTTTATCCAGAAATTCAAGAACAGAAGAAGAAGGTTCAGATCAATTACTCGATCGCTTTATAAGAATACCAAGAATTATGGAGAGGTCACAGTAAAGAATTTGGTATGGTATTTAAAATTGAAGAACCAGAACTCATACAAGTAAAACGTGTAATAGCAACATAAAAGGAGCCGGTTGTGATCTTCCATTTTCAAATATTAGACTTACAAGATGCCTTTGACCTAGTTTTTTTATAGCATTAAGCGCCTCTTTGGAAATGTTATTGGTGCAATTTTGGATGACAAAACAGATCTTGAAGCTCTAGACAATAAATACGTTACAAACATAAATGTGGAAAATAAGGTAATCAGTAAGTCCATAGGCCTAAAAAAAAAACAATAAGTGTAGCTACACATATCCTATGATCAGGATCTCATTGAGTTCATAGAAGAGGAAGAAACTGTGGCTTTATTAGTGCGTCTGCGTAGTTTACAAGCAAAGAAACACAAAAATAGTACGAATTTTGAAGCTGAACCGAAACTCGAAGCAAAAGTTGCTGCAAAAGAAGCGCTGATTGAGAATTTTTACAATTAGATACAAAAAAACAAGAAATACAACCATGAATACTGGAAAATAGTTTATGTCGATTTGTTGACAAAATAAAGATTCTGAAAGAGAGACAAAGAGAGAGTAAGGATGACGGTTCAATTCTTTCTGAGGAAGACGTGGTGGAGTTTTAGTCTATTATATAGAACGATAGTACTACCGTTGACTTTAAATGTATGACAGAGCTTGTTGAATGTGACAAGATGGAAATTATCGGAATATAGATAACGTAAGTCGGATTCGTATGTTTGAAGTCCATAACCTAGTCTGTTATGGCTATCGCAGGCAGTACACATGACAATCTTTCAAAAGCAACCAATATTGTTTTTCTTACGTAGAAATTGTTTCTAACGATTGCGAAATGAAAGGCGAGACAATTAATAGAGTAGGCAGAAAGTACGTAACGATTGGTAAATGAAAGTTGAAACAATTAATAGACTAGGCAGAAAGTTTTCAGAAAATGTTGACGATGATTTGTTCATTAGCGAAAGTGAGAATCAAAAGTTTCAAGTTAATACTCACTTTTGTAATTTAAGTAAAGTTTTTGCGTGACTTGTGGTGTAGCGGGCCAATTTTTGAAAGCTTTGGCTAGCAGGAGTCTGCAAATAAATAAGCAGGTCGATTGAGAACTCCAAAAACAACAAAACTTCGCAGTTGATTCTGAGTTTCGACGGTCAAATTTGTTACTACTATTGTCAGTATTCCATGCAAATGGTACACTATTTAGACATGAACTTGTAGATAAACCAAATTGATGGTAATTGGAATTGGATGGGATTTTCAAACAATTTACTACAAACGACATCCAACAAATGTGGAAGGAATTACATATGTGTGAAATTGTAAGGAAGTTATATACAAGAACTTCGAAGTTGCGTAAAGAACATTCTATATGTGACTACCTCTTATTATAGACAACATCCTCATAGTTTTTTTTGGATTACGTGTATCGGTTGTGATAGCAAAGAGTGGTTGCTTTTTTGCAAGCATGTTAATTTTAAAATAGCACCTAACAAAAATCAAGTATAGACATGAATTTTGAAATTTATTTGCAGAATTGCAGACAATCTAAAACAGTAAACCTCAGCATGCATAATCTGATTGAATGCAATGGGAAAATGTGGCAGTTCCATTTCTGAGTCGAAATAATAGTCAATTTAAAAAATGCCTTAATAAAAGCCTCAAATATACAGGGTTTCAGAAACTTTGTTCTTTAAAAACATTCCAATCTCAAATTAGATTGGCTCTATCCGAAACGGCCTATCCCGACTAATTTTTGATCAAAAAAATAAGCATCTATTTTGATGAACTGTTCATAGGTCATTATGATGTAAACTAGGTAACTAACAAACTATTCATGTATTTTGACTTTGTACATGACCATGGGTTTTAGTTCGGTCGTATGAACGTAGTATTAGTTTCCAGGTTTTCTATATACAATTACTAAAAAGTATATAAGATATAATGCATGGGATTTATGTAGAAAATGTTGAGGTTGGGATCCAAGCAACTTGTTCTTTTGGGAGAGTGGCATGAATCATGAGAATGTCTTGTTCGTGTGTAGGCCACTCTATATTAATTCGACGTCCATAGTAAGAAAATGATGACTGGTATGTCGTTTCTGCTTCCAAGGTATGTACCCCTAAAGCGATGAAGAATGCAAGTGCAATGTGTTGATATTGATTGCACGCTGCTCCATAGTCTAAAGGCCTTATTTTAGCCTCACCTGTAGTAGTATGCTTTAAGATAAGCATGAATTTCTTCTTGCAAACAAGAAGGTAATGCCGAAATTCATTCTTTAAGGCTAAGTAACTCGTTTTTTTTTACTGGATCCATTTCCCTTCTAGTTTCCTATGGAATATGAAAGTGACTTAATCTAGGAACTCGAGCATTACTGCTATTCAGGATAGCCTGTTTCAGGAACCAGGTAAGTATAACGTGTATGTATTAAAAGATGCAACGAATAGGTGTATAGTTCACCAAAAAAATCCAAGATTTAGGAATATTGATACAAGTTGGTTTTTTGTAGTACATGTACAAAAATAAGAAAAAGAACTAGCTCCTAATCTGAAAGCCTGGACACGTAAAAAAGCACTACGATTTTGAAATGAGCTTCGAAAATCTAATTGCGTAGGTTTTATAATAAGTACGATATTTTCTGTCTCAGTCTTTTGTAGGTCCGAAGCTATGGAATAGTATTAAAACAGTGTCAGAACCTAAGTCAAAAACCAGGCAAAAAAATTAAACGCTGCACATTGGTAAAGGGTGAATTTTAGAAGCGTTGTGAAATTAGACTCCCGAACAATGGAATTTGAGATAGTGCAAAGGGCCTGCTGCTGTGTTCTGCATCGGTTCAGTCAACCTTCTTCTACTCTTGCTTGAATAATTTTACAAAATTCTACTGTGGTAATAATAATTATGTAGTGTTTGTCATAAAATGAATGGGCAAACGAATTCCATATTAAAAAGGGCTATCGATAGGCTTTTGTACAGGAAGCTGGAAACATGGAGATTGGTAGAAACTAGATTATGTACAAATATTGTTCACAGATCTACGCCTAACAAGCGCAACACAAACGAATAACAAAATAAAACAAGCAAACAAGTAAAAAGTACATGCACATGTCAAATTTTGATCCTGCTTATAATTTTGTACCAAAATACTTCTCAGGCACATCAATGTAAGTATTTGTTATGACAACCATGATTGTAAATCATCAGTTCTATGTCATTACGTTTATTATTTATAAAGACAAACAACAGTTGATTGTTGCAAATGTCTACAAGTATGAAATTAAAAAGGACATCTAAAAATAACAACTTTTGGCCATGGATTCCAATTTTTTATTGCCAAACTATAAAAATCCAAGCGTATGAACTTTGTTACATGTACCTTCATTCAATACAGCAAACAGGTGTCTGGACCATATTCATTCTATTTTTTAATTACGACAACATTGGATACATTTAGAAGATATTGTAATTTAAATGTAACAAAGAATGATGAACCTGGGAACTGAAATGTACAGAATTCAGGGAACTTTTTTTTTGGGAACATGTCAATTTGGAGTTCTATTAATTGTGGTCTATACATTTTTTTGGGGCCAACCCCTGTCAAAAGCACGCTTTATGTGACTTTAAAAAGCATGCAAATATCGCTATAATGATATTAATTTGAACTAAGTAATGATGTTATATTATGTTCAAATTTTTTTTGAAGATATTCAGACCTGGAACTTGAATTTGAACTTAATTTATATTTTTCGAAACATTGACCTTCAATAGCAATTTAGTATAGCAATTTCGAAAAACAAGAAGGTTGAAAAGGCTCAACATTTCACACGTACACCTCGTTGAAAGCAGTAACATATTGAATATTTCAATGTGCAATAGTATTAAAGCATAACAATACACAATATTGGGTTATGTATAGAGATGTAGAGCAGATTTTATTTCAGGAAAGAGAAGGTTTGTGGCATTGTACAAGTAAAAGGACATCTTTCTAAGCTAAAGTGAAAACTACAACCATATCTTGAACCATGTCTGTATAAATCCTAATCCATCACGTTTTCAAACCCTATCACATTTCCAACTCCATCTACTGCAAAATGACCACGAATCTGAGTATGCAGTAGTTGTTCTTTGAGGTTGTCTCTATCATGATCAAGCAATTGAAGAAAAGGATGAAATCAAGAACACGCCCAAGAATCTCACCTTTCAAAGTAACTCTATGCAAAACGCCACAACAAGAATAGAGCACGATAAACGTGGCATACGTGTGAAGTTCGTTGGTTGTTTACATTGAAAGCAAAAAGCTTTCGTATTACGCATCGAGAAGCGATTGTTAGCGTCAATAAGTGGACCATTCACTCCAGATATCCAAAGTTTTCCAAACAACTGTCATATCAAAATACGAATTAGTATCATGATTTTGGATATTTTTCAAATCATGCATCAGTTCATAATTTATTAACACTCCCTACTATTTTTTGCAAACCTCTTTGTTAATGTCGACGTGTTTTGTTTGCTCATAAAAGGCCCGCACGAGTTTATTGTTACAATGGCCTTGTGGCACTTCAGCAAATATTGTTTTCTCCGATACTGAAAACCGTAGGGGCTTTGAATTTCTCCATATGCCCAAATTTTTGATAGAGTAAATTTGTCGGCTTTCAATATGGAATGCACCAACAAGATCTTGAAACATGTCAGTGAATTCTCCCAGAACACGACCTGCATGCATTTCGTATAAGTTACATGTATCACATATTGAATATCTAGATCTATGTTGTGTATATGTGCAAGAAACGTAGCTGAAGTTGCTGACTTGACCCTGGTCTTCTTGCTCAAATCCATCTGCAACAAGCAAAGTTTTTCTATTGTATCCAGTCAGTCCAATTCCTGTTATTGTAACTGCAACAATTGCCAGAAGCATAGATCCATGCACAGTAGGATTTTCGGCAATTACATTTTCACAATGAGTTCAAAATTCTGATATCGATATTTCTGGGAGAAATTTGGCAAGTACTTCGAAAGGTTCAATTTTTGTAATCGAAGTTTTGGATACGTATACCAAAACTAAATCCGAAGTCCCGCAATCGTAAGGTATTGTTTTGGTTCGGATATCAAAACCCTGTATTCGAATATAGTCGTGCTTATTAATTGCATGCAACAAGGATTTGTAATAAATTTTTTTAACTGATACAGTGATGGTAGCATCACCGTGTGCATCAGTTATATCAAGTTTCAAGTATTTTCCATACTTTGATTCAGCACCATAATTCCCATATTTTCCTAACACTTTACCTTCAATGTACACGCTTTCTATATCTACATGCACATCTTCTATGTAGATTTGTGCTATTCCGTCAACCAATGCAAGCGGCCGGGGATGTGAAGGTGAAACAGATGTCTGGACAAGCTTCATTTTCTTGATTACCAACTCCCTATCGAGAAACTGTAACTGGCTTTTATTACAAATATGTAGACTACTAGCACTAACATCGACACTGTTGATGCCGAAGAAATAGTTCGCGAAATTATGGAACTTGTATCTGGAATCAAAGCCCGTGTTTGATTTCAGGTATCGATTTTATCTGTACCAATACAAAAATCTTAGACAAAAACCATAGAACTTCAAACAAGAAATGTATAGGCATTATGGCACTGCAAAACAATGGGCATAATTTTTTTGCAATACTAATCTGTGCAAAAAGACCGCTTTCAAAATGTCCGCTTGAGCTTTACCATCCGATGCAGTAATCCGTGTTTCGCTTTTTTCTTCATTGTGTTGTAGGAAATTGTCCGCTTGCAAAACATTCATTTCTATTTGGTGCAATTCCTCTGATTGAAAACATGTTCAGTTTTTTATTTACATCACAAACCACGAAGGAATCTGTGCTTTCTCTTACAGATATGAATACAATTTACATTGCGTACTCTTAGTTCTACTTACCATCAGTAACATCGTCTACGAACATGAGATTAGCATCCAACATATCCGAATCTTTTTTTGAAATCGACTCCATCTACATGTCACATAATGGGGCATTTGTATTTGGCAGACAACAAGGCTCAAACAAGAAGCATGAAGAAAGTTATCAATTTAAGAATACATTGTCTATGCACGGAAACTAAGTACACGTATGCACAATCATATGCTGTCACTCCAGACCATGCATTTTTTGAATTCGAAAATGCATTACAACAATGCTAGTGCCAGGACTCTCGAACAAAGGATACAAATCAAAAACAAGATCACAATTAGAATAGGTTTCCAAAAAGTTTGTAAAAAGAAAGGGATCAGTTCTTTTCTTGCGTATTTGTCATATGTTTGTATTAGGAAACTGAATCCAGTATAAAGGAAGTCTTGTTACCTGTTTTCTTATTGTGTGCGGTATAGCTTTCAGATCATAGTGTGATCAGAACAACAACAACCAATTCCAATTCCATGTTCGGTTCAATGTACACGAACCGACAAAGTAGTGGTAACTACAGAAGTGAATGAAATCAAGTCGGGGTTTTGTTGTGTCGGGTTCCTTGGTTTTCGACACGTTAAACCAAGAGAGGAAAACAAATTTCTAGAATAAAAATCATGTTTGTAATTTAATACTAGTAATAATAATATGAATGGATGAAATATAAATCTAGACACTTACTGCAAAAGCAGGGCCCAAAACATTGAACCTGAACCTAAATCCAATCAGAAAAAAAACTGGTCACATTTGCACCATCTCTTAATCGAATCACCTTTGAAGGTAGGTTTCAGTCTGCTTTCATGTATTTACATTTTCTTATTTCTTTGCATCTGAAGACATGCACATTGTTATCATTGAGGAGGCAAGGTTTAAGAGCATTGAATGGACATCTCTTCATGGAAGGTATCATTACCAATTTGAACAATAGTTGCTTTGCAAGTGACAGAACACTATGCCTCTGTACAATGAATATAGTTTTTTGATAAAGCCAGAAAAGAAACAGAAGAGTTATAGACATGGTTCGTTGGTGCCTCATAGAAATATTTTTCACACAGTTTTAGGTAGATCAAGTATTTAAACTCGCTTCTAAGAATTTGGTGCCCGGAGATGTGCATGGGCAATTTTCTGAATAGCCTCCTCTCCATGAGAACTGCTTCCTTTCAGCTACAGTTGTAAATTATAATTGGCATTAGAATTAGGACTTTCATAGTTTGTAAGTTGTTTTTCCTGTCATTCTAGCTAGTCCCATGGCAAAAAACAGGGTAACGAAGTGAAAGGCTCCCGCCTAATGGCATTTTGTCTGTTTCAAAAGATATGAAGGAACTCATTCCAAATAATGGAGTGCTATTACCAATGACGAACAGGTCTGCAGACCCAGATTCAGAGAGAGCGACAATACATGTGGGTTTTGATAGGAAATACAAAAAGCAAGTGAACTGTAGGTCCAGTATGACAGCTAAGATGGACCAAGCTTAAGACCTAAGCCCCTTACTCAGAATCTAAGCGAAGATGATAACGGAAATTACATTGAGCTCGGAAATTCTGAAATGACACTTAGAATTGCATTTACAAGCAATAATCCATTGTCCAACTCCAAGTCAGTGATAGAGAGGCATGTAGGAAAAGACGGGTGCGAAGCCTTTTCAAACCTCAGACAAAGAGACCCATCTCACTGAAAGTTCAATCTGCCGAACAAAACATGCGACTATCATGTTTTTGGACTTCTGTGTAAGTGTAGAAAACCTAGAAAAAGCAGTACGTTGAATTATGCTTATATATGGTCTTTTATTTTTTCAAATCAATGAGAATCCTTTGAATTGAAATTGTGTGGCAACTATAAAGTATGTAGGTTGTAGTTTTGGCTCTGATCAGAAAAACCGTTCAAAGTAGAAGCACAGGCAATTGGCAAAATGCAATAGGAGAATCTAGTCCGGCAACTGGACTATTTTCTGGAAACTAACCACAGAAAATGAAACAATTCATTGCCTATTATTTGCAACCTGCAATTTCTTCAATCACTGGCTTCCTCAACGTATATATATATATATATATATATATATATATATATATATATATATATATATATATATATATATATATATATATATATATATATAGCCTTGTATTCTTCATAGAACTTATGCAAGCAAAACTTTCCTTCCATTGCTTAATCACACCTTGAAATAGATCCTGCAAGGATTTAGCTCACAATGGCCTGGGAGAGCTCAGAGCTTGAAGGGCATGCTATTTTCTTAACTGGACAGCAAGTATTACGAGCAAAAATCCAACCTATGGATATAAATTAAAGGAACCTCATATTCGTTCTGATTACAGGTAACCTCTTTAAACTAGTATAGGCCCTCGAAATCGGATCTTGGATCTACGGTTGGATTATTTTTCTTGGCTGGGTCTAGTCAGTGTGCCTCATCTCTTCCCATAGGTACTTAACATCCCGAGACAACCAAAACACTTTGTTTGTTCCTCACAATTTTATTCCTTAAATTTTGTAAAACGACCTCAAAGATGAACAGTTTGAATTTTACTTGCAAATGCGACAGTTTAATTTTGCAAACTCGACTTTTCGTTAACTTTTCAAAACTAAGCAAACCTGAATCTCATAATTATCATTTGATTCTAACAGGATGACATTACTTCTTGGGCCACCTACCTTTGGAAAGACCACATCGGGTGCCTGACATCCTGGAAGATGTAAGCGGCATCATGACAACTAGAACACTTTGTTTGTTCCTCACAATTTTATCCAGATTGTCAAATGTTTAAGACAGTCTGTTTTCATGTCATGGATTCCTAGGACCATGGTGGTTGCACTGCTCCAGCCGGCAGTAGAGAGTTTTGGACTTTTTGATGATATCATGCCTTTTTCAGAAAGTCAGCTGGTCTATCAAGGGCCAGGTGTCAACCTTATCAACTGACAACATGTTTCAGTCAACAAATTTTCAGAAAGCTTTGCAAGTTTCATTCTGGCGAAAACATTGCACAAGAGTTGTGAAAACCTTTTGATAGATCAAAGAGTCATACTGCGATAGTGGTCACTAAAAATATGCTCTTAGCAATTGGGAGCTCTTTCTAGCTTGCTTTTCAAGAGAATAGCTTTTAATGAACTGGGAATCTTGTATATACATAGTCAAAACTGTACAGGTATGGCAAGACCCATAAATATATACTGTTTCTGCCTAAATCGTGCTATTTGAAAATGTTCTTCTTAGGCTATTTGTATGAGTCAATCAAATTTCGATGTATTGACTTTGCGATTCCGTGAGCTTGCACCACTGCGACTTCTTGTGAAGCAAAGACTCCTTCAAAATTGGTAATTTGTTTCAAGCCAAGAAAGGGAACAAGAAGGGAATGGGTGATGGCATGGAGGCAGCCAAAAGTGCAGAAGGATGAATACCATAGAGGGATTATTTGTAAGGAAGACAAGCGATGAGGATGGAAACCATGCGTGTATAATAGAGCTTCGGCTTGGCAGCGTGGATTCAGCCTCACTGACATGCAAGAAGTTTAACTGCGATCACCGCAACTACCATAATGCTTTGAAAACTATTTATATAATAGCGCAGAAAAGGGGAGGGGCTTAATTGATTGCAGCACAATAGCATCCAAATTTTTCATCAGGTACTTGTTTGTTGAGGAAAAGAAGCATCATGGCAGCGAAAACTGGTAGTTTGTTTCAAGGCAAGAAAGGGAACAAGAAGAGGATGGGTGATGGCATTCAAAGCCAAAGGTGCATGGGGAGGGGTTAGTATCTGTAAGAAAGAGAGGTGGTGGGGATGCAAAGCATGCGTGCATAATAGAGCTTCTGTTTGGCAAGCGTGGATTCAGCCTCACTAACATGCAAGAAGTTTAACTGCGATCACCGCAACTACCAGTCTCTCAACTGTAAATCTGGTTAGCACAGTTAGACCAAAGGGAATTGTGGATAGTAATACGATGATGAGTGTCTTGCTTGATGCTAACAAACATACCGACAATCCTGATGCTGCTGATTTGGGTTTTGAAGCCCACTCTATCGACCACACCCGGGACAATGAAATAAATAGAAAACAATTTTTGAAATTTGCAACACCAAAAAGAAAACTTTGTAACGTTGACCATGAGTATCAGAATACGCAGACTTGCAAGAGAAACACGCTTACCCGTCAACACCGACAATCGACAATTTTTTGAACAAAGAAGAGCTATAGACAGCCACAGAAATCTTCGAACAGAACGCAGGCAAGAGTCCCACGATCAGAACAGCGCGTCAGCGAAACTCTTTCCGAACTAGCATGAAACTGTAGACCATGAAATTGCACAGACCATGAGATTGCAGCACGAACACTTTGATGTTGTCGCAAAACGACCATTCCCTTCGTCTGCCAGAAACAAAACAATTCTTGGTCTCCAACGGAACCGTGGCATGCAGCGACAACAAAGACCTTGGAAATGGCAAGAAACGTGGTACACGAGTCCACGTGTGAACCAACAAAGAATTGAAAAAAATGGCAAGAAACGTGGTACACGATTCCGGGTGTGAACTAACAAAGAATAAAAAAAAAAGACCGGTACTCTAAATTGGAAAAAAAAGAAAAGAAAAAGCAATAGCTGAAGAAAAAAATTTAAAATACCCAATTCATTTAAAACTGCCACATGTCGTACTCAGGAAAACCTAAAATACAAATTTCAATTACATGAACGCTAAGTCCTCCTATGCACCTCAACATGAACGCTAAGTACTCCTTGCAAAGGCAGGGCCAAAAAACAAAAAAGAGAATAAAAAGAAAGAAAGAAGGAATTGAAAAAGAAAGAAAGAAAGAAAGAAATTGGATAGGCTGGAGCGTGGTAGTTTATGTAGCGTATTCAGCACACGCGGCGAGCATTGCTGTGTCGCTCCTCTTTTTTCCTATTATCATTGCTTGCTTGCTTTACTGCTTGTTTGACAGTAGTCGTACTGTTCTGTCAGCTGCACGCACCAGTTTCCCTCATCTCTTTTCTATATACAACACTAAGCTACTGCTGCAGTCTGCCCAGCCAGCATCAACCAAGAACAAGAAAATGTAAGTGTGCTGCAACAGCTTTAACCAATCAGCTCAATACGTACATACATGGGTTCAAGAATTCTGTGCACTTCATTGACTGAATGCATCACATATGCGTTGGAGGGTGGATTTTTGGAGTTTTTTGTGAGCTTAGAACCTGAGTGAGTTTCTGTTGTCAGCGTTTGGCTCTGGATCTGTTTGTGAGGTGAAAGAAGAGTGGGCTTTTGCTGTTTGTGGTGTGTGCAGAAAGTGTTTTGTGATGGGAGCGAAGCGAGGTGCAAGTGCAGGAGGTGGAGGTGGAGGGCGGGCATGGAAGCAAATGAGTGCGGGAGTGAAAGGCTTAGCTTGCTGCGTGTCCGCGTGTGCTTTTGTGCTGCTGCTCTGCATGTTCTACCTTTTAACGCGTATTAGGGAAGAGAGGATGAACGCTCAGTCTAAGGTGAGCCCTACCCTACTCTTCACAAACATACATTCTTCACATCTAACTATCGTTAGGCTTCTAACAAGGAGACTTTAATTTGAATTGTGAACAACTCTTTTTCCTGGTAAATGGAAAAAATCGGGAAGATCTTAGTAGCTGCTTATGTAGGTTCCGCAAAAACAAACAGAAAAAAGGACAACTACATGCTGGTTTTATATTTTTGTTATGTACTCTGTATTGTCTGTTAATAAAATGCATTTTCCTATTTCCAAGTGTTGAGTTTGTTTTCTTTGAAGATTATGTGCAGATTATTGGGGAGGGGGCACCTGATTATTTTGTTCAATTCTATTATAAGTTTGTGAAGTGCTGCTACAATACTTAAATTAGCAAACACTTAATTCATTTTTGGCCTTTGCTTTGTGCTTTACTATAAAGTTTCCGCAATAAACCATGAATTTATTCTTGCAAGTGCGTTATCAAATCATTTCCATTCATAAATCGAAGAACTTTATTGTAAAGTCTTGGTACTTAACACTTATACATATTGATATTTTCACATGAATGGAAACTAGATTATTCAAAGTCAACTGGAATTCATCGAACCAACTTAGAAGTGTGATGATTTCATTGTTCTACCGAAGAGTTGATCGTGCATATAACAAAATCAAGCACCTTCGTTCCTCACACCAGTAAACTAAACCTGGACAACCAGCCAAGATGGGATCTTGGCCAACTTGGATATTTTAAGTCACAAATGATACTAGAGCATGATTTGTGGCTTTGTGTTTTGGATTGTTTATGTTATCTTCTGGATGGTTTGAAGTGTTGAAAACTGTTAAAGTCAAAGTTTTATACATGCTAATATTTGGCTTGGTTTGAGTGAGGAAGAATCAGCTTTGTGGCTGGCTAGTGCTCGACTACATGTAAGTTGGGAATTACATTAGAAAACAATCTAGATAATTTATACCACGTTTTTTAGTTAAATTGTGGCTTAGACTATGCAAGAATGGTCTGTGGAAGAATTTTGGATCACAACAAGCTTTTGATGTTATATTCATAGTTTCCCGTTCCAAACGCGTATGGAATGGGCGTTCCGATTTTTTTCGGATTTTTTTTTAGGAACGTGCATGTATTTTTCTTTTTGCAATTTAAAAAAAAAATAGTGCTAAACATTAAAATGGTGATGGGCCATTAGAAATCTAAGCGTAGCCGTAAAAAATTCAGATTCTTGATGAACTTAATAATGCATTAATAACTGAGTAAAAGAAAAGTCTCCAAGCATGCAGTCATCTGAAATTCAAGTAAGTCATTTCTGCAATGTGAAAATGCCCTCTTTGGCATCAAGATCATTTAAAAATGGAGCATTAGAAGCGTAATAAGAGTTGTTTTGCTCTGTGTGAATCTCCAAGGGTACATCGCGGCCCTCTCCAAGTCTACCACGAACGCTCAGATCAAGGTCTAGGAGATCCAGCAGTAGCTCACGCAACGCCTCACTCCGCTCCAGGCACAAAGCTCGGTGTTGGAAACAGAAAATCTACGCCTGGGAGCAAAGGTGACCCGAAGCAGGTGCAGGTTTATACTGATACATTCGCCAAGTACCACGTGTAGCAGTGGGGTAAGTTAAACTATAATTCTACACAAAATGAATTTATAGCTTTCTCTTAATGGCTCAATCAAGAAACCAAATAACGACTAAACTTATTACTGGACCAACTAATTCTCAAGAGGATATATATGCAGTGCATTAATAGAAAATATGTAAAATTGAAAACTAATAAATCAATTTGCAAACGCTGTAATGGCTAGACATAAATGAAAGCTCAGAAACTCTAATAACAAACACTAGCATGAAGAAAGTACAGTGGCACACTATGCAGGTAAAATATAAAGCACAATGGCTCAATATGTCTGCTATCCATGAGCAATGTCTCTGTACTGAGTGTAAGCACATAAAAAAACTAGGCCGAGAGCTCATCAGTAACATGTGAAACTGAGTCCTCTCTAGTACAATCAGATGAGACCACCAGCTCTCTAGGCCTCGCTCGAACCCCTGCCACTGGTGGGTAGTCTGCCTCTCCTGCACCGTGTCCCAAGACTTGTAACAGAACCTCTTGGTCGGCCTCTAGGTCTCTGTTTTGATGTGGATGCTGTGGGGATCTGGCATGTATATGGAAAGCTATATCATTGATGGGGATGTGATGACTGAAACATACTATCAATCCTAAACCCTAGACAATGGACATCCTATCCACGTGAAACTTTTTCGAAAAAACTTGAAAAAAATAAAAAAAGCACCGTACGGAAAAAAAAAGCCTAATGGATAGCTATGGAGATGGCTAAACTTACAATCGTACTCCACAACGGTTTGAACTGTTTTTTTTTTTTGGTTTGGGGCAAAAACGTTTCAAACTGGTTCCTGGTTCGAACCGGTTCCAAACGGTTCGATGGTTCGAACCGCGGTTCGATGCAACTAGGCGCACAATGCTAGAACACTGATGGGAAACATGTTTTGGTCAAAACAGATCACAGCAACAAAACCTTGGCTGCTGTCCAAGCCAAATGAGGCATGATTTGGGGCTTTATTCAAAAATCTGTTTTTTATTTATAATTTTAAATACAGCTCGTTTTGTACGTGCAATAATTGATTCATCATCTGTTGTGTTTCAAAAGATAGTTTGGACATTGATTTAATGCTGTTTACCAAGTTGAACAGTTTGGAATAGCAGTCATGGATCTATGTCTAACCATGAGAGTGTTGATAGCCTTTATCTTTTGGATGTTATCAATATTGCCTATACTATCTTCATTACGTTGGCATCTAGCTTTTCCTTTTGCTTTTGGCACATGTGCATATGCAATGCAACCAGATTTTCTGAAATCTGAACTGCAATTTGTATGGAGCTGTGTTCATCACAACTTCAATGGGACTTATGCTGGTGATGTGAGAGAAGTTTTGTACAACTTCAGCCCACATATTGCTAGGCAAAGTTTTTCTTTGCAGCATGCATCTAGCCATCTCCATTTATGCAATATGCTCCTATTCTTTCTTTAAGGAGAAGATGTAGTGGTCAGTTCATGTTATATCCCACTCTTTAAATACTAGATGGATTGATCACACAAGCATTCACCTCCTCAATCTGTTCCAAGGAATTTCATCCTTTTCCCAATCATTTTTAGCACTAGCCTTGAAATTACTACACCTCTTTAGCTTCTGACTTTAGCTTAAGAATATAAGTTGATACTTTGTGGGAATAATCATCAATGCAGTTAATTGATTGTGTTTGCATAGGATGAACAATATCACTATGCTTTACTTTCACATGAGTATTTCTCCTAGTTGCCTCATTCTTAGATTAGTTCTTCCTATGACATTTTCCATACATACACCTTCACATACTTTGGATGTACCATGTGCATCAGGCAGCTCCTCAACAATGTCTAGCTTTTTGAAAGTGCATTATTGTGAAAATTTGAATGTCCGTACCTTTCATGCCATAGGTGTGATATCCTCTTTTCGGACAACATAAACTGCCTGTGGTGTTGCAATTATCTTTTCTGTGTTTAGGCCTTTCATTAAAGCATTGATTTTTCTCAAATAACCACAAGATGCTCTTCAGTATTAGCGCCCACTTATACCAAGTTAGCTTTCAAACCAGGAGTCATTAGATAGTCGAATAGGAATTCAGCCTATCTCTTTGGTTTCTTGTAGACTAGCATCAGTGATTCAACTAAGGGCCCTACTGTATGTTTTTGTTTTTGTATAGATTCTACCCTCCTGTATATTTTTCTGAGGGTTGCACAACAGATACATGTTCAATTTCATCTCTGCTGACTTTTATCAAACATGACACACTTAAGAAATTAACCAAAATAATGACATGCAAATTGTTTTTCTAAAAAATTGCTATAGAAATTGTGAGAACTTGATTAATTCAAAGAAAAAACATGGAAGAATATTTCTTTGGTTCATGTGACACAAGATACATCTCCTTGCTGGATGTTCAGCTTCCAAGCAAAAATTTATAAATTCTCTCTATTCTTCCTCCAAACTATAGTTGCAGCCCATGATTTGGAACGTGATTTAGAGATTAGGGTTATGAGCTTTTCGAATCGCAAAAAACAATTTGAACTTTTTTTGCTTTTCCTTCACTTTTTTTTCTTCTCCTTGAATGTTTTTTAGGGAAAGTGTAAAAAAGGGTGGAAGAAACTATAGATTGTTAAACAATTGCGTACTGAGGAGAGCTGAAATCATGAGCTATTGCAAGTAATTATTACTCTTAATGCTAGTTGGGTCCCAAACTCATGGATGATAAATGAGGATAAGGATTAACTTGTGAAAGACAACTTAAGGGCCTACTTTCTGAACAAACTGTCAATAATTTGGAAATCATGACATGGATTATTGAAGTAATTCTTTTCTTCGGGACTTGGATCTAACAGGTGGTTGAAAGACAGCTATACACAGCCTTCAAACAATCCTTGATTTGAGCTCCCAAAACCGTTTTATGAAGGCCTATAGATTTGTGCTATCATGAACCAATTTACCGTTATAAATAAATAAATAAATGTTCTAATAGTAATCTATGTATGGGCAAACTCAAGTAATTAACTAGTTAAGGAGACTGACTAGGCAAAGTATATATGTATAGTAAATGATTTGTTCTAACTAATCCCGGTCATGGCTCACTGATGAGCACTTTTGCAGCAGATTTCTATCCATTACAACTATGCTCCAAGCTTGCTCCATCTTTGCCCTTCTTAAAGGATCTCTTTAAAATGTCATGCAGGTGTTGGCTTTGATACTGGTGTGAAGTCTTCTAAGTATGTGACTTGTTGTAGATCAAAACAAGTACTAGAAACACAGAAGCTTTGGACTTGTGATTCACCATCCAAGTTTCAACCGTAAAGCTAAGCCAAGCTCACCCTCTAGCCCAGGAGTAATGAGTAATACCTACCTGCATGCTTCAAGCAGGAGCCTTGGTTAGCATGTGATATAGGCTTCCCACACATCCAAGTCTCATAATTCTGTGCCCCCTCTTTGATAACCCTTAATACTCTACAAAACGTAGGTTTGTCGTAAAGAGATTGAAGTTCAGTAACTCTCTTGGCAATAGATCTCTCTTTGGTAATTCCTTTTATCTTTTAAATATGTCTATGAATTCTTTTGATGAGGAGCACTGCCGTTGAGAGCATGCAGTCTGAATATTGTCATACTCCCCATTGAATTATCCATCGGATGGGAAGGTACTTTAAGAGGGTTTGAGCTTCTTACCAGAGGTTCTGAAAGGTAGATTCTTTAGCAAGATTTAATAAGATTTTAGTAACGGATGATGAATCAAGAGTCGTGGTTGAAGCTGCAAGGCTCTTAGAGGTATGCTGTTGAAAAGCTTCCTTTTTTTGTTAGAGAAGATGATGTGAAGTTTCAATGGTCTCAAGTACTTAAATATAAGTTGAGAGAGGTGATTCACAGCAGTAGTGTAAAAGTGCATTGGAAGATGATCAGGAATATTAAAGGAACCAATGTGCATGTCATAGATGCACTGTTGGGCTATTTGCACCTCCAACGATGTAATCAATGACTGAATATCCTCTCCTTGGTCTTTTCTTGAAGTTCTTTTGTTGAGACTTTGCCAACAACGGAGTCCATTTATTTCTCTGCATGGTGAACTTGCTTCCGATTAAATAGAAAGGCTCCCCTACTATTTTAAAACTACATCTTACACCTTTCATAATACAAAATAAGCTTAGAACTTTTGATCCTGCAATGCTTGATTGCTCTGATTGCTCCTCGAGAGGACGGTTTTGGGCCTGATGCCCCAAACTTTTACATCTAATTGAGATTGCAGCAGATGTCTTACAGCTACCCCCTGTTTAAGCACACAAGCACCAGGACAGAGAATTTTGACAACACACAAGCCCTCACATATGGAGAAGGTGGTAATGCTTCCTTAATAATCAGAGTGCATCAATAGTAGTTTGTCTTACTTTTCAAGGAATGATTGCTTCGACTTCAACCAGAGGCGAAAAAACATTGTCTTGAGAGAGAAAAAGGATTTGGTTCTTGAGTAGTTGTGTAATATTAGAAGTGCACAAACTTCCTTGTTTGGTTTGAGTTGAATTGCTTGAGCTTGCTCTGATGTTTTAATAAGACTAACTGACAAGCAGATATTTCAATCAAATATGTCCCAATTTTGCATCTCGTTCCGTCAAACTGGATACATTCATAAAGTTAATGTCGAATACTAGATTAAAAAAGCTGGTCTTATCATGTAATCAACTTTTGAAGGGTTCCAGTATGTTTCTGCTTGACTATGGAGGCTGGATGTCAACTTTCTTTTAGTCAAAACCTGTAGGTTATGTAGAAGTTTTATGCTTTGGTGGAGAGTGGCTTTTTCTATCCTATTCATTCCATGATGTTAACTACTGCCAATATTCTTTGCTGCATCACATTACTTGACAGATAGAGGTTGAGACATTATGGAGTAGTGCTCCATCTTATGGTTGGAGGCCTTCAGCAGCTCCTAGGTTTTCCAGCTGGATGCGTAAGCTATTTTTGACTGCAACATGAGATTCTGATAGTGCATCCCTCTTAGACATTTCAAAGCTTCTTTGGAAAATCTGTGATACCAATATCAACTTTTGCAGCTCCGTCAGAGAAAAGCAATGGGTACCTACTTGTCCGTTGCAATGGTGGACTGAATCAGCAAAGGACTGCAGTAAGTGGCACAGCACATTGAATGGCTTTGTTGTAGAACTTTGTACTATAATATCTGATGACTTTTTCTTCCTGCTTTTAGATTTGTAATGCAGTTCTGGCTGCAAGAATCATGAATGCTACCTTGGTGTTACCTGAGCTGGACACAAATTCATATTGGCATGATAAAAGGCAAGGTTTGCTGCTTGTATAGTCTTCGGTTGTTTAAGTTGTAGGGATTAGGGTGTATTTCAAGTTTCAAGTGTTGTTTTAGTATGTGACAGTGATGAGGAACGTCTGCACCAGTGGCTTTCCAGGTATCTATGACGTGGATCATTTCATTGATTCTCTGAAGCATGATGTTAAAATTGTGAAGAGTATGCCATCAGTGCAACTTTCTGGTAAAAAGAACAAGAAACTGAAGGCGTTTCAGGTTGCGTACTCGATTCTCTCTCAGGTTCATGTATAAGTTGAAGTGGGTTATGGTGGTCTTTGAGAAACGTATTTTGTGGCCATAATTTTCTTGTACGTTTTCTGCATCCTTGCAGATACGACCTCCTCGAGATGCGCCACCAAGTTGGTATGAAACTTTTGCTCTTGAGAAAATGAAAGAGCATGGTGCAGTGTACCTTACTCCTTTTTCTCATAGATTGGCAGAGGACCTTACTAATCATGAATATCAGAGATTAAGATGCCGAGTTAATTTTCACGCCTTAAGGTTCAGAAAGGAGGTAATGCAGCTTAGTCACCTTATTGTGCAGCGACTCCATTCAGAAGGACCATTTATGGCCATTCATCTTCGCTTTGAAATGGATATGCTTGCATTTGCAGGGTAAGTTGCCCATTACAAGAGGGGATATATGCTTTTTGAATTTATTGGACTTTCATAGGAGATGTGCATACATGCATGCTTGTGTTATAGATATATGTGATATGTGTGTATATGGATAGCAATGTACATAGAATCATAGATATAGATGGATATGAGTCACCTTCGAGAGGGGCTATCATAATGAACTTAATAATCCAGAAAGGCAAGTGCTTTGAGGTTGCTGACTTGGTTACCTTGAATGCTAGTAAGACTTTTATACTTCATGCTTCAATCCTATCGGTGTAATTTATATGCCAATCTTCTGATTTTTGGTGTTCCTTTATCCGGACATGTTTTTGTTATGCTGTAGGTGCCTGGCCATATTTACTCCAGAAGAGCAGAAAATACTTCAAAAATATCGTGATCAAAATTTTGCACAAAAACGGCTTGTTTATAATGAAAGAAGGCTGATAGGGAAATGTCCACTCACTCCTGAAGAGGTTTTAATTGCTGCATATTTTTTTCTGCAATAAGCGATGATAAGAACCTAGCTTATATAGTGCTGAAGATTGAATTTATTTGTCAGCATCATTCAATGGCCTGTCTGTAAATTGTGCTAAAAGATGTTTTTAAACAGGTGGGCCTAATCCTTCATGCTATGGGTTTCAACAATTCAACTCGAATATATGTTGCAGCAGGAGACATTTTTGGCGGTGAAAGGTTCCTAAGTCCATTGAGATCCTTATTTCCACGACTTGACAATCGTTCCACGATTGCTACAGTGGATGAGTTGGGAGCTGTTAATGCAGAGGGCCGGGGCTTGTTAGGTCCTGCTGTGGACTACATGGTCTGCCTTATGGCTGATATTTTTATGCCAACATATGATGGGCCAAGCAATTTTGCTAACAATTTATTGGGCCATCGCTTATTTGAAGGCTTTAGAACAACTGTTCGACCCGATCGAAAGGCACTCGCTCCTGTATTCATGGATCGCGAAAAGGGTTGGATTCAAAATTTTGAACAAAAGATCAGGCTAGTGATGAAGAATACATGGTTTGGTGGTCCACATCCTCGCATATCTCCAGAGTCATTTTATACCAACCCATGGTCTGAGTGTTTTTGTAAAACCAGGCCTGAAATCTCAGCAGACAAATGCCCATCAAGCCCTGTGCTATATCAGAAGCCTCAGGAATCTGAATCAGCTTTGTTAGCTACTGAAAACCTTCAGAATGAACATCTAACTAACATTCGTTGAAAGCATGAAGGTTTAGCCCACTCAATTATGTGACCTTATCAGCAAACGTGATCACACCCCTGTGCAACCTTAGCAATTTTTTTTGATGCAAACTTTTTCAGTGCTGAGAATATAGCCTGTCTTGAAAGATATATATGTTATTACAGGTGGATCATCCAGTCCATAGAAATGCTCATTTTTTTCATGTGGATACCATTATGGGTACAACTTCAGATAGATGTAACAACTAGCACTCATTTGGAGGTAAATGTAGATAGAAGATTTATGTGAATCATAAAATTCATTCCGTGTCCCTAGTGTTTTGGCCTCCCAGTTGGATAATCATGTCGAGATCTTTGTTGAGTCAGAACTAATCACCACAAGGGTTGATCCTTTGCACTTTAGTGCTGGCCTTCGTGGAGTTTACTCTCCAACACTCAAGAGACAATAGGACCTGAGCAAGTTGGTCTTTGTAAAAATATTTGAAAGCCAAGATGAAAGTGCGCATCTTGTTCTCCGCTCATACATAAAAAGTTGCTTTCATTTTCCTTTCTATCTTGTAGCACTATTAATTTTGATTAAGAACTGGGTGATTCTATTAACGTTCCGGCAGCTGAGGTATTGGTACATGACAACTGTCGATACCAAAACAGTGATAGATCCAACTTTTAACAAAGTGGTGATAGGGTCGACCTCAACTGAAGTGGCTAACAAGAGATATATCTGAAAGCAGTTTTAGATCCATGTATTATCACAGCACTAGATCCGTTATATAATATATTCAGCTTGATGTTGTTAAGATTTCATTGACAAGAATATTTGAAATATTTTCTTATCTCATTTTATCAGAGCAGCTGTTTTCATTTACAAGTTCTTACAGTTAGCGTTGGAATCTCATTTAATATATTCAGATGTTATAAATTAAAGTGTTTTCGATTTATCGCATTGTTTTCAACATTTACTGTTTGTTATAGTTTTCCATTTGAGTGGTTCTTTACTTAATGTTCACTGAATCTGTTTTTTTTTTTTGGTGGTTGTAGCACCATAACTAGTTACATGTACTAGTGTTTTAAGCACAAATATACATTGCATGTCGGTAATAGGTCGAGCCTATATGGAGAAAGAGCATGGCTCGAAGAAAACAATGGGTAAGCCGGTGGAGTTTGAACTGGCCTTGATTCGGATGTGTCTATCTTCTCAGCATCCTCGTCTCCATACATCTTGGATTCATCAAAGATAACATCACGACTTCATTAGCATGTAGATGTATGCTAGAGAGGTTTATGAGTTAAGAGGTGGCGGCTGCTCTTTGAATGAGCATTTTGTGTCTGGAGGCCTGTTAGAGTGTTTGAACAACCCCTAGCTTGATCATCCCAGCTGAAGGAGATAAGATTGGCAATGGAGGTGAGAGTGGTGCGGAGGAAGCAACATTGGTGACTGCGGGGGGCAACAGTGGTAGTAGGATAAGTCAAGGTGGAAGCTGAAGGAAAGGTGATAGTGATGGATGGGTTTGTGACGATGGTGAGAGTGGTAGTCGGAGAAGGGATAGAAAGTGGAGGCGATGATGGGGATAAAAGTGGTAAGTGGGGAAGGGATAGAAAGTGGAGGTGACGATGTGTTGGCGACGCGGATAATAGTGGTAGAAAGGGTAGGGCTACGAGTACCAAGCATTTGAGTAGAGAGGATTCCATCAAAAGGAGACTCCAGAATCTCCTCCAACTCCATGAGACTCGTTTTCTAGCTCTCCTAGCCGTGGAGAAACAATGAATAAAAGCTTGGCACGATTGTAATATCAAGACCAAGGATCTCATTAAGGGAGAATTGGCACTTATGTATAAAGCCAATGCACTTAAGAAAAAGCTGAAGTTTCTAGAAGAAGGACTCTACAATATAGTAGAAATCGACGATGCAGTCATACTCACCAATCTGCAAGGACAACTATTCAACACACCCGTTAATGATAGCAGGTTGTGTTGCTACTACCCACAACTTAGGGATGAGCCTCATGCACCATCCTCATCGTCTTCATCCTCATGAGAAGAACCATGGTAAGATAGACTATGTAGATATAGTTAGCAGTAGCCTAATTCCCTTACAATCATTTAGTATTGTTCATAGATATCATAAATAGCCAATATGTTAGATGTTAGATCCAACTTTAGCCAGATAGGATAAGTCGTAAAATAGGACAGATCTTACTTAGTTAGAATCCAGATTCCAAGATTAGCTAGGTTATGCTTAGATTAAATCCCTAGTAGCATAGATTAGCCAGATCAGAGTAGCTAAGATAGTCGTAGGATAATCTCATTAGAAGTATATAATCTAGGCAGATCAACTAGTAGTAGATTAGGTAGCGTAAGATTAGATAGATTAATCTCAATAACATAGGCAATCTATAGTTAGATAGATCTAACGTAGCTTAAGTTAGAACTATTCAGATAGCCTTAGTTAGATACATCAAATTAGTCAGATAGCCTCATCATAGAATAATTAGCCCCAGTTGACTTAGGTAGATAGGTCATAGATTAGATCATTAATTTAGCCAAGATCTCCTTAGTGTGATTAGTGGTAACTTAGCTAAGCAGGTCCTCTAGGCTAACTTAGCTAGTCGGATAAGCGTAATTTAGGCTAGATAGGTAGCTACCGTAAAATTTTAGCCCACCTAGATTAGTAGATTAGCCAACACTAGGGAATTAGCTAGCTAGATTCTAGCATAGTTAGTAGAGATAGATTAGGAACTGTACATTAGTACCGCCATGTATAGACACCCCCCACCCCTTGTGTACATTTTTTTTTCCTCTAGTCCGATCCTCTTCCCTTGTAATTTTTTTTCTCAAGGCCCAAAATAGCTCGAAAAGGGCCTTACTACTATTTATAGATGCCAATGAGCTTGCTCAAATTGATTCCTACTATGGATGCATACATGGTCCATTCTGTCTAAAGTCAAGGATAGACTAGATTTTTGTGAAAACTGTCTTTTTTAGTAAGCAACAAGAGCTTTTGATTCAAAAATCTGTTAGACTCAAAGAAGGCCTGAATACGGCTGCAAAAAGAAATTTTTTGCTTAAAGCAGCGCCCTTTCAACTAATAGCAGGACAACTTTACAAAAGGGGCATTGACGATATTATCTGACGATGCACTTATGAATCTGAGATACGGCCTATCATCATGAGGGCATTGGCGGCGGTCACTTCTTTGCTGAAGCGACAGCTAAGATAATCCTTCGAGCAGGCTTGTAGTGGCCATCATTATTTAAATACATATTTGTTGTCATTAAAACATGTGATATTTGTCAGCGAGACAAGAAAAATACGAAAGCAGACTTCACACCCTTGACTCCCATTATAGAAGGCGAAGCCTTCCATAAATGGGGAATTGACTTTGTTGGACCAATCAGCCCAATAGCAAAACACACCCAAGCCCGTTATATCCTAATAGCCACAGATTACGCCACTAAATGGGTTGAGGCTCGGGCAACAAAGGACGCCAACGCAAAGACTGTAGCGCGTTTTCTTTATGAAAACATTATATACGTTTTGGCTATTCTATTGAGCTAGTTAGTGATCGCGACACGCACTCTTTAAATGCTGTCATTGATAATTTGCTACGCCATTACCTTTTAGTTCACCGAAAGAGTACACCATACTATCCTAGATGTAATGGCCAAGCCGAATCAACTAACAAGACGATATGTAAGATATTGACAAAGATAGTTGAAACCAGTTGCTTTGATTGGGAAACGAAACTTTTCTCAGCTATTTAGGCCTACACACCACCCCGAAGAAAGCCATTGGGTGGGTTACCCCATTTCATCTAGTATATGGTCAAGAGGCAGTAATGCCTGTGGAATTCTTAGTACCTTCTCTAAGAGTCATGGAAGCCTTTTCTACAGATCTCTGTGAGAAAGCTACAATTGAACAACAAGTCAAGACCAAGCTATTTATGTTAGCCCAATTATGCGAGACAAGACTCATATCTTACCACGCACAATTGGTTAACAAACGACGCCAAAAGGCCTGGCATAATTATTCAGAGTCCGTATGTTATCAATAAATCTTTCCTAATGGTGCAGTCCAGCTGCAAACACTTGACAGAATACTCCTAGACATTGTCGTCAACGGTGGTCGTCTACGACGGTATTACGAGGAGTTGTTTTCTGTTGACTCCATTTAACCCTAATTCCCTGGTATATATTTTACATTTTTTTTCTTCTTGTTTTGTTATTGTCTTTTGGCATGTCTATTTTTGTATCCTTTTCTGTTTTATAATTCATGCCTGTATATATTTACTTTATGTGCATCTTCTTTTCCTATAAATACACATTTGTCATGCGTGTCCTAGGTCAACAAGTGATAGACTACATCACAAGGACAAAATTTGTCACACTTTTGGCTTACCTCATTTCTATCTGAATGACATCTCAGTATTTACAATTATAGTATACATCTAGTCACTGGGATATTTCTTTTCAATAAGAACTTCTAATTTGAGCCACAGTCATATTTTCCCTCATGGAGTTCTTCACTTGCATCACACAGCTCCATTCCTCCATAAAAGACTTCTGTCAAATCTCAACCGGAGGCCACAATTCAAATATACGACGGAGCCATCATGTCACATCTCGACCGACGCTAGATGACGGCGTTCATAAATACCTGGACAACGACACCATGTGTACCTCAGCGAAGTGCGACTTCTAGAGTTTCTTGCGACTATCTGCTGGCGATCTTCTTGTTTTCATGTTCGATTTTGGCGCTCTTCTATTAGATGCATTTGTTCTTGGCTACACTCCACCTCCACCGAGTATCCACCATCGTGGTTTGATAACCATTCAGAGCGCCATCACCAATCCTTCAAAATCTAACATCGCCTGCAGATGACACATCCGCTTGAAACTTGTCGCACATCTGAGGGGTAGTGTCACGCGAGCATACATCACGCTCCCGTTACACTTTTGGGAACAACATCATCAACGTCAAACACTCGTTTTTTTTCCAGTTCCTTCACCACCTTCACAACTCCATTTCCACCATTACCCATCTTCCCAACATCTCCGTCCTTAACTGACATCTAAGCATCTTCTTCTTCTGGACATTATACCTTACATTTTTTTGCTTCCCCAACCTCATTCCGCCACCTTTATCTTTTACTTTGCACACATTTTTCACTTCCATATCGACCGACACCATAAGTTACGCTTCCAAGTCTTCGAGGCCCTAGGATGAAAAATGAGTCCGAGGAAGCGGGTTGTATGACAACAAGGCGAGCAGGACTCGCAAGAGGTTCTCAAGAGGGCTGGAATGTAGCGGCCATTGAGAGATTCCCAATTTTGCGGAACAATTTTGCAGATAATAAGCACCTGGTTTTACGGAAGCAAATGAAGGTCCACACTTTCCCAAGTGCCAAGCGGAACGACATCACCTGACATGTGTTGCAGTGGGTCCTGCAACAGATTAGGGGTGGATAATGTTAGTGGATTCCGGAGAATCCCCAGATGTTGAGCCAAGCTGAAGACGCAGAGTATCTCTCACCCATGATCGAGGAGGTCTCAGAAGGAGATGAGCAGAAGAAGTTGAGAGCCGAGCATGAGAGCTGAGGATTACTAGCTAGGATTACAGTTATTTTTTATGTGAGCCGCTCCTTGTTCATGGCTATCTTCTTGAGTGAAACTCCTATGAACATGTTCTAATTTCTTGTTGTGAATGTGGATTAATTAGATTTCTTGTTTACTTTCTTGCAATGTGGAATGTAGATGTGGATTAATTTACTTGTTTCTTGTTTTTGTGGTTTCAGGATGCAGGTAAACTATATAGGCTGAGATTGTGGATCTAATCTTGCATTTTACTAACAATCCTGTCCTTGATTGTTCTTGGGTATTCCAAGCATCAAGAAATGGGTGTTTCTTGATTCTTGGGTTGCTGGAATGCTGTTAGGAAGTTAGCTTTCTTGATTCTTGTTTCTTGTTGTGTAGCTTAACTCTCTTATTGTTTTGTTCTCTGATTTCTTAGGATAGTTTGGTAGATAGATTTGTAGACTTGCTCTCTATTCTAGAACGTTAATCTGTGCTTGAGCTAGGATTGGTTACATGGCTTATAAATGCATGTAACTGAGTGAACGTAATCGTTTCATCCCACTGATAGGCTGGGAATACACGTTGCAAACTGAGAAACATTTCTGCCTGGAAACCGTTCAAGAGGACTTAACTATAAAGAACTGGCTTCTGGAAACGAGCAGAAATACCTGGTATTCAAAACAGTAACCACCTGAGACGAGCAAAGAAAAAGAAGAATAAAAAGAGAAAAATGGTGTTCACAGTTTCTGGCTAGAATCTGTGAACATTTTGGCTTAATTCTGTTGAGAAGAAGCCGAAGAAATCACTTAGAAAGTATACTCATAAAGTTAAGAAATTAATAGGAAAGTTAGGAGCCCAGTATTCGGTTCCCATACCAAAAGAATGGTCCTTGGGTGGCTTGCCTAAGAGAATGGATCATTATTGTCGACAGGGATTGATGACTTCTTGCTACGGACTATGCTACCAAGATGGTAGAGGCCAAAGCCACAGTTAAAAACGATGCTAAGACTGTAGCAAAGTTTTTATTCCAAAATATTTTCACACTATATGGATGTTCCTTAGAACTCGTTAATGATAGGGGAACCCATTTCCTTAATCAGACCATCAAGGCCATGTTGTCATACTTTTCTATTACGCATCGCCAAACCACTCCATATAATCCAAAAGCGAATGGGCTTATAGAGCGGACAAACAAAATTTTGTGTAAAATTCTATGGGCATACAGAACTATTGAAAATGTCACAACTAGGCATACTCCATTCTATCTTGTGTATGGAATGCATCCCATACTACCAATAGAATTCGAAGTTCTGATGTTTCGCATTAGTAATGAAGAGCGAATGGATGAACACAATAGTCTCCGGGAGCAGATGATATCTTTGACGCAACTGGAGGAGGATCGTCGACTTTCATTAATCGAAACTGAACGAGTTCAGAATAAAAGAAAAGAAATTCTTAACCAATCCATCAAAAAAATAAATATTAAACGAGGGGACTACGTGCTTCTGTATGATAACAGACACATGTTGTTTCTTGAAAAATTACATTCCAGATGGATGGGACCTTACAAAGTCATAGAAGTTTTTAACAATGGATCATTTCAGTTAGCCGATCTTGAAGGACATTTACTTGATACTCGAGTAAATGGCTCAAGGGTGAAGCACAACTATGACTAATTTCCGATACTACTCACATTTTATCCAATTTCTAAAAACCCGTCATCTTTGGTCCAATAATTTCCACTGAAGTTTGCGAATTTGCAACACTTGCACCTTCACATTCTTCGCATTTCATCCAACCTGACACTTTTTTGTCAATCCATTACCTTCGCGAAATGTGTGAAAAAGGTGACACTTTCGCTACATTTCTACTTTTCGCTGTATTTTTTGTGAAAATGATGACACCTTCACTTTATCATTGTCATTATATTTCTTGTGAAAAAGCCGATACCATTTTTGGAATATGGTATGTTAAGTATATCCACAAATTTTGGAAACTGCGGCACTTCAACCTTTGCATGTTTCGGGATTTACCTTTGTTCCATTTTTTACCTTCGGGAAATTTGCCAAAAAAATATAATATTTCGCTAGTATGTTGCATATCATTTTGTGCATACCTTTGTTTTCATCATGTTTCCATGTCAACAACACATTGGAAATATGCAAAAAACTCGACACTTTCGTATTTTTCGCTCATACATTTTTTTCACCCATACATTTTAACGAAGAAAGTGACAATCTTTGCTTCCAATATCATATACATTGTTTCATAGATTGTGTATATTCTTTATTTTTGCAATTCAATACTCAAAAATACCGAGCTGAACTTTTGTGAGCTGAGTGAAGCATTTGTGTATTTTGTTTATTATAAGAGCAAATAATACCCATTTTAAATTTCTTTGAAAGGAGAAAAATCCACGTCATCATCTAAAAAAGTAAAAACAAAAAATCCACGTCATCAATTTTTAATGATGATGTGGCATTTCCATGATGATGTGACATTTCCATGGTCGTATATTCGGGTCTTTTGAGGGGTATCTTGACGGATGTCGCACCACACCGTCTACCTAGGATCTCTCTCTCTCTCTCTCTCTCTCTCTCATCATCTCTCCCCTCATCACTCTCTCTCACACTCCCTCCGCCGACTCTTCTCGCGTGCAACATCTCGTGAGGTGAGTGTAGCTAGTGCTGACTCAGCATCTCAGGTGTAGTGTATACGATTTTTCATCTCGGGTGTAGTGTATACAATTTTTATTATTGTGGATGCTTATGAACGAGAGGGATCGATAGAGTGAGCGCAAGAAAAAAAAGGAGATGTAATTTGTTGCCGATCCATGTGATTTGGTTCGAAAGCAGCAATCCGGCGTTCAAGAGTAGGACACATTATGCTACTAGAAAATGCTTAAAATTGTTCAAAAAGCTTTTATTATCTAGGCTCTGAATGTCGATTCCTTGATCTTGCTCTTACTTCTAGAAGAATTGTGTTAAAAATTGGTGTCTGTTTCAGTGTGGATGCGAAGAAGTTGACTACAAAAGCACAAAATGAGCTGATGCAGATATCATGGAAATCCCCATTTCGCATTTCCATCTCTTTGTAGAATACTTTTATCCAATAAGCGATGGTAGAACTGGGAGGGATCCATCAGTAATCCTTATGGATGTGTGCCATGAGATGATCCGAAATTTGAGTGAGACAGAGGAAGGACATAATTCCACCACTGTCTGGAATCAAGAGATCATTATTACAAAAGGATTTTACTGTCGTGCCTTAGGTTTGGGCAGTATGCCTGTTACAAAGCCCGACTTCATCACAGAGAGCAGAGTTTTTTAGGAAGAAGCTTATCTTGAGAAAATGGGATATAAACTCTCTTATATCAGTGATCCCAATCTCAAAAGTTTGTGCGATTTGCTCTTGCTTCTATATTCTTACCGGAGCAAGAGTATACCATTTCTAACACGAATATGGGATACCTGCTGAGAGCCCTGAACGGAGAACCCATTGTCTTCGGACAGATTGCCTTTAAGCAATTCTATAAATTAGTAAAGATTAATCAGTTTTCCAGGCTTGGTTTGCAGATTGGTATTCTATGTATGCATGTCGGTGTGTTAACTGTGCAGGAAGATATCAGAATTGCACCGGTGTGAAAGTGATGCCGAGGCACCAGTTGTCAATGAAGAATTATCAGACACACAAAACATTTTGTTAGCCTAGACAAAGTCTCAAGGAAGTTGGGATCAAAATATGATTCCATCCGAACAGACCTAATCCAAAATAATGTAGAGTTGGAAGAAATCAAGGTTGAGCTGTCACACAAGAGTAAAGAGCTTGAAGCAGCTCAAGCAGAATTGATCAGAAAAAATATAGCCCTCGAAGAAGCAAAAGGTAGATAGGACGCTACGCTGGAGGTACTTGAAGCAATTCAGAAGCAGTCCAATGCTTTTGAAAATGAAAATTTATTGCTCAAGCATGAGATCCAGAACCTGCAGGCTTCTTTGTAGGAGGAAAGACATGTGCGAGCTACTTTGTAGAGTAATAACGAGGAGCTGAGTGACAAACTCAGCAATGCCATTATCGATAAAGAGAGTGCCAAAGCAAATCAAAGGCAGCTCCAGGACTCTATTGCCAAGTTGCAGAATTCTGTAGATATGCTGAGAAAAGGCAACCAAATTTATAAGATACAGGTTGAAGAGACAGTTTTATGGCAAATAAGTGCCAAAGTCACATTGGAAGCTTGTGTATCTCATGGGAGATACATGATTGATCCAACAACTTAAAAATGTATACAAGAAAGAATTATCCAGACCTTCCAGTTGCAATATTTGCAACCCCAGATGGCTACATATGAGAAATTGAAAGAAGAACTGGAAGAGGCTAAGTTTCAATCAAGCCAAATTCAGAATTTTGAAGACAAAGAACTTGTCCAATGCTAGGACTAGTCCAAGTAGATGGATGAGCCAGCCAAAGATACATCAGAGAAGGCCATCCAGACATATATTGTTTTAAAGCAAATCCAGAAAGATCAAGAGGTGCAGATTGACCCTAAGAATGCTGAGAAGCCAAAAGCAACCAGTGACACAACTGTTGCAGACCAACCAGCAACGCTAGTAATCATTTCACAGCAAGCTGAAGCATCACACAGTGGAGCATCGAAAGGAAGAACAATGTAGTGTATTCACTACTAAAGATAGAATTTTAGACATTCCAACAAGAACTAGCATTTTTTCTTCCACCTTTCTATAGTCCAGAATTCTAGTGGATTACCTTCTTTTACCTAAACTTTTTGGTTATACAAAAGAACAATGGGAAAGCCCTTGGACTTTTTCTCACCTAAACACTTTTTGGGCCAAACTAACAATGCACCAAAAAGGTATCCTTGCCCTTGCCATTGTTCAGAATAAGTTCAATGTACAAACTAACTATATCCATGTTGTTACAGGATCTTTGTATATATATATGTCCTAGAATATCTAAAACCATTCGAAAACAATATTTTTCCATCTTTGTATGAGTATCAGAATAATCTAGAATCCATTAGCATTTTTGATGTTAAAGAAGTTGTCCCTAGCCCTAATCCAATTCCTTCCAGATTCTCCAGTCAACTGTTATTCCCTAATCTGTGAAAAATCTACACAGATTGGAAAGTTAACTATTTTCATTATTTGGAGGAAGTCAAAGCAAATAATATACTTCGCTCCACTAATCCAATACCCAGACCATACCATACTCACAATTATGTAAATATTGCATCTCTCATTTCATATGCCCTTTTATCCATTCAACAATTGTACATTAAAGAGAAATTCCCAGAATATACATATGCAGCCCTCTCACTAACTGTCCCTTCTGCTGAGATGTCTGAAATCTTGTCTGAGGATAGTTGGTACACTCATCTTGTAAATAACACATTGATCGATAACCCCCTTGCACTATTGGAAAATCGCGAAATGGGAGGTTATCCAAATTTATCATTTTAGGAAGATTAGAACCAAAAGAACAATTACTACCTTGCTACAAAAGGGATGACCTTAGTGTGAAAGTACTGTACTTTAGGACCATAAATGGATCTACAAAAGATCCACAAGAGTGATTGGATGCTTGCTTAACAATCTATCAAAAAACTAGACACAAAAAAGTTGATCTAGATTGGCAATTTGACAAACAACAAGCATTAGCAATCAAAAGCATTGATAAACATTGAAATCCGAGCCCACATGTGTAGGCTGTAGTATGGCCTTCAACCTGAGAAACAAGTAGAAATTGATTTGGTTTCATTTGGATCACAAAAACTCAATGTACATAGTGAACTAGCTTGAGATTGCCAATGAGCTCCAAAAATTTTCTATCTTTTCACTATGGAGAGAGGGAATACATAGCAAATTTGACTTCCTTCTTGAAGTTAGGTGGATTTCCACATGTAATAAGGAATTAACTCACTCTCCTTGACCTAAAATGAAACCCTAGTTTATTTCCTAGAGTCATGCTTGGTAGATAGCTAGTTGGTCAAATTTTCACCTTAAATCTAGGATATAGGACCTATAAACTAGGAATCACTACCAAAATGACATGACCAACCCTATGGACTTGACCTAACCTACATTAGGAGTGAAATAATGTTGCTAAAGACAACTTGCCTTGCTTGATCCATATGATTGAGCCTTGATGGCTCCATCTTGATACTCAAGATTCTTCTTGGAGTCCTCCGGTCTTGAGCTTGCTCCTCCACTTGAATTGACTCCAAAACATCAATGAATTAAATAAGGTGTTGATCCAAAGGTTCTTCTTCAAGTTTACAAATCTTCCATTCTTGAAAGATTACATTTCCACCATTGACAAATTCTTTGGTTGAAAACAAGTAGATTCTACAATCTCTACTTGAAGAGCAAAACACTACCATTATTCCTATCATTGAAATAGGATAATCTTTGGTCCTTACATTGGAATGATCATGCACAAGAAAATGATGTTTCATCTTTTATGACTCTATTCAAACTATTACAAAAATAGTTATCCAATGAAATTGCTTTATCAACAACAAATGTAGATTTCAAAGCATCCCATTTCATTGTCTTGTCATACAAAGTAATAAACACCATGAATCTTAAAGATAAGAAACAAGTCACCTCATGTCTACTACTATTTTCCAAAAAGTATTCAAAGATAGTAGACTCTCCAATGCTCACCACCCTTGCAAGATGCACACTTGAATGGACAATTTGCATGCAATTTGATGACTCGGCCATTGTCATTGAGGACTCCCTTGGAACTCTCATGCTTTTAGGCTGATCCTCAAGATCTTCCTCCTTTAGATGCTCCTCCTCAATGCAAGCAAGATCACAATTTGCCAAGACCTCCTCTTGAGTGATCTCCTCCTTTGCCAAGCTCATTCTTTCAAAAGCAACACTAGCTTCCAACCTAAACAATCTTCCATGTTTAAATCCCTTTGCAATGCAAACATCATTCTTCAAGATGAAGCAAACATCATGCTTAAAGTGGACATCCAAACCACTTTCTAAGAGTAGACCAACACTAAGCATATTCTTGGTGATTGATGATACATAAAGGACATTTTCTATATCCATGCTTAGAGACTTGATTCTGAGTACATAATCATGTGCACTCTCCTCACTTCTTTTCATGCTTTGCAAAATTTGATTTCTAAGCATAAGAACTCTAGAAGTGTTGCTAGACTCATAGATTGATTTCAAAGAATCCCAAGCCTCTTTAGCACTAGTACAAGTTGATACTTCTCTCAACAAATCATTGCTCACATTCACCTTCACACAATGAAGTGCAAGCCTAGATCTCTTCTTGTATCTAGCTAACTCATGTGCACCTAGAGGTTCATCTTCATCTTCATGTAAAGGCCTATTTGCACTTTGTAAATTCACATTTAGGTTGGAACTCGCGACGTTTTGTGCGACGTTCTATAGAGACGCAGTAGCGGATTTCAACTGTCATCTTAACGGTTGGTAAACGACACTAAGGCCGATGATCATTCCTATAAGGTCGGCACTTCGTTCCATTGTACTTGCGCATTTGCACAAATCTGAGTATCAATAGAGAGAGAGAGAGCCAATGTCTATAAGCTTGAGCGTTCTTTACCTCTGCCATCTCTTACAACATTACTTCTTATCAATTGAGCGAATACACTCTGTATGATCTGTAACTGTTTGTGATACTGCTCTGCCTACATCACACATATTTCTCATGTCCTATTGAATTTCAGTCACTCTAACGTGGATTTTCAGGCGTCACCAACGAGCGACAATTCTAACTAATGTGTGCAGGGAATTACCCGAAGCTGTTAAGCATAACCATAAGCAGAACTTCTTTCAATTCTGAATGAGCTATGTGTTCAGATAATAAACTTGTTTGATGCTCTATTCTGTTTGCTTTCTGTGATAAGAACTAATTCACTGTATTTGATTAAGAGAAATCATTAGCCAATATGATTCTATTTGATGAATCTATTTGCTAGTTGTTGAGTGATTTGATTGCTTATTGTTATCCGAAGAGCCTGAAAGATAAAGTTATCTTTAATGATCACAGACCTTGACCAAATCATTTCACCATTGGTGTTTTTGGATGCCAATTTACCCAAATATCTTTGGATAACCAGATATGTCATTGTAGAATTCATTGTGAATATTACACATCACATTCCATTTTCCTTCTTACATACACTTATCATACAAAAGATGAGATTATTCTCTCTCTTGGGAAACGATCAAACCTTTTATACTACTTAATTCATTGATTTTGTGGAAATCTATAATGACTAGGCCACCGCAGGATCGTCACAAAACAGCTTTTGCAACAGAATGGGAAACTTATGCTTATAGAGTTATGTCGTTTGGACTTTGTAATGCACCTAGGTCATTTCAAAGAGTGATGCAGTTTGCCTTTAAGGACTACTTGCAAAAATTCCTTGAAATCTACTTGGATGATCTCGGAGTCCATAGTGCAGATACAGACCACTTGGGTCGTTTGGAAAAAGTATTTGAACTTTTTCACAAATACGAAGTCTCCTTAAATCCAAAAAAGTGTCAAATTTGGGTCACTCATGGAATTGTCCTTGGACATGTGATATCAAGACATGGGATTGCCACTCTCAATATATCAGATACACATATTGGACACATAGCTGAAGCTAAAATGTCAAAAGATGTTTGGGACATTTTGAACTCACTATATGATGTGAGGGATATAACTACTAAGTTACATCTACAAAGAAAATTCTTCACATTCAAGATGTCTATTGGTGATTCACTTCAAAGTCACGTTAACCAGTTTAAGAATCTCTTGCAACAGATGTCCGCTATCAGATCAGTCATAGACGATCAAGACGCAATCATGACATTGCTTTCAAGCTTGCCCTCTACATATGAGAACTGGGTGATGATCATATTGACACACTCAAATTTAAGTCTTACTAGAGTTATCACTATGTTGTTGCAAGAGGATAATCGAAGAAGTCAAGACACTTTGTCTATTTCCTCCTCTTAGGCTCTATATGTCAACAAAGGCTCGAAGCGATAGAAGCAGAAAAGCTCCAAGAAGGCTGCAATGAATCAGAAATAGACTGAAAGTCAAGCACAATCATTATATCCACAATCCAAGAAGAAGATGTTTTGTAGGTATTGCAAGCGCAATAACCATGAGATCAAGGATTGCCGAATTCTCCAAGCAAAGAACGCAGCCAAGTAACCTGATCAACAAGCAAATACGGTTTCATCATCTTCCCAGGTCGAAGTGGACGAAGGCGCATTCATGGTCAAAGATCACAGCACATTTTTGGATGATTCATGGTTTCTGGATTCTGGAGCACCTCAACATATGACCAATCAACGTGAGATCTTCAACTCCTAAACGCCTTACAGCATGAAGAAATTTGCTCATCTTGGTGACAATAGTACTCACATTATTGAAGGTGAAGGTACTGTAAAATTGTGATTCCAGCATGATCAATTCAAATTACTATCAAAAGTCTTATATGTTCCTAAACTCTCTACAAATCTGTTATCAGTAAGTAGAATTATAGATTTAGGTCATAAGGGCCTACCATACAAAAGAAGAGATTTTTCTCTCTCTCGAAGAACGATCAAACTTTTATAGTACTTAATTCATTGATTTTGTGGAAATCTATAACGACTAGGCCCCCATAGATCGTCCCTGGGAGCAGAGGGTTCACCCTTGTGAAGTTTACAGAATCTCTCCCTCATTCTATACAAAATTTGAAAATCTTTGGGCATTATTGTGACCCACTTAGCATGGATTGAAAGCAAAAATGGATCTTAAGAAAAAAGTGCCAAATAATCTTCCACGGACTCCTGTAAGCACTGTAGTGCTCCAGGTGTAAACCTAACAAGACTTTGCAGACTATCCTTGGTAATCAGACAAACAATTCTGTAAAAAGGGGCTCTTGGTATCAAGAGTAAGGTGGATCTCTGATATTTCTTAATCTCAGAGAGCCATTTGCTCCTGTTACGCTTGGTCTGCCATGGTGGATTCACAGTAGGAGTACTCATGGATACAGTGCTAGGAGTGAAGAAATCCCTACAATTCTGTTTGATCCTAGATATTAGGCTAGTATCAATTCTGTGCACAATTATAGTAACAGTTTTCAGAGGAGGATAACCAAGCTCGCAGAGGTGCGATATATATTAATGTATCGGTATTGTGCGAGGGTCGACAAAGAAATAAAATGACAAATAAGGTAACGGTGCACAGAAGTGATATGTACAGTCATAGTATCGCTCTTGTGTGCACGTAGAGAGATGAGACGATGAGGGAGAAAGCAAGGGCGCAGAGAAGCGATATGTGAAGAAAATTCGACGAAAAAAAAGTGAAAATGACCTCCACGTTTGGGACCTTGTGCCCTTGGATTTCGCACGTGTGGTCACATGTGCTAGATCCGAACCATCCAATCAACAATTGTCACGTGGCATTCACATGTGGGTATCTAGTAGACCAATGAAACCTCGACATGTGTCATGTTCCAACGAATCAGTTCTTGACACATGGAGACTGTATTGCTTCACTTGTGTGGCTGTTATCAGCCAATTGTAGGATGACATATGGACAGTTGACCATTTGACTCACACATGTGAAACAACTATAAAATGGCATGATCTCCAAAAAAATTCTTTCTCAGTTTTCTCTCATATCGGTTCTCTGCGCTTCCCATTTTCTTAGGATTTTCGTCAAGTATTGTCTCTCTACGCGCCTCGTTTACTCCCTCATTGTCTTGTCTCTCTGTGTCTGGATATGAGCGATACTACGATCGTACATATCACTTTTGTGCATGCGTAGTGTACTCCTTTTTTCACTGATACTCCCCTCTCGCATAGAACCGATACTAGGCAATGGCTTCCTCATCTGGGGAGTCCTTGTTGTCCAGATTTCTTACTGATTTTGGTATGACTGGGTGCATAGAGTACTTCAAGTCCCTCTTCCGGCCTTTATTACATGTGTTCAGTATAGCACAACAGAGTCCGGATGTTTTTCATGACTAATATGTCAGATTCGGGGATATAATCAGTATCCTTCTAATCTCTTTGTGTAATTTGTCGTTTATGCATTTCATACGAGCAGCGAATATGATGTACACTAAACTTTTTGGCCAATTTAAGAGTTTTAGTGAATGTAATTTTTTTAAACAAAAATGTCATTATCTTGGGTATCAAACCGGATTTGTGTTTTTCCTATTAGTACAGATCCCTATAGAGTCAGACACATCGATTCCTGATACTGAGATCCCGTTATCCTCCACTACTGAACATTCCATAGAGGATATCAGTCATTTCTTGGTGGATGCTCCTGATAAAGACACTAACTATTTGAGTGTAGATACTAATAAGTTGAGGGATGCTTTCATTGGCGCTAATGCCATTATTGAGGAATAAATTGCTGATGTACATTCTAAATGTTTTTTTGATTTGCCAAAATATTATATAAATGAAGATGTGTATATCACAACTACAGATCTACGTGTTTTTTTTTATTATCGGGAGGATGAGGTGTCTTCAAGCACCATTTTTGAGTTCTCTGACATTGTTGATTTTGAAACCAAAGACTTGGTGCCAAGCATTGACTATGATGATGATGATTGCCCTTCAACGAGCAAGATTCAACCAAAGTCTAATTGTTCCACAATGCAACAGCCCAAAACAATGCCAACTCAAGTACATCCATTCTTTAAAGGCCAAATCTAGAGAATCTAAGCCTAAATAGGTCTTCAGTCTAGCAAGAGCCAACGCTTCAAGTATCAAGACCTCGTTCTCATGTGGTACTATTGACTGCTGAAGAAAGTCTTCAAGTGCAAGCTTATCATGAGCATTTGGATAGACTAAGCAATCAACAAACCATGTCATATCTGCAGTATCAATTGAGAGAGACAACGACGATACCAGCGGGAGAAGTAGCGTCGATCTATCAAGATCAATTTCAACCAGCCGTATCATGGGATCCTTTGATGGATGGTGTCGACTACCCATTTGTCGATGAACAAGGTTATTCGGAATGGCCACCAGACCCATATGAATATTATTGAAAATCTGGCAAGTCCAAGTTCTTACTGCTCATCATCATCCCATAAAGCCTCAGGTTTTACGTAAGTGATCTCTATCCACGCTTTTCCTTAAGCATCCATGTCCCAACAATAACCGGGCCAACAACAACGCTCCTCCATGACAAATGCAAGCAAGTGCCGAGGGATCGGTACTACTTTGGGCCGAGGACCTTGTTGTGGGTATTCCTTGTACATACATAACTAAGTGGGTCTCGCCACTAAACTACTATTGGCCCAGCCTTACCATGTGGGCCTCGCAACACTACGTTGTACAGTTAGAATAATAAGTGCGAGGGCACTGACTTCTTGCATGTATAAGCCTGACACAATGAGCACAATCTTAGTTATTTTAAGTTGTTCCAACAAACTTGGGCCCTAAATGTAAATAAAATAAGTTAAAGGCCCAAGTCTAAATTACAGACTCAAGTTGCAAATAAGGAATCTAATTTGGTCAAAGTAAGACTCACATGATTTATGTGACTTGCTTTGTGCTTTCTTGACATATCCCCAGAGTTCCTTTTCAGTGAGTATCATCTTCATTTTGAATTTCCACATGTGGAAATCATCATCGTTGAACTTATTGATCAAGCGGATTTCTGAAGATGTACCTTCCATGATGAATGATCTAAGAAACTATATAATAGTTTAGACTGATGGCTCTGATACCAGTTTGTTGGGTTTCTACTATTCTGATACCAACTTGTTGGGTTCTTCGTATGAATGCGGAATGATTAGAGAAAGATTACAAGATCTTTACCAAACTATAGATTCAGACTATAACTTAGATCGACAGAAGGAATATCTTGTAGGTGTCGAAGACACCCATGAGGGGAGCAAAATAGTTAGGCATCTAAGAGTGTTGGATTTATCTCCTCTACTCTAAATCCCATGTTAATCTAGTTCCATTCATATCACTACAATATTACAAGCATTGTGACACAGTCCTTTACTACTAAAGACATGCAAGAGAATGGCACCCAACTTATCGGGCTTGACCGGCTTATCAGGCTTGTTGGGCTTGACCGACTTATCGGGCTTGACTGGCTTATCAAGCTTGGCCGACATATCGGGGAAGTCCGACATATCAACTTACTCGACATGTCCGACAAATTGGCTTATTAACTATCCCAAATTGGATGGCCACATCAACGACTTGTTCAATGATCAAATAGTTAAAGCCTCCTCACGCTCACTTGCCTATACTGTGCAACTAACTTGACAATGATAGCAGCCTCCATGATCTTCCTGATGGCACAATGGCTCCATGCCATCTTCTCTTGTACATGCATCTGCACATATGAAAAATTGTATATAGTTGATCATTGTAATCAATTCATTATGCAAGTAATCAGAGACAGACATTGTAGAGCTAAAACTAGTTGAAGAGGGAGTGTGAAAGATTCAACTAGTTTGATCATAATTGATGATTTTAGTAGATTTTGTTGGGTGTATCTACTAAAGATGAGGTGTTTGATGTCTTTGTCAAGTTCAAAATTGCAAGGGAGGTCCAATTTTCTACAAAGATCAAGTGCTTGAGGAGTGACAATGGTGATAAGTACATTTCTACCAAGTTCACAGCATTTTGTGATGCAAATGGGATCAAGAGGGAGTACACAAGCCCAAGGACACCACAACAAAATGGAGTGGTCGAGAGGAAGAATAGAGCCTTATGTGAAGGAGCCCAATCCATGACGTAAGGTGCAAATCTTCCTAAATCCTTTTGGTATCAAGCTTTGTTGTGTGCTAATTTTCTATGCAATAGATGGCCAAGTGTTTTTTGGATGGGAAAATCCCAAGTTTAAGTCTTGTTTGGTAGAAGGCCAAGTGTCAAGTTTTTCAAAAAATTTGGATGCATTTTCTATATCATCATTATTCTTGATGATAGGACAAAGGAGGATCCATCTTCAAAGAAATGTATATTTGTTGGTTGTAATGAGGTGAGCAAGGCTTACAGATTTTTTATACCCTCAACTAAGAAAGTGGTCATTGGAAGAGATGTCATTTTTTACGAGGGATACTTTTCAAAATTTTCTTCAAGTGGTGGTGTGGACATTGGATCTAACATTCTTGATGTTGATGACATTTATGATGCTTTGGATGTTGATGTTGAAGAGCCTACTTCAAATCAAAATCGAAGGAGGACATCAAGGCAAAGTCAACAACCTTTGAGGCTCACTTATGATGAAAAAGGTAAGCAAGTTGTTGGTGGTACAAACTATGCTTTCCTAACCTCTTTTGATGAACCTACATGTGTAAATGAAGCGAGACAAAAAGAGGAGTGGATCCAAGCAATGGATCTTGACTATCAAGCTCTTATAAAGAATGACACATGGAGATTGGAGGAACTTGTTGGAGTTAATCTCTAATCATCTACACACATGTGAAAAATCTGATGTACTACCATATGTACAAGTTTGGACTCCATTTGACCGAAAAATAAACAATTGAACTAGTTGACGATTTCTCGGAGTTCAATTGATCTTGTGCTTTTTTTTGGTTTTCTTCATAGATTTTGTTAATCTTGTGATTTCGTATTTGTGACTTCAAAGCCATACCCTAAAAAAGTTCCTCACTTATAGTCCTCATGAAGAATTTGCAAAGTCCATCAACCAATCTATACCAAATTTGGTGAGCCAATTTTGCAAGTAGCACGAAATGAACTAGGTAGCGGGCGTGAGCAGGCCCGCTACCGGCTGTAGCATGCAGCCTTCATGCACCGAGTTGCCCTGCGATGAGGTGCGTTGAAGGCTGCCTGGTAGAGGGTAGCGGGCCTGCTCACGTCCCGCTATCGGGTGTAATTGGCCCTTCAACCCTTCAACTGTGCGCTATGGCTCTCAACATATGTGTTCAGAGCCTATGAAAATGTGTGAAAATGTGATACCTGTCCTCTATCACTCCTCATGCCAATTAAGAACCCTTTAAAAAAAAAAGGGACTTAGATTTTCATAGCAAATTTTAATAGGACTGCAAGGTGAAGGCTGGAAAGGGAAAACTCACCAGTCTTGAGAAATGCGAGGTAAAACCAGATTCTAAAAAAGGAATAACTACGAGCACCACATATCCACGGTCTATAACTAACTTTATCCTCTGCGTAACTATCAACGTCCTCACGCTCCCAACATCCCAACGGACGTGAATATTTGAGATCAATGCTCATCTGATCAGATTACCCCAGAAAGCGTGATCGGTAATGCTTCGTTTTGCCCCGGCGTTTTGCAGCTGCTTTTGTCTTTCTTTAATTTTTCTTCTATGTGGGATGCAAGCTCTCTCAGCAATACAACGACGAGTACCCGCTCATAAGGTTTCAACTTTCAACATTCACGATAGTACAATTAATTTGTGGATGTGGTAGGTTTAATTTTCAGCCAAAAGATTGCATACGATCGTAATGACCCCTAGTAATTGGCTGCCTAAACTTTCAATGTTTTAGCTAATTTCAGTGTCTACCCAAAGTCTGAATCACTTAGTTCCTTGGCCAGTACAGTGCACCTCGGGTTCTATTAGCTGCAAGCTGTAGCTAAGCACGGTTCTCGTCGTCTGGGGACTTCCTCACAAAGACGATGGAGCTGCAAGAAGACAGATCAAATTTGCTTTTACCTTACAGTGCGTTTAGCAAAAACTTCAAATGCATGCTCCGTGGATTTCTGCAGCGCTATGTTATCGGCAAGAATTTCATCCTGTTCTAGAACATCTTGTGTAGCTCTTTCTTGGTATTACAGAACCATCTCGACCTCGGCATTGCTATGGTACAACATTTTAGATTGAGATTCTTCCTTAACCCTCATGTTTTGTGATGAATAAAATCAAGAATTTACGTACAAAGTGTGCTCTCTGATCATCAGCGTAGGCTTATAAGCGGCCATTTTTTGTTATCGAAATCGCACGAGCAGGAAATAAGCTACATATGCATCCTATTTCGCTCATGGAATTTTTGGAGCCAGTCTGTTATCATGGTCTTGAAATCACATACCAAGTTTGCATTCTCCTCAGCAGATGTGTTTAGCGATCCTTATTCTTCTTGTCGAATCGTACATGCAGGAATTAGGTGATTACACATGCAGCCTATTGCGTTCATAACTTTGTTGGCGTCAGTTCTACTAGTGTTGACATTAAAAAGGATTTGAAGAATCGCCTTGTCCTCTGAAGATTATACGAATCAGAGACACGGGACCCGAGTATACTTATCTGTCGTAATCAGTTTCAATGGACGACGACATTATCCGCTTCATACTAGGAGTGATAGGTTTGGCAGTTACCTCTGACTGTTTCTGTATATTGGTGAAATTTTAATTGATGTTGTCAAAATGCGTTACCATGGCACCTAAATCCAGATCGAAAGTTGCTCTTCTGATTTATTACTAATGAGAAGACACATGCCACATGGCTTGACTTTGGCCGCTATTTATGAGATTCTATATGATTATTGATGTTGTTGGGCTCATCTTTTGACATTATAATATCTCGCAAGTTCCAGAATATTATAGAATAGGTAGCTTATCCTAATTATATGTATTGCACACAATTGTAGTGATGGCGTCGGAAGTCGGGTTAAGACATTGACTAATGACTAGCTTAACTTCTATTAATGTCCCTTATAACTTCGATAAAGGAAGTTATACCCAACTTAAGTCACATAAATTTTCCAACGGGCCTTTCGTAGCTAACAATATCTTCAAAGCATTCTCAAAAGTTCGTGGATAAGCTAGACTGATAAGGCGAAAGTGTGTTGGCCTGAATGCGGTAGGTTTTTATTCATAACTTACAAAATATGGATGATGCTAACGCAAGATTTATTGCCAACTGCAAGCTGTAGATTCTTCAACAATGAACGTTTTAAAATCTAAAACTCATGGTGACGATTTTGTTGCTGATGCAGGAAATATTACGTCAATGGTGATGTTCTTGTCGCCCATGTGAGCACAAATTTCTCGTCAGAGAGAGAGAGAGAGAGAGAGAGAGAGAGAGAGAGAGAGAGAGAGAGAGAGAGAGAGAGAGTTAACGTGTTCAGGTCGGGCTTCTTTGTGATTCGGCTTTGAGTTAAATTATATAACTATTGACCAGCAACCTATCGAAGTACGCTCCAGTAATAAAGCTTAATGTTTCGAGTATGTGGAGTAGGCTTCTTTTGGCAGCATAGCACGAGATAAATAAACCTTAAGAAGCAAGTGTGCCTATCATGAAATGTAATTCTGTGCAGGGCTACATTTTGGAGGATATGCAAGAGAAAATCAACGGGCTCATTTTCGGCTATCCCTTACGTGTGCACTTTGTTGAACTGCTTACTGTGGTTGTTTTATGGACTTCCGATGATAACTTCTCATAATGTGCTCGTGGTGTCAATAAATGGGGCCGGGAGTGCACTCGAGTCCATCTATCTAATCATCTATTTAGTTTTTGCTCCGAAAAAGAAGAAGGTACTTACTAGTTACCTAAAGGTTTCGCATGTATATTAGAATGACAATTTCACAAATTGAAGACAGGTGATGCAAATAATCAAGTTATTGATGACCTGTTAAATGTTGAAACACTAACTCACGTGGAATTGATGTCAAAGTCATTTAAGGTGCTTGGAGTTGAAGTAATAGTCAAGAATCCATTACAATCATTGTCTTTCATTCATGCTCAGAACTACTTTTCACAGTTTCAGAAAGCTTTTGTAATAAACGACGATATCAGTTTAGTGCCTAAAAGTAATTAGTTGAACATTGCAGGCAGTCATTTTCTTATTAGTATCGGGAATCCTGGCATTCTGTGTTACCATAGTGGCGGTCACAATAGCAGAGTTTCCGAGGCATGATCGAGCTATTTTCGTAGGCTCGGTCTGCGTCGTTATTGGTACATTAATGTACGCTTCACCACTTTTGGTCATGGTATGCTCATCTTTACTTTTTCTTGCCAACTCTAGTCATCGTTGCACGGCTTGAGACTTATAATACAAGCAAAGCCAAGCAAGATAGAAATCAGAACAAGCTATTGGTCCTTGCATGAGAAGTTAATTCTCTAAGAAATTCGAATGTATGTGCTTGAACCTTATAGAAATAATATAAGTTTTACTTATCTTTTCGTCAAAGTCCTGCACCAGGAACATATGCACGAAACCACGAAAGGTTTCTCTAGCTCTGGCATGTTACTTAGAATATGCCTACCTAAATACCGACGTACTACAATGGCACAGTGCACTTATATCGTAGTTGATCTTTAATAGACTTGAGTCTCATTATAAGGCTTCTTTGTTCATCAGCCGATGGTGCAGTTGGTTGTTCAATGTTTAGTCGCTCATTCATGTTGTCTCGTACATGCTAATAGATTGCTATGTGAAGCTACTGTGCCTTATACGTATTCAGGTTCATCTTACAATGATTTGAATCTGGGACCTTTTATTTGTCAGTAACTAAATTTTCAGCGCTACTGATAGGAGTTCTTTGCTTCTAGATATTTTCTGTTACGATGAGATGCTATTCTCAGCTAATGTTCTTAGTCACACTAAGCAGTAACGACGCCCTTTCAGATTTTTCAGGTTCAAACTATACATAGAAAGAAACTAGAACCACTTTCAAAACCGCCTAATATAGTCGAGTACATAAGAGAGTTTTGGGAAAAAGTGACATTATCATTTAGAATCAGAGCTTTCCTATTGCACATCCAAATGTATGAAGAACACTCATGAAATTGATTAGTTTGAATCTGTGATTACGTTAGTACTTATTCTTGCGTATCGACTCGAAATGTCGACCTTGTTGCTTTTGGGTCTAAAGTATTATAGTCACAAGCCTGCTGTCGTGCTTAAAAATTTAGGCCGTAAGTAAGCATATTGCTCCGCTTTGCTTGTCGCTTTCATTGATCTTTACCAGAAGCAATACAAGGGTGCCGATTTCTAAGGTGACTTCGAACTTCTCATATTGATCCTGCAGAGATTGGTGATCACAACGAGGAGTGTGGAGTACATGCCTTTTCTGTTGTCTATCTGCAGCTTTTTTAATGCAATATTGTGGACATCCTATGGAGCGCTGAAGAAAGACAAGTTCATTATTGTAAGCATCCCTGTTATACTTTAAGGATTTATCATAGCTGAATAAATGGAAACGAGTGACAGGTACAATTTGAATTTTGATGTCTAGAAGGTAGACCAATAGTATTGAGATAAGCTCTCAGGGTAAAGTTAGCTATAAACCAAAGGTAAAATGCTGTGTAGGCATGTAATTAAATAGTATTAGCTCTGAACCAGAAGATAAAGTATATGAATAATTCTGATCAGACTGCGGCTCTTTGGAGATGTTCAATCCCGAATTCTTTCAAAAAAAATTTGAAGTGTACTTCAGCAATCTGTTTCTGTCCATTTGACTAAGCTTGTGAATACTGCTATTCTATTTCACGTTGTACAAGTCTTTTATTAGCTAGCTACAGTTTTACTTCCCAATGCACCAAGCTTCAAAGTTCCTGCCTGGAAAGTAGAACACAAATAAATGTTGAAATCTCCTAAGCCACAACAGTATCTGGAGAAGAATTAGACTTTTTAGGATGGCTATAGTTGGTTAACTTATAAGTGCTGGATGTACTGTAGATTCCGAATGGACTTGGATGCCTTCTAGGAGCGGCACAGTTAGGACTTTACGCAAACTATCATAATGGAATGGCATCACAAGGTCGCCCTTCGGAGTCGAACGATTTGGACGTTACTGCTCAGAACAATGACAAAACAAAACAACGTTCGCCAGGTTGTTAATCACATTACGTGAATTATTGCAAAGATCATATTCTTCGATCAGAATGCGATGCAAGGAAGGATGTCATTCGTATGGCGATTTGATTATGGGAGACAAAGAAAGGCATAACTCTTAGAGCTGATACTTTATTATGGGATTTTGAAAACACTTCCAGGCTTTAAACATTTATCCTTTGTTTGTTCATCATCAGCCGCACAAATATTTAGAGCTGTAAGGTAATCTAGCTCTCATGAATTTTTTGCGTTAGTATTTCAAATCGTTGGTTTGTCTCGTGTACGCGGACGGTTGACTATATGATGATGTTCACTTGTTAAACTTGGAGGTTTTTCTAGGCTTGTACCCCTTTACGAGATGGGTAAGCCGAAAACTTCAATGTTGGGTAGAACGCAGACCATGTAAGCAACATTTTTTTATTTTGAGTGAAGCAAGACAACCTGGATTCTTATCCTGTTTAAAGAATAGTATATCTGCACTTACTAATTAGTCGAGTACGTGACCTTCAAAACATTCATATCGTCAAATTGGGTGTTACTGAAAAATTACACCGCTTTGTAATTGATGAAGTAGGAAGATACGCTTTATATACAGCCATCTAGTGTTTGGTAACCTTATTAGCAATTAGCATATTAAATATTGCATGCCTTGTCACCATGTTCATCCATATTGCTTGTCAAGTTGATAGTACAATAACATCAATTTTACATTAGTTCTCTCACGATAGCAAGACTGCAATACAAAGATAGGACATCACAAAACTAAACTACAATCACCAATAAATCAATAGCATAAAACAAAAACTACATACCATAATACACGTAGAACAACATCAAATAAGAATGAGACAACATAAAACAAAATATGCATCACTATCTTAGGATTATAAAAATCTAATTTACTATTAATACCATGAAAACCAAAACTCAAAAGTGTGCAAGACTTTGTCACATACTACAACTTATATCATTGTTCCAAAACACAAAATCCTCCAATGACTACTTGGACAAATTCTTCAAAATTTTGGCTGCAACATTGGCATGAGTTCATGAGTGCTACTAAATGAGTTCATAGGTTCATTTGGAAGGCTAAGAATGTCAACCGGAGGTCAATTCATGCATGCATTTAAGTCTCTTATATTTTCACATGCTTCATCAATAACCTTGAGAATCTACACTTCTTAAAGTCCTCATTTCATGTGAAGATGGATCCAAATTATCTTGTCAATGAAAAAGTCTCTAAAACAACAAACTTCCAAATGACAACAAAATGAAAGAAACTTCAAGCATGCCTCCTTGTCAAAATACAAAAATTCAAATACTTGGAATCAATTTTGATACAAATAAGTTGATCAGTCACAAGTTGATGTTGGAGCCAACTTGAAGCATGTCTTATCTAGCCAATTTATCTAGCATTTCCAAACAAACACTTTCTCTCTACTTCAAGTGCTTATAACATAGCTTTAAACTATCTAAATAAAAGACTTGCTACATAGTTTTGTAAATGTATCTCCAACAAATGTATGAATTTCAATTCAAAGGGATTGTAACACTCCTTAAATGCTTGAAGACTAGCACGTTGACATTCTTAGCCTTCCAATTAAATGAATTTAGATTTGCATTCATAGAAAAGGACAACATCAACTCCTTTAATAGAACTAGATCTCTCATATCTTCCTTTGTATATTGTTAGAATTGTACAAGTCAAATGGACGTTATAAAATATTAAAGGCATTCACAAACCTAAGAGATTTACTAAAAAAAAACTTTCAAAACCCTATCACCTACTTAGTTGGAGTAACAACATCGCTTATGTGGCCCAATGTGGGTAATGATGTGATCTTTCATCGAAAGATTGATGAAGGTTAATGCTCTTCTCATCTTCTTGTCGAATACTTTGATGTCCGCTTCATTTGGAAATCTTCACTCATCACCTATTGTGAAAAAATTACATCCAAAACATACTTGATGGATCTCTAAGATCTTGACCAAATTTTGGATGCTACAAGAAAGAAATCATCAATTCAGGCATGGTAGAATTGCACAAATCACTAAGATCTGATCATAAGCACTAAAATCTAGTAAGGTATTGTCTTTTTTTGTACAACAGTAGCAGCCTACTGTCCTTCACATGTGTGGATGCAATATCAACAATAAAGATGACATTCTACACACTAGAAAGTAAGATAACTTGAGAAATATGCATGAGATGGACATAGAAACAAAAGAGATGAGTTCACCACAGGAAGAAACTTTGATGATTATTTTTCCATACAAGTACAACTATTTATAGCTTCCAAAATGTCATTTGGCCAATTGCCCTCAACTTGTCCTAAATGTTAACTTCTTAGTACTTCAGCAATAAACGTAGATATGCTAGTCTAGATGCAATGTATGAAATCTAGCCAATCAAAATGGGTTAGGCCTTATTGTGGGACTTAAATGTCGCGGGCCTAAATGTCAAGTTAGTGAATAAAATATGGATTCCCACCAAAATTCAAATTCAAATTGGTTCCCTCCAATTTTTGAATGGGTTCCCACTTGTTTTTAAATTTGAATAGTTAGGGAGGTAGAAATGGGCCAATAGGATTTTGAGGCCAAGATCCTCCTCTCCACTATAAATAGGAACAAACTCGAGTTGCTCCTCATGTTCAAATCTTCATTTCAATATAAGCAGATTGGCTTTCTTATGGAATGGAGTTGTGAATGTCCTTGCTCTCTATTCTTTTTTCTCCATCTCTCATGCTTTTGTTGTATTTTGCTAATTGTTGAATCTGAATTTTATTGGGATTGTATGTTCTTATGCTTTGTGTGTGTGTGTGTGTGTGTGTGTGTGTGTGAGAGAGAGAGAGAGAGAGAGAGAGAGAGAGAGAGAGAGAGAGAGAGAGAGAGAGAGAGAGAGAGAGAGAGAGAGAGAGAGAGAGAGAGAGAGAGAGAGAGAGAGAGAGAGAGAGAGAGAGAGAGAGAGAGAGAGAGAAAGCGAAGCAAACATCTATCTCATTGTGGATCGTAGGGTTAATGGATGTAGTGTTGATTGTGTAGTGTTAATGTTTAGGGTTAATGGATGTTAGAGTTAGATGTCGATCTTCCATACATGCTGAATTCTGAGATATGCTATGGTGCTTATGGGATTGAACCTACACGTGTGACAACTAACTTCATATCCTTGATGCTTGAGTGCTTGGATCTTGGGCTGAGGATAGGATAGGAAATATGCCCGCTACAATTTTGGTGTCGTTTTTGGGGAACGATGCCAATTCTTTTAGATTGCAGCATGCTTGGTTGATGGTTAGCTTGCATTAGGCATCTTGTTTTGGCATGAATAGGGGTAAAATTGTATTTTAGGGTTAGATTGAGGGTGATTTTGCTTGATTTGAGTGGTTCTTCTTGTTTGAAATCTAATTTGATTGTTGAATAGCGATAGCTCTTCAGATCACCATTCTTTAAATCCATTTGGATCTGAGAAACTAGAAAAAACAACAAAAATCGGTCAATTACGTTAGATTTGAGCAGAAAGGCAGCAAAATCATCATCAGATATGATAACTTTCTATCCTCATATAGGAAACCTTCGCCAAGTTGCACGAAGCTTTGGTTTCACTCATAGATCCTTCATATTGAAGGGCGAAGATTAATTCCCAATAGATTTGCAAAAACATCAGAAAAGACACCAAAAAGCCACCAAAAATTCTAAAAATATAGAAAAAGACCTTCGTCGATTTACTATGCATAAGTGTGATTCAAATCTATCTACTGCCAAGTTGGTACCATTTGTGAGTTTGGGGAAGGGTAGATCTATAAGGATCTTCCAAAAAAATCCATTTTTACTCTCGCCAAGCTGCAAAAAGCCTATTTTTTGTCAGAAAGAGCCTTCGCCAATTCTACCACATGTTTATCTGTGCCAGATTTATCCACTATAAAGTCGGCGAAGGTTAATTGTACCACATTTGTCAGTAAATAGCCAGATCAGTGTTTTTCTAATCAAAATCGGAAGCTTGAAACCCTCTCAAGTCCCAAAGGACGTCCTAGCGCAACAGGAGGCCTTACTCCACCAGGCCCAACAACATCGACAAGCAGTAGCAATAGGCAGTTCACTCGATGCAGGCACTTCTGGTTCTGGTTCCGTGGGCGTGGTTCTGTCCACTCAGCCATCTTTCACAGATCCAATTTCCTTACTTGCTATCTCAACTACTCTTCCACCACCACCCCCACCATTTACGACTACCTCCACACCCTCATTCGCTCTCAACATGGGCTTTGATTCCACAATTCCACCAAAGCCCTCACTTGTACGTTCTTCCACCCTACTTGACTCTGTGGTAAAATGTAGATGACTTTGCATTACAACTACTAACACAACCCACATCCACCACCATCACCACTAATTCCCTCCAACCATCTCTGACATGCATTCTTTTTCCGTCCTCCGTCAGAAACTTGGTGAAATACTTGGCATCATAACTAGTACCCTTGCCATGGATCATGTCTCCCAGATTAGGAAATCCAATACTCTATAGATGCTCAAGAGAGATGTTGATGATGGTAGATCTGCCACCCTTAGATGTGATTTTGAACGTTTGGAACTCATCTGAATAGGTTGAGTAGGCTGCTTGAAACAAACTCTTGCTCTGCTGATCGAGGAAGTATGTCAGATCAAAGCCAAGGTTCGTAAGAACATCCTTGGCCAAGATAAGTTGCTCAACATAATTTTTGATAAAAATCATGAAAATGTTCCCTAAATAGGGCTTAGGGGCCTTACGACGGTGGAGAAAGAGCGATGAGTTGTGAGAGGCCATGATAGTAATGATTCTAGATTGCTCGGGAAGTTTTGAAAATTTTGAAAAATTTCAGCATGAACTTGGTAGCAAGAATCTAGAATTAATTCATGGAGAGGCTTCACTCATTGCCCAAACCAACGACGGGATAGCTATTCACCTTCTCACAGATCCCCATCTCCGAGAGGCATTAGAAATCCTAGTCACTATGGTCGAGGTCCATACAGTCAAAATGGATCGCATCCCCCCAAGCGATCTCTTCTCCTTGACCCTCACCATGGATGATCCCACTCACAACTACAAGTGGGCGGAAAAGGTATCAGACAAGTTATGCGGGGCCTTAAAAGTCAGGAAACCAACCACCAAATGTGGATATCTCCTCCACATGTTGGTCATCAAATAGTTGGGACATCAAGCAGCCGTTGTTATCAAAGAGCTCGACGACATCTATCCGAGCACTAGAAAGCGAGCCACCTCACAATTGATAGTAGAACCTGTTTCACCAGCACCACCCACAAAGAAGCAGAAAGGGAAGGCAATCAGCACGAACGACACCAAATCCCTTGATATCTTATCCAATATATCTATAGGGGCAGAGTATGCTCATATCACAATTACCTCCTCTCATCCCACAATCACCTCTCTCCCCATTCCAGATTTTTTGCCTTTGAACCCCATGCCATATTCCAACTATACCCGCACACTCCCCGTCATTGGCCCTTGGGAGCAATTACCCCTCGCAGCCCAAAAATCAGTATGGTTGGTGAATGAGCTCCAATATAATTTATTCGGCACCCTAGGGGGACAGTACACCCTGAGATAATTTGATGATGGTGCTATGGCAGATTTTCAGAAGGAAAAAGCAAGGTTGGAGGCGAAAAACAAACAACAACAATAATAGCAAATTTAGAACCTCACCACTTATAATCAACAACAACAAAAAATGCTCGGTCACCTCTAGAACCAGCTCCAACTGAAGCTCTCCAACATGCAAACTGTCATAGACAACCTTACAACCGAAAGGGACAAGGTCGTAGCAGATGCACAAGTTGCATGTTCCGCTATGAAAGAACAGTTGAAATTGATGGATTTTAATGATTTCGCACCACCAGCGAGGGAGCTCCAATTCCAGTGGTGGCCTAAGTTGAAAGCCACGACGGAGCAACACACTAAACTACAACAATCATACACTACTTTTGTCGAGGCTCTTAACCAGCACATCGCCACTCTAGAAGAAAGGTTAAAGGCAACTACCCAGTCAATGCCTTCTATCCATGTAGAGCACACCCAGTTTTATGATTTCGGGCATCACTTTGATGGACCAAATGGTGGAGATGAAGCAGGATTCCAGCAACCTCCACCTACTGCTCAAGGCTCGTCATTCCAAGGCAAACCCAAGGGCAAGGAGCTCCAACACCAGCCAATCCACAGGGCTCTGGTGATATCGGCTCCCAACACTACCTTTTTCCTTCCGCCGTTTCTAATCCCATCGACACCACTAACATTCCATTCATCCAATGCCAATTTTCTCCCGAATCCCAAAAAATTGCTACAACTAATCCTTCACCTTCTCTATTACCTGAATTTGATCCACAAACTGAACATGCCATTGCAGCTGAAGCACCAACCATCCGGCATAGAATCACGCCCATTGAATCGAACAAGGAGTTGCGTGCATCTCAAGAATTTGCCAAGAAATATCCAACCACAAAAAGAAAACGGCGGCTACATCTTGCCAGATCTGGACCAATGCAAAATCCATAAGCAAGACGTGAAGCTCTTGGATCCACAACCACTCTGGTGCCATCAGCTCTTCGTACAAAGCAAAACATCCATGGCACGGTATCTTGAAGTGCCCTCCTACATGCGCACCAATCCATACTACTATCCGGTAGCGCGACGAGAACCGTTTTCTGTCACCAAGATCAAAAACAGGATTTCTCTTCATGCTATATAATTCAGGAGTAATGGATAAATGGTTGGAATTATATGAAGAAGAAGAAAAAGAGAGGGTATTGACTAGAAATCGACACCGACGCAATAGGCGTAGAGGTCAAGCTACACCTTCACATAATCTTGAGCCAATGCACTATAGACTGGATGGTTGATACACTCCAACAAGCAAGATCAAAGGGACAATTCAAATCTGACACATAATGGGAATTTGCAAGAGGATGTGATTGGAAGGTTTGTCTATAACTCTACTTTTTTTAAGTGAACAATTTTAATTTGTACGATGATTGATTATTGTTTTAATTATAATCAACATGTGACAGTATCGAAAGTATAGTGCAATGTGGGCATATAGTCGTCGTCATCGCATTGAATTAATTGATATGAAATGATGAACTTATGATTGTGGTGTGATGGCATCCTTCCATCAAGAAAGTCGGAGTAGTGCTCACGATCAAAGTCCAATTTCTGGAGAGCTTGAGTATGTAGGAACCATACAAGCCATATATGAGGTGTGTTTTGGTGAAATGGGTAAATATTTGTTGTTTGACGTGAAATGGTTCAAAATCCACTATAGAGGATCAAATGCAACTGTAAAAACAAATTGTAGTGGATCTTTTGCTATCGATTTAACCAAGACATTAAGCATGGACTTTTCAGACACATTGGTGTTGCCTCGTCATTGTCACTGAACATGTGTGCATGAATTTCACATCTTTTCTTTTTGTCAATTGTGATCAATGTTATATTGAATATCTACACTACTTTTTCATTACATCTATTTATTTGAATAAAAATGTGAGCATAACAAATATCTAATCCTAACATTGCATGATATAGCTCTATCACCTATGAAAATACAATCAACACTAATGGATTTCTTATTCATTTTATCTCCACCAAATTCCAAATCTAAAAATCCAAACAAGTTAGGTGATGATCCCTCATACAATATGCCAAAATCTTGAGTTCCAATGGTATACCTCAAAACTCGTTTCTCTAGCTTCCAATGCTCTTCACTAGGATCTTGCATGAATTGGCTCAACCCCCCAATGCAATAGCTTAGATCTGGCCTTGTGATGGCTAGATAGATGAGTGAGCCAACTAGCTTCCTATAGAGAGTAATGTCCTTGAAGGATCTTTCATTACCTCTTATATTTAGCTTTACATTTGACTCCATAGGTGTATTACAAGATTTTGCATCTACCATATGAAAACTTTCTAGAATAGAATTAGCATACTTCTCTTCACAAATGAAAGTAGATTGAGAGGATCTAATCACTTCTATTCCTAAACTGTAATGTAAATGACCAAGATCATGCACCTCAAACTCCTTCTTGAGAGCACTCTTGATATCCTCCACATCTTGGTTGTCTCCACCACTCAAGATGAAATCATCCACATAAGTGGTAACATCATTTTCAACAAACCTATAATAAAGTGAATGATCATACTCACTCATAACAAAGTCTTGAGAGAGTAAAAAAGTGCTAATCTTAGCATAACTCTTTGGTGCTTGCTTAAGGCCATATAAGCTCTTTTGCAGAAATCACACATGATTTGGGTTTGAAGGTGAAATGTAGCTCTCGGGTTGCTCCATGTATACTTCCGATCCATCTTGGTTTGTCTTCACCTTGAAGATCCATTTGCATCCAATAGCTTTCTTGTCCTTAGGTAACTCCACCAATCTCCATGTTTCATTCTTCATAAGAGCTTGATACCCAAGATCCATTGCTTGGATCCACTCCTCTTTGTTCCTTGGTTCATCTACACATGTAGGTTCATCAAAAGAGGTTAGGAAAGCAAAGTGTGTACCTCCAACAACTTGCTTACCTTTCTCATCATACGTGAGCCTTGAAGCATTTGTCTTTCCCTTGATGTTCTCCTGGACTTTTGACTTGATGAAGGTCCATCATCATCACCATCTAAAGGAGCCTGATCCTTTACATCAACATCAATAATGTTAGATCCATCCACATCACCATCAATAATGCTTGAAGGTACTTTTGGAATGTTCCCCTCATCAAAAATGACATCTCTACCAACAATCACCTTAATAGTAGAAGGAATGTGAACCCTGTAGGCTTTACTCACTTCAGTATATCCAACAAATATACCTTTCCTTGAAGATGGATCCTCCTTGGTCCTATCATCAAGAGTTATATTGACATACCATGTGCATCCAAAAGTTTTAAGAAAGTTGACACTTGGCCTCCTCTTGAATAGGATCTCAAAAGTGTCCTTCCATCCAAAATAGCACTCGGCCACCTATTGCACAAGAAATTAGCACACAACAAAGCTTGATCCCAAAAAGGGGTTATAGAGGTTAGCACTTAATCCCATGGCTTTGGAACTTTCACATAAAGTCCAATTTTTCCTCTCGGCCACTCCATTTTGTTGTGGGGTCCTTGGTGTTGTATACTCTCTCGTGATCCCATGCTCATCACAAAAAGCCTTAAACTTGATAGATATGTTCTCTTCACCATTGTCACTCCTCAAGCACTTGATCCTTGTGAAAACTTGGTTCTCCCTTGAGTTTTTGAACTTAACAAAAACATAAATGCACTTCATCTTTGCTCTTTAGTAGATAGCTCCAACAAAATCTACTAAAATCATCAATGAGGTTTACATACATCTTAGCTCCACTATTGCTAGTTGTAGTAATTCCATGAATATCTGAATGTACAACTTGAAAAGGCTTTGTAGATCTAGAATAAGGTAGTCTATGTGACTTTGACAAAACACAAGACTCACAAACATGATTGATGGATTTTGGAAAACCAATCACAACTTGCTTCTTGGCCATTACCTCCAATGACTTGTAATTGAGGTGCCCCATCCAAGGATGAACAAACTTGAGCATATTGGGAGTGACAAAGCTCTCTTTTCGAGGACAAGCATAACGAACCAGTTTTCTCAAGCCTTCATCAAAGACAAAGCAAAGGACAAGAGCAAAGATGGAGAAGAGGATGACTCAACTCATCCTTCTACTTCCAGGACAAAGAAGAAAAAAGTCAAGTGTTTCTTTTGTGGCAAGAAGGGGCACTATGCCTCTAATTGCTTCAAAAAGAAAAAACAACTCAAACATGCAAATCTATCTAATGAGAAAGAAGAAGACTTTATTGCAAGTGAAGGAGAAGGATCCCTCATGGTGTCAAAAATTTTCTTTAGCACCTTTCAAGAAAGATGGAGCATGGTACATCGATAGTGGTGCCTCATCACACATGTGTTGTTCTAAGGAGTATTTTGACTCTATTGGACCTTATGAAGGACTTAAAAGATCTATTTATACTGCAAATGATCATGATTGCTCGATTGAAGGAACTGGCAATATTCCTCTAAAGCTTACTTCTTCTAAAGTTCTATCACTTTCCAATGTTCTTTTTGTTCCTAAGCTTACAAAGAACTTGATAAGTGTTGGAAAGTTGCCTGATTGTGGTTGTGATGTGAAATTCAATGCCAATACTTGCTTTATTAAGAAAGGTGATGAGATCCTAGTTCATGGATCTAGATATGGTGGCATCTTCAAGTTAAATTCTTATGAGAATGCAAATTTTTGTGAAAATGCTTTTATGTCTAAGGAGGAGTTATGTCATAGGAGGTTGGGACATCCCAACTACAAATCTATGCTTTCTATGATCAAGAATGATAAGGCTATTGGCCTACCAAGATCACTTTCCAAAGATGTCAAGCCATGTGAGGCTTGTGCTATTGCGAAATCACATAAAAAGCCATATCAAAACTCTTCTATCAAGACTTCTCATCCTTTGGAATTAATACATTTGGGTGTTCATTTTTCTTCCTCAAAAAGTATTGGTGGTGCTACTTGTTTTGTTACCTTCATTGATGATGTTACAAGATATACTTGGTTGTACCTTCTTTCTTCAAAAGCTATGGTGTTTGAACACTTCCTAGTTTTCAAAACTTATGTTGAGAAACAATCTTCTTTCAAAGTTAAAGCTTTGAGATGTGATGGTGGAGTGAATACATCTCCAACAAGTTTTATGATTATTGTGAGGTTGAAGGAATTAAGAGAGAAATTTTTTGTGCTTATTCCCCATCTCAAAATGGGGTTGCCGAAAGGAAAATTTGATCCCTATGTGAATGTGATAAATCAATTCGTATTGAAGATCTTTGCCTATTGAATATTGGGGAGAAAAAATTAATTGTGCAAATTATTTGTGCAATAGATTACCTCACAATACACTTGCAAGAAGATCACCATATGAAATCTTGTTCAAGAAGAAACCTAAGGTTGATCACCTTAGAGTTTTTGGATGTGCTTGCTTTGTTCATGTACCCTTGGAAACAAGGAAAAGAGATGATCCAAATTCAATCAAAGGGATCATGGTTGGACACTCATCCAACAAGAAGGCATACAAAATTACAATTGAGAGTAGATATGTTATTTTTCATGAGAATAAAAAATACATCTTTGATGAGGCCAAAATCAAAGATTCTCAAAAAGATTCTCCTATCATCACCCTTGAAGATTATCATGGAGGGATGGGGCCAAAAATTGAGGAGGAGTCACCTCGAGTCTTTTCACCAAGGAGTTCACTTAGAGAAAGATTCGAGCCTAAGAGGCTCTCATATGGAGATAAAGGCAAACAAGTGGAACTCAACTCTACTTATTATGCATATTTTGTTTCACATGAAGAGCCAAAGGATGTACATGATGCATTCAACTCAAAAGAATGGTTTCTAGCCATGAAGGAGGAATATGATGCATTGCCAACAAGGCATGGGAGCTTGTGGATCTTCCATCCAACAAGCACACTATTGGTTGCAAATGGGTGTTTCGAGTCAAATATAATCAAGATGGCACAATCAACAAGTATAAGGCAAGACTTTGTGCAAAGGGCTTTGCCCAAGTTTGTGGACTTGATTATGAGGAGACTTTTGCTCCTTTTGCAAAGATGGTATCAATTAGAATTATCATTTCCATTGCTTCTTTTTTTTTCAAATGGCAAGTTTTTCAACTAGATGTCTCAAATGCTTTTGTAAATGGATATCTAGAAGAAGAAATTTATATGGAACAACCCCTTGGGTTCATCCAAGACAAGACCAGTGTTTGCTTGCTCTTCAAAAGTCTCTATGGACTAAAGCAAGCACCAAGTTCGTGGTATTCTCGACTTAATATTTTCTTATCTCACTAGGATTTAATCTTAGTGACTATGATATTCCTTGTATTTCAAGTTCTATGCTAGTGATTTTGTCATTCTTCTAGTTTATGTTGATGATATTATTCTAACAGGACGTTGTATCAATTTAGTTGAAGAAACTAAAATTGCACTTGGAGGAGAATTCAAGATGCAAGATCTTGGTAGAATTCATTACATCTTAGGATTAGAGATTGACTTCCATAATGAGAAAGCTTTTGTTTGTCAATCCAAGTATGCTCTTTCAATGTTGAAAATTTTTAATATGCTAGATTGTAAGAGTGTTGATACTCCTATGGAGCAAATTGTAAAAGACCCTAATAAAGGTGATGAAAGATCCTTCGTGGACATCACTCTTTTTAGGAGTCTTATAGGCTCCTTAATTTGGCTTACCATAACTAGGCTTGATGTAAGTTTTAGTGTTCCTAAGTTAAGCCAACTTTTGCAAAATCCTACTATTCATCATTGGAAAATGGCCTAAAGAGTACTTAGGTACATATCTTCAACCTATGATTATGGTTTGTTATATAAAAGTGAAGATCTTTCTATTGTTGGCTATTCTGACTCGGATTTTGCAAGTGATAAAGTGGATCGGAAATCTACAAGTGCATATGTCATATACCTTGGAGGAAATTTAATATCTTGGCTTTCTAAAAAGCAAGATACCATATCACTCTCATCTTGTGAAGCTAAATATAAAGCACTTACTATTAAAATTGGAAAAACAAATCATATTCATGTCTTGGCTTGCTACAAATGTTGTACCATGCAAGTATGTAGCTCATGCATCTAACTATGTTCTGAGAGTTAAAGATCTACATAGAGAGCTTTCATGTGTTGGTGTTACTATTAACCAAGATGAGCTAGTTCAAGTCATACTGAATGGCTTGAGAGATGACCATGATAATCTTGTTCAGTCTTTTGCTATTAAGGAGGAGTTTCCTAATCTAGAAACTCTCCAAGGAATTCTTATTTCTGAAGAATCTAGACAAAGTTATAAACTCTCCAGGATGAACAAACTCGAGCATGGTGGAAGTGACAAAGCCCTCTTTATCAAAGGCAAGCAGAAAGGAAGGAGTAAGAACCAGTTCTCTCAAGCATCCAACAAAGACAAAGCCAAAGATCGAGACAAAGATGGTGAAGAGGATGATACATATCATCTTTCTAACTCAAAGACCAAGAAGAAAAAAGTGAAATGTTTCTTTTGTGGCAAGAAGGGGCACTATGCCTCTAATTGTTTTAAGAAGAAAAACCAACTCAAGCAAGCTAATCTCTCCAAAGAGATTGAAGAAGATTTTGTTGCAAGTGACGGAGAAGGATCACTCATGGTGTCCAGTTTTTCTTCATCACCTTTCAAGAAAGATGGAGCTTGGTACATAGACAGTGGAGCTTCTTCACATATGTGCTGTTCAAAGGAGTCATTTGACTCAATCTTACCTTTCAAAGGACTCAAGAGATCTATTTACATAGCTAATGATCATGAGTGCCCAATAGAAGGAATTGGCAACAATCCATTGAAACTTGCTTCTTCAAAAGTTCTTGCACTTTCTAATGTTCTTTTCATTCCAAAGCTTACAAAGAACTTAATTAGTGTGGGAAAGTTGCTTGATAATGGTTGTGATGTAAAGTTCAACTCCAATATTTGTTTTATCAAGAAAAATGAAGAGATCCTTGCTTATGGATCTAGATGTGGTGAAATTTCTTATGAGAATGCAAACCTTTGTGAAGTTGCTTTTTTATCTAAGGAGGAGCTGTGGCATAGAAGGTTGGGTCATCCTAACTTTAAATCTATGTCTTCTATGGTTAAGAAGGTGAAGGCTATTGGTCTTCCAAAATCTCTTTCTAAATATTTCAAGCCTTGTGAGGCTTGTGCCATTGCAAAGTCACACAGAAAGCCATATCAGAAGTCTTTTATAAAGACTACTCATCCTTTGGAGCTTATACACTCAGATGTACATTTTTTCTCTTCTAAAAGTATTGGTGGTGCAACATGTTTTGTCACCTTTATTGATGACTTTACTAGATATACCTGGTTGTATCTACTTTCTTCAAAGGCTACGGTTTTTTATCACTTCCTAATCTTCAAAGATTATGTTGAGAAACAGTTTTCTTTCAAAGTTAAAGCTTTAAGATGTGATGGAGGAGGTGAATACATCTTTAACAAGTTTCATGAATACTGTGAAGGTGAAGGAATAAAGAGAGAGTTTTCTTGTGCTTATTCTCCATCTCAAAATGGAGTAGCTGAGAGGAAAAACAGATCTTTATGTGAATGTGCTAAAGCAATTCGCGTAGCAGCTTCTTTGTCTCTTGATTATTGGGGTGAAGCTATAAATTGTGCAAACTATTTGTGCAATAGATTACCTCATAATGCACTTGCTGGAAAATCACCTTTTGAAGTCTTGTTTAAGAAGAAACCTAAGGTAGATCACCTTAGAGTTTTTGGTTGTGCTTGCTTCATTAATATGCCCTTGGAAACAAGGAAAAGAGATGATCCTAATTCTATTGAAGGGATCATGGTTGGATATGCATCCAACAAGAAAGCTTACGGAATCTATGTTCCCTCTACCTCAAACTACAATTGAAGTAGAGATGTTATATTCCATGAAGATCAAAAATACATTCTTGAGGAGGCCGAGTTTAGAGATTCTCACAAAGATACTCCAATCATCACCCTTGAAGACTATCATGGAGAGATGGGGCCGAGAATTGAGGAGGAGTCACCTCGAATCTTTTCACCAAGGAGATCTCAAAGAGAAAGATTCGAGCTTAGAAGGCTTACCTATGAAGATAGAGGCAAGCAAGCGGAAGTCAACTCCACTAATTGTGCTTATTTTATTTCTTATGAGGAGCTGAAGTATGTATATGATGCACTCAACTCGAAGGAATGGTACCTTGCCATGAAGGAGGAATATGATGCTTTGATGGCCAATAAGACATGGGAGCTTGTGGATCTTCCATCCAACAAGCACACCATTGGTTGCAAGTGGGTTCTTCGAGTCAAGTATAATCAAGATGGCACAATCAACAAGTACAAGGCTAGGCTTTGTGCTAAAGGTTTTGCTCAAGTTTACGGACTTGATTATGAGAAGACCTTTGTCCCAGTTGCAAAGATGGTATCAATTAGAATCATAATTTTTCTTGCTTGTTTTTTCAATTGGCAAGTTCTTCAACTAGATGTCTCTAATGCATTTCTAAATGGGTATCTAGAAGAAGAGGTTTATATGGATCAACATATTGGGTTCATCCATGACAAAGAAAAAGTTTGCTTGCTCTTCAAAAGTCTATATGGATTGAAGCGAGTTCCAAGTCATGGTATTCTCGACTTAACACCTTTCTTGAGTCACTAGGATTTAATTTTAGTAACTATGATCCTTCCTTATATGTCAAGTTTTTTGATAAAGATATTGTCATTCTTCTTATTTATGTTGATGATATCATTCTGACAAGAAGTAGTATCAAGTTAGTTGAGGAAACCAAGATTGCACTTGGAAAAGAGTTCAAGATGCAAGATCTTGGAAAAATTCACTATATTCTAGGATTAGAGATTGACTTTCTTAAAGTTAAAGCTTTTGTATGTCAATCCAAGTATGCTCTTTCAATGTTAAAGAAGTTCAATATGTTGAATTGTAAGAGTATAGAAACACCTATGGAGCAAAATGTAAAGGACTCTTACAAAGGTGATGAAAGATCTTTCGTGGACATCACACTTTTTAGAAGTTCTATAGGCTCCTTAATTTGGCTCACAATAACTAGACCTGGCATAAGCTTTAGTGTTCATAAGTTGAGCCAGGCTATGCAAAATCCTAGTATCTATCATTGGAAAATGGCCAAGAGAGTGCTTAGATATATATCTTCAATCTTTGATTTTGGGCTATTGTATAAAAGTGAAGATCTTTCTATTATTGGTTATTCTGACTCGGATTTTGCAAGTGATAGAGCAGATCGAAAATCTACAAGTGCTTATGTTATATATCTTGGAGGAAACTTGATATCTTGGCTTTCCAAAAAGCAAGGTACTGTATCACTCTCATCATGTGAAGCTGAGTACAAGGCACTCACTACAAAAACAAAGGAAGTGCTTTGGATCAAGAGGTCTAGTGGAACTAAAGATAATCTTGGAAGAGGATCTACCTACGATCATGTGTGACAACATTTCAGCTCAAGCCCTTGCCAACAACCCAATATTCTATGCAAGGAGCAAGCATATCGAAGTTGCACATCACTTCGTGAGAGAGAAGCTCATTGGAGGTGAAATCAAATTCACATCGGCACATCATCTTGCATTGCTGATATGCTCACCAAACCTTTGAGCAAAAGTTCCTTCATCAAGCATAGAGCCAATCTTGGAGTTATACCAAGATCCATGTTCAAATCAATATAGATTATTTTTAGGAGGAGTGTTAAAATTGGAAAAACAAATCATATTGATGTCTTGGCTTGCTACGAATGTTGTACCATGCAAGTATGTAGCCCATAAATGCAAAATGCCAAGTTTGGCCTACATAGAACTCGAGCTACATGGCTATGTAAATGTCTAGATTGAAGAATACAACTTGCATATAGTTTGTAGACATGAAATTAGCAAAGTCATGCTTGTAGAAGCTCGTGGCAATTCACATGCATTATTTGTAAGTGATCCATAGTGACATGCAAGGCATGCACAAAGTGTAATGGACACATGCATGATGAATTGTACTTTGTTAGTTAGAACTAGCACACTTGTAAAAAGTTGGTAGAATTTCATGCATGGCAAGTGACAAATGTCACATAGACTCTAGATGTCACTTTAGTTCTCATTTTGGAATGAATGGATGTGGTTCTATCTTGAGCTACCTCAAACTCCATAAATATTTGTAGCTCTCCTCACAATCAATGATGAAGAACCAAAGATTTGTAGCTACCTCACGCCATTTTGGATCTAAACTATTTTGCTTGTTATCTCTCTAGCTTTCTCTCTCTAACTCGTGTTGAAGCTAATGCTAATACACTGGAATGTTGTACTTTTGTTCATTCTTTGATTCATTGCTATCATATTCTGATGCACAAAGTGTATTGGACACATGCATAGTGATTTGAACAATTTTAGTTTAGAATTTGGCACTTGGTTAAAGTAGGTAGAAATGCATGCATGTAAAGTGACAAATGTCACTAGTTTGCTAGTTATCACTTTTAGATGTGGATGAAAGTAGCTTTGAAGCTATTCCATGTCAATTTGGATCTATCATATTGTATGCTTGAGTTTTACTCTCTCTAACTCGAGTAGAAGGTTATGCTAATGCATTGAATTCTCAAACTTCTTCTCTTTTGATATTGAAAGCAATCATTTTTTGATTATTAGCATGCTAGATTGTGCTTTGGTCATAAATTCTAGAGATCTTGATACTCAATCTAGAATCAGATTATGTGCTAAACACAAAGCTTAACAAGATCATTCACACTTTAGGATTGTTCCCCACATGTGTGAAACTTGTTGGATTTTCATTGCATTGGCCATGTAGATCACCTTCTTGTCATCTTCATATGCCACCAAAGAAGTGAAGTACTCTTTGTGAAAAGTCATGTGCGAACTTGCTCCACTATCAATCCACCATGGATCTAGATCTCCATCATTAGCAAGCATACATGAAGACATCACAAAAGCATCATCATTTGAATTTTGAGCATCCAAACCATCTTCATCATGAGTAAGATTACCTTGCTTGTCTCCTTGATCTCTTCTCTTCTTGTAGCACTCACTTGCAAAGTGTCCTTTGATGCCACAATAGAAGCACTTGAGCTTTGATCTATCTTTCTTTTTTTCCATTTGAAGAAGCCTTCCCTTGATCTTGCCCTTTAGAACACTTACTTTTGCTTTTGCCCTTGATGAACATAGCCTCCTCTCCACCTGAGATGTTGATGAACATAGCCTCTTCTCCACCTTGAGATGTTGAGATGTTGATGAAGATCCACCTCTTGCTTGAAGCCTCTATTCTTCATTGATTAAGATCTCTTGAAGATAAATCAAACTTGGCAAGGTTCTTTGAATGGCAAGACTTTGTACAATGTTAGCATGAGCATCCAACAAACCATTAAGAATAACATGAACAAGCTCTCCTTCCTTAATGCTCTCATCAATGTAAGCTAACTCATCATTCAAAACCTTTACTCTTAAAACAAAAATATTTGGACTTTCTTCATTATTTTGAAAACTTTGGAAGATTTGCCTTCTTAGAGTCAACACTCTAGAAGTAGACTTGGATTCATCTAGCTTCTTTAATGAATCCCAAGCATCCTTTGATGAAATACTCTTACCAACTTCCTTGAGAAGTTCATTGATAACATTCAACTTGATTATGTGTAGAGCTCTTTTGGCCCTCTTGTCATACCTCATTTGTTTTTGTTGTGTTGCTGGTCTCTTCTCCAAACCTACAACAATATCCAAAACATCGTTCATCTCAAGAAATGATTCCATCTTCACTTTCCACAACGAATAGTTGCTTGAGATAAGTCTATCATTGCCTTCCAACATGTATCCACTTGATGTAGCCTTGTTGCAATGATCCTTCTCTTTCGCCCTGTTCCAATGCACAAAGCACTCTTTTGAAATACAACAAATGTTTCCAAAAAGAAATCACAAAGATATGGAACCTCTCAATTCTCTTCCAACACTTATATGTAGCAAGTTAACACATAGAATGTAGAATCTTGATCAACCTATGATCTATCCTCAATATAATGACTCTTGTCACTTCCTAAGATTGAAACACACTCTAATGAGGTTCAATAGCCTCACAAAATAGAGATCCAATCAAATTTAGGTTTTTGACAAAATCACAAAAAATTGAATATTTTAAATTCTACATGCAACTGCCTAAAACTTGATACATAATCTTGTAGCCTCAAGTGAGACCTTTCTAATGCATCCAAGATTGGCTATTTCCAGTAATTGTGGTGTGAAATCAGAATTCATCAAGCTCAATAACCAAAAATGAGTTTTGATCTACAAAAGATCCAATCTACATATGCGAGAAACTCGATTTTTGGTAGAAGTCAATCTAGCATGTTGATATCTTCACTAAATCATTGATAGATGTGCTTGATCCTTTCATAACCTGCAACACAAGCTCTGATACCATGCGAAGAATTTGGGATCAATCAATATCCAAATCCATAACCTGATCTTTGGTTACAAATAGATCAATTCTACTAATCTTGCCAATGTGGAAAAATCAACATCTACTTAAAGAAAGAGATGCAAACTCACTAAGAACCTGATCAAACATCAAACATAAAATCTGATGAAGTTGTTGTCCATACAAAAATCATAAGCTACTGTATTTCACACGTGTAGATCCGAAAAAAACATAAAATAAGCATTCTACACACAAGATTGCAAGATATCACCAATATAGTGCACCAATGGATAGATGAACCCAAGAGAACCATGTATAAGCATGAGAGAGAGAGAGAGAGAGAGAGAGAGAGAGAGAGAGAGAGAGAGAGAGAGAGAGAGAGAGAGAGAGAGAGAGAGAGAGAGTCTCTTCTTCCCATGAGTTACATCCTTTTATAGTAGGTCCATTACCTAACTTCAAACTTTGGTTTCCCTCCATAATGAAAAACACTACTATTTTGTGACTAGATTCAATGTCTCTACCACTCAAATTGAATCTATCAAAAACTTGTGTTCCATGGTTTCCCACACTTTCCAAAAGTGTTTATTCAAATTATTTTAGACTAATATAACTTTGAAAAGTCAAACTCTAAGTCAAATATGAAAATTGGCCTCTATTGCCAAATATACAAATATGACCAAAATAGCAAAACTAGTTGAAATTTCTCACAAATAGTGTAGCCTTGTCATCCTATCACTATCTACTTTGGAAGTTGTTGAATATCTACAAGACTCTGAGTATAAAATTTATTTTTGTTTTCTTAAAGATGAAATTTATATTGATGATTATGCTGTTTAGATTCTAAATATTGATTTATCGCAAATGCCTTTGAATGTGTCTTTAAATAACCCTGAAGGTAGAATATTTAACAAACTTAGACAAGATTTTAGCGATTTATTTCTTGAAAAACTACCTGATGGCTTACCTCTCCAGATGAGTGTCGACCATCAAATAGAGCTAATTCTCAATACCATATATCTTTTTCCATATTGGATTAGCACTAAGGAAGATGAAACAAAAGAATCTTTTGTGTTGTTCTAGCCACGACCAGTAGGCGCCTACAGTCAACGACTGCCCATCGTTGGAATTTTTTTTTTTAGGATGGCCATGTTGTCAACGATTGTCCATTGTTGGAAAACAGCTACACAGTTGAAAACATAGGTATGCTAATCATATTTTGCATACACAATTGGCTCGCTGAAATAGAGGTGATCATGAGCAAGAGAAGGGCAACTAAAAAACATTAGAAACAAGCATGCTTGTTTACCAAAAAACTCTACTTAAGTGAAAAAACCAGCAAAGGTAGAGATCTTAACTTACCAAGATGTCATGAAATTGCTGTCCAGTCCGCATGATCCGTTGCTAGGATGTGTAGCTTGGCAAAGATAGGAAGAATAGAGAAGAGAAGATGGAGGAAGAATGACATTCACATATAAATAGCCATAGTTTTCTCTATCAGGTTAGTAGAGGTGACTTGTAGAAGAAACAACCTGATAGCTTGTGGAAGAAGCCAATGTTTTTGTCCATTGGATCATATGCTTTAGATCTTGACCATTGAATGTAAACCATATGGAACTAAAAGAGGTGCTTAAAAAATTTAACCATTTCTTTCAAAGAAAACTTCGAGGTGTTGACTATATGTGTCGTACAGGTGAAGTGGAATAACGTTAGCTACTATCCATGAGAGAGAGAGAGAGAGAGAGAGAGAGAGAGAGAGAGAGAGAGAGAGAGAGAGAGAGAGAGAGAGAGAGAGAGAGAGAGAGAGAGAGAGAGAGAGAGAGAGAGAGAGAGAGAGAGAGAGAGAGAGAGAGAGAGAGAGAGAGAGAGAGAGAGACGAATTGGATGAGTCCCAATAGTTGGATACCTCTCTTTAAAGCCCATACTTCATAAGTTGGATAGAGAGGGTGAGATGTAACATTTCTAAACATTGATAAAATTATGTCACTATTTCACAAAACCTTAGACATAGGGTGGCCAAACATGGGCCTTGCATTTCATGTCTATGCACAAATCTTGAAACAAACATATGATTGTTTACATTATCTAAGAAAGAAACAAGCACGTCTAAGTGATGAGAAGCCTTTAAACCAAATTGATACTTCCAAGCTCAAAATGTGAAACGAAAAATACGAATTGAGAGATAATGTCAAGAGTGATAAACAAAACTTCCTTTTGTGAATAATATTGATCCACACGTATTTTAGGATTTTAGCAACACTAGTCAACGAAATTTCATTGATGGACATGTGCATTTTAATTTACCTTATAATTAACGTTTTTGTTTTAACTAAAACATATAATTATTGTGGAAGTTTTAATCTTTTTAGCTTTGTTGCGAGAGCGGTAAGCTATTGTGATGGTTTGCTACAAACTGAGGTGTCACTCCTAGGTGAGTTTAAGCATTGAAATAAGTTTTTTTTTTTTTTCTGAGACTTTTATTCAATTTAAATGCAATCTTTGTTTTTTGAATTTTTTTAACAATATGAGTGAGTTATGGACTTGGCTCATTACATTCGCCGCATCCATTCCTTTATTGTTATTATGCATAAGCAGGCCTAAGGGCCCTTTTTATTCATATACTGGCCTTGGGCCCTATTTGGTTATATTTTTAGGACTTAGTCACATTGATTTGGAGTGGGGGTCCTCCTATTGGGAGGGTGCACTATTTTCCCTCCAAATCCTTGTCCCTCCCTTTTTTGAATCCTCCATTTAATTCAGGGAGAGGGTATAAGTAGGGCATCATTTTATTCCTTTATTCAGTTTATGATGATTGCTCCTCTTTAGCCTCCTTAAGCATTCTCTTCCTGCTTTCTAGCTTAAGTCATGCTTTCTAGCATAGCTAGTGAATCTTAGCTTGTAACTTGGTATCAGAGCACTTTCCTGCAGATTGGTGGAGGCTGTCCAGCGCCCTATCACTCATCACTTTCATCGATTTTTCTCCGTCAACCTTCCTGCAGATTGGTGGAGGCTGTCCAGCGCTCTACCACCCATCACTTTCATCGATTTTTCTCCGTCATTTTTGCAGATGGGTGGTGGTTGTCCAACGCCCTACTACCCATTACTTTCGACGATTTCTTCATCATTTTTTGCAGTTTTGGTGGAGGCTATCCAGCGCCCTGCTAACCCATCACTTTCGTCAATTTTTTTTTGGGTGATTTTCATTGTTTTTGCAAATTTGGGAGCTATTGTCCAGTGCCCTACTACCTCATCATTTTTGACACTTTTTGCCAACGATTTCCTGTCCATTTTTTATATTGATTGGAAGTTGTCTAAGTTAGAATTAAAGTTAGAATCACTGTGTTACTGTACTGTGGGTCCTATCAGTGGATAAGGATCAGTTGACCTCGCCACGAGGCAAGTCAACGGGACACGTGTCCCGCCAACGGCAACCTGGGTCATGCATGGGTTGCCTGAGTGAACAACTATATGTATAGTGTAATTTCATTTTGAGAAATACAGTTGCTATGTGAGCTTGCTGAGAAGAGTGATTTTCTGTCTGTGTTACTGTGTAGCATGATCTGTGTTCCTATGCAAAGCAAATTCTAAGTTGGTATCAGAGCCGTACAAGGAGTGTACACAGTACAGTATCGTCGTTGAAGAGAGCTTCGGGAGAACTATCTTCTGAGAGTTCGGGGTTTTACGGCGGGTTGAAGACAGAAAGAGAAGCACTGGTGCACGATTTCTAATTTATAGAGGCTTGCTAAGCTCAGCAGAGGGATTATTAGCCTGTGCATAGCATCAGACATGGAAAAATTTGGTGAAAAATTGACAATTTCGAAGCCAGCTGAAAATTGAAACTGGACTTGGAGTTACGGTTTTTATACATAATTGGTGATTTCTTCGCTGTTTGTGCACCGTTTTGGATGCCGTAAGGACATGAAGGAATCTAATCACACTGTCAATCAGCCATGGAGAGATTCTGAGATTTATGTCAGAGATTTGTCTCCAGATAGTTAACCTAGCAAATTTGCGGTAAAAAGGTGAAAAAGCCACTTTGTCAAGTTGAGCTAAAATCATCGTTTCTCCACGGAAATTCCTAACTGAACATTCTAAAGTCATGGATTCAGTAGGGCGACCCTGCTCCAGGCCTCAAATTGTGCTCAAAACGATCCACAGGAGAGCTTGATCTGATCTTTTTGAGAGAAGGGAGACGCGGTCGCAGGCAGGGAAGTCGCGGGCAGTTCGTGCGCCCGACGCGATGAAGAACTCAGTGTACCTAAGTTCTTAGCGTATGCAGGAGTTTGGTTCGATGCCCAGATGGACTTTGAACCTGTAGATGAGGTGTCAAGTGAATCAACGGTCCAGAATCTGTGATGGGAGAGAAATTTGAACCACAAGATTTGGTTCAGCCATTGGATGAGCTTTAAACAGGGTCCTGAAGAATTGAAGTGCATTTTGGCCTTCAACTTCATTAAAAATTTTCATACTGAAAGTTGAGTTGGGTCCCTTCACAAGTGAAGAGTGAAGTTTCTTCAAAGTGAAGAAACAGTTCAAAAGCTAGAAAAGTCCCTATTTTTGGGTCCTTTGCCCGTTTTGACCCAAACGAAAGGCTATAACCTCCAAACGAAGGGCACCCGGACTGTACCTGCAAGTACGGTATAGCAAAACAAAGCGGTTGTAGCGGAGAAAGTGTTCGGAGTACGCTAGAAGTAGTTTCACCATTCCACTGGGCACATTGTTGAGAATTGACGACTGAGTGCATTTCGGAAGGCGATGCCGATTTGGCTTTCAAATTGGTGGAAAAACGACGAGTGGCCTGGTAAGAAAAAAAAAAGTGCAGGTCATTATTTTCAACTTCTGACATCACTGCTGGCCTCGACATACTGTTCTTAGCCTAAGGCAGAAGTTTTAAGCAGTTTTGCGATGGCAAACATGGGAGAGTCCATTTTGAGTGAAAGTAGCAAATTGGATGGGATTTCCAACTATGCAGTGTGGAAATTCAAAATGAAAAACATACTGATGGAGAAAGACGTGTGGGAAGTCGTCACAGGTGATGAGAGAAGGCCGCCAAATGAAGCAGACATCAAAGTGTTCGACAAAAAGATGAGGAAAGCTTTGACCTTCATTAACTTGTCAGTGAAGGATCACATCATTACCCACATTTGTGATGCTATTACACCCAGACAGGCATGGGATGTGCTAAAGGAGTAGTTCGAGACATCAAATCCGTCAAGAATCATGTTTCTGAAGTCAAAGTTGAATAGTGCCCGCATGGAACAAGGAGAGCACATTCAGACGTACATGACCAGAATCAAGACAATGAGAGATGAACTGCATTCTATTGGAGAACGCATACGTGATGTGGAGCTGGTGCATAATGCATTATGCGGCATTGCAGAACCCTATCAAATGTTTGTGAGCAGAATAGCATCAAGAGAAAGATTGCCAACCTTTGACGAGCTCACATGAATCTTGATGCAAGAAGAGCAACGACGAGAAATGGTGAAAGCTAGACGTCAAAATACTGATGATCAGGCACTTGCAACATGCCAAAAACAAGGCAAGTGCAAGGGCAAGAAGAAGACTAAACAACAATTTGCCAAGTCTCAGGAGGATGAGGGATCTTCCAGCAAAACTAAGAAGAAAGGCAAGTGCTTCCATTGTGGTAAAAAAGGCCACTGGAAGAGTGAATGTCGCAAATTCCTGGAGGAACAAGGCAAGGGAAAACCAAAACAAGCAGGGAACCTTGTCGATGAAGGTGAGATTGAAGACTCTAGAATCTTCATATCTGCATTGTCATCTAATCAAGATGATCAAGCATGGTATATTGACTCAGGAGCCACAAGACACATGACAGGTAACAAGAACCGGTTCAGTAGTTTGAAGGCATTGGATAATGGAACATTTGTTTCACAAGCAAATGGTGAGGTGTGCATGATCAAGGGGATAGGCACAGTTTCAATCCAACTGCCTGATGGCAAAAGCAAGATGATCAGGGAGGTACTTTACGTACCAGGTTTGAAAAAAAATCTACTTTATGTTGGAGTCATTACTGATCAAAAGTTGAAAGTAGAATTCGCCCATGATCGTTGCTTTGTGAAGGATGCGAACCAAAAGCTCAAAATTATTGCGAATGGAGTAAGAGAGCCCAATACAAAATTGTACAGGTTGAATGCCACAATCAAGGGGCAGCATGGACTTGTGTCATCCATTCCTTCGCAAACTGAGTTGTGTCACAAGAGGCTTGGTCACTTGAACTTGGGAAGCCTCAGTTTGATGAGAAAATTTGAGATGGTAACAGGACTGCCTACAATAGAAGATCACTTGAAATCGATGTGCGAATCTTGTATATGTGGGAAGCAGCATCGAGAGAAGTTCAATAAAGGGGGTGTTGCAAGAGCAAAGGGTCTTGGATTCAATCCACACAAATTTATGCGGGCCCATGAGGACCATGTCCTTAGGAAAAGCCTTCTATTTCATGACCTTTATTGATGATATGTCACGTAAGACGTGGATCTACTTCTTGAAGAAGAAATCAAATGCTTTTGATAACTTCAAGAACTTCAAAAACTTGGTCCAAAATCAAACAGGTAAGAAGATCAAAGTCCTAAGATCAGATAGTGGAGGTGAGTATAAGTCTAATGACTTCAATGATCTTTGTGATCAATGTGGGATTAAAAGACAGTTTACGCAAGCTCATACTCCTGCTCTCAATGGTGTAGCTGAGCGCAAAAATCGTACGATTGTGGAAAGTGCCAGATCTATGCTAGCTGAGATGAAATTACCAAAAGATTTTTGGTCAGAAGCATGTAGCACGGCAGTCTATCTTCAAAATAGAAGTCCTACCATTGCCATACCAAAAATACACCTGAGGAAGCATTCACAAAGAAGAAGCCAAAGGTGAACCGCTTGCGAATCTTTGGATGTAAGGCCTTTGTACATATTCCTAAGGAAGAAAGACGTAAACTTGATGTAAAAGCTATCAAGTGCATATTCCTAGGATATGATGATCGCGTGAAGGGCTATAGATGTTTTGATCCAGTCGAAAACAAAATCCATATAAGCCGAGATGTTATCTTTGATGAATCCAAGATGTATGAAGACGAAGATGCTGAGAAGATAGACACATCCAGTAGGAAAAATGGCATAGTGAGGATACCACCTGATGATGATCCATTCATTGACCTTCCGAGTAATGAACATGAAGATACATCTCAAGATACTACTACTCAACCTCAAGAAACAGGTTGGAGAGGCAGGGACAAACCTTTTGGTGCAAGAAGGATTGAAATTGCAGGTGACAAATGCAAGGAGAAGGATGTATCGTGGGATACATTTTCACCAGGAAGCCGATCACCTGACAGAAAGCTCCCTAAGTGGTTTGAGAGATTGATGGAGAGCCGCGATATAGATGACTTTCTAGGATCATCTAACCAGGGAGAGCTACGAAGATCAACAAGAGAGAAGATACTACCTGAAAGGTATGAAGCAAATCATGCTCTGTTATCCAGCATTATTCAAAGCAAAAAACCTTCGACTTATGTTGAAGCGAAGGATGATGACATTTGGATCAAAGCCATGGGAGAGGAGATGGAGTCAATTGCTAAGCATAACACATGGGACTTAGTAGAACCACCAGTTGGCAAGAAACCCATTGGTTGCAAATGGGTATATAGAACTAAGTACCATGCAGATGGAAGCATAGCAAAACACAAAGCAAGATTGGTAATCAAAGGGTACGCACAAAATAAAGGCATTGACTATGAGGAGACCTTTGCGCCGGTGTGTAAGTGGAATACTCTACGTCTACTTATTGCTTTAGCTTCACATTTTGGTTGGCCTTTGCATCAGATGGATGTGAAATCTACTTTTTTAAATGGTGAGTTAGAAGAAGAAGTGTTCATGGATCAACCTGAAGGCTTTGTAACGAAAGGACAGGAAAATAAAGTATGTCGCTTGAAGAAAGCGCTTTATGGTCTTAGACAAGCACCACGTGCGTGGTATAGCAGGATTGATGCCTACTTTCGTTCAAAGGGGATGGTGAGAACGCATTCTAATCCAAATCTATATGTCTTATGCTTTGATGGTATGGTTGCTTTGATTGCTCTTTATGTTGATGACTTGATTATTACGGAAAATAATCAAGAGATGATAGACATAATCAAGAAAGACCTCATGAAACAATTTAAGATGACGGATCTCAGCCTGATGCATTACTGCCTTGGAGTAGAAGTGTGGCAAAAAGGACATGAAGTGGGTTTAACACAGGTGAAATATGTCAAAGAGTTACTACACAGGTTTAGGTTGCAGGATTGCAAACAGTAAACACTCCTATTGAACCAGGTAAAAAGCTTTCTAAGCTTGATGAATCACAATCATTTGATGCTACGCTATATAGACAGTTAGTTGGGAGCTTGATTTACCTTACCACAACTAGACCAGATATATGCTATGCTGTTGGCATTGTAAGTCAGTTTATGGCAGCACCTACGAAAACGCATTGGAAAACAGCTAAACGCATTTTGCGTTATGTGAAAGGCACATCAGAGTATGGCTTGATTTACACGAAGCATGATGGTTTACCCGAGTTGTGTGGCTATGTGGATGCGGACTGGGGAGGTGACTATGATGATCATAGATCCACCACAAGATATATATTCCAGTTTTGTGGTAATTGCTTTTCCTGGTCTAGTAAGAAGCAAAGTACAATTGCTCTTTCCACCATAGAAGCAGTGTATAAGACAATGTGTGGTGCTGCACAAGAAGCTATATGGTTGAGACAAACCTTGGAAGAGATTGGCATGAAGCAGAAAAATCTCACAACTTTACATAGTGACAGTCAAAGTGGCATTCAGCTAGCAAAGAATCCAGTGTTCCATGCGAGAACTAAACACATTGAGATTCAATATCACTTCATACGTGAAAGACTGCTAAGTCGTGAAATTCATGTTGTTCATTGTAGCACAGAAGAACAACTAGCTGATATTTTCACTAAGCCACTTACTGGAGAAAAGTTTGATAAGTTTAGATCAAAACTTTCTATATTTAAAGTTTGTTGACTTTAAAGCTATGTATATGACTGTATAAAAAGTGACTCTACTTTAAGGGAGGGAGTTAGAATTAAAGTTAGAATCACTGTGTTATTGTACTGTGGGTCCTATCAGTGGATAAGGATCAGTTGGCCTCGCCACGAGGCAAGTCGATGGGACACGCGTCCCGCCAATGGCAACCTGGGTCATGCATGGGTTGCCTGAGTGAACAACTATATGTACAGTGTAATTTCATTTTGAGAAATACAGTTGCTATGTGAGCTTGCTGAGGAGAGTGATTTTCTGTCTGTGTTACTGTGTAGCATGATCTGTGTTCCTGTGCAAAGCAAATTCTAAGTGTCTAGCGCCCTACTACCATCTCATTTTTAGTGGTAATCCATCACTTTCGTCGATTTTTTCGTCAGATTTTCATTGTTTTTGCAGATTTGGTAGCTATTGCCCAGCGTCCTACTACCTCATCATTTTCGACACTTTTTGTCACCGATTTGCTGTCCATTTTTTATATTGGTTGGAGGTTGTCCATCGTCCTACTACCGTCTCATTTTCAGCGATTCTTTTCACCGACTTGCTGTCCGTTTCGGCTATTGATTGGAGGCTGGTCGGCGCCTTACTTTAGCACCCTTTCCAACCTGTTTTTCAGCATATTGTGGATCTTGGTAGTTGTTGTCCAGTGCCCTATTATCACACCATTCTCGACGGATTTCTCCATCGACTTGCTGCTCATTTTGCTGATTATTTGTCGGTTGTCTAGCGCCCTCTTTCAGCACTTTTTTCAGCTTATTTGGCGCGAGTTGAGGATTTGGATTGGTGGCTGGTTGGCGCATCTATTCTATCATATCTTCAGCTTTTACCTCTCTTTGTTGGCACTATTGATTGGACAACAGATCAGCACCCACCCAGGTATTGTTTGCGCCCATTTGTACTTCCTTTTTGCACCTACTTGCTCTCTTCTTGTTCACATACTGCTCTTTTTTCAGCCACCTATTTCTCTCTCATATTTGTTATTTTGCTGCCTCACACCCTCCTGCTTCTCTTTTTCATTTTGCTAGAACCTTTCTACTTATTGGCCTTGCACATTTGCTGTCCATTATTCTACTTTCTCAGTCCCTTATTTTCTGATTATTATCCGTCTCAATTGGCTGTTTCTGTGCCATTTTTGGTGATTTTGGAAGTTAGACTAAGTTGGAGTGACGACAGATGTCCTCTCCCTCAAGTTTTGTCTCTTCCTTAGTCCCTATGGCAACTTCTTCATCAAAAAACCCACCGTAGAGCTCTTTCAATGATCGTTTTACACATGTTGATGCCCGCATGGATCATCTTGGGAGTCGTATTGATCATGTTCTTTCTAGCCTTGAGACTATGGTTCGGTGGATGGTGCAGTATCTTCTCCATTGGTCTCTATATCTCCATCTCTTGAGTTCGTTATGGCCGATGTTCCTGTTGATTTCTATGAGGTTCTTCACAAGTCCACGTTTGCTGGTTCCCTCGCTATTGGTCCACGTTCGTTTTATTCCATGGATCTCTGCTTGAGGTCTGTGATCTGCCTCATGATATTTTTATGATTCCTGACATGATTCATGAGCCTTTCGCCCTTACCGTTACACATTTTTCATCCGAAGATATTTGCCAGATGGTCACTATTACCTATCTAGGGTATTTATATGCTGGGATCTTTCTAGATGAGTATACAGGGATCCTTCAGTCTCCTTGTGTTTCTACATATAGGTTTCCTGCAGTCCATGTCGAGGCTATGACTATATGGCATTCTTGGTTACTACATATAGCTTGGTTTTCATTTGGACCTGTTGATTGGTGCTGGTTTTTCCATATTACTGATCGCCTATGGTGCCGATATCTCTATGATTATGCATGTGGCTCTCTATTTGTTCCTTAAATTGTTGCTCATTGTCAGGCTCAGCATATCTTGATGGCTTGGGTTATTGCCTCACGTTCTAGCTACTGTTTGTCCGGGTGATCTTCAGGTTCCCCGTCATTTCAGGTTGCTCCATATCGCTTGGTCTCCGATGCTGAGTTGCCACTTTGTTCTGGTGTTTCGAGACTATTAGGGTACCTTGAGAGAGTTTCTTCTCCTCTCTTGGATAGTTTTTGGGGATGTTGCCGCCATATACTTCAGTGTTGCTCATATGTGCTTTGATACTCATTCCCAACTACATGAGGATATTGCTTCGATGCTTGCTATTGATGTTGCGGATCTTGTTCCTCGTTCCAGTGCATTTTTTCAATTCCTCACTTGTGCGCCTGGTGTGTACTTTGGGATTACACTTGCGGCCAGTTCCGATAGGTCGTCCAATTCTCCATCCGTTTTTGGTGTATCCTATGATGGATTGGTATGTCCATATGAGGTCTTCCTAGATGAGTTTTTCGGCTACAGTTTTTTAGTTGGGGCCTCTACTATTTCTAGATTTGTTGCTACTGTTTTCATGCATCATGTCTTTTTAGATGATGCATTGATTTCTTGGACCTTCTGGAGCTTCTGACATGCTGCTCTTCTCGTGATATGGGCCTTGAGGGTACCGTGTGCCATTGCTACTTTTCATTCATGGGCCTTATGGATACCTTGGGCTTATGACCATACTGGTGCATATTTCTCCATTTTTAGCTATCTTTTGTCAGGATGATTTCTTTATGCTCCATGTTTCCTAACATATCGCTTGCTTTTCCATGCTGTTACAGCGTGCTTGTCATCCTGCTTATACTCTTTGGTGCTGGTCTTCCGATGCTGCTATCTTTTCTTGGGGCACCTTGCACATATAGTTGATGGTTACGTGTATGATGCGGCTATTTGCAATGAGTGTCCATCTCTTTTCTAGTTTCCTTATTGGCTTTCAGTTGCTGATGCAGTTCTACTTTCTCGAGTTTTTTGGATACCTTGGTATGATGTCCCTATCTTTTGGGTTGATCCTCTACTAGCTTGGGCAGTACGGATACCTTGGCATTCCTAATTGTTGCTTGATCTTCTTCTGGTTCCTTGGCATTCCTGGCATATTGCTTGATTTTTTATGACATGGCCGAGATGTTTCCTTTGTCGCCATGATATTGATCCCGAGCTGTTCCCTTTCTTACCAGCTGTCGTTCACTAGGTTCGTCTTCATCATAGTCGACGCTGCCTGCAGATTCAGTTTTTGATCCAGTGGGATGGTCGTCCTGTTGAGGAGGCCACATGGGAGCCTGTTGATGTGTTTTATCATACACCATATTGGTAGATCAGGCTCGAGCCCTCATGGCTTTAGTTCTTTCCTCTAGTACAAATATCATTGTAGATGTTCCCTCTACTTCATGATTCGGCTAGCTATGACTAGTCTTTATTGCAGTATTTGCTTAGTACTTGCTTTACATAGTTATGATACTTTTGGGGTTATCTGTTGTGACGACTTATCTGTTCTCCATCAGTATTTTCATTAGTTCGTGATTTTTCAGTATTTAGCATGCTTACATTATTATTTTAGATAGTCATTATGCTTGCTAGTCGGTGGAGGGCTTTGTTTTTCTGCAGGGAAGAGTTATGGACTTGGCTCATTACATTTGCCACGTCCATTCTTTTATTGTTATTATGCATAAGCAGGCCTAAGGGCCCTTTTTATTCATATACTGGCCTTGGGTCTTATTTGGTTATATTTTTAGGACTTGGTCACATTGATTTGGAGTGGGGGTCCTCCTATTGGGAGGGTGCACTATTTTCCGTCCAAATCCTTTTCCCTCCCTTTTTTGCATCCTCCATTTGATTCAGGGAGAGGGTATCACTAAGGCATCATTGTATTCCTTTATTCAGTTTATGATGATTGCTTTTCTTTAGCCTCCTTAAGCATTCTCTTCTTGCTTTCTAGCTTAAGTCTTGCTTTCTAGCATAGCTAGTGAATCTTAGCTTGTAACTGAGTGTCATGTGTAAAACAAAGTTTTGTGATGTATCAATCACGTTGTTCAATGTGTAAATGCAACTTTCAAAATGAAAAGCATGAAAAGAGTTTTGGGAAAAAGAAATTACCTTAATGTAAAACATAACATGGCAACATGAAAAAGTTAATTTTTGGCTTTGGAGCCAAAACTAGGATACAAAATTTGCTAATGGCGGGTGGAAAGAGGCTCTAAGCCTTTTTTGGCGGGTGGAAAGAGGCTCTAAGCCTTTTTGCACCCCCCCCCCCCCCCCGGGTGTGTGTGTGTGTGTCTCTCTCTCTCCTTCTCTCTCGCGCGCGCGCGCGCTCGCTCTTGCTTTGCGAGCGACCGAGTAACCGAGCAGGCGACGATGGGAAAGAAGAAATTTATCGACAAGAAGAGGGCGGCAACGTTTGCGCTGGTGTTCAAGGAATCGTTTGAAGGGGGCGATCTTGGCTCTGAACGAGTATTTGCTCGGGTCGACAATGGTTCTGCTCAGATCGCAGGGTTTGAAGAAAGCGATGAAGATGAATGTTGCCCCAAAGAGCAAGAGGAAGAACTGCATGATGATTCTATCTTTGCTGATGCAGAGGAGGATTCAGATGGAAGCGGCCACAAGCTTGAGCCCCAACCTTTGAGCACCAAGATTAGGCAAGGGCTACCTGAACGCTTGAGACAGGAACTTCTAGAATTAGGGTTTGCTGATGATGGCTACAACTACATGCAGCATTTGAGGACTGTCGGAAAATCAGGCGGAAGTTCTCAATTTGTGCCTACCACACGTCGCCAGTTCGATCCTGTACGGCCTGATGTGAAGGTCTGTGTTGTAAATCTTGGATCTTACGAGAGAGATAGAGGCCGTGAGAGCACAAGTAGCAGGTGTCTTCTATCAAATAAAGAATATGACACTAAACCCTAAACCCTAAACCCTGATATAATGTCATTTTAAAACATTTGATAATCAAAAAAATTGCTTCAACTTCTTTATTTAAGTTTGTGCCATGCTTCCACTGCAGAAGAAGCTATTGCTGGCATGGGTGTCACTATTAGTAGTCTTTAAACCAGTTAAAAAACCTGGTTCAAAAATTGCATTCTATTTGGGTCATATGACTACCTTATGTTGATGTTGTAAAGCTGACTCAGGTGCACCCAGCGTGCCCTGTAAGACTCTAAGGGGTGACACTCCCTAAGGTCCCAGAGCAAGTTAGAACGTCAAGGACTGAGCTTCCAACCTGTGGTGAGCCAGTCAAGTAGTCACAAGTCATGAGCTAGCTTTGGAGCTCGAGTCATGGCCTAGTCAGGAAGCAAGTTGATTCTGCCACCGGGACGGCTCCCGGGACCCATGTCCGGGAGCCAGACTGATTCTGCCAAGCTTTCCAAGCTTAATCAGCAAAATAAAAACTAAGTCCCAAAAAGCATGCTTTACCAGAAAGCACTATGTTTCAGAACAGAGGGGGTGCGCCGAATCACAACAGAACTATAGGGGGAGTCCGGCAGACAGAAACTTGGGCAGCTCAACCAGTGCCAGGAATCCAGTCGCCAGGTCTCAGCTCCCTCTACCAGCACGAGCCAGGCACAATGCCCAGCACGTGTTGGTGGCCCCGAGACCGGTCAGTCTATGTATGAATGTAATCTCTTCCAAATCTAATAAAGTTGATCCTTGGCGATGATTACCATTTCGGTTTCGCCTCCGGGACTGGTCCAAGTGGAAGGACCCTTACTATAACCTTTTTGCGTCGTTGGCGCCTAAGGGTCCCTGTCATCGACATGGGGCTTGCCGCTATGTCAATTGGTCAGTTTGGCGACCACTATGCCTTGGGTTTCATGTGTGGCTTGTCTTTGCCTTTGGTTACCTTTTGGGGATGGATTCTGAGTTGGCTTTTGGGTTGGTTGGGATTCCAGTTTTCTTAAGTTTGAATGGTTAAGCTTGTTACGTTTCTGAGTTGGCTTTTACGTAAGTGCAGGATGGATGAATGTTAGACTTAAGCGCGTGTTGGGGAAACCGCTCAAGTCCCAGCGCCCTTTGAGGCGCCGGCGCAACATGTGGTATCAGAGCCGACTAGCCGGTCAACTACGCAAGTCTCACAGGGATGGCCACGTTTTGGGATTTGTCAGGACAATCGTTGCGCAAGGTGCTGCCCACAGTGTAAGCACGGGTGCGTCCACGGTCGGGGTGGTCGGCAGAACGCGGGACTTGATGAGTCAAAGTGCTGCCCTCGAGGTGTAAGCACGGTCAGTTCTCGCGGTTCGGGCCTGGCGCTGTCTGCACGTAGGACGGATGAGACAAAGTGCTGCCTAGGTAGGTGAAAGCACGGTCTGTACCTTGTGGGGTGCGGGGCGACATATTCGAACTGTACGGGTTAACCATTGATACAGAGATGCTGCTCGTGAGAGGAGCTTACATTTACGAAGTGGATGACACACAAGTATGGAAAGGAACTTCCATGGGGCAACCCCCAAGACTGGTTCAAGACTGTTATTCTTATCAAGAAAGATCGCGGGGAGGAAGTCAGATTTCATGATCGACTCCGGAGCTTCACATAACTATATTTCAAGGAGCGTAGTGGAACAATTCAGCTTGCCAACCAGGAATGTTACATCTACTCTCAAGGTAGAAACAGCGAAGGGAGCACTAGATGCAGACAAAGCGACATTGAACATCCCGGTGCAGATTGGAAGATGGAAGGCTAAACTTAGCTTTGTGATTTTAGAGATGGATGCCTTCGATGTGATTTTGGGCCTCCCTTGGTTAAATGAACACTGTATCGCAGTTTTGGGTAGGAGCTCAAACTTGGTCCTCTTGGATTACAAGGGACAAATCTGTGTGACAAAAGCCCTGCCCGGAGGAAATGCTAAGGACACCGATATTGAACAAAATCTGGTTGCAGCATTAGCGATGAAAAGAATGGCGAAAGGGAAAAGCGTGCGACAAGAAAACTTGCCAAAAAAAGTGGCAGATCTGCTAGAAGAATTTAGCGATGTGTTCCCGGAGGAACTCCCAGCTAAGCTACCTCCTCGAAGACCAGTGGACCATAAAATTGAGTTGGTACCAAGAACAGAGCCAACTTCACGAGCACCCTACAGAATGTCACAAGAGGAGTTGGCGGAACTGAAACGACAACTTGGTGAATTGATAGACAAAGGTTTTATTAGACCTAGCGCTTCACCTTTTGGAGCCCCAGTGTTGGTCGTGGAAAAGGCGGACAAAACTCTTCGAATGTGTGTGGATTATCGCATGCTTAACAAGAGTACCATCAAGAACAAGTACCCCATGCCTAGAATTGATGACCTATTCGACCAACTCAAACATGCCAAATACTTTAGCCGAATAGATCTCAGATCTGGATATCATCAAATTCGAATAGCTAAAGGTGATGAGCACAAAACGGCGTTTCGAACGCGGTACGGGAGTCACGAGTTCTCGGTGATGCCATTCGGTCTAACAAACGCACCAGCCACTTTTTGCACGTTGATGAACAATATATTTCAAGACTGTCTGGATGAATTTGTCATGACATATTAGTATTTAGCTGGAACCTTAAAGATCACATTAAACATTTAAGGACAGTTCTCCAACGACTGAGGAGGAACTGCTTGTTCGCGAAAAGAGAGAAATGTGAGTTTGTGGTGGAGGAAGTTGACTTCCTTGGACATGTTATAGGCCACGGACGGATTCGAATGGATCCTAAGAAGATCAAGGCTATCTTGGATTGGCTAGCACCTAAAACTGTTCATGGCATCAAATCCTTTGTGGGCTTATGTAACTTTTACAGGAGATTCATTGAGGCATTTAGCAAAATTGTGGCACCACTGTTGGAGCAGACCAAGACTCATCTGAAGATGACATGGACACCGGAATGTGAAGCAGCGTTCCAAGAACTAAAACGACGGATCACTCAAGAACCCATCCTTGCCTTACCGGACTTTAGCAAACCTTTTGAAATACATACAGACGCGTCGAACTTTGCTATTGGGGCCGTGATGATGCAAGACGGAAAACCTGTTGCATATTTTTCAAAGAAATTGAGTGACATAGAGCGACGATGGCCAACTCATGAAAAAGAAATGGTCGCAGTAGTTTAAGCAGTGGAGCATTGGAGACATTATGTGGCAGGAAATCCCTTTAAGGCGTTCATTGATAATGTATCACTCAAGTACTTCTCATCCCAAGGTATGCTCACGCCAAAGCAAATGCGATGGCAAAACTTTCTCTCAAAATTCAATATAGACATTGTACACACGGCGGGAAAGAACAATGTGGTGGCGGACGCACTAAGTAGACAGGAACACTTGATGGCAACAGTGACAACTCAGGTGACTGACCTACTCCAAGAAATCATGGAGAATTATGGTGCAGATGCGTTGGCGAAGGACTAAATGATCGAATTCCAGCTGGGAAAGCCTCATAAACATTTCACTTGGAAAGATCAAATGGTTGTTTATAAACAACGCAGAGTATATGTCCCAGACAACATCAACCTGAGGAAGAAAGTCTTTCGAGAACATCATGACGTACTAGCCGCCGGACATCCAGGGGTGAATCGCATGTATGAACTTCTCAAAAGAGGCTTCTATTGGCCAAGTATGTGGGCAGACGTTGAATCCTATGTGCAAACATGCCCGACATGTCAACAAGTGAAGGTGGAACCGCTAGCTCCAGCTGGACTACTCCAACTATTACCGGTACCAGCATACCCATGGGATTCGGTGAGCATGGATTTTATTGTTCAACTACCACGGTGCCAAGGCTTCGACTCAATTTATGTGGTGGTTGACTGCTTTTCAAAGCAAGTTCATCTAGTACCAACTAAAAGTTCAGTGACAACTGAAGAAGTGGCAAGGTTATTTTTCAAATGTGTTTTCAAATACCACGGCCTGCCTAGAACGATTATTTCTGACCGAGACACCAAGTTCGTCGGAAAGTTTTGGACTTGTCTATTTCGCCTCGTGGGAACCGGACTGAATTTCAGCACTGCATATCACCCTCAGACAGATGGGCAAACGGAGCGAGTCAATCGACAGATTGAAATATTTACGAAGTTATGTCGCTTGGGACCAATCCGATTGGGTCAACTACTTGGATATTCTCGAGTTTACACATAACAACCAAGTGAACTGGAAGGGCACCCTTCGAGATAAGCAATGGTCGGCTACCGATTGTTCCAAGCTCTTTTCTTACAGGCATGCAGGAAACACCAGTACCCACTGGAGGAATTTATCAATGAGTGGCACACAAAGCTGACAGAGGTGAAGGCATTTTTAGAGCAGTCACAAAGGAGTATGGCAGCTGACGTAAACCCACATCGACGAGAACTGGAATTTGAGGAAGGTGATCAAGTATGGCTGAACATAAAGAACATTGCGTTACCAAAAGGTTTTTCTCATAAGTTCGCTCGACCTTATGCGGGACCATATTATGTCACCAAGAAGATCAATCCAGTGGCTTACCGATTAGCGCTGCCATCCAGCTTGGATATACACAATGTGTTTCACATCTCATTACTCAAACGGTACGAACCAGATGAGCGATTTGATCGGCAACACGAACTCCGTCACCCACTAACGACACTTGATGATACGAAGAGGCAGCTTGTACCAGAACAAATATTGACACATAGAAAGCGAACTGGCGTTCAACGTGAATATCTAGTGAAGTGGCTACGGGCTCCACTTATTGAGGCTTCTTGGGAGTACGAAGACAAACTTAAGGAGGGAGCCCCTGAAGTACTAGCAGATTATCTGCAGAAGAACCCACGCAATAGCCGTTTTCCCAAATCGGCACACAAAGCACTACCTGGCGGCATGCCTCCTACATAAACATTCATGGCCATTCTGAAGTTCAAGGAACTTCCCGGTATCTTTCTTAAGTTTGTCAATAAAGCACTCGCAGCTTTACACAGGTTTTACGTAAGTGAACTTTATCTACACTTTTCCTGTGCTACTGCCAATTTTTTTTTTTAATTCAAAGTTGTTAAGGCCGGTGAATTAAGCCCGTGCCATACGTCCTAGGTCTAGTTTGGCCCTGATGAGGACATCAGCTTTTTCAAACGAGGGGAGGATGTTGTAAAGCTGACTCAGGTGCACCCAGCGTGCCCTGTAAGACTCTAAGGGGTGACATTCCCTAAGGTCCCAGAGCAAGTAGGAACGTCAAGGACTGAGCCTCCGACCTGTGGTGAGCCAGTCAAGTAGTCACAAGTCATGAGCTAGCTCTGGAGCTCGAGTCATGGCCTAGTCAGGAAGCAAGTTGATTCTGCCACCGGGACGGCTCCCGGGACCCATGTCCGGGAGCCAGACTGATTCTGCCAGGCTTGCCAGGCTTAATCAGCAAAATAAAAACTAAGTCCCAAAAAGCGTGCTTTACCAAAAAGCACTGTGTTTCAGAACAGAGGGGGTGCGCCGAATCACAGCAGAACTATAAGGGGAGTCCGGCAGACAGAAACTTGGGCAGCTCAACCAGCGCCAGGAATCCAGTCACCAGGTCTTAGCTCCCTCTACCAGCACGAGCCAGGCACATTGCCCAGCACGTGTTGGTGGCCCCGAGACCGGTCAGTCTATGTATGAATGTAACCTTTTCCAAATCTAATAAAGTTGATCCTTGGGGATGATTACCATTTCGGTTTCGCCTCCGGGACTGGTCCAAGTGGAAGGACCCTTACTACAACCTTTTTGCGTCGCTGGCGCCTAAGGGTCCCTGTCATCGACATGGGGCTTGCCGCTATGCCAATTGGTCAGTTTGGCGACCACTAGGCCTTGGGTTTCATGTGTGGCTTGTCTTTGCCTTTGGTTACCTTTTGGGGACGGATTCTGAGTTGGCTTTTGGGTTGGTTGGGATTCCAGTTTTCTTAAGTCTAAATGGTTAAGCTTGTTACGTTTCTGAGTTGGCTTTTACGTAAGTGCAGGATGGATGAATGTTAGACTTAAGCGCGTGTTGGGGAAACCGCTGAAGTCCCAGCGCCCTTTGAGGTGCCGGCGCAACAGTTGATTGTGGAATCAAGCAGTTGAAAGCATGAAAGGTTGAAAATAAAAGCATGAAAGGAGAGTTGTAGATTGTTTACCACAAAAGAGCAGCCATATGGCCAGGATATGCCCACGTAAGATCATTAAAAATGTCAAGGAATGGATTGTAGATAGATCAGGCACTCTATATACCGTCATTGTCTAATTCACAGTCAACTGTAGTCTTTTAGAATGAAAGAGAATGTGATCCTGCATTATTTAGGAATTGTTTTTCATAAATTGTCGTAAACCCTAGATCGAGTTAAAATTAGATGAATGGGTTCAAATTGGAATCCTGGTTGGATTCTCGATAAATCAGAGAATTGGGAAGCTATGCTTCTAACACATCCCCATTAATGGCTAATTTATGCCGATAACAAATGAGAGGAATATGTATGGCCCCCATGTCCATCCTCTCCAAGTTACTGTAGTGCCCTTGAAGCTTGATCTTGTCTCATGTAATCTTCAAATAGTTGATCAACTTTGGTGATGTAGCCCACATGTACTGCGCTTCCTTTGTCCTTCAAATCTTCGTCATTTATATAGCCAACCGTAGCATACCAAGCTGCAGTTTCTTTGTTTTTCACTCTTGGCTTCCCTTGGTAGTTTGGTTGCTTCGTCGCCTGTCTTTACGTTTGTTACCACCATCTTTGGATTCTTTAGTTAACTGTTTACAATGAAGGAAAGCTTTTGTTTGCTGCACTTCCTAATTTCTCTGGACACATCCATACTTCTACTGCACCAATCAATATTTTGGCTTTATTGGGCAATCTGTTATCAAGATTCATCAGTGGCTTCTTTGGCCACAATTTTCCTATCCATATGTGCCATTTATATGGCATTTTTGTGCACATGATTTTCTTCTGTTTTCCTCCTGGAGTAACTTGCCAGTTAACTGCTCGAAACTTGGAGGGATATTCTGTGCTGTTTTGACCGCATAGTTTTGAAAAGCCACAGGCAAACCATTTAGCACACCAACTGTTTCTCTGCTAGTTGATCCCTTACATCCTTGACTCTTACTAAGTACTCAAAGATGAATTCATCCGCATCTTAATTGTTTTCCAGTTATTTCTCAAGTATCCGAATCTAGCAGTATTACTCTTGGCAAACATTGATCTGAGAATATTCCAAGCTTGCCTTGCATTTTTGCATTCCCTTATATGTGGTGAAATATTATATTTCACTAATAAAGTGATGTTATAGAAAGCTTGTTGTGTTTTAGAATTATATTATCTAGCGTCTTTCTCACATAAAGTCCCTAATTTGGCTGACTCCAGAAATAAAATATCTTTGCCGCTGGATCTGTTAATTGAAAATAGAATGTCAGTTATGTATACCTGATAAGTAGGGCTTTTACTTTACAATTCACTTCTCTCCTGGTTGGAAAACAATCTAACTACAGATGTAGGCATGGCCAATGTAGTTCCTTTGGAACTATGCTATGCTGATTTTGGCCCTACCCCTATCTGGTAGCCACCTTCCAGAACACTCCTGTGATATATTTCATCTCAGCTCATTGATGTCATACAATAAACTTAGCTGAAGATTGCTACGTGATTCTTGAGTTGGCTGTCCATATTTGTCATATCCAATATTGTTTGCCGAACTTGTCTGAAAGACTGTTAGTAACAAAGTCATATCCAGTATATGTGTCTATCATAGAGATTAGTTAGAACTGGGATCTCCGAGTAGTACGAAAAGCTTTTCTTGTCTTATTCAAGTTTAGAACTTGTTTCTTTCAGCTACTTCAAGCTTACTGTAGTTTTCCGTAGGTTGGTTGTCAATGCATCTGAAACTATGAGCCTGTTTTCAAAAGGGAATGCCCTTCCACTTCTATGACTCATCTCAAATTTTTTAGGGGATTTTGTTTTTTTGAGAAAGTGCATTATGGCCCTATAAATTTCCTAGCCAATGGAACCTTGGTGATGATAGGTTGTCTAGTGCAAGCTCCTAGGCTGTAAACGTAAATTTAGAACTTGTTTCTTTCAGCTACTTCAAGCTTACTGTAGTTTTCCGTAGGTTGGTTGTCAATGCTGAAAACTATGAGCCTGTTTTCAAAAGGGAATTCCCTTCCACTTCTATGACTCATCTCAAAATTTTAGGGGAATTTTTCTTTTTGAGAAAGTGCATTATGGCCCTATAAATTTGCTAGCCAGTGGAACCTTGGTGACGATAGGTTGTCTAGTGCAAGCTCCTAGGCTGTAAACGTAAGATGATTGCAAAGGGTCATTTAACCATAGTTCCTGAGAAAACATGTGGAATTTTATTTCTAAGATGCTCTTGCAAATAAACTGAGTATGTTAAGCATTACTCTCCGAGTACTTCACATACATGGTGTCTGTTTTCTGTCTCCATCGTCTTGTTTTTTATTCAAGCACCTTGACACTTCTATCTGCAATGGGTGAAAACAATCTAGAAAAAATGAGGCTGCCCTTTGTGTACAGGCATACGATGCGTCCAAGGTGCAAATCAAAGAGGTGACAGAGGGTGAAGATTCAAATAACACACCAATACAAGTGAGTTCCAAGACACATCAAATTCAACGCCCTCCTTTGAAAAATGAAGGGTTTGATCCAGAAATAGCGGCAGCACTTGAAGACAATGATGGATCAGAATGCGCCTCAAGTGATGTTCTTGAGGATGATTTTGTTATCATGGCTAACAAGACTGGTGATGACAATTTGCCTTCTCTAAGCAACACAAGTTTCCCAATTCAAGAAAAATTGATGATTGTGAATCTCGAACACAAAAGACTTTGTGAAGAAAATTTACGCACGCACATGGAGGACACCACAGATGGAAGCAAATCAAGGCCATCAAGATTGTTAGATGAGCAGTTTGAGATGGTATGATTGAATTTGTCCATACTTTTAATTTATTAGCTTGAACCTGTCTTTGGCATTTCAGCTTTCTTTTCTATTACAATGTGCGTTTTTTCATCTCTCTCTCTTTCTCTCTCTCTCTCTCTCTCTCTCTCATTTTTTTAATTGTTACAGTTGGCCTTACGGGAATACGAGGAAGATGAATTTATTGAGCCTGAGGAACCTGATCCTCTTGCAAAGGGCCATGCTGAGATTTCGCAATTCAGCTCTGTCCTTTCAGAGTTTCTCAACTCTACACCCATTTCTGCCGAAAAATATGATACACCTGCCAGAACTGGAGAATTGCATGGATTCAAAAGGATGACTCATGGTTATCAAGAAGTTAGTGAGCATGCCCCTTGTGGTACAAATGCTAGTATGGACAGCAAATTGAAAGAATGGTATCATGTACATCAATCTATTCCTGAGAATTTGGCACTAGAAGAAGAGGAGCTTGTTTTGGTTGAAGATGGTGGTAGAGATGGGGAAGGGCAGTGGGATTGTCAATCTGTCGTTTCAAATTATTCTAATCTGGAAAATCACCCTGCTAAAATAAGCACTCCAGGCCGGCGTTCATGCAAACCTCCAACTTTTGGCATGGCCCTTAAGTCGTTTGAGTCAACTACTAAACATATACAACTAGGAGGTCGGCAGAAGCTCCCACTGGAGTTCATTCATTCAAAAGGAAAGTTCCCAAAAACAGATGGAAAATCGAAAGGTAATACCCCTAGTTCTGGATTGATGGAGCCTCAAATTGCAGATCCTGATGGGAGTAAGGTGGGGCTTCGAGGAGGAGAAACTCCAGAAGAGCGAAAAGCCCGAAAGGTATGTATATCTTACCTGGTTTAATGAAAGTGAAATTTGGGTTTAAGGATCAGAGTTTAAGGTCTAGGGTTTAATTTTTTGGTTTCTCTAGTGTCAATGAACAACAATCTTATCTATGCATTCACCAGGCTGCTGTAAAAGAAGAGAGGAGGGAAGCGAGGAAAATGAAAAAGGACCTGAGGCTTCGATACAAGGGTGAATCACAAAAGGCCCAACTTAGTGCAGCAGTTATGGGGCCACCTTCCATTCATCTGCCATAAAGAATTTGCATGCCAGCTGATATGTTCCATACACCTTTACAATCTTGCCATTTTAAAGAATGAAATTGAAGGACTAATCTGCTGTTAGTTGTTGTGGATACTGTTGAAATTTGCATTTGGATTGTTAAAAAATATCTTCTGGAGATGCGGACCGAGATTACCTTATTCACCAAGTAACCTCTTTTAAAGTTCTTCTGTCTTTCAAACGAAACCATATGGCCAAGCCCCAAGGAAGATAATGATAGACTTTTTGTAAGCTGGAGCGAATTGCATTTAATTCTTTTGTGTGCTGCTTCTCTCTGTGCTAGCATTTCCAGGTCCAGGACTCTGCGCATAACTCAGCAGAGATCCAGTGAATACTAGGTTAACTGCATTGTGTTAACATGTCTTTCACCAAGGATCCAAGCAGGTGCTTCTTCTGATCCTTCGTCCAGGCAGATTGATGCCCCATACTAGAGTCACTCATTCAAGTTTATTGTCTAGGTTTATTTATCCAAGTTTAAGATTTTCTGTTATGATACTTCCCTTTTTTCTTCTCTCAAAAGTTTCCTTTTTCTATGGCAGCAGAATGTATACTGGATGTCAAACTCTGGTTGATTCCATTTGACTCAAAAAAATTTACTTGCCTGCAATGTAACTACTAGTACATGGATGTAAAAGAAATGCTGTCCCATTTATATGTCCAGGCTGGTGCATGATTTCAAAACTGTAGTTCAAACTATGTGCACTCAAAAGCTGTACCGGGAATCTCAAGGATTCAAGGATGCTCCACTGTAGTGGTAGCTCAGAAAAGTATGCTTTTCAGCAATATTTGACAACTTTGTTTCTTTCTATGGATCAATTCTTTTTTGATGAGCTTATGCTACTCCTTTGTCTCTGAAAGGTAAGATCTTTATAATTGCATGACAAGATTGTGATCTGGCCCCCTGCAAAAGGCCTTAGTTGCTGCACAACAAATGGACACTCAGAGGACTGTAGAATGCAGGTAGCAAAGTTGCTAATGCACTTACACTTGTGCTCCCATATGAGTATCTAAGGTATGCTACAAACTTGTCATATTCATATATAGAAAAATGTGAGGACCTAACAATTATTTAGTTCAAATTTGAATGTTAGAAATGGATAAAACTTTTCATGATTTCAATTATCCTAGTCATATATTGAACACACTCCTAAACAAGTGACTTCCATTATTCAAATCGAGTGTTGATGATAAGCAGATAGACGTTTCCGTTCTATGAGAGTAGCTATGACTAAAATGTTATGTTATAACAATTTCCCAGGAACTAGAAAATCTTGACTTGATTTAGCTCAGATTGAAGTACATCAGAGTAATGACCACAAGAGGGTGTCGCTATCATCACCACCCAACGAATGCACTTTGAGAAAAATGAATCATCCCCTCTCGGTTATGACCATTCTTCTCTTCATTCTATCCTAGTTTAAATCCTTGTAATGTTGACATAGAGCATACAATCCAACTATTAGCTCATGGCACATGGTAGTAACTTCATGCATTCATGACACATGGGGATATGTATTTATAATCATCCTACTCATGCTCTCCAAGAGGAGTTCCACATAGTGCTAGTAAGATATTGCCGGTCGACTGCTCACTACAGATTTTATTATGTCTGACAATGCAATTTCAAAGTAAGGCAGTTATCTTTTTCTTTTTATCATTGGCGAATGAGCAAGTGCATTCAAGTTCAAGAGATGTGAATGGACTCACGATCATCATTGTAAAGTAAAGTTTCTCTCAACCTAAATCTTACAACAGAAGGGTGTCTTCAGTGAACATAATTCTTGGTACCATCCATTTTTGTGCATGCCTCTTGAGTCTTAAGCCTCATGATGTGTAGCTATGAATGTGCATCTACCCTGATGTGAGCATTAGAATGAGCTTTTAAACTCAATTTTCTCAATTCTCTCAGCAATGATCATTCTCTCTTTGTTGGTCTCTCGTGGAACATCTTCCAACTTAACCTTGTTATTCATTGCATTTGTTCTTCATGGTTTCAATCTCCTTGATATTCAAACTTTCCTTTGCTGGCCTTGCATGGTAGGTTTTCCACTTTGGTTGTCCAACTGCACATGCATAACTCTTCGTTTATCTCACGCGGAGAATGCGAACAATTGTTGTACTCAGCCTCAATCTGATCCTTAATGACTCTTACCATATATCATTGTGTGTGCAATTAATACTTGCTTACATTTGATTGGATTCTCGTTACACTTTATATAACAAGAACTCTAAATATTTTGTAAATAGAAAATTACATTGAGAGAATAGTAACCTACATATTTTTGTGACAAAAAGTTTAGTTGAAGCTATTTTGCTCCTATATTCGTATAGGATGAGAGAGAAATGAGTGGCACATGATGATGGAAAGGGGACTTCTCCAACACTTGGGTGCCATGTACTTGATTAGGAGAATTAGATTATTCAATTGACAATGGGCAGCAAGGAACTACATGTCTTATTTACCATACCTATTATTTTTGGTGTTGCATGCAATGAAGATGTGTTTTGGTTAACCACATTCTAGTTTGTTGTCATAGTTTGAAGAAGTTTATGTAAATATGTTGCCATCGCTTCAACTATTTTGTTGTTTTGAACGCACGAGAATAAATCTTCTTCGGAAGAATATGATAGGGCCTAGGAATTATTAGGCAATTTCTTTATGGACGACGAAGAAGATTCTTTAACAAATTTATCATTCAGATCTGAATGCCGTCTTGACATTGGATCAGGATGTCTGGCCTTCAATAGGGTAGGAATCTGTGTATCAGGCAAGATTTCTAAGTTGCTACTATCATGTGATAACTTAAGTCTTTTCTCCACATTTGCGAAACATTTTTCGGGGTTTGCTTCTTTTTACTCCTTGAAGTGATAGAAAATACCAACTTTTATGTAAAATAACAAACAAAATTGGATTATTTTGATTCAATTTTAGGTCTTTGTAGAGCTAATGAATAAACTTTTCATATTTGATTTAATGTTATTTAAGATATTATTTGACTAAATTATGCATGCAATTTTTGTTATTTTTACATAAATTTTCTTAAATTCGACAATTGATAATAATCTTAGTGTTCCTTCCAAAGTTTCAATCAATTGATGATCTGCACCAGGAATAATCAAGTCAAAAGAAAAAGGGCACCAACATAACAAACTAACACTTGACAAGTAGTCCCACTGCATCTATAATAATTACAAATTGGATGTGGTACATCTAAAACACATTCAAACACGATTCAGTGCATCGAGTTTGTTGATCATTTTACACACGAACTTGATGCACTGCTTCGATTTTTTATCACCAACTCGATGCAGTGCATCCGAATGGACACACCAACTTGATGCATTGCATCGAAATGGTGCACCAACTCAATGCACTGCATCGAGTTTGAACACCAACTCGATGCACTGCATCAAAATGGTGCACCAACTCGGTGTAGTGCATCGAGGTGGACACACCAACTCGATACATTGCATCGAGTTTGAACACCACCTCGATGCACTGCATCAAGTTGGTGCACCATTTCGATGCAGTGCATCGAGTTGGTGTGACCAACTTGATGCACTGCATGTAGTTGGTGTGTTCTTTGATGCAATGCATCAAGTTTGCATGTATTTTCGCTGCACTACATCGAGATTCTACGTTGAAACTATTTAACCCCTAAAAATTCAGTTGCGAAACTTAACCCTAACTTTTTTCTGATGGAAAAACACATAAATAGCTCTTCTAGCATACTTGTTGGTCTTCATTTTGCACAGAGAATGCAGAGGAGGATCTTTTGCCTACAGCCGCGCCTGTGAAGTCGCTCGAAGAGGATCATGGCAAGAGCGCTTTTCCTTCCATAAAATGTCGTGCGCAAATGAGTATGGGTGAGGCCTTTTATACTTTCACCCTTTCCAAATTTGAAAACTTGTCTTGTCAGCCTTGCAGGGTCTCAATATGCACAATATAGTTTATTTACATTTTCTCTCTAGGTTTTTGTTATGTCGATTTATAGAGACCGTGCCGAGAATTCATCATTTGAGGTGGGCCTCTCGTTTTCTTCTTATGAAGAAGCACCGGGTGGTCGGTTTTAACAACATATTAAAAAATGTATCAGTTGACGATTCCAACTCATCATTTAACAATGTTTCAAATTTTGGCTGTAACGAGGACAATGAGATTTTATCATTCTCATCTGTTGATGTCCCGTCATATTTACGACCATGTTTTGGCGATAATGATATATTATCATGTGGGTCGTTTGGTTCTGACAATCATCATTAGAGAAACTTAGAGCCCGATGAGGGCCTTTGAAAAAGATGTTTTTTTATTTTTTTCAGATAAAAACTTTCTAAATATATTACTGTTTTGTCGGGCAGCATGTGGAAATGCTATTGGTTGTTGAGGCCTGTCCTTCCAGCTCATCACTGCCTGAAGAGACTAAAAAATATTGAAAATAAATATGACAGATGGTTGAAATGAGAAAATCGATGTACCATTAACGTATATGCATTGTCAAATCATGGTTAACAGAGTTAACTAGAGTTAATTTGTAGCACCAAATAGTTCAGTGTTTCAAATATTCGCCAACACATATTTTCAGATTCATGGCTTTTTGTTTGCGCATATTTTCATATTCATAGAGTCAGTGTTTCAGATTTTTGCCTGCACATTACGAATGGCGCCATCAAGGAAGTCGTGCTCCTCAATCAAATCTGTGCTTCCATTCAACGAGAAAGATGATAATGAATTATGGTGCCAAGAACATATTCAAAAAACTCTTGGGTTTTAATGCATCCATCATCAAGAGGAGCATTTTAAAAAAGCAAAAAGTCAAAACTATCATTTCTATCTTATTGGAAGGCCATAATTTTGAATTTCAAAACATCATCAGGAGAAAAATCTATTTCTGAAATGCTAGTCCAACATGTATGTATGCATTTAGAGACAAATGTGCAAGGATTCAACTGTCAGGATCACAAAAAAAACAACTGTGAGTATTGATATTTTACAATACTTTGATTTTTGTCATTCATTAATATCTATTAGTAAACTTGCCAATCTGATCATTTTTCTCTTGCAGATCTATATCCATCCAACATAAATGAATGGGAGCCCAGTGGATTTCTAGCAGGTCTGTTAGATGTTATTCACACTGATATTGGATAGCTACAATATAGAGGTAGAACTGCAAAAGATCTAGCTGATAGTGGGATCTTATTTTATAAATCAATGTACATTTCTAATACAAAAGGAGGTTTTGGACAAATAGTCCCAATTCCATTACCTAGTTTTAGAAGTAATGAATGGGTTGCTCTAGATGCTGGAGTTTCAGAATCATTTCATTGCAAGCTATATAATGATGTAAAAAATTCATTAAAGCACGAGATAAAAAACAGTCAGATTAAGTTGGTTTATTTCTCTGAATATATTTGTGGATTTCTTTTCAAGTGTCAATGTACACAAAACCCCAACGATGTTTGTATACAAAACTTTATTATTATTTGAACAAATGTCTTCCATGTGCTTTCGTTATCAAATTGAAAGCAAATGTTGAGCTTATGCTTCTATTATCAAAGATGGAAAAAAAATATAGGTAAATGGGTGCCATTCAATCAAGACTTGGAAGCCAGTGGACATTCAAAACGAAAAAATATTGAAGTTATATACAATGATGCAGTTTTGACATGTGTTGAGGTGGAAGAGGATTGGAGAGGCGGGAACTATTGCTCCTACAAGATGATATACGTTCAAACTTCAGATTCATTTTCAATGGTAAACTCGTAACTATAAACACTCGATTCTTTATGAATAGTTTCTATCAAAACTTTCTCACACAATCTCTATACTAATTGTAACTCACTTTGTATTAGTTTTATGCAGGTACGTAAAAGACATGGGCTTGAGATCAAATGCAGAGATATTGGCGAAACAATCCAACTTATGGAAGAACACTGAGAGCTACTATCAGCAAATACATGTCAATCATTATGTCTTTTTATCAATCTAAAAAATTGCATTCCAGTATTACACTTTTATGGACACAACTTGATTGTGAGAATCTATATTGATATCAATAACATATACAGATTACATAAGTTATGATCAACTCTTGCCGAAATCTATATACATCGTCGAGAGTGTACGGCTCAAGAGTGACCTGTCATCACAAAATACGTGAATCAGCAAATTACAAACAATGATAGTAAAGAAATAAAAATCAGAATGGAAGGAACTACAAAATGAACAAAATATTACCTTTTCAATATCCATCGACTTGTAAATTATACCATTAAAAAAAGAGCTTTGTATTGTACAAGACGAACCATGCACAACTAAAAGCGTCCCTTTGCTGTACACACTGCATATATTGAACGAAAATTAGTAATATTATGATAGAAAATTTATTTATGCTATGATAATAGATTTAACTACAAAAAATACATACATATTAGAGATAAATTGTATATACCTTGAGAGATTTAATGGTTCTCTCTCCAATTGAGGTCGCCGTTGTCCGTATTTCCCAAACGACATCAGGAAGTAGAGAATCAAATTCTCTATGTGTATTATTAGCTAAGTTTTTGATACTCTCTCTTTATTTATCTTTATAGAAAGAATGTTCAGGCTCCAATGCCGACTGCAATAATCAAAATAAAAATTAGAATCCATTTGAATAAGAGTAATCATCCAAATTAAAGCAACAAATGCAAACTAGCAATCCTTACTTATTCTCATATGGAATCAAATATTTCGCCACTGGATTGCATTCGATGAAATATACAGCCCTTTCAAAATTGGCATCTTTTGCCTTCACCACTCCCATAAAAAATGGACTGACAACAAAACTACACCCTGAGAATCGGAACTAATACTATGCTACAAAAAGTTTCCGCTAGCTTCTACAATAACATCTATAATCTCTAATGTTTTTTCTTTCAACTCTGCACAAAATTTGGGACCTAATCTATAGCTTCTATTTGAATCTGGAACAAAGAAATCAAAATAATTGCCGAGTTGATCAATTTTATCAGCTAAGTAAACCTCGTATTGGTTATAATGGTCAGAATCAAAATAAACCTGTTTAGGATCGTATGGAATTCTGACAAAAAGATTATGTACATGGAGAGAAAGAGATGTAGACACAATATTTACAGATTTTTCAGTTATTTTATCAAGCTCCTCTTGGCTTATCATCACTTTTGGTGAAGAAACCTTCTGAGGAGCTGGACGAATAACAGGAGGAGGAGAGGATGATTCTAGGTCTAAATCAGATTCTCTAGCATCTGATTCAGAGCTCAAAAAAATGCAGGATCTCTTGCCAGGAATAACTCTAGGAGGAAGGGAAGCAGGTGGCCTTCAAGATCCAGCTTTCTTAGGGACAGCCTGCTTCCTTTCCTCCTTGAGGTAGTTGGCAAGTCAGTTCTAAGGCCTCTAGAGGTGCTGGCGTTATCCACATGAAAATTTGAATAACGTTCCTGAAGTCGTTTGAGAATAACGAAATCTTTAGGCATGATGGTAACACTCTTACCATGTGTTGGGAAAGAGGGGTGTGAGAAACGAAAATAGCTCGAAAAGAAACGAACACAAATGGAAAGTGTTCGTGTGCAGTGGAATGAGCTATCTCACTCTTTCCTTAAGCATGACTACGCCTACTAGACTCGAACAAAACATTAGTGATAGAAATCACATTCGATCTGATTATGGCCAAACATTAAGCATGAAGACATCAGAATGATAATTTGTAACGAATAGCTAGACTGATTGTTAGCCGCGAATTAGTCGTGAAAGACGAGACTAAATATTAGTCGCGAACAACTAGACTAATAATAATTCGCGAAGAGCAGACTACCAAATTAGGCAATAAAAAAGTCAATCAGAATGTAGAAAAAGCATTGCAAAATTGACACAAATCCGCACGCAGAACAAACAGAGCTGTAATCGGATTAAGTATAGTGAAAGATACAGGTCAATAATGCAGGTGAGCACAAGACAATAGCGGATGAAACCACGTGCTTCACAAAGCTAATCCAATCTGTAAAAGGTGATAAGCCTATTACTAACAATACAAAGAATCAATGTGCGAAAGCATCTACTATGTCTATCTCTGATAAGCTTCTGATGCTTGCTATATTTTCCACACACGTTGAATACGCAGATGATATCCAATATATATACATAATGTTACAGGTGTGCAGATGAAGAAAGTACAAAGTGGATGTGTTGTCTATGGGAGATCGTGGGTGACTGCTGTCGTTGTCAAATTTGATTGCACAATTCACGGGATGAGTGTGAGAAGGCTACGACATCAGCCTTCGTTGAAATGAGCGTTGATAAAAATTCGAAAAATGCGACACTCTAACAAATGCCTTAAAATTTGATTTATAGGATACCTTCGCTTTTTCATTAGGGCACCTTTGGCATTTGTAGGGCAGTGTCATCTTTTTTGCATGTCACAAATCACATGTAAAAACACAGTGTTGCATTTTTCGCCTGTGGAAATTTACTTGTATTTACGCAGACAGTCACGTTTTTTGCCTATCTTATTTTACATGTAAATATGCACAATGTGCAACAACACAAGTAAAATACAGCAGCATGAATGGAGGCAGATTAAAATAGGATTTAGGAGAGTAGAGAAGATAAATCCAACAACACCCCCCCCCCCCCCCCCCCCCCCCCTCCCATAAGAGAAAATTTGAGCACAAAAGGGGCCTTTAAAAAAGATACCTTTTATTTATTTTTTCTCAAAAGTTTCTTCCACATGGTCCAATGAAAACACTCAAATTTGAAATCTACGTAACGTAGCTCCTTCAAATTGATTTTCTTTTCTTTTTAAGAGAACTGTAATTTTGCGTCGGGGGCAACCCGTAAATAAGCCATTTTATTTGCAGTATAGTATGCAACTCAGCAAAATAGAAATAACAACATCATAATGCAACTATTTAAGGTATTTTCTTATTACAAATAATTAAAAAATCTAAATGAATATTAAAGTTCTCGTGAACCTAATTTTTGATAAATAACTACAAAAAATCACAATTTTTATAATAATGAAATAGAATATATTAGACGACCCAAAAGTCAACAATGTCGTAGACATTTTTTTGTTTCTCTGGAGGAGCCTCACTAGAAATAATAGCTACTTTCTCAACTACTACAAGCCCATAATTGGCATTTCTATGTCTACATTCTATATGCATGTGGTATATGACCAACTAGACTCAAGAAATCATGTAGCTCGAGTTTCTTCTAGGCCAAATTTGGCATTTGCAATATGAAACATTATATACACATAGAAAAACTTTGCCAAAGCCTAAAGTCAAGATAGATGATTTTTCATTTTTCAACACTCCTCTTAAAAATAAATCTATGTTGACTTGAACATGGATCTTGGAATTAATCCAAAATTGGCTCTATGCTTAATGAAGGATTTTTTGCTCAAAGGTTTGGTGAGCAAATTTGCAATACATGATGATGTGTTGATGTGCTCCAAATAGATTTCTCCTCCAATCTTCTCTCTCACAAAGTGATGTGCAACTTCGATATTTTTGCTCCTTGCATGAAATATTGGATTGTTGGCAATGGCTTGTGCTGAAATATTGTCACACATGATCAATGGTAGATCATCTTCCTTGAAAGTCTTTAGCTCCAAAAGCAACCTCTTGATCCAAAGCACTTCTTTTGTTGTAGTAGTAAGTGCCTTATATTCAACTTCACAAGATGAGAGTGATATGGTATCTTGTTTTTTAGAAAGCCAAGATATTAAATTTTCTCCAAGGTATATGACATATGCACTTGTAGATTTCCGATCCACTTTATCACTTGCAAAATCCGAGTCAGAATAGCCAACAATAGAAAGATCTTCACTTTTACATAACAAACCATAATCATAGGTTGAAGATATGTACCTAAGTACTCTTTTGGCCATTTTCCAATGATGAATAGTAGGATTTTGCATAACTTGGCTTAACTTATGAACACTAAAACTTACATCAGGCCTAGTTATGGTAAGCCAAATTAAGGAGCCTATAAGACTCCTAAAAAGAGTGATGTCCACAAAGGATCTTTCATCACCTTTATTAGGGTCTTTTACAATTTGCTCTAGAGGAGTATCAATACTCTTACAATCTAGCATATTAAAAAATTTTAACATTGAAAGAGCATACTTGGATTGACAAACAAAAGCTTTCTCATTATGGAAGTCAATCTCTAATCCCAAGATGTAATGAATTCTACCAAGGTCTTGCATATTGAATTCTCCTCCAAGTATACGTTAGTTTCTTCAACTAAATTGATACAACTTCTTATTAGAATAATATCATCAACATAAATTAGAAGAATGACAAAATCACTAGCATAGAACTTGAAATACAAGGAAGGATCATAGTCACTAAGATTAAATCCTAGTGAGATAAGGGAAGTATTAAGTCGAGAATACCACGATCTTGGTGCTTGCTTTAGTCCATAGAGACTTTTGAAGAGCAAGCAAACACTGGTCTTGTCTTGGATGAACCCAAGGAGTTGTTCCATATAAATTTCTTCTTCTAGATATCCATTTAAAAAAGCATTTGAGACATCTAGTTGGAAAACTTGCCATTTGAAAAAACAAGCAATGGAAATGATAATTCTAATTGATACCATCTTTGCAACAGGAGCAAAAGTCTCCTCATAATCAAGTCCATAAACTTGGACAAAGCCCTTTGCACAAAGTCTTGTCTTATACTTGCTGATTCTGCCATCTTGATTATATTTGACTCGAAACACCCATTTGCAACCAATAGTGTGCTTGTTGGATGGAAGATCCACAAGCTCCCATGTCTTGTTGGCAATGCATCATATTCCTCCTTCATGGCTAGAAACTATTCTTTTGAGTTGAGTGCATCATGACATCCTTTGGCTCTTCATGTGAAACAAAATATGCATAATTAGTAGAGTTGAGTTCCACTTGTTTGTCTTTATCTCCATATGAGAGCCTCTTAGGCTCGAATCTTTCTCTTAGTGATCTCCTTGGTGAAAAGACTCGAGGTGACTCCTCCTCAATTTTCGGCCCCATCCCTCCATGATAATCTTCAAGGGTGATGATAGGAGAATCTTTTTGAGAATCTTTGATTTCGGCCTCATCAGAGATGTATTTTTTATTCTCATGAAAAATAACATATCTACTCTCAATTGTAATTGAGGTAGAGGGAATATAAATTCTGTACGCCTTCTTGTTGGATGAGTGTCCAACCATGATCCCTTTGATTGAATTTGGATCATCTCTTTTCCTTGTTTCCAAGGGTACATGAACAAAGCAAGCACATCCAGTAACTCTAAGGTGATCAACCTTAGGTTTCTTCTTGAACAAGATTTCATATGGTGATCTTCCTGCAAGTGTATTGTGAGGTAATCTATTGCACAATTAATTGCTTCTCCCCAATATTCAATAGGCAAAGAAGATTCAATAGAAATTGCTTTATCACATTCACATAGAGATCAAATTTTCCTTTCGGCAACCCCATTTGGAGATGGGGAATAAGCACACTCTCTCTTTGAAAGAAAATTGTTTCTCAACATAAGTTTTGAAAACTAGGAAGTGTTCAAACACCATAGCTTTTGAAGAAAGAAGGTACAACCAAGTATATCTTGTAACATCATCAATGAAGGTAACAAAACAAGTAGCACCACCAATACTTTTTCAGGAAGAAAAACGAACATCCAAATGTATTAATTCCAAAGGATGAGAAGTCTTGATAGAAGACTTTTGATATGGCTTTTTATGTGCTTTTGCAATAGCACAAGCCTCACATGGCTTGATATCTTTGGAAAGTGATCTTGGTAGGCCAATAGCCTTATCATTCTTGATCATAGAAAGCATAGATTTGTAGTTGGGATGTCCCAACCTCCTATGCCATAACTCCTCCTTAGACATAAAAGCAGTTTCACAAAAAATTGCGTTCTCATAAGAATTTAACTTGAAGATTGTTCCCCACATGTGTGAAACTTGCTAGATTTTCATCACATTGGCCATGTAGATCACCTTCTTGTCATCTTCATATGCCAACAAAGAAGTGAAGTACTCTTTGTGAAAAGTCATGTGCGATCTTGCTCCACTATCAATCCACCATGGATCTAGATCTCCATCATTAGCAAGCATACATGAAGACATCACAAAAGCATCATCATTTGAATTTTGGACATCCAAACCATTTTCATCATGAGTAAGATTACCTTGCTTGTCTCCTTGATCTCTCTTCTTCTTGTAGCACTCACTTGCAAAGTGTCCTTTGATGCCACAATAGAAGCACTTGAGCTTTGATCTATCTTTCTTTTTTCCATTTGAAAAAGCCTTCCCTTGATCCTGCCCTTTAGAACACTTACTTTTGCTTTTGCCCTTGATGAACATAGCCTCCTCTCCACCTTGAGATGTTGATGAAGATCCACCTCTTGCTTGAAGCCTATATTCTTCATTGATTAATATCTCTTCAAGATAAATCAAACTTGGCAAAGTTCTTTGAATGGCAAGACTTTGTACAATGTTAGCACGAGCATCCAACAAACCATTAAGAATAACATGAACAAGCTCTCCTTCCTTAATGCTCTCATCAATGTAAGCTAACTCATCATTCAAAGACTTCACTCTTAAAACAAAAATAGTTGGACTTTCTTCATTATTTTGAAAACTTTGAAAGATTTGCCTTCTTAGATTCAACACTCTAGAAGTAGACTTGGATTCATAAAGCTTCTTTAATGAATCCCAGGCATCCTTTGATGAAGTACTCTTACCAACTTCCTTGAGAAGTTCATTGATAACATTCCACTTGATCATGTGTAGAGCTCTTTTGGCCCTCTTGTCATACCTCATTTGTTTTTGTTGTGTTGCTAGTCTGTTCTCCAAACCTACAACAATATCCAGAACATCATTCATCTCAAGAAGTGATTCCATCTTCACTTTTCACAATGGATAGTTGCTTGAGATAAGTCTATCATTGTCTTTTAACATGTATCCACTTGATGTAGCCATGTTGCAATGATCCTTCTCTTTCGACCTGTTCCAATGCACAAAGAACTCTTTTGAAATACAACAAATGTTTCCAAAAAGAAATCACAAAGATATGGAACCTCTCAATTCTCTTCTAGCACTTATATGTAGCAAATCAACACATAGAATGTAGAAATCTTGATCAACCTATGATCTATCCTCAATACAATGACTCTTGTCACTTCCTAAGATTGAAACACACTCTAATGAAGTTTAATAGCCTCACAAAATAGAGATCCAATCAAAATTAGGGTTTTGACAAAATCACAAAAAATTGAATATTTCAAATTCTACATGTAATTGCCTAAAACTTGATACAGAATCTTGTAGTCTCAGATGAGACCTTTCTAATGCATCCAAAATTTGCTATTTTCAGTAAGTGTGGTGTGAAATCAGAATTCATCAAGTTCAATAACCAAAAATGAGTTTTGATCTACAAAAGATCCAATCTACATATGCAAGAAACTCGATTTTTGGGTAGAAGTCAATCTAGCATGCTCTAGCATCGATATCTTCACTAAATCATTGATTGATGTGCTTGATCCTTTCATAACCTGCAACACAAGATCTGATACCATGTGAAGAATTTGGGATCAATCAATATCCAAATCCATAACTTGATCTTTGGTTATAAATAGATCAATTCTACTAATCTTGCCAATGTGGAAAAATCAACATCTACTTAAAGAAAGAGATGCAAACTCACTAAGAACTTGATCAAACGTCAAACATAAAATATGATGAAGGTTGTCCTTACAAAAATCATAAGCTATTGTATTTCACACGTGTGGATCCGAAAAAAGCATAAAATAAGCATTCTACACACAAGATTGCAAGATATCACCAATATAGTGCACCAATGGATAGATGAACCCAAGAGAACCATGTATAAGCATGAGAGAGAGAGAGAGAGAGAGAGAGAGAGAGAGAGAGAGAGAGAGAGAGAGAGAGAGAGAGAGAGAGAGAGAGAGAGAGAGAGTGAGAGAGAGAGAGAATGTCTCTTCTTCCCATGAGTTACATCCTTTTATAGCAGGCCCAATACCTAACTTTAAACTTTGGTTTCCCTCCATAATGAAAAACCCTACTATTTTGTGACTAGATTCAATGTCTCCACCACTCGAATTGAATCTATTAAAAACTCGTGTTCTATAGTTTCCCACACTTTCCAAAAGTGTTTATTCAAATTCTTTTAGACTAATATAACTTTGAAAAGTCAAACCCTTAGTCAAATATGAAAATTGGCCTCTATTGCCAAATATACAAATATGACCAAAATAGCAAAACTAGTTAAAATTTCTCACAAATAGCGTAGCCTTGTCATCCTATCACTATCTGATTTGGAAGTTGTTGAATATTTGCAAGACTCTGAGTATAAAATTTATTTATTTTTTCTTAAAGATGAAATTTATGTTGATGATTATGTTGTTTAGATTCTAAATATTGATTTATCGCAAATGCCTTTGAATGTGTCTTTAAATAACCCCTTAAGTGTTAATTCACCTGAAGGTAGAATATTTAACAAACTTAGACAAGATTTTAGCGACTTATTTTCTGAAAAACTACCTGATGGCCTACCTCTCCAGATGAGTGTCGACCATCAAATAGAGCTAATTCTCAATACCGTATATCTTTTTCCATATTGGATTAGTGCTAAGGAAGATGAAACAAAAGAATCTTTTGTGTTGTTCTAGCCACGACCAGTAGGCGCCTACAGTCAACGACTGCCATCGTTGGAAAAAAAATTAGGATGGCCATGTTGTCAACGATTGTCCATTGTTAGAAAAGAGCTACATAGTTGAAAACAGAGGTATGCTAAAAGTGACATGCAAGGCATGCACAAATTGTATTGGACACATGCATAGTGATTTGAACAATTTTAGTTTAGAATTTGACACTTGGTTAAAGTAGGTAGAAATGCATGCATGTAAAGTGACAAATGTCACTATTTTGCTAGTTATCACTTTTAGATGTGGATGAAAGTAGAAGAGAGATGCTTCTACCTCGAGCTACTCCAATCTCCATAAATATGTGTAAGCTCTCTCATAATTTTTAATGAAGAACCAAGCTTTGAAACTATTCCATGTCAACTTGGATCTATCATATTGTATGCTTGAATTTTACTCTCTCTTTCTCTCTCTAACTCGAGTAGAAGGTTATGCTAATGCATTAAATTCTTATACTTCTTCTCTTTTGATATTGAAAGCAATCATTCTTTGATTATTAGCATGCTAGATTGTGCTTTGGTCATAAATTCTAGAGCTAGATGTTGATACTCAATCTATAATTAGATTATGTGCTAAACACAAAGCTTAACAAGATCATTCACACTTTAGGATTGTTCCCCACACGTGTGAAACTTGCTAGATTTTCATCATGGTATCAGAGCCAAATTAAGCTTTGCATGCTATTATCATTAATTGTACAAGAATTTGTGAGCTCAATTCAAGCACGAATGTAGTTTTTCAATTTTCTTTACCTTTTCTTGAAACATGTTTGGATCAAAGAGGATAGAATCAAGATTTTCATATCAGAATTAACATTGTATAGAATTCTGGTATTCCGCACATGTGAAAATCAGGGATTTTCAAACCTCTTTATTTTCATCATCTTAGGTCCAAAGATATTATTGTTATAGCTTGATGGAAAGCTAATAAGGAGTACTTTCCATTGCAATTGATCTCAAATCAATTTGATGTGTCTATCAAGATTTATAGGCTCTTAAAGAGGGTAGGGAGAGCTCCAAAATTTGAGTGACCACTTTGATCCAATTTTGCTTGATTCACAATCCATTGTTTTGAGTAATCAATACAAGAAACTTGAGATCAAGAGATAGTTTTGAGTTATTAAACACATTGAGCTTTCTTTGAATCAATAGTGTTGTCTTTTTAGGCATTTCACACATGCCAAAAGTAGAACCAAAACTTGTTTTTACCCTTATTTCACTTTGAGAGGTTGATCTAGTTTATCTTGTTTTGGTGGAATATTTGAGATCTATCTCAAATTTAGTTGCTCACCCTTGACAATTCCTATAGCAACATCTAGTTTGTTTGGAACAAGCTCAAACATATAGTTGTCCATTAACAAGAATATTCTTCACAATTATGGCATCTGTGGGAGGATTTCTCCTAGAAGCAAGTGAAAGACTAAGTACCTCCAATTATTCAATATGGAAGGTTAGGATGGAGTCTATTCTTATACTCCAGGATGTTATGGACATAGTACTTGTTTGTATTGAGGAGGAGCCTCAAGCACAACTTGAAATACCAAAGTTTAGGAAGAGAGCTAGGATGGCTCTACACTTCATTAAAATGAATGTCTATTTTTAGAAAATCAGATTTTTCATAGTTATCAAAGAAGTGAGGAGAGTGTATCAAAGTATGTTCTAAGAGTAAAAGATCTTCATAGGGAGCTTGCTTGTGTTGGTGTCACAATCAATCAAGATGAGCTAGTACAAGTCATTCTTAATGGCTTTAAAGAAGACTATGATAATCTTGTTCAATCCTTTGCCATAAAGGAGGAGTTGCCCAATTTGGAGACTCTTCAAAAAATTCTCATCTCTGAAGAAGCAAGGAAAAGTTACAAACTTTCAAGGATGAACAAACTCGAGCATATTGGGAGTGACAAAGCTCTCTTTGTCGAGGACAAGCATAAAGGGAGGAGCAAGAACCAGTTTTCTCAAGCCTTCATCAAAGACAAAGCAAAGGACAAGAGCAAAGATGGAGAAGAGGATGACTCAACTCATCCTTCTACTTCCAAGACAAAGAAGAAAAAAGTCAAGTGTTTCTTTTGTGGCTAGAAGGGGCACTATGCCTCTAATTGCTTCAAAAAGAAAAAACAACTCAAACAAGCAAATCTATCTAATGATAAAGAAGAAGACTTTATTAAAAGTGAAGGAGAAGGATCCCTCATGGTGTCAAACTTTTCTTCAGCACCCTTCAAGAAAGATGGAGCATGGTACATCGATAGTGGTGCCTCATCACACATGTGTTGTTTTAAGGAGTATTTTGACTCTATTGCACCTTATGAAGGACTTAAAAGATCTATTTATACTGCAAATGATCATGAATGCTCGATTGAAGGAATTGGCAATATTCCTCTAAAGCTTACTTCTTCTAAAGTTCTATCACTTTCCAATGTTCTTTTTGTTCCTAAGCTTACAAAGAACTTGATAAGTGTTGGAAAGTGGCCTGATTGTGGTTGTGATGTGAAATTTAATGCCAATACTTGCTTTATTAAGAAAGGTGATGAGATCCTAGTTCATGGATCTAGATATAACTGTCAATACAACATATTCTTGAACTAAGACATTTACAAAATCTCCTATGTTGCCAACTTTTCCGCTAGTGAGAGGTTGTGGTTTCTTTGATAGAGAAATGATAGATTCATCATTATCTGTATAGGTATAGCTACTTATAACAACCAATATGGCCCTATTCTACAACTATGTCCTAAAATGGCAACTTTTAGGTACTTAACCAAAAATCTAGAAATCATGGTCCAAATTCAATGTACCAAAATTAACCAATAAGAATGGGTCCTAACATCCACTTATGTACTTTTGAAAAATAATAATAACATTATTTAGAGCCTTATTGACAAATATGAAACTAACTCTAAGTTGAACTTTCATTTTGGCCTCCAAAAATGCCAAATAAAATGTCGAGACTAACTGACAATTTTTCACACTCCCTCTTCAACTAGCTTTAGCATAGATTTAACTATACTACTTTGATCCAAGTTTAGAATGATCTCCATCCTAAGTATAGACCTCCTTTCTATGGTTTTAAAGTAACTTCCATAATTGATATAGAGAATAGTGTCCTCATTGGATGCTTCACTATTTCTTACATCAATTTTACATGTCAAGAAGTAACTAGAACATTAAGAACCAAATAGAATGTAAATGATGTGATTTCTACCTCATGGCTTTGGCACTTTCACATAAAGTCCTATTCTTCCTCTCGGCCAGTCCATTTTGTTGTGGGGTCCTTGGTGTTGTATACTCCCTCTTGATTCCATGCTCATCACAAAAGGCCTTGAACTTGGTAGATATGTACTCTCCACCATTGTCACTCCTTAAGCACTTGATCCTTGTGGAAAATTGGTTCTCCCTTGCATTCTTGAACTTAACAAAAACATCATACACTTCATCCTTGTTCTTTAGTAGATAGATCCAACAAAATCTACTAAAATCATCAACAAAAGTTACATATATCTCAGTTCCACTATTGCTAATTGTAATAATTCCATGAACATCTGAATGTACAACTTGAAAAGGCTTTATAGATCTAGCATAAGGTAGTCAATGTGAAGACTCACAAACATGATTGATTTTAAGGAACTTGGAAGACCAATGACAACTTGCTTTCTAGTCATTACCTCCAATGACTTGAAGTTGAGGTGTCTCATCCTTTTGTGCCAAACCTCTTGAATAAGTATTTGCTCTCTTGCAACACATCCAACTTGGTTAGCAATAACACAAGCATCTATCTTGAACAAGTTCCCTTGTCTTTTACCTTTTGCAATCAAGATATCCTTCCTTTTGATCATACAAGCATTTCCATCAAACTCAAATTTGAGGCCTTTACTTAGCAATTGACTCACACTAAGTAAATTCTTGGTAATAGATGGAATGAAAAAACATCCTCCAAATGAACATTCCTATTTGTAGAGAGAATGTGTGTAGAATTTCCAATCTAGATCTTGATTTTTTATGTCCAGCTTGCATTCAATAGTTAATCAATCAATCTATCCCTCTTGTGAGTCATTATTAGGATAATTTAAGGTCCAAAGTATTTTACTTGACATAGTATCAAAGCGAGGTACAAGAGGTAGTCATTGATCATTCGTACAATCCAAAATTAGCAAGTTTTAGGAGCCAAAAGCTAGAGAAATCTATTGAAAGGGTGGAGATTTGTGGATCAAACATGATATGGGTTAGTTTCCATACTATTCACATGTGTGGGCAACTCTGAACCTCAAATAATTTTCATTTTTTCATTAGATCCAAAACACAGTGATTGATCTTGATGAGTTTTTTGGTGCTAGGTCTAGGGAAAGCATCAATGTTTGTATGCCATTGATTGGATTTGACTTTGTGTCATTATTATAATTGATTAATGCTGGGATCAAGCCCTCTAGAAGTGATTTACATGTCTTGAGAAACCATCAAGAGGAAGGAGCAAGTTTTTAGCCATTTTTTGTCCAAAAATTGTCAAGATTGACTTGATTTGATTGATCTTGATAGATCTCATCTTATCTTCACTCCATCCTTGTGAGGGAGTGTTAGAACCATGGCTGTAAGTCCATTGAGAGGGCTAGAGGCCAAATTTGAGATAATCAGGACAAGAGAGACCTTTGAGTTTCTAGGTTCAAATCAAAATCAATTTTTTGAGCATTTGTTTGTAGAATTCATTGGGAAGATAGGAACGTTTGGAGCTTTCCTTCTAGAGCCTGGTAAAATATGAAACTCTACAAACTACTCCATATGGAAAGTGAGAATGGAGTCACTATTGGTACTCCAAGATCTCTATGAATTTGTGCTTGAAGAAGAAGGTGAACCTCTTGGTGCACAAGAGTTGATTAGATACAAGAAGAAATCTAGGCTAGCACTTCATTGCATTAAAATGAATGCTAGCAATGACCTTTTAAAGGATGTATCTTCTTGCACATCGGCCAAAGATGCATGAGATTCATTAAAATCCATTTATATATCCAATAACACTTCTAGAGTACTCATGATTAGAAATCAAATTTTGCAAAGCATGAGGAGGCCCACATAGATCTATGTGGATCAAATTCAAGATATTCTTTGCCCTCGTAACACCACCATGAGGAAAATGCACACGATTATGTGCTTAGAATCAAGTGTCTCAACAGAGAGCTAGCCTCTATTGGAGATCAGTTTTGAAAATTAGATCCAAAACATACTTAATGGATCTCTAAGATCTTGACCAAATTTGGATGCACATCTAGATTTAGCTACATCAATTTTAGCATACTAAAATGGCATAAATCACTAAGATCTGATCATAAGCATTAAAGTACAGTAATGTATTGTCTTTCTCTATACACAACATCAACTATTGTCCTTCACATGTGTGAAAGCAAGATCAATCATAAAATTGACATTCTACACACTAGAAATCAAGATAACTTGAGAAATATGAAAGAGATGCTCTATTCCCAAGATATAATGCAAAAGACCAAGATCATGCACATCAAACTCTTTTTAAATGCAATCTTGATATCATCAATATCTTGATTGTTGTCTCCACTCAAAATGATATCATCCACATAGATTAGAAGAATGGTAACATAATTTCCCACAAATCTATAGTAAAGTGAGAGATCATACTCACTCATCTTGAAATTTTGAGAAAGTAGAAAGATGTTAAAGCTTAGCATACCAAATCCTTGATGCTTGCCTAAATTCATACAAGCTTTTTTGTAGAAAACACACATGATTAGGGTTGCCATGTGAAATATAGCCCTTGGGTTGCTCCATAGACATTTCCTCCTCAAGATCACCATTCAAGAATGCATTTGTGATATCCAATTGCCATAGATCCTATAAGGGAAGGTCCTTAGGTCCTGCTTACAATTCCTAAACACAAAAGGATAACACACTGTGGAGAAACCACCCAACCAAGTAGAAGCATCCAATCAATCTCTAGAAGCCTCACCCCCAAGCCAAGGAACAAGAAACATGAATGTAGAGTGAGAGCTTGGCAATGAATCAAGAACCATGATGAGGAGTAGGGCGAGTTTGGACCTCTTATATAGAGCCAAAAGCATCTTGGACACATAGCCATGCATAGCCCTATGTTCACTATACATAGATTCACCTAGAATAGAGTCCTATGCATGGACCAACTATTCATAGAATTGCTATTGATAACTCTACACATGCATACACTGTCCCATACCTTGTCTAAACTCCATTTAGTGTTTTCTGGGCCTCACAAGGATATTAGTTACTTTCGGGTCACGTCCAGTATGACGTGGCATAACTAACAGCTTGTTTCACTGGAGTACCGTGTATCCAAGAGTAGGAGTATATTGTATCCTATGTACTAGTCATGGACATAACATTCTTCCCTCCTTAAACTATTTCTATCCTTAGAAACTAAAATTCGGGAAATTCTTCTTTATGCTATCAACTCTCTCCCATGAATTATCATCCTCGCTACAACCCTTCCACTGAATTAGGCACTCAGAGATAGAACGATTTTTCATTTGTTTATCTCTGGTTCTGAGCACTTTCTCAGGTTCCAAAGGTACACTAAGCGACCAATCTTCCAAATGGGATAAATCTTCATCCGATCCAACTGTATCACCATCTTGTAAACTTAGTTTCAAATGACTTACATAAAATACTGGGTGTGCAGTCGATTTTTCTTGAAGATCGAGTTCATACGCCAAAGAACCAATTTTACGTACAATTCTGAAAGGTCCACAATAACGGGTAGACAGCTTATAATGCTTCCATGTACGTAATATTTTAGAATCTTTTGGAGATCTCTTAGGATCGGTATAGTGTTTAGCTCTATCCTGAGCACTTCAGATACTATCCTTAGCCACTTGCAACATTTCTTGCATATCATGCAAAAAATCAGCAACCTTCTGGATCTTAACAGACTTCGTCTCAACATTTACTGGAGATCTAGGTTGAAAACTGTACATAAGCATAAAAGGACTGTAACCTGTAGCAGGATGCTTTCTACTATTATATGCGAACTCAATCAGTAGGAGATAATCTTTCCAATGAGATTGAAACATACGTCCTCAAAATATCTTCCATATTTTGATTAGTCCTTTCTGTCTAGCCATCTGATTCAAGATGATCAGAAGAACTTAAACTCAAAGAAGTTTCCAGTTTATGGAATATTGCTGACCAAAAGTGACTTGTGAACTTAGGATCTCTATCATTAACAATGTCGCTTGGCAGACCATACAACCGAAATAATCTTTCAGCAAAGATCTGGGCTAAATCAGAAGCCTTTATAGTTGACTTGACTGGTATGAATGCAGCTAACTTAGTTAACCAATCCACTACAACCCAAATAGAATCATTTTGTCATTAGATTTTTGGAAGTCCAACTACAAAATCCATAGATATGCTTTCCCATTTCTTATCTGGGATATCTAACGGATGCAACAAACCACCAACCTTATGGCGTTCAGCCTTTGTTAGCTGACAGGACTTGCATTTAACAACACATGACTCGAGATATGGCTTGAGCTTTGGCCAATAAAATTCTCTCTTAACCATGTCCAAAGTCCTGTGTATACTGGGATGTCTTGCACAGGGTATGTCATGACATTCATCATCATTGCGTATGCAAACTTTTCCATTCTGAAATAGTAATCCATCTCAAATGGTGAACTATTCTACAATCTTCTTATCTTTCTTAGTTAGTTGAGTTCCATGTGTTTTTGACTCAACACTATCCACATTTCTTTCGGTCTGAACAATGTTCCAAATGTGACCAAAATGAGAATCTGATTCATATTTTTCTCTCAGCGAAAAATAGATATATTCGTAGAAATCTGGGTGAATGACAACTCATTCAATTCATCGATCCGACTAAGAGCATCTGCAACTTGATTAGAGCTGTCTCTTATGTAACGGATTTTATGATCGAATTCTTGCATCAATTCTATGAAAAATCCAGCAACTTCACACATGTGGGGAACCACAACAAATGTGTGAATGATCTCGACCATGCTTTGTGATGGCACACAGATCACCTGTAGAGCAATCCCGCAATCTACCATAAGATCTGAGGCTAGAGCACAATCTCGAATACTACAGATCAAAGCAAAACTAATTCCTCACAAATAGAGAGAATACATAACCAAAATAATGTATGAAGAAGACCTTCTACTCGAGTTATAGAGAGAATATCAAAACAAGCAAAATAGTATGAGATCCAATTTTGACATTATGACATTACCAAAGCTTGATTCATCATTAGATATGAATGAGAATGATATGTACATATATAGGAGAGCCAAAATTCATGGTACTCCTTGCATTCAATGCATTCCCTACACCTAATCAGGTGTAAATTATTACCATATTGACACCTAACAACTTGCATGCTGAAATTGCACCTAACTCCTACCTACTTTGTCCAAATGTCAAATTCTCAACTATGAACCTACAAAACTACATGCATGTGTCAAATAGTGTTTGCATGTATTGCATGTGACTTCCCTAGATGACTTGGACATGTGTAGAACATGTATACCGACTTGCATGTTGCATGTGCATGTTGCATGCATGCACTCTAACTGATTTTGCATGTCATCTAGTTTTATGCATGTCATCAAATCTAGATCTACCTAACTCAAACTTGCCCTAATCTATAAGGTCATGTGCTCAATTCACATACCTTTAGTATATATAATAGAACAAAGTGAAATATGACCATCTAGACATTGTGCATGTCATGTAGCTCAAATCTGTACATGCTAGAGAATGATATTTACAGCTTGTATATGCACAATCAAGATAATTTTCCTCATCAACCCCTATAGACAAGTTGGATGGCTTTTTATTCTTCACACTCCTCCTAAAAAGTTATCAACTTGGCTTGATCACTTGAACTTGAAAATCCTCCAAGGTTGGTCGAATTGTTGATGAAGAAACTTTTCGTGTGTGTGGATTTTTTGCTTTGGATTTGAATTGAAGATGATCAAAGAATCCACATGCATGAAGTTGGCTGCAACAAAATCTGAAAAATCCGAGGCCTCCAAGCCTCATAATGACCACAAAGATCAAATAGATCAAGATTATACTTTGAGCAATATTCAAGATTAAGCACACAAGCTTCATCAGTCCAATCACTATGAACTCTATCCCACACAAGCTACATCAGTCCAATCACTATGAACTCTATCCAAAATGGGTCTAATCTTGAAACTATACTCTAACTTGACCAAATTGAGGCTAAATACTTTCTTGAGGCTCAAAAAAGATCTAAACTACTCATGCATATCAGAATCATTCTGAGAAACCACATGCATACATTCCATGCAAGCACAGTACCTCAAAATAGGAGATTGTCATGCATGCAATCAGAACAATTGGAAATTTTACCAATTTTGCTCACAAAACTGCAAAACTTCAGATGCTCATATCTTTGGCTACAGGACACCAAATTGGGTGCTGTAAAGCTCAGTACAGAGGGAGATCTAGTGGACAAGACACTTGCCATGTCAGCCTACGTACAACCAACCAATTGATAATCTTGTTGGATTTTGAATTCTACCCTCCATTTTGTGCCAAAATCATGGAAAACAAGCCAAATTTGGCCGCAAAAGAGCCTAGATTCCAAATACATGAGAAGATCCAACATGCAAACTGAATTTCAACTACTTCAAAGTAAATTAACTTGCTTGAGGTTTTAGATCCTTCACTAGTTTTGAGCTACACATGCTAAAACTCCAAAAAAAGACACCAAAATTGATTTCCTAGCACAATTCTCCATAAACCCTAATGAATTTGAGAGAGATATGGAACATGCAAATTGAATTTAGGAAGATCCACCAACTTGCAACCTTTCTCCTCTCCTTGGATGAGAATACTAGTTGAATACCACCAAGCTCCAATGAAAATCACCACCTCTCCAAGCTTGTAAGCCTTGCTCTGATACCACTATAAGGGAAGCTCCTTAGATCCTGCTTACAATTCCTAAACACAAAAGGATAACACACTGTGGAAAAACCACTAGACCAAGTAGAAGCATCCAATTAATCTCTAGAAGCCAAGGAACAAGAAGCGTGAATGTAGAGTGAGAGCCTGGCAATGAATCAAGAACCACAATGAGGAGTAGGACGAGTTCGGACCTCTTATATAGAGCCAAAAGCATCCTGGGCCCATAGCCATGCATAGCCCTATGTTCCCTATACATAGATTCACCTAGAATAGAGTCCTATGCACGGACCAACTATTCATAGAATTGCTATTGATAACTCTACACATTCATACACTGTCTCATACCTTGTCTAAACTCCATTTAGTGTGTTCTGGGCCTCACAAGGATATTAGTTGCTTTCGGGTCACGTCCAATATGATGTGGCATAACTAACAGCTTGTTTCACTGGAGTACCGTGTATCTAGGAGTATATTGTATCCTATGTACTGGTCATGGACATAACAGATCCCATCCAAAAAGTGTCGTAAGAGATATGATGACCCGAATGCTTACCATCTTTGCCACGGGTGCAAAGGTCTCATCATAGGCAATTCCATACTCTTGAGCATATCCTTTTGCCACCAACCTTGCTTTGTACTTGTTGATTGATCCATCTTTTTTCGTTTTCACTTTGAGATCCACTTGCATACAATAGCCTTCTTGTCCTTTGGAAGTTTCACTAATCTCCATGTGTCATTCTTCATAAGAGCTTGATACTCAAGATCCATTGCTTGGATCCACGCCTTTTTTTGTCTTGATTCATCTACAAATATAGGTTCATCAAAAGATATTAGGAAAGCATAGTTTGTACCACCAACAACTTGCTTGCCTTTTTCATTATAAGTGAGTCTCAAAGGTTGTTGCCTTTTTCTTGATGTACTCCTTGACTTCTCATTTGAAGTAGGCTCTTTAACATCAACAATTAAAATATCATCAATGTCATTGCCATCAAGAATATTAGATCCAATGTCCACACCACCACTCGAAGAAACTTTTGGAAAGTTTCTCTCATAAAAAATGGCATCTCTTCCAATGACCACTTTCTTGGTTGAAGGAATAAAAACTTTGTAAGCCTTGCTCACCTCACTATAACCAACAAATATACCTTTCTTTGAAGATGGATCCTCCATTGTCTTATTATCAAGAGTTATGTTGATATAGCAAATGCATCCAAAAGCTTTGAAAAACGTGACACTCGGCCTTATACCAAAAAAGACCTCAAAAGGGGTTTTTCCATCGAATACCACCCTCGGTCGTCTATTGCATAGAAAATTAGCACACAACAAAGCTTGATCCCAAAATGATTTAGGAAGATTTGAACCTAAATTCATGGATTTGGCTCCTTCACATAAGGTTCTATTCTTTCTCTCGGTCACTCCATTTTGTTATGGTGTCCTTGGGCTTGTGTATTTCCTCTTGATCCCATTTGCATCCCAAAATGCTTTGAACTTGGTAGAAATGTACTTACCACCATTGTCACTCCTCAAGCACTTGATCTTTGTAGAAAATTGGACCTCCCTTGCAATCTTGAACTTGAAGACATCAAACGCCTCATCTCTGCTCTTTGGTAGATACACCCAACAAAATCTACTAACACCATCAATAATGGTCCAATCATTGTAAGAGGTAATTTGAGAATGGTCCAGTCATTTTAACAGGTGGTTTGAGAGTGGCCCAATTATTGAGCTATTTTTCCATCCATCTTTGATCTTGAGCCATTCTATGAGAGTGAAAAACCTTGCATTTGACGCTTAGGTGAGAGTAGCTCCAACACTTTTGCAATTAGCTCACTAAGCCAAATTATGACAAATCCTGGCACGATTCATTGGAAGGCTCTAATTCGAGTCATGAGATACATTTGAGCCACAAAAGACTTGTGCATTTGCTATGGAGAAGTTGACAATGACAAACTCCACCAACTCAATGGATATTTAGATGCCAGTTGGGGAGGAGATATATATACTCATAAATCCATATCTGGATTTACATAAATCCACATCTGGATTTACATCATTTGTAAAAGATGGTCCTATCTCTTAGAACAATTGTAAACAAAGTCAAAGTCAATGGTCAATTTGATATCTCTTTGGAGCATAGTTGACCAGTTTTACCAGGTCAAACTAGTCACCCACGTTCCAAAGTGATATCAAGTTGGCCATTGACTGACCACCCAAAACTTTGACTAAGAAAATTTTTGTAAGCCCAAAACTAGGTCATGTTGAGTGTTGTTGGAAAGCTCTCGTGGAGGGCTCTCTAATGCTTCTTGGTTTCCAAGGGGAGGCTCGAACTTGCGACCAAAGAAACTTTGGATGGCAACCTAACCAACAAAGCCAATCCCATTGGGTTAGGGCTCTCTAATGGCACAATAATCATCTCAGTCTGACCTATTGTTCAAAAGCTATGATTTTTTTATAGCCACAGACTATACTATACACATAATACTTAACCATCGAATATTGTGTGGAAAAGACTACGGGCAGAAAAAGATTTTATTTTTGTATTTTACATTGCTAGAAATGTTTCATCCTACATGACAATTCTTATAGGGCCCTATTCAAGGCCAAGTTTTCTCTAATGGATTTCACTCTAGGAGTACACACATCGAAATCCAGTTTCACTATGACAGGGGTAAGATTCTCGATAGAGAGATAAGCTTAACGTACTGTGGAACGCAAGATATGATAGCAAATTTTTTTACGAAGGCACTAAGTGTTGATGCACACATGCATTCCTAAGTCCAAGGATCGAAGGCATTCATAGATCCACATTGGGAGGGGGGTTTTGGATTTATTCCTCTACTCTCCTAAATTCCATGCTAGTCTCGATCCATTTATGTTGCTGCATATTCATGTGTGTTTTTTACAAAAGAGCTTATATGGCCTTAAGCAAGCACCAAGGAGTTGGTATGCTAAGCTTAGCACTTTTTTACTCTCTCAAGGCTTTGTTATGAGTGAGTATGATCATTCACTCTATTATAGGATTGCTGGAAATGATGTTGCCATTTTGCTAATCTATGTGTATGATATGATCTTGATTGGTGGAGACAATCAAGATGTGGATGATATCAAGAGTGCTCTCAAGAAGGATTTTGAGGTGCATGATCTTGGTCACTTGCATTACATTCTAGGAATAGAAGTAATTAGATCTTCTCAATCTAATTTCATTTTTCAAGAGAAGTATGCTAATTCTATTCTAGAAAAATTTCATATGGTAGATGCAAAATCTTGTGATACACCAGTGGAATTTCATGTAAAGCTAACTATAAGAGGTAATGAAAAATCCTTCAATGACATTACTCTCCATAGGAAGCTAATTGGTTCACTCATCTATCTAACCATTACAAGACCATATCTAAGCTATTGTGTTGGGAGATTAAGCCAATTCATGCAAGATCCTAGTGAAGAACATTGGAAGCTAGGAAAATGAGTTTTGAGGTACATCAATGGAACTCAAGATTTTGGCATATTGCATGAGGGATCATCACGTAACTTGTTTGGGTTTTCAGATTCGGTCTTTGCTAGAGATATAATGGATAGGAAATCCACAGTGCTCATTGTATTTTCATAGGTGATGGAGCTATGTCATGGATATCGAAGAAACAAGCCACTATCTCATTGTCATCTAGTGAAGCTCAGGTTGCAGAAAGTTTTGAAGTAGTTGATATTGGGAATTTGTGAAAATCCCCTTGCCATGACTCGAGCTTTCCTTCTATCGATACTGCCATCTACTTTGTATTTTATCCTCAATATCCATTTCCAGTCGATTATCTTTCTATTTGCTGGCAGCTTGGTGACATTCCTTGTAAGTCCTACACACAAGATACCATCTAAGCATGCCAATACAAGCAACCAACAAGGGAACAGATGTAGGAAAAGTAGTAATTATTCTTCCACAGAGAAAATGATGTAAGTTCAAATAAATCAAACTAATATCAGTGTCTTCAACTGCAATGTACTAATAGAACAATATTTGTTTTGATTGAATATGCATGCTGAAATTATATGTGGAAGTATTAGACTGTATGCGGAAGTATGAGACAACAGACAATTCAGACAATAAGAAACTATTGACCAAAATTGAATTTTTATAATTTTGAATTTGATTCATCAATATACATTTCTTGCTGTCTTATCTTGTTGTTGTGTCTCTAATTGAGTTGTTAGTTTCAACAAGTAGTGCATATGTATTTATATCGCTACAAAACAGGTCTTTTGGCCTTTTAATATTGTAACAGTAGAAATCTAATCGTTTAAGACGATTGATATTCAAATAGACGCTGGCTTGAAGAAGACACTGTCTCACGAATCTTTCGTAAATCTTTTGTGTTGGTCACGAATAGAAAAGGTTCGAGTTTGCATCTATTTCTTTCTCATCCTTTGTCAAGTAAACTGCATGCCTTGTTGGTAGAATAAAGATCTATCTAATCAATTGTTCTACAGCTCCCTCTCAAAGTGGCAGTTGGATTAACCCCAATCTTGCTCGGTACTTCTCAGAAAAGGTTTTACTTAGTGGGTTTGTAAAGATATCAGCTGTCATTTCCTCTGTGGGTATGAAGACTACCTTTAGTATTTTCTTCTCGACTAAGGCCTGAATCACATGATACTTGATAGCTATGTGCTTCATTTTCGAGTGAAATACAGGATCTTTCGTAAGATAGATTGCTGAAGTGTTATCCATTAACAAGACATAAGGTTCATAACTAGATTCATCAAATCCTTCCAATATCTGTTTAATCTAGATCAGCTCATTTGCCATCTTGGCTGTTGCTACATATTCTACTTCACAGGAAGATTGAGCTACAGCTGTTTGCTTCTTGCTAATCCAGAGTATGGTAGTGCCAGATGCTAGAGTACAACCTCCTGAAATACTTTTGCTATCATCCTTCATGGAGGCCCAGCTTGCGTCACTGTATGATTCAATGTGAAATCTAGTTTTCTTTAAATAACACAATCCATAGTCTTTCATTTTCTGGAGATATTGTAGTACTCTCTTTGCCAACTTCCAATGTAAAGATCTTGGGTTCTAATTATATTGGCTCAGCTTGTATACTGCAAACACTATATCAGGTCTGATGTTGTCTACTAGATATAACAATGATCCAATCAACCTACGATAGGGTGTTTTGGCCATTCGTTCTTCTTCCTCGAGAGTCTGCGGACAATATGCCTTGCTCAGTATTGTTCCAAGTATCATGGGAGTATGCACACCTTTGCATTCGAACATGTTGAAGTCTTCAATGATCTTTTGAGTGTACTTTTGTTGGTGAAGATACAACTTACCACCTTCAAGTCTCTCACGATCTGCAAGCCTAGATAGATTTTAGCGTCTCCTAGGTCAGCGATCTCAAATATTTTAGAAATGTCTCTTTTGACATCTGAAATTAACTTATCTCTTCTCGAGAAGATAAGTATATCATCAACATAAACAACTAAAATGATTATTTCTTTTTGGACATATTTGATATAGACAATTGATTCAGCAAATAGAGGTTTTATGCCTATAGAACGTAGTGCTTCGTCCTTATTTCTATACCATTGTCTTGCTGTCTGTTTGAGACCATAAATTTTTTTATTTATGTGACATCCATATTCTGGATATTCTTGGCTTACAAAACCAGGTGGTTGGTCTATGAATAAGTCCTCTTCTAATTCTGCGTGCAGAAAAGCAATTTTCTCATCCACAATATGGATTTTCAGATCATGAGCCATTGCATATGCAAATAACAAGCGAATTGATGTATGTTTGACTACCGATGAAAAAGTATCAGTGTAGTCGATCTCAAACTTCTGTGAAAATCCTTTAGCAACCAACCTTGCCTTGTATCTGATGTTTTCTCCATCATGACCTGTTTTGATCTTATAGATCCACTTTCCGCTTGATTGGTTTTCTGCCATCGAGTATAGGTGCAAGTGTCTATACATTGTTCTTGTACATGGATGACATTTCATCCTCCATTACCTGAATCCATTACAGCTTTCTCGAATGTTTGAGGTTCATCAGAGAATCCACAAAATTTGATGGTCGTATTAAAAACATCTTGTCCATATCTTTCTGGTGGTTTTCGTTGTCTGTTTGATTTTCTTACATGTGGTTTCGAGTTTGATTCTGCAGGTTTTGAGTTCAATTCTGATTCGAGCTTTTCTGCTGGAATTCGAGTTGGCAATTCGAGTCTGTCAGGCACTCGATCTTGACCTCCCTCTGAATCTGATAACTCTCTTTCATCTTCTGCTTGCTTTTCTTCTATTGTCGTTGGCAGCTCATAATAATTTTTGAGAATTTCATAGCCGACTAGATCACTGTCTGCTATGTATTTTTCTCATCAAATTTAACATCTCGAACAAGTTTTATGTTGCCAGTTTTGGGTACATAAACACGATAATATGATGAATGTAATTCAAATCCTACCAGAAAATCTTGTTTTGTCTTTTCATCGAGTTTCTTTCTCAGCTTATCTGGTATGTGCATATACACTACGTCCAAATGTTCAAACATGTGCAAGATTTGGCTTTGACTTCCACCATATCTCATGAGGAGTTTTATCCGGTATTCAAGATTTCAGAATACGATTCTAAAGATAATTTGATGTAGCCATTGCTTCTGCCCACAACTGTTTTGGTGCCTTCGCATGAGCCATCATACACCTTGCAGCTTCCATTAGTGTATGATTCCTTTGTTTAGCTATTCCATTGTGCTGAGGTGTGTAAGATGCAGTCTTTGTGTGCATAATATCTTGATCAGTACAGTAAGCTTTGAATTCGTTGAAAATGTACTCACCTCCATGATCTTTGCGAATTTGCTTCAGTCTACTGCCTGTCTGCTACTCAACCCAACTCCTATACTCAACGAATTTCTCGAAAGCTTCGAATTTGGTACGAATAAAGTATACTACAACAAACTTGCTGAAGTCATCAATAAACGTAATGAAGTACTTTGCATCACCCAGCGACAATACTCCGAATGGTCCACAAATATCTGAATGCACAATTTCAAGTACCTTAGTTACTTTATAAACTTCCTTACTAAAAGGTGTTCTAGTCATCTTGCCTTTTAAGATAGGATTCGTAGGTGGTTCGAATATTTCTACTTTTGATTTCGACTCCTTGAATTCTCTAACTTTTATTGGCTTGGTACAAGGCTTCCATATTAGCCTTTTGTGCCATAGTACATTTGTTGATTCCTGAGTTTGGTTGACTAGTTCGATTCTTGTTTAAATGTTCAGGTGATACAGATTTTCTTCTCTGCTGCCTTTAGCAATCAGGTTATCAGAATCTTCCTCAAACAATTTACAAGAGTTCTTTGTGAAGGTTACTAACATGTCTGTATCAACTATTTTAGCTACAGATAGAAGATCTTTATCAAGAGTAGGGACATAGAGAACTTCCTCTAGTTTCTTGTCTCCTTGATTTGTGTCTAGCCATAATACACCAGTTCCATCACCCACTTGTTTAGAACCGTCTCCAAGTATAATGAATCTTGAATCGTTCTTCTTGTACTCATACAAAATTTGTTTCGAGGAAACAAAATGTGAGGTCGCTCTCGAATCAAGTACTACTTCTCGAATTGAATTAGATGAACATCATAGATCAGTACTAACATATGCTGCTGAATTCCTTGTTGCCTGTCTTCTTCTACTCTGGAGCATTCTGTTTTGTCTTCAACATAGTTTGAATCTGAAGGTTCACTTCAATTCTGCTCCTTTTTGTTTCTGGGATTCTGATAACAGTCTATTGCTGCATGACCCCGTTTATGACAATGAATACATTCAATCTTTGGATTTAGCCAACACTTTTCTTCTGTGTGACCTGATCTTTTGCATCTGTTGCAGATCTTCTTATCACCAGAATTTTTTTGTTGTTTTTCATATTGATGTTCATTAGTCTTAGACTCATTCCTTTTAGACGACTCCCTCTTAAACTTAGACTTCCTAGAAGATTTATTCTTCTGAGTAAATAGAGCATTATCTGAATCACCATTTTTGTCATAGCGTTCACGAACTTCTACTTTTTCCTTTACTCCATCTATTGCCTTTTGAAATGTCATTGTCGCATCTTTCACCAATAAGGTTCAAGTTGTATGGAATGACCTGGGTCCGAAGAAAATAACTAAGCTGTTTTTCCTTAGAAATTGTATTTTCTGCACCAGAATTTTGCAAGGAACTAAATAGATCTTTAATCTTTTGTACGAATGTGTTCAGGTCTTTGTCGTCCCACTGTAGGTGAGTTAATTGGTCTTCCAAGAACGTGACCTGATTATGAGATCGAGTTTCATTCTTGGTTTGCAATTCTTCCCATAAATCCTTTGCATTTGAAATTGATGTAACATCTAGCACTATATTGTCGTGCACTGAAGACGCAATAATTGCTATAGCTTTGTCATTTTTTAAACTCCATTCTCGAAATTCTTTGCCAAGAGTAGCTCTTGGCTTCTCCTCAATTGGTTCTACCCATTGCCATAGACCTTCGCCCTTCAACAAGAGTGAAGTCTTTAATCTCCAAATCAAGTAGTTTGAACTTTTCGGGTCCAAGATTGTAGTAATCTTAGCTTGAATATTGGTGATCGATGACATCTTTCAATTTCGAATAACCTCCAAACAGCAACTTACTGATGGATATGAAGAATGCCAAGAGGGATTCGAAGATAACGCTATATCAACTTTTAATTCCATATGCTCTGATACCACTATAAGAAAAATAGTAATTATTCTTCCACAGAGGACACGATGTAAGTTCGAATAAATCAAACTAATATCAGTGTCTTCAATCGCAATTTTATCTGATCTATGTACTGATAGAATAGTATTTGTTCTGATTGAATATGCATGCGGAAATTATATGCGGAAGTATTAGACTATATGCGAAAGTATGAGACAACTTAAGACAATTCAAACAATAAGAAACTATTGATCAAAAATAAATTTTTATAACTCTGAATCTGATTCATCAATATACATTTCTTGTTGTCTTATCTTGTTGTTGTGTCTCTGATTGAGTTGTTAGTTTCAACGAGTAGTGCATATGTATTTATATTGCTATAGGAAAGGTCTTTTGGCCTTTTAATACTATAATAGTAGAAATCTAACTGTTTATGATGGTTGATATTCAGATAGACGCTCTGTTTCTAGGCTCAAATAAATTCCGTTCGTGAATATTTCGCGACAGTCTGTCTCTTTGTCTCAGCTTTGTGTTTCACGAATTGTTCACAACACTTGTCTCTTCGCGACATTTTTGTCATTCACGACAGATGACAATTCTTGAGCTTGAAGAATGAAGCTGAAATATTTCGCGAACTGTTCAAGATAGTTCCGTGACCTTTGAGGCTTGAACAAGACACCATTTCGCAAATCTTTTGTGTTGGTCACAAATAGAAAAGTTTTGAATTCGCGTCCGTTTCTTTCTCATCCTTTTCCTTTGTCAAGTAAACTTCATGCTTTGTTGGTAGAATCAAGCTCTATTTGATCAATTGTTCTACAACGGATGGTGGACAAACCAACCCAACCAAACCTAGATCGAACAAACCTAGCCCCCAAGCTATGGATCAATCTCAAAGAGGAATGAGAAATCATTCTAGTAGCATGGTGCTACCAATCACATAATCAAGCATGCACTAGTGAGAGCCCAATAGGTATACTTATACCCTCCAAGGCCCAAGCACCACTAGTAGTAAACTGTGACACCTCACTTGACACCTCTACAACCTATCTGGGCCACGTCATCTAGTTCCCCAATGACTCACTGATAGACTCATATAAATCCACCATCATGAGTTTAGGCCTACAACCTTTTAATTATGATAGACTATTAGAACAAGTGCTTAGAAGCAAATGCACTCAAAATCAATATTGGAGAAGGAAAAAAAGAAAATTTCGCGCACTTGAAATCATTTTCAAGGTCAAATAGGGAAGTTAAATCTTTTAAAGAGTCCAACTGCGCTTAGAAACCATATTACAAAAAAAAAATTAAATTTAAAAAAAAAAAAAGTAAAAAGACCTACGAACCTTTTGAAATGAAGAAACTAATAAAAATGTAAAACAAAAAAAAAACTTCAAAATTGAAATTTTTGATGTGCTTCTCTCCCACCAAGAAATACAATGGAAAATCTAGAATCTTGGCCACCTTCACTAATTTGATCATAATTCCTTAGATTTTGTCTAATCGTGAAATAAGGTCAAAAATCACTCAGGATTGACATCAGAGAAATATCAAAGCATAGAAGTTGTTGCAGATCAAAAATAACAGAGAGCTAGAGAGAATACCAGCAATTCACAAGATTTGCAATAATTCAACTAGTTGATGATTGCTTAGTCAGATTCTGAAGCAAAACATAATTTCATCAACAAAGTTCAGACCACCAAAAGCCAAGAATCTGAGAGATCCAAACATGGATCTAAAATCAAAATTAGTGGCATTGATCCGCAGCTTTCTCTCACTCAATATTCCAGCCTCTGCTTCAGTTGACCCAGACCATAAGCACTACTTAATCCGGAAGACTATTTGGCAGGAGATCAGGTGTTGTAGCTTGAGTTGCTGTAGAATCATATCTAAGCGGATTTGTAGGAGGTTTAAGCAAGCAGCATCTAGTTAACATTCTATGCAGAAATTCTGATCTAGTGGAGAGGATATATTAGAGATGCAATCATTGACTGATTGCCAACCATCGAAACCATGAACGACATCCACAAGTAACAGAGTGATGGAGGAGCTCACATCAAGCAAAGAGCTCACAAATTAAAAGCATCTTTATTAAAAAGAGACTGATACATATACAAGTAAAGGTCCCCTTTGCATGGGGATGCCACGTGGCATAGACCTAATAAATGCATGAAATTCACTATTGGCCTCTACGTGACATTTTAGGCTATATACAGATGTAATCCCGTTATCGACCCAGGACAAGCCCCCGAGCTGACTTCTTAACTAAAGCCTACTAAACTGAAACAATACATAACTGTAAACTACAATCATAGTTGATATTACTATTTCTAACTCCCTCTCTTAAGCTCAAGTGTGATTTAAGTATCAACCTAACTGTACACTTATTATAGTATCACATTTGAAGCTTGCATAAATAAATCGATCAAATCTAAGCTCAAATGTGATAAGAGTATTAAAATGTGTAGCCATGTCCTGGAGTGTCCATATAGATCATATGCAAATTTTCTGCTACCTGTACTCAACTCACACTCAAGTACACAGTCAAAGCACTTGATTCACAAAGTATCAACCAAACATTATGCTCTCAACAAGGTCTCTCTCACCATAGCATCCAACTCACCATCAAGGCTTCTTGATCATGGATTACTAAGCTCCATAGCACCACACGTATCCTGCTTGCTGCTTCCCATTACATCCTGTACCATGATCTATGAATCTACTTTCATAGATCCTGCGAGTTATGTCTCATCAACCCTGATCTTACTGAGATAAAATGGCTTCACATGACTTCGACTAGGCTTCCTTGATCTCACTCCAAAAGACCACAAACCATCCAGGTTCAAGCATCCAATGCCAAGCCTACATACCCGCAAATACAACGAATGCATAAAGCCTCAAAGAGATGGCCTACCAATGCTCTTGATGGTAGATAACACTCCATCAATGCCAATCCAAGTATTGTCCTCTACTGCATTGCCAACCATGCACACATCTCATGCACACCATGAAGTCCATGCCACTGCAACAATGTGCCTCCAGTAGATCATAGAGACTACCCTCTCTGCATCTTTGCCCCTTCATGAACCGTAGTCAAGCTACTAGATTCGCTTCCTTACTTCTCTCTTTGGCTCATCCAGTTGACCTTATCATTGACATCCTTCACCTTGTGACCGCCACCATTGCATTGCCACCATTAAGCTAGTGTAAACGTCTCCTCAACTGAGACATTTCTTCTTCGCAAAGGCATGTAAAGTAACCGTAACCATCGAATCTGACAATGTTATTGTCAATTCTCACCTTGAGATGCTGCTCCAAGCATCCTTGACTTTGGTTCCAACGATTTCTTTTGATCCAACGATGCACGTCATCAGAGATCCATGTCATTGATCAACCTTGGGCCCCATCGGATGATCCCTTGCAACTATGCATTGATCCATGTGCTTGGGTCCACAGACCTCGTCAGAATGCTGCTGTCGAACTCAATTGAAGGTGTGCGACCAGAATCGCGACCATCTCTCTCTCTTTCCTCTGGTTTATGCTTCTCTTCCAGCCATGGTTTCAAGTGTTGATCGATCCAACACCGTCTATCCTCCACGACCAGCTGCGGCCTCCTGGCTGATAGCTCGCGCTTTCAGAACGCTCACCATCAACTTTTCATAGATCCGAAAATAATCCCAAACAGCTTGAGATAAGAGATTTTCTTTCAAAAAATCCTAGCTATTTTTTTTTACTATCTGAGAGAGCTTGATCCACTACAAGAATCTGTTAGTGGCTATCCACGACCCTCTGGCACCCTTTCTATCACACCAAGACACCCCTCTGTAACCTATTACGGATCCAGATTCCAATCTCTATTAAAAGACAACAGTGGTTTTTGTCTGAAAAATCCCAGTTCAAACAAAACCTCTATAGCTAAAAGATGAACCACTCTTCTGTTCCTTCATGGTTTCCTATGGCCTTTTGCGAAATCCACCTGGCTAGCCCAATGCCCAATTGTAGCTTCTTACAGATCCAAAAACCTCCTCCTACAGAATCCATCGTTTCTCTATCGAAACCCTAGTTGACAGTTTTCAACCAATCCTTGCATGCTTTTGGAGCTGTTTTTGATCCAAATACTAAGAACCCAATTGCTATGGCTGTCCTATCTGTCCAAGCACCGTTGTCATCTCTTCCCGGCACCAAACCGTTCGTCAATTCAGTAAGAATTGCTCCTGGAATCAGTATTTCTTGTGGGCTGCCTCATAGCCTGCATGCTATGGAATTTTTCTTTTTACTTTGATTCTACGAATCAGCTTCATATGCACTGAATCAAAGGGCTTTGTGTCACCGATCACCTTGGACCATCTTGTACCCTCATGTACGACATCCTTATCGTTGCTCGGTTCTGATGCTAACGTCGATGGAACCGCTCTTCCAAGAGCTTCGATCGTGCATGTTCCTCCACAGCCTATCGGCTCTGATACCAAGTTCACATTCTATGCGAAAATTTTGATCTAGTAGAGAGTACAGATTAGAGATGCAATTACTGACTGATTGCCAACCATCAAGCATCTTTATTACAAATAGACTGATACATATACAAGTAAATGTCCCCTTTGCATGGGGACGCCACGTGGCATAGACCTAATAAATGCATGAAATTCACTATTGGCCTCTACGTGGCATTTTAGGCTATATACAGATGTAATCCCGTTATCGGCTCGGGACAAGCCCCCGGGCTGGCTTCTTAACTAAAACCTACTCGAAATAGTACATAACTATAAACTACAATCATAGTTGAGCTTACTATTTCTAACTCATCTGCCTAAGAACTGTTGCCTATGAACGATGCTCCAGCTCTAACAAGTCTATTTGTATTCCACTTCAGGATTGTCAATTTACAATTGTCGTAGCATTGTTAAGTAAGCATGATAAGATTCACTTCCCAGCCGAAGCAAAGGTGGATCACACATCCGTGATGGCATGCAACTCCTATAGTCTAAAGCGTGAGGAGTAATCACTATGAATGTCATGTGCATGGACAACCACAGTATGCAGAGTATCCAACAGAAGGATGGTGGAGTAGCCATCTATGCCCACTTCCTAATTCACTGAACAACAACAACGATCTCCTGAGTCCTTGTATTTCTGTCCTCACTCAGCAACGGCAACAACTTCCATCACAAGTTTGAAACCAAAAAGAAACGTTGATTGAATGGTCTGTTGAGATGCGACGACGATAGTCCTTAGGGTTTCATGAGAGAGAGGTTTAGAACTTAGGAGTGCTTTAGGCCTTAGCTTGTTAATTTTTGTTTAAGTTAGAAGTGAAAGCAGATTTTTTATATATTGACATTTAATTAGATATTGAAACCTTAAGCCTTGAAAGCTGGTTTTCATAGAAAAAAAAAACTATATAAGAGCTAGATTTAGGCATTTCAAATTAGGCATACCAATATTAGATACACTTTAGAGTTTTGTTTTTAGTGGTCACTTGAAATGTAGATGCACTTTATTAGTGATATTTTAAGGTTAAACCAATGTTTTTTAAGATTTTAGGGTAAAGGGTAAAATAGGAATTTTATTTTATTATTTTTATTTTATTTTTCACTAAGAGTGAGTTCTGTTGAGTTTCTTCTTTTCTTGAAGATTCACTTCACAATGGATTCAAACTATGAGTATGAGTGTGATGATGATTTCACCATCTATGAAGATTGTTTAGAAGCTGTCAACCAAATGAAACTCATGGGCAAAACCGAAGAAGTCCAAAATTCATGGAAACAAATGTACTTGGAAAAATGGGAAAATACAAAGAAATGGCTTATGCACTGGAAAGAAGAGGGAACACTTAACTCCTTGTGTGAATCTACTACATTTATCAAGCACCTTGTACAAGAGGAGTTGGTTCCATATAAACAACTTGGCCATTCTAAGAAAAGATTTGAGAACATCAAAATAATATTTGCAACATTACAAATCCTTGGTGTTGAGCTCAAATCTATGTTTCTTGAACTATTTCAGAATCTTCAAATGAGTCTAACTTTGATCAAGATACAAATCCCAAGGGCAATTAAAATGTTATCTTATTCCCATCCTTGAATCCCATCAAGTATAGCATCATTATCTTTGGAGATTCCTTACACATTCAAAGGACTTCAAAGATACATGTTGGTTGTATGGTAACATACCATCTATTCTTAATATGATATTGGGATTAATAAGGACATTGATTGTTCTAATGTTTTGGGGAAAGGACAAAGCAACAACATTGGATGCTGAGCCACAAAGAAATGCAATCGACATTGGATAAGTCAACCTTAAGGCAATGGTGTTGGTAAACAGGTCATCCAAACATTTCTACAAGAAATGATGCGCATCACCAAATTCTTCATCAAGCACCCATTAAGGCTTGGCAAGTCTACATCAACAAGTCTACTCCAATTTTGGTCCAAAAGCATTTACATTGCCATTTTGTACTTTATTTTTGGGGGCAAAAATGTTTATGGTAGGGATAGTGTCATGTGCTAGGCTTAGCACATTAGCTAATGATACTTTTGATTGTAAGCTTGAGGGCTTTGAAGGGGATCAATAAATCATTTGTACCTCTCTTAGACCCCTCCAAGCTAATAACTAGGCCATTATGAGATAATAGTGGTAGGTGGGAGATAACAATGGTAGGTGAACTATTAGAGATAGTTAACTTGTGGAGATCATCTTTAAGTAGACCCACTCTACCATAGATCAACATGTTCTAGGCTCATTCAGAGTGATATGAGTTTCTACTCCTTCATTGTGAATATGAACTATGGGATACTTCTCTAGCTATATGTGCCAATATCCCACATGATGTTTTCATTGATGAGATTCTTACGTCCTTTTGGCATTCAATGCTAATCCATTGTGGTTTATGCTGTTGCATTTTTTGGTCTTTTCTCTAATATCATGTTGGATAGCTTGTCTTTGAATTGGCATATCTAATTTGGCTTGCTAATTGCTTAGACATAGGCATATGACAAACTTCTTGTCCTTCGTTTGAATCCATATGTATAGATTGGCTGCTTGAAGGAATCAAAATTATATTTCAATATTCATCCATATTTTGGGACATGAACGACAAGTAGAATCTGGTTCTTGCCCTTCAAGTCGATAAACTGATTCTCAAAAAGTAATATCCCTACTTGTGAAAACTTTACAAGTTACATTATGTTCGAAAAAGAATAATCCACAAAAATTGTTTTAATAGAATGCCCCTCCAGCTTTTTTTGGGTGTCTTTAGGAACATTAACATAGATAGTGCATCCGAAATCTTTTAAATTTGCTAGGAATTTGTTGATTTTCTCCTCCACAGATTTTGGACGTCGGAAGGCGTGGCTGGCAGAAATGGATCGCGAGCCTTGAGATGTGGAGGCTTGACCCTCCCCTTGGCTTTGACTCGGACCCGTGTACAGGCCTTGATCTTGGCCTTGAGTATCCGCTCCTGTATCAGGGGTCCTTTGATCTTGTGCGTCTGATCCCTGATCTTGACTGATTGCCCCTGTTGCTTGTTCCCCTTTGTCCTGGTTGGAGCTTTTATGAGTAGCGTCAAAGATGGGTGGCACTGGAATTGCCACCGAGGCAAACTGAGGTCTCTGCTCCATGAATCCTTGGCAAGCCTTGAGGGCTTGCTTTGCTTGGGCGAGCTCTTGATTTGCACTTGCCCTGTATTTGTTGAACTCCGCCTGGTAGCCGTTTAAGGTTTGGCCATATACATGCACCTGATGCCGGAAGAGATTCATCTCTGCTTGGGATAGTGGCCTCGAATTAGGTGTGGGTTGAGCTAACCCGGCGAGATTTTCACTTTGTAATACTTGCATCTTTGCTCCTAGACATGCGTTTTCTACTTCATATATCTGGAATTGAGCCTGAGGGGGGCAAGTCTTTGGGAAGCTTCTAATTGAAGCTCCTACACCTTTGTTGAAGCACCCTGAACATGGATGCAACTCATCCACCTTTCACCGCCATGCGAAGGTAGATCACCCCCCCTCCTCTCCTTCCATCCTCCACACCACCCTCCAATTTCCCTCTGTTCCTTCCATTCTTCAGTTTGGACAATCCGTCCTTACCCTTGTTGCCGCTACTGCCTTTTTCACACCCCCCACATCTCCAGTTAAGGCTGCCGAGGGCCACAAACCGTTGCCTAATGACGCATTTGTACAAACAATGTTTATGCCATCGCCAAATCGTGCTAATCTCACCACACTTGATGGAAAAAAATCTTTGGAGAAGCTGGTTGAAGATGAGGACGATACATTGCAAGTCGTCGGAGCCTCCACACAACAAGCCCCTATTAGCACAAGCGTATCGGCTGCTCCCACAGAGATCATGGCGGCCTACCAAGTCTTGGGAACTTATATCCAAGATGCGGTAGCAACCAAAATCTCATTGGACAACCGGGTACTGCAATTGGCAACAAACAACACCCAGTTGCAAGTGAAAATCACAAAGCTGCAGCAAGAATTGACAATAGCTCAACAACACGAGCACGATGGGCAACGGGAGATCCAGAAGCTGCAGCAAAAGGAAGACGACTTAAATCAGTATATTTAAAGCCTCTAGGTGTCGGGAGAAAGTTGAGAGTCGGCTGGATTGATTTGAAGAGGGGTGAATGTAAAAGCAAGGGGAATGGATGAGGCGATGGTGATGAAAGGGGTGGTAGAAAAAGAAACAGCTACAAATGTAGTTTGTATAGATGAAAGAGGAACAAAGAGAAAGCAGCAGTAGAGGGTTGAACAGAAGAAGATGTGGCGGTGGTAGAAATGGAAGTGGTGGTGCTGGTGCGGTGTCTAGTAGTAGGTGGAGTAGAAGAAGAAGGGGCAACACCACACATTCTCTTGCTGGCCGTCGTGTCAGTGACTGTAGGTTGGGCAAAGGTGGAAGCGATAGATGGAGGATAAAGTTTAGTATGAGGCATGGTGGTGGATAAAATACTGGAATGGTGGAAGAGAAACGCACAGACAAAGTTACACAGCAAGGGTCCTGTTGTGATTGCGAAGGTTCTGCGAGGGTTCAAATAGTTTGTGAGGGTTCAATCCTTGCAGGAAGTGATCTCTTGCACAAATTGCTCCAGACATAGGATTTTCAAGATCAGACCCTGTAGACAAGCTAATTTTACTGCTCTAATTCTATTTATGCCCCTTGCGAATGTTGGTTTGCTGATCTTGATGCTCTACGAAGGTTCTGGAGATTTTGCCTTTATTAACTCTTGCAGACACTCAAATTTGATGATTTTTCTATCAGTAACTCTCGCAAAAATTTTTATAGATGTATTTGGGTCAGATCTATTGATTGTCAAAGTTTCAAGAGCTAACTCCCAAGGGATCTCCAAAAATCATGAAAAAAGTGCTCTTTTGAGTGTTTTTTTGACGAGATCTCGAGATTCTCAGATCCGTAGCTCCTGTAAACTGCTATTCCATTGCATCTAGTTTAGATATGACTATGGAGAGTTCTCTAAAAATTTTGATGGACAATTGGTGGCTAATCCATCAGTTTAAGTGAATTTTGCCTTTATTTTTTTGGGACATTTTCTTGAGATCGATGTCTCTGACTTGCAAAATTGGAGGCTGAGTAATGTAATCTGATGATCTGCTTCCCAGTTAATCATATCTGGATCTAGATCTTACTTGGATCTTGTCGGATCTTATCAGATCTTACTGGATCTTGATGGATCTAGATTGATCTGATTAGATTTCTCTAGATCTGGGTGTGATGACCTTGAAGATGGACTTTCTGTGACTTGTCATCACCATCCTTAATCTATTTCACTATGGTGGCCAATACTTGTGCAAACGGCTACCATGGATGGGCATGTCGAAAGGTGTCCCATCTAGTTTCTCAAGGTGATTGAGGATCTCTTTGATTTAATATGGGCCTTCGCCTGTGAACTTCAATTTTTCCTTGATTGCCTTGGTCTTATACATGAGGACTAGATCTCCATAATGAAGATAGGTTGCATAATATTCATTGACGGCTGAATCTACAAATGGTGCGTTTGGCCCATACCATTGCTGCTGTTCAGGTTGAGGTGGTGCTGGTACTTCGTGCTCTGTTGCTGTCAAGTTCACATGGGCCACTTGCTAGTTGGCTGGCCCTGGTGATACTGGTAAGGCCATGCGTTGCTGATTGTTTGGCGCACCATACCTCGATGCTGCATTTGGTGCCCCTTGATGATATGGATAAGAAGTCTGATAAGGACTCCTCTTTTAGTGTATAATGAGCAAAAAGTCGTCTCGCGCGATGATGCATTGCACAGATGGCAAAATCTCTGTGTCAATCTCAAATTTTGCTTTAGGACTGGACACTCGTTGGCTGTATGGTTTCGAGTGCAAACTGAGCACCATACATTTTCTCGACGAGAATACTGCGGCTGGTTATGATCCGGTGGATTGGATGTTGGTGCTATAGCTCCCTGCGGCCTTCAGTTTTTGATCAAACTGAGCTGTGAGTTGTTCCATCTGCTGCTTGTGTGATTTGGTCATTTGCTTCATCAATAGCTCGGTGGATAGGTTGGAAGCGTTGGATGATGATGATGCTACCGAAGGAGTTGGAGTGTTGTTGGTTGGATAAAATTCATCATTCGAACCCCATTCTCTTCCCCGATGACATCTTCCATTGTTTCTTGCAAGGTAGCGTACTGCTCCCATCGTTTAAGCTCTCTTCTGATGCTACATGGTAACCCCGCAAGGAACCACATGATCATGAGAAAGAGAGAGATAGAGTGAAGAGGGAGGTTAGCTCAAAAGCTCAAGATGCATGCTAATGGAGAAACCATAACTATCAAAACAACAACATAAAAGCAAATAGAAACACACAACAAAAGCATTAGCATGAGTGCTTAGCAAATGAGAATGCTTGCCTCTCCAATTTGGTAGAGTCTCCTCCTTCTCATTAAGCATGAAAATAGATTACATGAAGTTCCTTTTTATAAATGGGGAAGGCCCTTGCCCCAAAATAGTATTGGCTAATATGTAGACTAATCTTATCCATTCATCTTGGACCCAACTTGATCCAAAGGTCGTAAAAAAGTACATTGGATTTCACATGATTCATGTGAGTCTCCATTTGGACCCAACTTAAAAAAGTTTAACACTAAATTCTAAACTTGACTTTGGGCCTCAAGTTTTATTTTAATTACAAAATGGCCCAAGTCTATTATTTCTATTTATGCTCAACTTGCATGCTCATTGGGCCATGGGCTTATACGCGCAAAATGCCATGCCCTCGCAACACATTTATTAGTCAAATTTATATACTTACTCTATGTTGGGAATACTCCCAACATGACTCTGTATGACACTTTCACTAATAAGTAGTAAGTATTTATAGCAATGTGCTATATTAATCTCCAAAATCAACATACAAAAGAGAAAGAAGTTAACCAAGAAAGTGATCAACTATTTATACTAGTTATGAATGTCATTTAGGCTTATCCAAATAAAAGTTGAAGACAACCATTTGGTCACAGATTGCAATTGGAGCTTAGCCATATTGCACTATCACTTATCCAATTATGCTTCCCAAAAACTACTTGCAAAAATCGTTAAGGCAAGGCTTTAGCTTCACAACAAGTGAAAACAAGTTCTGTTAACATTCGATAATTAAAAAACTTTCGATACTCGTTGTCGATGTTGAACCCGACTATTAGCCATACCCACGTATTTCTGCAAACTATGTAAAACCATGAGTAAAATTGCAAAACTGGATAGATGAATGGATATAGATTAAAAATCAATTATTTAGATAAATCCAATAGTTTGAATTTCATACACGGCCAATTTGGGTGTGTGATATATTAAGAATGATTGGCACGAAAGCTTTCTCATCCTTCAATTTCCACTTGGAGTCGACCGTATCGTCTTCAAGCTTCAATTTGATGTCTGTGATAACATCCCATAGCTCATTAGCAATTAGCAAGGTCTTCATCTTAAATTTTCACAAAAGATAATTAAATCCATTTAGCTTCTCTAGGGTGAGACCTACTTGGCTTTGTGAATACATCTGAAAGTTAGTTTGTCAATAATTTGATGACTTAGAAAAGTGAAAAATAGTATCTAATGATATCAAGACATCGTTACCATACAATGCTTTAATTGAAAACCATGTGGAGTAGTGAATGGTGGAGACAATTATATGCATAATAGTAACTTGCATTAAGATGGACCTTGGGTATGCATGATATCATGCACAAATACCTGGAAGCTATATATTCCTATAGGAACTTGGCCATATACACTCTCGTTTTGACAATTTCTGTTAATAGTTTCCTCTTCTCTTCACCATTCACTTACCATGGCTTGGGGGTGAGGCTCGAGCTTTTACTTGATTGGGTGGTTTGCTGGCACCATAGTGTTCTCTATGGTGTTTTGTGAGTTGGATCTTGATGTGATCTTTAGAAGACACTTTACAGACTTACTTTGCCCATCAACAATAGTTTGGGCAAGGCCAACACTAACCTAAATTTCTGATGGCCATATAGGTACCTACAATCACATTGCACTCACGAGGTCACCTTCACCCCATTGGTGGGTGCTTCTTGGGTGTCAAAGAGTTGGTGCTTGTGACTCTCAAGCACCCACCACTTTTGGATTAGGGTTATGCCCCTCATTGGAGATAATGATGCCCAAATTCTTGAACATAATTAGAATTAATGTCTTTTGTTGTAATCAACATGGCACATGTCTCCATACCTGACCATCGAGAACTTGTAGGATGTTCCTCACCTTGAGGTACATAATTGTCAAGTGCTTGCAAATTTTTGGTGATAGCCAATTGCCTTTGACATTTGGAACATGTCATAAAGCTACCATTGTATGTATTTTCATAATATTAGCTAACGATGAAGGTTTGAGCCCAAATGCATGTTGGCTTTGACCTGTGGAGCCTCCCGTAGGCCTCAAACTTGCATGCTAACACTTTCCAAGACAATCTCCTCCATTTTACATAGAGAACCAATGGGGTTGGCTTAGTTGGTTAGCTTGACATCCAAAGTTTCTTTGGTCTTAGGTTCGAGCCTCCCCTTGGAAACCAAGAAGCATTTTACATAGAGGGTGAAGGATTGGATGTGTAAAGTCCTCTCTCCCTTTGCCGCACAACTAGAACAAGCGTTTATCTCAACCCAATAATGCTTTATATGATATTACAACATGCATTTATCTCAACCCAATAATGCTTTATATGACATTATTTTAGATGCTAAAAGCAATATAAATAACAAGGTTATCCTGAAGATCACAAAGAGCTTCACCATGCATGCTAAAATCAAAAAATTGTCTTGCATTATAATAGGATTTAAATTTCAAATAAACACTTTAACAGAAATACTACAACTTAGCAGTGATGATAGTTGTTCTCTTGGGTGGCGCACATGGGGCACAGCCATCAAACAGCTTATAAACAAAAACAAAATAATAAAGTAACTAACGGCCCTCTGCCCGCCAACAATGTTGGCTTTGAAGTAATAGGCAGGAAGCCGTTCCAATTGAAAGGTGACGGCCGTATTCCGCTGTTTCGACGGGCTCGCAGGTCTGCCAGCGACGAAGAACTAAAACCCTTTTCGGCTCTCTCTAGTCCCGATCATACATACACACACCATTATTTCTTTCTCTCTTTTGCTGATTAGCTGCAGCTGCTTCTGGCTATGGCGCTCTTCACTATTTTTGCTTTCTGGTTGAATTGAAGGCAGCATGCAAGACTAGTATTGTTCAAGGAATACAAAGAACAAGAAAGGCATATTTAGGGTTTTTAAACAGACCTGATCCAACTTTCAGGTTGCTGGAAGCAGAATAAGGTGCAAAGATGGAAGCAGTATAGCGTGTGAGTAGCAGATGCTTTGGGAAATTCATGCAATCGGGTCGGGTGGTTTTTAGAGATGCGCTGCTGATCAGCGCTTCCTGTGGCTTCCTTTTTACGTTTTGTTTTGCTTTTTGAGTTGCATCTGTAGGTGGAAGAGCTGCTGTTAGGGCAAATGTTTACTTCTCAGGGGAGAGGCACGCATAGCCGTATTCTCACTCGATCTGCAGAAAGAAGAGAGTGGGGGAAGTTGTTGCTGCCAGAATTTAGGTCAGCAGCGGGCAGAAGTGGTGGCCTTAGTCCAGGACAGGACTTGTTAGGTGTGCCTGGCAGCAGCAATGGTTCGCCAGAAGACAATCAATATGTTGTGGAAGCAGCGGATAGGTCACGGTCGGAGCAAGAGATTTGGAAGCAATTCAAAGATGCAGGGGCGTTGGATGAAGTGTCATTGGAGAAAAAGGACCGTGCTGCGCTCTTAGCACACATTTCCATGCTCGAGTCTGAGGTACTTTTTTGGAAAAGATGTGTGTTTTTTGAATCCTCTTGGGAAACTTGTAACTTGGTCATTTGTTGCTCCGAGTTATGTTTTGAATCCTTCAATTTTCCCTTGCCTTTCTGAGTTTTTTTCCTCCTCATTTACTCTTGCAGAGGAAGATCACATAAGTTTTCAAATGAAGGGAGTCTCACCGTACTTGACTCTTTACATAACATGATTTTGAAAAGTGTTAGACAAACTTTTGAAAACCATAGAAGCAACATTCTTATCATGGAATGTCTTACTAATAGTTGCACGCTGATCCGTAAGGTCGTCGACCTTTGTAATGTGCTCATTAGAGTCACCTACATAGATTTTGAGATCACATAATCTGTTTTGCAAATGGAGAACTGTTGGCTAAATCTATAGTCTTAAACAATGACTTGAGAAATCTCCCAAGCCCCATTTGGCCCTTAGCATAACAAAAACTATCTTTGAGTCATTGCGCCCTTTATAGAAAGATGATGACCTTGTGTGCTTTAAGTCCTCTGACTCCTCTCTTGATGCAGTCCTTTAATTCAGGTTCTAATAGAGAACAATCTTGCGTCCAATGACAATGGTCCAACATCTTGACCCATGAGAAATTTTGCATCTTTTTTTCCCAAAACCCTGTAGTTTGTGTCATCAAGTCTGCTTGATTCACTTAAGAAGCTTTCACTAACATTAAATCTGAAAGCAAAGAGCTGCCAACTTTGAACGTATGCTTGAATGTGATGCTTTCAGTAATTAGGGTTTTGAATCCAACTAGGGTAGATTGCCACTTCAGAACGGTTCAAGCCTATTTTTGATCATCACATTGTGTGGCATTTCTAGTCCTTGCACAAATCCACTGGGTACTTCAATTTAATGTCTAGGTAAAAAGTGCATTCTAGTCCAAGGTAAGTTGCTCCAGGAAGCTTTGCAACCTGTGGACAAAATCGAAATTTTTTGCATGGCTCCCTTCCCCATGTCTATTGCTCTCAATGGTGTAGATGTCTACATAAACAGTGTGTCCTCCTACAATTTGGGGTGCCTAGTGAAGATCTCACTGGAGTTTGACTTGGATAGTTTCTCTCTTTCATAGGATCACATGTACCACAACTTGCATCGATACAATTAGATTTTTTGCATTTTATATCTCCAAATTTGTCATCAAGTCCGCTTGATTCACTTAAGAAATTTTTACTAAAACTAGCCATCCTTAGTTCCTATAGCAAAGAGAAGTAAACTTTGAAAGTACATTGATTTAGAGATTGATTATAAGAACCATAGGTTCATCTCTTTTTGCAATAGTAAATGAGATGTTTCATTTTGTTTTGCAAACCGAAATACAATGTCATTATATTTTGGATAATGGTGAAGTATCTCAAATTGTAAGTATATGAATTACATGTATAAAGATCTAACATTGAAAAACTTATTTAAGCTTGGAAATAATCACTTCTTGTAACATCATAGATGAAAAATAGACCCTATGTATTGACATCACATCATTTATTACATGCACAACATAGAGGAGTTAAGATGGTGACCTTATTTTTATCATGAAAGTGTCCACCCACAATTGTCGGTCTCATAAACAAATTGCAAGCAGGGTATATGGCCATTTTAAGACTACTCGTAATTCAAGAACTCCTATTTTTGATTGTCACACTGTGTGGCACTGCTATTCCTTGCACAAGATCCACTTGGCACTTCATTTTGATCTGTGTAGAAAGTGGTCTCTACCACAAGGTAAGCTACTCCAAGAAGCTTCTACAACTTGTGGACAAAATTTGAAATTTTTATGTGGCTCCCATCTCCATACCAATTGCTCTCGATGGTGCAAACCTCTACAAAAGAAGTGTGCCCTGCTACAAGTTTGAGGTAGCTTTGTGCAGATCTCAATCTTCACTAGAACTTGACCTAGTCAATTTTTCTCTTTCATAGGCACATGTACTACAACTCGGTTCGATACCATGACAATTTTAACATTTTTAATTTCCAAACCTTGCAGTTTGTACCATCGAATTCGCTTCATTTATTCGAGAACTTTGACTAAGACTAGCAATGCTCAAACTTAAAGCAAAGAGAAGTGAACTTTGAAATTACTCTAAATTGGGATGCTTTCATATATCAGAACTAGGTTATATTGCCACTTCAAAACTACTCGAGAACTCCTATTTTCGATCATCACAATGTGGCAGTGTGGCTTGCTAGTTCTTACACAAAATCCACTTGGTACTTTAAGGGTAGAAAGTGCACCCTAGTACATCATGCCAGTGGCTCTCCAGTAGTGCAGATATTTAAAGAAAAAGTGCCCCTACTACAAGTTTGAGGTGCTTAGTGAAGATCCCGATCTTCACCAGAATCTAACATAAACAACCTTCTTTCATAAACTTGCAACTTGCTTTATTACCATGAAATAGCTACCTTAAATCTATTAAAGACAACCATGAAAGCAAGAGAAACTAGGTGTGAAAGCGTGGTAAAACACCATAAAGACATGGGAGTTACATAAGCTCCTCACACCAAGATCTTGGAACTCCAAAAGTAAATTGCTCTCTAATGGTGTTGACCTCTATAGAAAAAGTTCCCCTTCCTACAAGTTTGAGGCGCTTAGTGACGATCTCGATCTTCACTAGAATTTGACATTAACAAGTTTTCTCTTTCATAGACTCACAACTTACTTTATTACCATGACAAATAGCTATGTGAAATCTTAAACACTATTAAATACAACCATGAAAGCAAGAGAACTAGGTATGAAAGCGTGGAAAAACACCATAAAGACATAGGAATTGCATAAGCTCCTCATGCCAAGATCCTGGAACTCCAAAAACCTAGAATAATTATAATTCCAAGATTGGAGTTAACTAAATCTTCTTAAACTCACACACACAACCAATTGAAGAGAGAAAGAATCTCACGAAAGAAAATACACATAATTAAGTAATAGGAACTCATGAAGATCAATAACAATGGTATCTCTCCCTCAACACACTCTCTCTTAAGTCTAAAATGGCACTACCCCTTATAGTATTCTCCTAGTCTAAAATTGCAAAGGCAATTACTGTAGATGCAAAAGCATTTACCATAATCTTGTACATAAATATGGTAATAGCAACTAATCTCTATATCTGGCAAAATTGGTGCTATAAATCAAGCACATGAAATCTTTGACTTGAGTCAACATCCATGCTAACTAAGTTAGGTTGACCCATAAACCTAAGGGGCAATATATCAATCATTAAGAAGTAACATATTAAACATTGATTCCCCGTAATGTTAATTTATTATCATTGATGCCCAGAAGTTCTCTAAACTTCTCAAATCTCTCGACTGAGTCCCTTTTTGTATCCACAACTTGATTGTTAGTGCTACAATAAATCAGCTCCACTTCTCCTCTTTGTATCTTCTCACGTATGAAATGTTGTTGAACTTCAATGTGTTTTGTGCTGGTATGAAAAACTGGATTCCTTGCTAGTTGAATGTTGTTAGAAGTCACTATTTATCCTATTTGTCCTTAATGGAGATTCCTTTGTTGAGGCTCTAACTGCGAAGTCGAGGTACCAAAAGCTACACCCTCTGGAGTCTGGACGGCTGTCAGGGGTCATCAGAGTTTATTTTCTCCCTAGGTGGAATCTTTTCCAGAGATAGCATGGCGAGGACAGCTTTCTCCAAGCTTGGATTGCGTGACTTCATGGGGTTAATGCCATATTTAATGAAGTTGGGGCAATTTATATGGTTTTTAGGACCCAAGGAGTATTTTTAAACTTTTGGTCCATGTACTCAAGTTTGGAGGGGCCCAACTCATAATGGGGGGAGGGGGCATGGGGCAAGTGACCTTCTTCTTCAATTAGCACTTGGCTGTCCAATGGCAAGGCTTTTCATTTGCTTTTGTAACTCCTATGTAACATATGGCTGTTGGCTGTTGGCTTTTGGATATTCCACATTGGGAACCATTGGCCTTTGGATTTCTCTTCCTCCTCAGCAGAAAGAGAACGCACAAAGGTCTATTGGCCTTTGGATTTCTCTTCCTCCTCAGCAGAAAGAGAACGCACAAAGGTCTAAAATTTGAGTCGGTCGAGATCTGACCAAAAGACGTCGGTTGAGATCTGAAGAAAAAAAACGCCGGTCGAGATTTGATAATATTAAAAATTAGTAGTAATTTGTAGAGAAATGTAAGAACCTGAGTCAGATTATGGTCTGTTTGTGTTGGCTGTTGCAATAGACATCAGATGAGAAGTGAATTTTACGGTAGTTTGTCCTCACATGAGCTACTCACATTTGATCTATGCAACAAATTTTCGAGCTTGACGTGTTTTCCTATGTTATTTTACTTGAGGAAGTTGGTTTTCCATAGCTTGAAGTTTTGGTAGTCATATTTGGATGTCCTTCAAATAGGAATGAGAGACAGAGTGAGAAAGAAAGAATAATCTGAACTAAATTAGAAAGTGAAGATGAGACTTAAACTGGAATTGAATCTGATATGGAACCTAAAACTGAAACTCGGATGGAAAACAAAGGCCTATAACTATAGATGATCATTTCTGTGTTTCTGGTTTAAAGGAGCTGAAGAAAGTCCTGATGTTTGCTGATGGTGGAGCTGTATGGTGTGAGGAGTGTAATGTCCTGGAGGAGCATGGTGCCTTAGATGAAGGTCAACGTGAGGCAGTATGTGACTGTTTGCTGATGGAGAGAGATACTACGTGAGCTGCCAAGGGTTTTAGGGGACTCAGATTTTTTTTCTGTATTGCGTGACTTTTGTGTTTGTTTTTCTGGAGCTACAACAAATTTTTTCTTGTTGTTGTCAATTGTTTGTACTCCTTTCTGTTGGCTTCATTTCATGTCATGCACTGACTATACTGGAGTCTTGGGGACTTTGAGCTTGCGGGCCTTCTCTATATGATTGCACAAAAATCCGGTTGTTTGGAGTTATAAGCATGTTTGCTGCTTAGTGTCTGCTTGTCCATGTTTGCAATCTTTTTTCCCCTGTTTTGGGAAATGCAGCCTTGTTTTTCAAGCTTACTGTTAATTTATTGCCTCATTACATTGTACTCATCAATAAAAATTGCATGATATCAGAAGACATGGAGCTCATAGCTACCAGGAGCTGGCTGACAGCTGGACCATGTGCTTTGACATGATGACCACTTAGAAGTAAGTCAAATGTTGTGTCATGGGTTTTAGTTGATTGGTGGACTTTGTGGCACCAGTAGTTTCTAGGAATCAAGAACCCATCCATATACAACACCCAGAATGGGGATCTCTTACGAAGGAATCCAAAAGTAATTGCATCCCTATGAATTCTTGCTGGCTATAAAAATTCTTGGTCATTGGGGATTTAAAAGAAGTCATTATCTGTGGTGCCCAGGAATTGCCTAAAACTAAATAATAGTCACCTTTGCACGATATCTGCACCTCACTACCACACAATGGCCTCTTAATGTAGGTTTCTATGACAGGATGACCTTCTATAGCTTGTTGGTTTGGCAAAGGTATATTACATGTCATTGGGACAACCTGCGTTCAATTGCAAGCCACCTGTAAAACTATTGGGCTTACCAAGTATAGGATCGTTAAGTGGGAGCAGGTTTTAATTGCAAGTCTTTGGTGGAATATTATTCTTAGCAAGAGTTTCTAGGAATGTTTGAAGCATGATGGTACTTGTGATTATGCACCTAGCAAATCTGATTAATTCCAGGATGCTTGAGGGGTAGATCATTGCAGAACAATTTTGGCTTAACTATGATCTGAGCTGTGTTGATGTTAAACTTGTCTATAGTAGTGTTGTTGCAGTACGTTGTTGATTTTTATTTGGATAAGAATCTGTGCTTAAACCTCTGCCCCGTATCCAGGAAAACTTTCATAAAATCTGGATGTTAGACTGATTCGTTGGTGTGCAAAATGGGCTTTTACATGTTGGTTTTGCTATCCCTTATAATTTTTTGTGATGTACGCTCTTGTGATGTAATGATTGGTCACACAGAGAATTTTCTCTGTACAGTTTCTTGAATATATGGACTCTGGGGATTCAAGTAAGGTTTGGACTTTGATAATTTGATATGAATGCCTACCAGAAGTATTGCTTGCTAGCTGCATGTTTATGTAGTAGTGGCAATCTGGCGTTGTTGAGTTTCCTTACGTGGATGTATATTTTGCTCTAGTATTACCTAATGACATTAGTAACCTCTCAAATTGAGCTAGTGAAGAATTTCTCAGGAGGAGTTTGTTTAATAATTTGTTAGTCTTTGATTGTTTTGCAGCTATATGATTACCAATACCAAATGGGACTTTTGCTGTTAGAGTCCAAAAGTTGGGGGCCAAAGTTTGAAAAGATGAAAGGCGCTATTGCAGATGCAGAAGAGAATCTGAAGCGAGAACAAGCTGCACACATGATTGCAATCACCGAGGCTGAAACGAGAGAAGATGCATTGAAGAAGGCTTTATCAACTGAAAAACAATGTGTTGCTGATGTAAGCCACTTCCTGTAACAATCCAATGTAATAGCAAAAGGTGTTAAATACAAATGTTCTGTGTTTTTTGAGTTCTTTTATCACTAGACCTGGAAACTGCATATTTAATATGTTGTAGACTTATCTCTTCCAAATTATATACTAAAAGAAGTTTACAAAGTTGAATGTGAATTTTGTGTCACTTTGTTCAATAATCATCATTCTTTCAAGATATTTGATTTGAAGAGAGGAAGTTTGAGAGTTTTCTAGTGAGGAGTGTCTGTGCTCTTTAGACTCAAGGATAGGTTATTTGTCATTTTTTGATGATGGTGGATCATGTTCACTTTTGCTCAGAAGGCTGTCAAAAAGGTACTATAATATTGAGGACTATTTTTATCTAAGCTGCCTCAATAATGGGAGCAAATAATCATTAATTGGCTTAAACTGGGAAGTTATGTGCCATGGTCGAGAACATATATTGTAATGACCGCTTAAGGACCCAAGCAAGGTATAAGGTTATGGAACAATCAAGCCAACTAACTTATTGGATCAAAGTGCCGTCATTGCACCTGGAGATAAGAGATTTGGCTGCTTGCATGAAGACCTAAGTTGCTAGTTCTCTAAAACATCTTTCTGCTCACATGTTAAAGTTCTTGAAGGAATTGGCTCCTTTTCCATCTTCTTGAGAGCATATATTGAGATGTGTTATGTTTTCAGACTTGGAAAGATCTCCATAAATATTGAGAGTTACATCTAACACATAGCACTGATGGAAAGTGCAACTCTTTCAACCCATACATGCACACCCATGCACATACATGCAAGGCTTATTTTATATCCTGATAGCAATGATAAGATTCTTACTGAGATACGTTGTTGCAGTCGATTTTTCAGTGGGCTTGTTTGAGAGCTTTTGTCTTTTTTGGTGCAATCTAGTCCTGCCAAGTTAAGCTTTTATAAAATTTTTTAACTAAAGAGTTATACACAAGCAAGATGAATTCTCATAAAGGTTAAGTTGTCTTTTTTCAGTTCCCAATATTTGCTAGAAGGTTAGATCATGTCTGTGCCTTTATCAAGAGGTATTGTGAGCTATTGTTTTGCTTCTAGGTTGCAGCTAGTTTCCCACATAGCTAATGCATTGAATATAGTCAAGCCATAGTCTTAAACGTAATATTACTTGAGACCTTTTCTGCTGTGCCATCTTCTTGCCAGCTCGAGAAGGCTCTGAAAGAAATGCAAGCAGAACTTGCAGAGGTGAAGGACGATGCAGCAAGGCAGCTTGCACAGGCAAAAAATTTGCTGGTGGGCATGGAAGAGAAGTCTGTCAATGCTGATTCCAGATTACATGCAGGAGAAGCAATTCTTGCCCAAGCTAGCCGCAAGCAAGCAGATGTTGAACGTAAGCTACAAGAGGTGCAGGCTCGAGAAGATGCTTTGAGAAGGCAACAACAGGAGTTTAAAGTCAAGTGAGTATTCTTTCTTGATTTTAATTTCGATTGTAGTCTGTCATCATAATTTTCCATTAGTTGACCCTTCATCTGCAGTAAGCTTTTATTTTATATGCCATGTACCCTGTGGCCCGATGTGGGAGCATAATTGTAGTTTAGTTGCTCTTATTGCTATTTTCTTATTTGCTAGATTCTCTTGGCAGCTCTTTAACTTAAAGTGTATTTGGTGTATGGAACTTTTGTTCATGCAGTTGTGAAGCTCGTATACGTGAATTGGACCATGAAGAAGAAAACCTGAAAGAATGGGAGAAAAGGTTGCAAGATGGTCAAAACAGGCTGCTTGATGGGGAAACTATTTTGAATAAAAGGGAGGAATTTGTTAATCAGAAAGATTTAGATTTAAAGAAACTTGAAGAGGATTTAAAAGTAGCAAGGAAGGAATTGAAACAAAGTCGTTTACAATTTCAGCAAGATGAAATTGATTTGAAGGCTCGTATCACAGCAATTTCTTTAAGAGAAGAGGTGAGTGATCTAAATAAGCTTATGTTTTTAGTTTTTATTGTACTTGGCGCTGGAAAGCAGGGCACGCTTTTTATCTTTTCATTGTCCTTTGATTGAGATCTCGTTCCAGGCTTCGAGTGTTTCTTGGAGAACCTATAGTAGATATTGTATGGGCTACTTTTGAGAAAGGATAAAGAGCATTCACTTCCTCTTTCTTACTACAGCTGAACTTCTATTAGTTTTGTTGATGGCATGGCAATTTCGCTACTCTATTTCACTATATTGCTCTCCTATTTCCTATTTCTTGCAGTAGAGAAAGAGAATTTTCATGTGATTTTTACTTGAATATCATCTGATGCTGCTTCATTTCAAATGCTTAAGTGGTGGTAACAGTTCTGTGTTCTCCAACATGTTTTACCTTCTATCTATGATTTGGAGATGAGGCTGGGAGGCGATGCATTATCTTATGGGGCAGATGCTGAGTTCATGTCTTGTAGGTTCCACAGCAGTGGAACTCTGTTCTACTCTGGTTTGCAATCTTAGGTTGCATGACGTTGAAGCAATGTGGCTCCACCTAAATCATTATGACGAAGCTCGAAGGTGATGCATGAAGCCATGGATGTCATGCCTATTGTTTCCATGTGCATGGATGGCTGGAGAGTAATGATCATGTACTCTTATATTCTTTATGCAGATTATAATTAGTGTTTAACTTTGGTTTAGAATTGTCCACTTGGTCTAACCTCGAAGTCACTGTTGATCACACGCTGCTGCTTCAAATTTACCACCAACGATGATTACGTTAGATTAATTTATCATTGACCTGCAGCTTTGTTTGAGTACAACTTTAACTAAGCAGTTCTATGAACTTTGCCTGCTTTATTACAGCAATATAACCCATACTGAAAAGTCATTCAATGGCAAAAGAAATTGGTACAATGATATGATCCGACTCGCAGACCTCTCAAGAACAACCATACCCCTGTCGATGTTGGAGAAGCTAGGTGGAAGTGAACGTCTTGGCTTCCTTTATGAGCTTTTGGCTTATGATCGTTGTATAAAATCAGTTGACTTCTCAAACATAGCTGTAAAAGCTATCAGTGTTGGTGTTTGGAACGCAGTTGTAAAAGATTTTGTAGCCTGTGATTGAACAACAAAAATTGTTGAAACAATAGTGATCGCATTTTTCATTGAAAGATCTCATGCAACTCTGGTCGTAATATTAATAGTCAGTTCTTCTGCACATGCTTCTTTCTTTTTTCTCCAAACAGTATTTTCCCTCTGTATTAGAGATCCCCTTTTCAATCAACTTCATGCCCCAACATTTCTTTGTAATAGTCTTGACCACTGTTGCAGCTTGCCCAAAAAGCCTTGGTCACTAGGTTTCCACAATCATGATGAGCAGGGTCCATGGTGATCATCAAAACTCCATGTTTGACAACTTGCTAGATGGACTAAGTCAAGGTTTCATCAAAGTGCGGTGTGAACCTCAAATTAGTTTTAAATGGGGCTGGTTCAAATTAGGCCCATTTGAACTGGAAAAATTAATCAGGGCAAGACTCTTACAATGAAAACATAGGTACTTATTGTGCATCTTAGCGAACTCAGCAGGAGGGACATGAGTAATAAAAGTAGCCCAAGAAGAGGAGAAACCTCGAACACTCGAGCATGGGATTGGGAATGAAGGTGGTGGGAGGAATAGAGTGTGGAATGGAATTCCCATAAGGTTGGACAACAGACTACTTTGAGTAGTTATGCTGAAGTGTGGAAGCAAGGGACATAGCATGTGACAAGGAAACATGCGAAAAAGAAGCGACGTCATACCATAAAGGACCTCGTAAACCAACAATGAAATGGGAGATGATTTCATCTGTTATGTTCTTACTAAGCCCTAAACTGTCAGGTGCCAGTTAGCACATGAAATAGAATGGTCACAATCCACCCTGCCGTAGGACCTAATCCGGGTTCTTCCTCTGTGCCCTGGCCTATGGCTTGAAGACAAGTGGGATCTAGCCTCCTGCCCTAATGACGTTCCATACCATCATCAGAGCCTTTGGCCTTCACCTGTCTCTGCTAGCACCATCTTGGCTATGCGCCAGTGCACACCCGTCCACCTTCTCCTAGGTAGATAGAATGAATGGTAAATGAGAATTCCTCCCCTTCTATACCTTGAAGGTAGAGTCTCCATGTTTAGTGCACATCCCTGATCTCGACAAGTGGCGCACATGCAATCCACAAGTCATTGGTCAAGTCCATATGCCCAGTCCAACGTCCGGTATCAAGTTAGGTTCGGGACCTGAGGGGTCGGGTCCCTAACGTTCCTCCCCCTTAAAAGACTTCTCTTCTAAGGAAATATGGGAATCTCAGTCTAAGGTCTTGCTCGCTTTCTCAAGTTTCCTCATCTACCGAACTACCTTTCCAACGAACCAGGTACTCAGTCGCCTCAAGGTTTCTAAGCACACGTGTTCAGAAGTTACAAAGGTTGATAGATCTTTAATTGAATCAGTTGATCCTCTTGGATCAAATCATCCTTTCCACCAAGTTGTTCCTTGAAACGGTTGACGCGTGGAAAATTGGGTGAATTTTGACTCCTATGGGAAGGTCCAACTAATAGTGTTATCCGATTGAGTTTTTGTACAATACGGAAGGGTCCACTATAGCAAGGGGACAACTTAGGACATTTTGCAGTCCTCAGTACTTTAGAGTCTTTGAAACTCTAAGGTACACCCAATTGCCTTCCACAAAGTCTCAAGGTTGCCGCTTAGCGTAAAATTGGGCTCTATCTTGAGCCGTTTTCACGATATCATGAGCAACCAGCAACATTTTTTGCATATCTTGCAGGAAATCCACCGCTGCTTTAACCTTGAGACTATTTATGATCAAGTTAGCATAGATTGCTATTTTTGAGACATCGTAATTAGCATAATTGCTTTTACCAAATGGTATAGTAGGCAAATAGCTTTTGCTTTAAAGCAAGGCCAGTCTCTATAAGAGCAGATGGGCCCTCCTTCATAATTAAAAAGGAAAACTTCAGAAAAAAAAAATTGTATCTTCCTTGCTAGAATTAAAAACTTTGGAAAAATGCATAATAAAATGTAGTTATAGGTTTATATCCTTTTTGTACTATTGGAGCTAAATCCTTGATGTGAGTAGTAGTCTATTGCCTTGCAATGTATTTGCCCTCTTACATATGCATCATCACGTTTTTTAGTTGTTCTGAAATTGGTTGTTCACTTTTCTAGTTTTCAGCTTTGGATCTTGTGTTTTTTGGTCTTTTTCATTTCCCTTCTTGCTCAGCATGCACCCAAGAAATATTTAACCACTTTGAAATCCAAATATTTGCTTATGCTTGTGCTGTGAGATTGTAATTTATGCTTGCTGAACAAAAGTAATCCTTTTGTGTTGGATGGTTGATATCATTATTTCACGTTTTTGGGCATTGTCTATCATTTAACTTCTTATGCCAATCTGGCAATGGAATGTTTTCACTACTCAAAAGACGTATATGAGTTGCTCTTTATAATTTTTATAGAGCAAAAGATCATGTGATGGAGAGTTGTCATTAGTTTATTGTAGGTCACGAGATTTGTTACTCATGCTCATATCTTGATGTATTACAATTTTTTTGACCCTGAATGTTCATAACACTCTTTAGTCGACCCAGAAATCAGCTAATCTGGTAAATTGCACTTATTCATATTTCTCTTTTTGTCACTTGAGTTTTAGCCTTTTAGGTAGATTTCATGATTCTTGCAGCAAATAGTTTTCTCTTGCATTAAGTTTATTCTGCAAAGTGGGCGACATGGTGCATGTTTGCAATGTATGGAGCGGTTTTCAAGGTTTTGAGATGTTTTTCACTCTTTGATTCTTTGTTTTCAAGAGTTCAAGAGAGCTTACGGAAGCAGGTTGTCATATGTGGAAGAAAAGGATTTTTAGTTCTAGAAAAGAAATTTTAGATGAGGTCACCTTTGTAGTTGGTTTGTTTGCTATCTACTTCCGAATGTAAAGATTTTCCCTGACGACAAGACTCTGGCTCTTCAAAGGAGCCTGTTTTTCCAATTGTTATTACAGGGGATGCTTTGTTTTTATTGAAAGTGGCTAAGGTTAGAACGAGATTGGATAGAGTTTGCAAATTTTTATGCCGATTAAAATATTGAAGCTGCTTTTGCTCACAATTGTATATAATTTGCTTGCAGTCTGCAGTTAAGAAAGAGGTAGCTCTAGACAAGAAGGAGCAAGAGCTTTTGCTTCTCCAAGAAAGGATTGCAAGTCGTGAATGTGTAAGTACAAGACAAAAATCGCTTTATGCGTTCTTGTTTTCTGGGTTTGCTGTTGCAATTTTTTGGATGTTTGAAATCTTTTAGAACTCTCGACTTCTTTCATCTCCAGAAAAATTCTTTTAGAAGTGTATCAAATATCTTTTGGAAGTCTGCAATTTTGCCAAAAAGGATTTCAAGTTTTTTTGATGATCCCCCTTAGAATGGCCTTTTTCAAACCTAGCTTGTTTAATGGTCAAATGCTCATCAAATGCCAACTATAAATGTGTGGTTCTTGTCACGAACATGGCAAGGGCCTTTTTCTTCCTAATTACAAATGTGACCAAGAAGATGACACAGTTAAAATAGCAATGATCGACTTATACAGTGCTTTCTTATTTCGACGGCACCACGTGTGCTTAGTTCTAGAGTTATCGGGCCATCTTTCTTTTACGAGCCCTTTGAGTGCTTTTAAGCAATTTATCTTTGTACTTACTCATCAGTTGAATATAGAGTTTGAGGAGAGCAATTCTGTTGTCTTGTTGCACTTGACGTTGTGCTGTGGTGATTGATCCGGTCGGGTGTTTAAACTGTGTTTTCTTAACTTGGTATCAGAGCCCTTGGTGGCTTGAATCACCAGACAAGAACAGAGAGCTGCGAATTTACGACGGTTTGTTGGCTAGGAAGCACAAAACCGAGTCTGTGGAGATTCGTGGACTAGCTCAAAAACTGTAAGAAGATTCAGAGGCAGGGGATTGTCAGCTGAATCAGAGGGCAAGCATATCAAAACCAACTTATGCAAGCAGTTTGAGATGACAGATTTAGATCTTATGCACTATTGCTTGGGTGTCGAAGTATGGCAAACTAGCAGTGATATCAGGTTATGTGAAAACAAGTATGTGGGCGAGATATTGGAGAGATTTCACATGACAGAGTGCAAACCTTCCATCACCCCTTGCGAAGCTAGTAAGAAATTATCTCGTATTGATGATAGTGCACATGTTGAAGCTACACTATTTCGTCAGCTAGTTGGGAGTTTGATATATCTTACGACTACACGTCTTGATATCTGCTATGTTGTAAGTTTGATTAGCCAATTCATGTCACCACCCACTTTGGACCATTGGAAAGCTGCAAAAAGGATTTTGAGATATGTGAAAGGTACACCTAACCTTGGTCTAATCTACAAAAGACAAAGTGTTTTACCTAAGTTGCAAGGTTATGTTGACGCTGATTGGGCAGGAAGTATAGATGATAGAAAGTCAACAACAGGTTATGCCTTCAATTTTGGTAGCGGTTGTTTTTCATGGTCTAGCAAGAAGCAAGATACTATTTCTCTTTCTTCTTCTCTTTCTTCTACAGAAGCCGAATATAAAGCGTTGAGTTCTGCTACCCAGGAAGCTGTTTGGCTACGTTATGTGAGATTGGCATGAAGCAGGTAAATCCTACTGTTATTTTTCTGTGACAGTCAAAGTGGAACACAATTGGCTAAAAATCCTATCTTTCATGCAAGGACAAAACATATTGAAGTGAAATATCACTTTGTGCGTGAAAAGTTACAATCTGAAGATATAAGTATTGTACATTGTTCTACGATATTACAAGTTGCTGATATATTTACGAAAGCTTTAAGTAAAGAAAAGTTTGAGACTTTTAGAGCCAAACTTGGCTTAGATCTGGTGATGTAAAAAAAAAAGAAGCCTTTACTTGTAATACTATCATGGCGGTATGTTCCATGAATAGAGTAAACTCTAAAATAAAGAGAGACGTTGATCATTGAGGGAGAGAGTTAAAATAGCAATGATCAACTTATAGAGTGCTTTCTTATTTCGACGGCATCACGTGTGCTTAGTTGTAGAGTTATCGGGCCATCTTTCTTTTACGAGCTCTTTGAGTGCTTTTAAGCAATTTATCTTTGTACTTACTCATCAGTTGAATATAGAGTTTGAGGAGAGCAATTCTGTTGTCTTGTTGCACTTGACGTTGTGGTGTGGTGATTGATCCGGTCGGGTGTTTAAACTGTGTTTTCTTAACTGACACTGGATGTGATGGTATTGAAATTCAGTGGAAGGCTCCTATGTCATGCATCAAAAGATCAATGCAGTGTGCTGCACATGGGGTCCACATGATGGTAGGATAATTTCTCTCCAAAAGCTCACCAATGGCGACACAATTGCTGGCATTGTCGGTGAGCGTCGCCACCACGATGACTGCTGCACTTATAGTGATAGTTAGAACAAGATCCAAATCAAGAGTCAAAAATATTATTTTTCTAAAAGATTTGAATCCAGGGGAGTACAAACCTATTTCAAAATTCAAGACAAAACATATCTCCAATTTTGAATGGAGCTGTTTCATTCCAGATTTGGAAGCCAGATTTAAATTCTAGTAATTAATGCCCTAAATAAGGTCTATTTGCAAAAATATAAGAATATGCGTAAATTTCAAGCCGATAGAAGCAAATTGATTCTGATCTAGACTCAATTTGAATCAAATCGAATCTGTCAAATCTTGTCGAATTACGATTCATTGCTAATGTGGCTTCAACTAATTTTAAGGTTATTCTAGTTTAGCCAAGGGTCGAGTTCGACTTATTAGAGTCTCAACTGCAAGTATGTGATTTTCTGGATTGGGGAAGTGTGTAATGCCTTCAGAAAACAAAAGTGTTAAATAAAGCTGTGAACAGAAAAATCTCAACAAGAATGAATCTTTAGTTGCTTTGGACGCTTAGGAAAACTTCTAAATTTTAAATTGTGGAACCATTCTGTATGTGAATTATTTCATGTTGTGAATGCTAATGATATGCTGCCTGTTTGTCAGCAAATAGGTCACAATGGCTAGCTAATAATGTTGATTACATGTTTGTGCAGATTTTTGAACAACATGAACGGCACGTTCGGGAAACAGAGATTTTTAACTCTAAAGAGAGGGAGCGTCTTGAGGCTTTAGAGACCAGTTTGAAAGTGAGAGAGGATTCCTTCAGTGAGAAGAAGCAAGAGCTGGTACTGATCTTAGATGGATTCCTTAAAGCTGTGCATTGCTTTGTGTTTGTTTATGGTCGTCAATTTAAAGCATATGTGAATTAAGGTCTATAGTTTGATACTACAATCCTGGTGGAAATACTTTTCATTACAGCACTTTAGGGTTTAAGTTTACATGAATTTGTTTTATGTACCTTTAAGCTGTTTTGTTCAAAGTTGATTCATGTGCCATATCCCCTTTCCAGCCATAGTACAATGTCAGCACAATGGTGTTGTTATTTCAGGATAATCTCATGAAGGCCCTTGAGGAAACAAGAAACGAAGAGGTCAGGACCAAATTGGAGCTTCAAAGTACAATTGATGAGCTTGAGAGGTTACGAGAGTCCATGAAAGTTGAGCAAGAAGAGCTTGAGAAAAGAAGGCAGTCTTGCATGGCGTTGGAGGCTGAGATGAACCAAAAGGAGGAAAAGCTTCTTAAAAAAGAACAGCAGATGGAGAAAAAGGCTGAAAAGCTAAAAGAGCGGGAGAAGGATTTAGATGAAAAAATGAAAGGTGTGAAAGAAAGGGAGAGAGGTCTGAAAAACGAGGAGAAACGTGCTGATGCCGAGAGACAACTTATTGAGCAAGAGAAGGAAGGTCTGATAAAGGAAAAAGAGGAACTGGAAAAGTTGCGTCTAGAAATATTAGCTGAAAATCAAAAAATTGAGGATGAGAAGGAAAAGCTTAGGGCCGTTGAGCAAGAAAGAGAAGATTTATTGCATGTGAAAACCCAGTTGAAAGGAGAAATTGATGAGTTGAGAGCACAGAAACAGGAAATCATTGTTGCTGCAGAGGAGCTCAAGAAAGAAAAAGAAAGGTTCGAAAAAGAGTGGGAACTTCTGGATGAGAAAAATGAACAGGTAAGAAAAGAGTGGGACTCTTTGGAACAGGAAAGTCGAAGGATTTCGAAGTGGGTGCATGATGAGGAGGAAAGAATAAAGAAAGAAAAAAGAGACATGCATGAGAGGAACCACAGAGAACATGAAATTCTTCGTGCAGAGAAGGAAGCCCTTTTAAATTCTTCAGAAACGGATAAGAGAAATCTATTTGAAATGGTGCAGAAGGAGCGAGATGATCTTGCGAGAGACATAGAGCTACACAGAGGTGAGCTGGAGAGAAGTGTTGAAAAGAGGAAGACTGAAGTTGAAAAGGAAGCTGAAGGCCTGAAATTGAAGCTGAATGAAGAGATACACCAGGCACAGGAGGAAATCCGGACCTCCAGAGAGATGATTCTGCGAGAATCAGAAGAAATCACTAAGCAGCGATCAAAAATTGAAAAGGAAAAGCAGGAAATGACAAAGCAGCGCAAAGAGGCTGAGGAAAAGTGGTTGGAAATAAAAAAGGATATTGAGGAATTACAATTGCAGCAAGAGAAGCTAAAAGAACAAAGAGAGAGTTTGCGGAATGAGAGAGCAGAAGTGCTGATGGAGGTAGAGAGACTGAAAAAGCTAAGAGATGAGCTGAAGGAAGGAGATGAAAGCATACAGATTTCTGAGCAGCAACCTTCGCATAACTATGCCAATGACAATGAGGTGCTCTCCCCTCAGGAACTTCTAAAGACTGGATTCTCAAATAATGGTGGCCCCAAGGAAAAGACATTACCTGTTGGAGTCAATGCTGCAGTTGCCAGTGAATCTTCTCCTTCAAAATTAGCCATGAGTGGGCGTTCACTAACTCCAGGAAGCTTATCATGGCTTCAAAGGTGTGCTTCAAGGCTTTTTCCAAATTCAGGAGATAAAGCTGAGCCCAATACTTTACATGGTGGAAGTAATGGTTCAGCCACAAGCATAAATCCCTCTAAACTAGAGCAGTCTAAGTTGACTGGGCCCTCACCCAAGAACAACAATCATAGGCCTGATGCTGGTATTATTATGGCAATTCATGAACAGGAAGTAAGGAATGGGCCAGACCCTACCGAGAGCCCTAGTCACTCACAAAAGAATGTCAGTAGGTCTACTGATAAAGTTTATTCTAGAACCAGGCGTACTCGCTCAATTAAGGCTGTAGTGGAGGATGCAAAGTTTATACTTCAAGAAACTGCAGCTGGAAGGGCAAATGAAGCAGTGCTTGCTGAACATGAGGAGTCAGAGAAAGAAAAAGATGAGGAGCTTGTAAAGGGTGGTTTTGAAGTAAGTACCTCTACTCATCAAGACTCAAGACAGGTACCCAGTGAGGATAATACAGATCACAGGGGAACTAAAGGTGGACGAAAACGTGGCCGTCGCCTGTCTAAGATTGCTGTTGAAGAGAAAGGTGATACTCCTGAGGTCAATTCTGATATTTCAATTGGAGGGGGAAAGAAGAAGCGTCGAAAAGAGGCAGTTATTGTAAGCAGTACTAATGGTGATACAGGAAAGGGGAGTTTAGTGACAAAACGTTACAACCTCAGGCACAGTACCATGTAAGTAACAGGATATTACCATGCTAATCTTTTCCTGCAATCATCAATTTCCTTCAGGTAGTTCTGATCTCTGTTGTAGTTTCTTCTCGACCAAGCTGTAATGATGAATCTAATGTTCTTTGCATTGATTTGTTTTCAAATGAGGATGAGTGGACTTCATTTAATTGGATTTCAATCTGCATCTTTTATGACTCTCGAGTCTGCCTCCAGAAGAGACAAAAAAATTCAGCATGACCTTTTTTTGTACATGTTTACACATTTCTGTGGATGAATTTATGAGTGTGCCAATCACGTGATAGGGATGCTGTAGCATTCAATATCATACGAATGGTCTTTTTGTTGTATAACTGTGTACGTGGTCACAATTAATTAAAAAAAAACTGCACTTCTTGTCAAGGTATTATGCTATGTTTCTCTTTGATAGACTTGAAACTTTTTAGACTAATAATTTTCTCATCTTCTGAAACTATACACTCATCTTATGACATAATTCTACATAGCATCGCTGGAGAAGCACATTTAACATTGGCTGCTTCCTCTCATGATTGTCTCATGTTTGAAAGTAGGCCTGGACGCGAATTGTGAGGACAAAGAAACACTTCATTCAGCAGCATGTCCATCCTTCAAATGCAATTATCAATCTCTGTGATTTCACTTAGATAGTAGGTCATCGGTTGTATACAAGCTGTTATCTCCCCAAAAAAAAATAACTAGTGTACTGGCCTGTTGGGTCTATAGCCATGCTAATAAGGATGGGACCTTGGTTCAGCTACGTTTAAGAGTAAGATCATTATGCTAGGTAGACTAGAGGCTATGTAAGCATGTTGAGTGTAGAGAGAGAAAGTGTTTTCAGAGACGGGCTTGTATGACACTTGTGGACTGGAGTATCGGGCTAAGAGTTGATCAGCTATGTGACGTCAGCCTCATTGGTGAGCATCTGCGGTATTGGAATGTAGGTATTTATAGTGTGGAAGCAAGCCCAGAGTTAGGTCGAAGGCCTTGAGAACAGGAGAAGCTTTGGGATTGAGAGCTTAAAGTTGAGTGTTGAGTTTGCTAGCAACTTAATTTTGGTTTTTGAAGATGGAGCTGGATTATGGAGATAGCACACAAACAGAAGGATTCAGAAAGAATAATAGCCAAGTAAGTACAATTATCGACATATTATCTTGCCAAAACGACATTATTGTTATTATTTACCATTTAGACCATATATTTGGGGTCCTTGTATCCTTCATTTATTAAATAGCATTCAGTAGTCATCTCTTGGGTCAGATGGTCCTTCCTCAATTTGCGATCTCATTGTCAATTTGCGTACATGTATTCTTGTGAACCTTCTTATTGCTGGTTGACTGTTTGGACAATTGTTTCTTAGTATCGACAGAGCTTCAGCTCACTTTAACTTCTCTTTAGCTTATGTTCAGATTATGATTGCTATTAGTTTACATGAATACATCATTGATAATTCTTGCCAGTCTATGCTTATTGTTTATGCACTTTGTGGTATTCTCTCTTTTCATTGCAGTGGATGCCATCTATATTATGTGTTGTTTTGCATGTAACTTGCTATCACATACTTTTTTTTTGGCACGGACGGGCTGAGTGCTTGAATTCTTTGTTCATATGTTAGTGTAATCAAAAGGGCACCTTTCCGTTTTTTGCTTCCAGGTTTCTGTATAATAATCGGATTTTCAATTGGTTGGATCATTGAATTTCTCTTTGTCAGATGCCCAAGAATATGTTTTTGTTTTTCTGGTTTTTGAGTAGCAGAGGCAGGGCGCCCAAAATGGCACTTTTGCCAGTTTTTAAAAACTTTGTTGCTTTCCTATTTTGTTTCTCCTTTTTGGGCGGTTTGTACATCATGTTTTCTATAACAGGTTTAGACTGCACTTTACAACTCTTGAAACATGATGTGTAGATGTTCACTTTCCAACTTGCATTTTTAATAGTTTTTGGCATTTTCAGTAGTTCTTGTACTTTTTCTTTCTTGTATTTGATCTTTTCTTACATCATTTGGTTTCCTTTAGCAAGGCATTTCTAATAATCTTGATAGTTTTTAGCTGACGTCTTGGAACTCGAGATATGCTTTTCAGGTTACTTTGGCACATCATATTTTTTTGTCAAGTTTTGGATCTGTTCAATTTTTAGAATTTTTTCATCTTCCTAAAGTTGCCACTATTGCTCTTGAGAACTCATTGATATGGCATGTAGAATTGAGGGAACATAAGATTTTCCTTTTTTAGGGTTTTTATCACTTGGCTTTTTCTTAATTTTGCTTCAATTTTTGAGGCCTTTTTCCACTAGTGTCTTTCCAACATCAGGTCACTATACCATCCTTTCAAAACTTGTTCTATTATGTTTTTTTCAAGAGACATACTTATCAGGATTCAGAAGAGAGGTAGAGATTTCCAACTAAGAGACATGCAGTATGAGGATGAGCATCAGAGACATGTAGATGAGAATGGAGATGCACAGACTTGCAGCTTAGATACAGACAATGTGGATATGATGAAGACTCTCATCAATACATGATGGTCATATGGAATTGGAACCGAGTCCAGGGTGCAGATGTATGATTTTCAGACTATTTCTGATGTGCCGTATGAGTCTACTCTAGATGGTTCAAAACCACGGCATTGGGGTGATGAACCCATATGAGGTAAGGGTACAAACTAAGGACACGTATACTTTAATAGATGAGCGATCAGTTATTCTACATAAGGGTTCATGATAGGTTCAGGGTGATAAGCCATATGAGGATCAAGGCTCTGAAAGCATAGATGTTTATTTGGGGTATTGCCATGGGTTGATTCCTACATAGGAGTGAAAGGCTTGCATTCTTTTGTTGGCTCTTATACATGGCAAGTGGTCTATTTTTATTATGATTCTTCACTTGGTGTTACCATGATTGCAAGAGGCTCAGACTAGTTTTAAACTCAATGGCTATGGCACAAGTATGATTCTGAGTTACACGGTTGGCTTCGTTTGTATGTCTCTAGCCACTTGTTTTAGTTTTTTTCATGCATTCATGGTCCCTCAAGCTTGGGATTGGTGGGCCTTTGTGGCTCAGTGTGTGGTCTATGAGGTTGTCTTGGGGTACCATTACGACAAATTGATATCCATATCCAAATGTAGGTGATATTATGGAATATTAGCATAACATGGTAGATATTGCGCGATAAATTTGCATTAGTGGGTGTACACCATGATTATTTACCATTTTGACCATTGGTCCTGTCTATCATTTGACATTTATTAGAATTAAGTAGATCATATCTTCATTTACAGTCTTTAGCGCTCACTCATAGACTGTAGGGCCTCATAAAATATTACAATATGAATAACTATGAGTGCCCTTATTGGTGATTAACCGTTTGAAGAGTAGCTTCTTAATCTCAGAGTAGCATTTGATAAGCTTAGTTTTTAGCTTTAGTTTACATTCAATTTATGATGATCAGATTGCTATACGTTTACATTAGTTTATCATTGATGGATGATGTTCTCCAAAGTATGTTTATGCGCTTTCTATTCTCTCGCTAGATGTCCCACTATATACTTGTTCTCTATTGATCCTCCATTCTGTTAGTAACTTCGTATTAATGCATTTTCTTGGCACCTAGTTGACGTTTTGCAGTTTTTTGGTCTCTGTGTTAGTTGGGTAGTTGAAATTCTCTGTTCTTTTTTTCTGTTTTGGGTAGAGAATTCCTTTTCTGTTTTTCTTGAACCAAGTTTCTCTTTAGTACTATGATTTTAAGTTTGATTGGAGCGTTTGATTCCTCTGTACTGGGCCCCCTTATATCTCATAAGAATATTTGTTTGAATAGCGAAAGGCATCTTTTTTACTCCTTGGGTAATTTGTACGTCATCATGCTTGGTGCAGTAGGGTGCTTCTATTGCAACTCCTGAATTTACTATATAGAAGTTTATTTTCTATGTAGCTTTGGCACCATTTTTTGTTGTTTTTGTGTCTTCTTTTTGACATTGTGTTTCCCACAGCAAGGTGTTTCTAATGCACTTAACAACTTGTAAATTTAATTCTTGAAACTCAAGATGCAGATCACAATTTTGTGAATGCTTAGTTGATGCAGGAGTTCCAACTGACCACAAAAAAAGAGCACTCATAGATATGTAGTCAATCTCTGCAATGGAATATATGGTTTTTGGAAAGTTATGTTATGGTATTTTTTATTGATGCCTAAATCATTGTCTACTTTCAGTGTTTTACTTTAGTTCTACCTTTGATTACATCTTTTGTTGGCCCACACTTTAATCATACGCTTTTGGTTTTAGTTCTTGACGCTTCTCATTCCTTTCTTTATCTTTCTTTTTGTTCATTGATGTCCTTGTTATCCGTTACTTTGGTAGGTGGTACCAATACCGTGGATACCTTCATGTCCTATTTTATTTTCTCTTTACATGGATCAATATGTAACTCAACTCATCGCTCGGGATTAGCAAATTCAAGAAAAGAAAAGAATGAAGCACTGTTGGGTTCGGAATTCATTAAACAAAACTTTTGATCTTTCCTCAAAAGTGTAATCAAGGTGAGCTGCTATACTCAAAATTCAAGTGGTCAATCAAGCTGAAAATACTTCTTAGCTCCTTGACACTGAAACATCTCATATTTGGAAGTCTAGCATGCAACAGACGTCTTTCCAAGGCTATTTTCTCAAGAATATTTTAATAGTGGCTTTGTTCAAGAGCACGATAATCTTTGCACATTGGCATTGATTTATCTTTTTCTTGATAGAAGATGATCCACTGGATCAGTTAACCCCCTTGATAATGACTTTTGACTCCACAAAGGTCTTAGGAAGCTTTGTTGCCTCTAGAAAGGTAGTTACTGTTATCAGGAATTGGTGAAGTTTTTGTTTTCAGATTTGGATGTGTACCACCATCCTCTCTACGTCTCTAACCTGAAAGCTTCTTTGCTATGCATGCATCTTAACTGTTGGACTGTCCCTTGAAAGAAAATGTGATGATGATCTGAGTATGTTTTGCGTATGAACTTGCCATGCTAATATTTTTTTGTGGTCATATTATGCCAGTGTGAGCACAATTGCTACACAAGCAGCAACAGGTGAAGAGAATGATATGACCCAGCATGTAGAAGAAAATCCTAGAAAAGAAGTGCAAAATGCATCAGCAAATGTTGAAGGGAATATGTCTCAGGTTTTTCTTCTGAACTTAATTTCACAACTAAATTGGTTCTATGTGCAGGTTCCGTCCTTGATTTGAATGTATATGTCGTCTTGCTCAATATTAATGCTTCGAAATTTAATGGTTCTAGTTGCAAATGTTCTTTTTTATAAACATAGGCCATTTTAGTGCAGGGATTAGGATTTAATGCCATTTTGCTATTTTGCAGCCTCAAGCACCAGAATATTCACAGGATAAAGAACGAATTAACAAAAGAGAGTATTCTAGAGATGCCAATGTGGTTCAGCAATCTGATCATGCACAGTCTTCATCACTACATGAAAGCAAGATAGAGGTCTTGAATTTCCAGGAATTGCTTGGCCCAGGATCGCAATTTCAGACCAATGAAGGAATGGACACTCCAGAAGCTGAGCTTGGGGAGGGTTCCTCTGGAGCTACCCATTCTAGAGCTCAGAAGATGGTGAGAGGTGGAGAAACAAGTGAAGGAGAAGCTCAGTTGGAGCAAGATTACTGTGGGGATGATGCTGCAGAGTCAGTCGAAGATGATAAGGATGGTGATGTAGAAACCAGTAGTGAAGATGAAGAAGATGAAAATTCAGAGAATGATCGGGCCTTGGAAAAGGATCAACGACCTCTTGGGAAAAAATTGTGGGATTTTTTGACCACATAGAGGCAAGTATTAGTTTTACGAAGCTAGCCAATTGAGTCTCAGCAGTGATTACTTCACTGTGTGTTTCCATATTCTTGTTCTCATGTACCTATGTTTTATATTGGCATTGGCAAACAAGCCATTTATGTTTTAAGGATGAGTCATGAGAGATTGATCGTATTGATAACATTCTTATCAGGTTTCTAATTATACAGGATCCTACCGAGAGCATCATTTGAAGAGATGCCTGCAAACAAAGAAAGCATGTTAATTTCAACATATAGCACAATGTTAATTATGCATGGTAGTTTATCATGTGCCATTCCTTCTGATATTGCATCTGGATTCTTTTCTGTTCGAATTAGATTGAAATCACAAATAGGATTTGGACTGCAACTATGCCGGCTGTCAGTTATCTTGTGTTTGTTCATTTATCTTGTATATAAACTTGAGTTGGCAGATGAAAGTGGGAGGCATGTTTCGATTCTTTCTTTATAGCCTCCATTTTTCTTTGGTACAGTTTTGATCACTGATCTTGATTTTATATATTGAATCAACATCAAATTGTTTATGTAATTCTTTCTTGATCAGCTCAGTATAGTTTAGATGACAATGAAAGAATGAGATATTCTAGTATCAATGCTCACTTTTGGAATAGCATCTAATACCAATGGGATAATATGTTGTACTGTACTTCACATGTGTGAAGTCCCCTTTGATCCATTACACTTAGCTTTGATTGCTTACATATCAAGAGTGTTTCATTTCCAGCTTCATAGATTGATAGAAATGAAGGTTGTAATGCAATTCATTAAGGTCCTCATTAAGTAGATTTTCAACATGATATTAGAGCCTTGTACAAGAGATTAAGTGTATGATCCAAAAACAGGCATAAATTAGCAAAATTTGAATGCTAAGAATCTAGTTTTGATGTGGCACATATGGCAAGAGTGATAACATTCGTTTTTGACTTCGCCATTGAATAGAGTCTATAGGAGTCCTTGTCACAGGTGTGAAAGTGTGCTAGACCAGAGACCAAGCCATATTCATAATGCAAGTCCTTTATTTGCAAGATAGTGCTTGAGTTGTCCAAAAATTGCCAACTTAGGATAAATTGTGCAATTGGTTATTGAAACTCGATTAGTTTCTAGTCCATCTCATAAGTGAGTGTGAGGGTCAAGATCAAAACCTTCTAAGGTGTCTGGAACAGGGAGGAGTCTAAAATTGAGTTCATAAACTAGAGGGAAGAGTCTAAATTGAGTTCTAGTGGGCAATTTCTCTCAAATTTTTGAGAAATAGGTGTAAAGGTGGAGGACTTGTTCTAAAATGATAAATATCATTGTTAATTTTTAATTTGTCAGAAAAGGACACAAATTAGATTGCAAAGTAATGCAAGTACACAGAACCAGAGCTTTTAAAGCCATATTGTACTTTGTGTACAAGAATCTAGATTCAAGATGAGATCTTTGGGTGCACACCTCATGGAATCTAGTGAGATGCTAAAATCCCCTAATTATTCTATTTGGAAGGTTAGAATAAAGTCATTACTTGTACTCAAAGACCTTTATGACATTCATTGATGAGGAGGATGAACCTCTAGGAGGACAAGGATTACAAAGGTACATGAAAAAGGCTAGGCTTGTTTTACATTGCATCATTACAGGAGTTTCTAGTCTTACTATAAGTGTGAAAGATCAGTGTTTAGGACCCTAAATGGATCTACAAAAGATCCTCAAGAGTGATTGGCTACTTGGTTAATCAATCTATTGCAAAACTAGCACTCAAATCTTGCTCTAGATGGCAATTTTGATCTAAACAAGCAAGAACAATCTAATTTTCATCAAAACACTATAGAACGACCTCACACGTGTGAAGTACAGTTACAGCCTTATTACAAAGAATCAACTTTAGTAAGTTTTAATTGCTATCACATAAAAAGTTCTCAACACAAATGGTGGAAAAACTCAAAATTGTCAAGTGCTCCAAAATCATGATCTCTCCCAAATTGATTGAATGATTTTCAAGTAGAAAGAGGATCTTGGCTGGATGAGCAGGTACAACATGTGCTCAGGTACCAAAAGTCATCAGGTTGACCTACTCAAGTCAATTTGACCTAACCATTAGGTATACCGTCTATGGTAGTTAGATCAACACCAACTTCCTTGATTTTTGGAGGTAGCTCCTAATTTTTAGGAAACTTGACCGAACTTCGTATCTAACTACCATATGGTTATCAAGCTAATATTTGCCAATTTTCACACTCCTCAAAACTATGGTACATCTATGTACAACTCCAAGAGTTGATCTTAACTTTATGAATGAATCTTTAGGCAAAGATTCAGTAAGAATATCAGAGCTACTGTGACAGAGACTCCTGCATTGGCTGTTGTCGAGTGTAGCTGGTTGTGAACTGATGATGCACGCCACATGATGATAAGTAGTCCGCCATTTCATTTGATAGGTACTCTCCCCCTGAATCAAACTGCAGGGCCTTGATTCTCTGACCAGTCTGATTCTCGGCATATTGCTTGAATTCTTTGAAGCAATTGAATGCTTCTGACTTGTTCTTTATGAACGTGATTCTGGTGAACCGGGAGTAGTCATCAATGAATTTGATAAAATATAGAGCTTGACCCGAGAAGGGTACGCTCATGGGACCACATAAGTCATTGTGAATTAGTGACAGAATGGACTTCGCTCTTCTGGCTTGTCCTCTTGAAAATTTGTTCTAGGTTGATTCCCTAGTAGACAATTTTCACAGACAGTCTGATTAGCTGTAGAAACAACATTGATATTCATATCCTTGACCATTTTGTTATGATGCATGTACAAGATTGAACGCATGTTTAAGTGACCTAGTCTTTGATGCCAAACATGAGCATCAAAATTACTCATAGAAAGTGCATAATCATGAATCAGGATGTATAAATTTTCTTCTCTTTGTGCAGAGAGGATTTCATTGGAGTTCCCGTCAAAAATAGTACATTGGCTAGCAATAAACAAAGCTCTACAGCCTTGATCAGTGATCTTGCTAATTGATAATAAATTCTTTGTTAATCTGGGTACGTAAAGTACACCATTTAGTTGTCTAGTGATGTTGTCAGGGAACTGGAGTCGGATAATGCCTTGGCCTTCGACTTTGTGGGAGCTTGAGTCGCCAAATAAAATGTACTTTGAGTCCGTTGCTGTGAGAGTAGAGAAAAGGTTCTTACATGGTGTCATGTGCTATGAAGCACCTGAATGAAGATACCATTGACAGGCATCTCTACTTCGATGGTCTTGTACCATCAGTGCCTTGTCATCATCTTGGGAATCTTTGACAGCGTCAGAACCTCCGTCTTGGTGCTACTGCATCTTCTTCCTCGTTTTATTGTGCTTGAGGATGTGGCAATCCTTAATGTCGTGGTTTGATCTTTAGCAATATCTACAAAAGAGTTTGGTCTTGGATGAGTGTTGTTGTCTATGTTGTTGTTGTTGCGTTGAATCTGGCTGCTCTGCCTTTGTCTTCTTGTCCTTGAAATTCTTTTTCTTGGACTGATGCTTATTAGAGTACAATGCCATTGACTTGGTACTTGTTGTGGATAAGCATTTTCTCCTGACGACTTCTTGCAAAAGACTTATTGTCAGCTTTTGGAGAGATAGCGCATGAGTATTGCTAAAAAGTAATGCTAGGTTGTCATAGGAGGATGGAAGACTAGCGAGAAGAGACATCGTTGAGTCTTCTTCTTTTATAGGTGAACCTATTGCAGCAAGTTGATTCAGCAATTGTTTGAACTCGTTTACATGATCACTGACTGAGGTGCCTTCGCTTATCTTGAGTGTAAGGACCTTCTTCCTCAGAAAGAGGTGAGTGATACATCTGAAGTCTCGTAGATACTTGTTAGGATATCCCACGCTTCTTTGGAGGTGATGCTATTTGATACATGAGCAATCTGAGTGACTTTCAGAAAGCTTAGATCATTTCACACGAATTGAAAGATTGTTGTGATGGTATTCTGGTTGAAATAACTTTGTCCTTAGTTCACCATTATTGAGTGGAGAACAACACGTGGTTTGCTATCAATTCTACAATATGACCATGCAACAACTCAAAACTTTATCATAAAAAATTTACTTGATATATGCTTTTTGTAAACTTTCAGCAACTCCAACTTGCCGGTCATTAAGAAAAGAATCCTTTCAAAGTTTATCTAACAACCATTATCAAGTCAAAACCTTGGATATTTCTCTTGAAGGACCCCCCCCCCCCCCCAACACACACACACACACACACACACACACACAAATATAATGTGTGTATGCATATGGTTTTGTAGAGTAATTGGTTGGAAGAAAGGTAGCAATTAACATTGAAGGTTGATACTTGTCAATATGGTATGTGAAAAAAGTGGATCTTGAATGGATCCAAACTCCCAAAATACTTAGCTAAGATCTTTGCACAACAAGCTACAAAAGCTAGAAATGGCAAAGCACCCTAATGCACCTTTGATACACATGAACTTGACAAAGCATTCAAGAGACAAAAGAAACTAACAAAAGGTACTGATGGCAGCCAAAAACAATAGCATACCGGCCCTACAACAACAGCCTACCACTTTTGGAAACCTCTTAAGATCATACACAAAAGCTTGAAGACAATACACAAAGCAATGCTCTCAATGGAGGAAGAAACTGTGACAATGATCTATTGATCTCTCTCAACAATACAATAAGTTTCTCCAACGCATTTTCTACTATTTATGGATGAGAAAGATGACTCTCTCTCCTCTTTCTAAAAGATACTTGACCCTAAATATTCCCTATATAGGAAAAATAGCTAAAAATGACATACATGACCAAAATACATCAAAATGGTCTCATTTAAAAGGGTCTGAAGTTTGACACTTCTTCATACTGAAAAAATACAGTAAATAAAAAACTTTAGGCCTAGTTCACACGTGTGAAACTCCAGTACCAAAACTATGTACAAAAATTGCCAATTTAGGCCTCAAACTAGCTAGGAAATGTTGACAATTTTCACATGGTACTGTTCATTGATGTACCAATAATGATAGAAACATCATGCAAATCTTTCATTACAAGTTTTTTGTCCAAAATTTTTATGGGGAATAATAAGATCTTTCCTTACAAGAATCTAAATTAATATGGTCAATGATAAAGTTTTTGAAGCCAATATGGAGGTACGCCTAGCTAAATCATCTTGAAGCCAAGTGCAAAGAAAGTATACGGTCATCTAATCATAATTAGTTTCATCTAATCACAATCTATTTTGAATATCTTAAGTTTTTTTTCGCTATTAAGATGAAATGTTCAATCTCAACATCATTGTTTACAATACGATCTATGCTAAATTTTAAATGTATATTTAATAAAGAATTTCTATTAGATATAGATATCCTTTATGTAAGATAAAATCCCCAATTGGGAGCATGAGGGGATGAGAGCCCTTGCCCAATGGCACAACCTAAAGGGGCCTAAAATGCCCCTTCTACCTAGATGTTTTACCCGACATGTATAGTGATTTTTTCTGAAACTTTTTTCGGCTGTGTAGTCAAGTATGCGCTAAATGCCCGAGCCATCTGCAAGGAATTATACCACATAAGGCCTTGGGGTTTTGAACAACGCAAAATAGAAGAAGAAGATGTGTTTACATGTTGCCAAATAATTTGCACTTTATTTAGCTTATGTAAGAGAAAGTCAAAGTAATTAAACTATGTTAGCATGTTTCAAAATAATAAGATATTTTGTACTTCCACTACATAAGTACATAAAGGAGTGCGCTCAATCATATGATTACATATGCACGATTTGTGACGTGCAACAAAAAATTGCATGATTACGTTTTCTACATAAAGAAATAGTTTTTATATAATAAATGTGTGTGTGTGTGTGTGTGTGTGTGTGTGTAGTTACATATACTCATATTTGTGTGTATATTTGCATTTATATTTGTGATTGAATATGTAGAATAAGAGATTGTAGTCATATTAATCTCTCTTGTGTTGACTCATCTCTCAAATCTAGAAAGAAAGCTATGATACCAAGACTCACCAAGATTCTAGAATAATTTACATGTATTCATAAGCATTATACTCATCATGGACTTCACATAAGGGTTTTGCATATGCATGCATGAATGCCCAAAAATGCACCCACTCACAAGCACTTGCACACAAACCCACACAACAAACAATCTGTATAATGTGGCACATTCCAAGCTAGAAACTTGAGTTTTCATTGATAAGCATGTCATATTTTATTCTATTTCTCTCTCTATATATATGTGACATAATTGTAATCTATGATTAGCCTTTTGTTAACATCAATGAAATCCTGTTATTTGATAAAATTATTACTTCCATATATAAAATAGACAAAATACACCTTTTTCATGGATGTTGCAAACCCATCATTGCCTTAATTTAAAAACGAGTCTATTGTTCAAGCTTATCAAACAATTAAAGACAAAACAAGGAAAAAAAAAAGGGGAAGAAGGGCAAGTCTCTCAGTTCTCACATTATGAGAGTTCCCACGATACTCATCATGACGAAGTAATAAAGTTCGATGAACCCAAAGCAGATAGTGTGGTGTCTTCTAAACAATCAATAGGCAAGGTGGAAGTCTTCTTTTTTCTTGTAATAGTTGCTAGAAGTATTTACAAATAAAGAAAGGTTCTCATCTAGGAAAACCATAGGTATAGTCACTTTGATATAAATCTAGTAAAACTGAAGAAAGTAGATTGTTTCGCCCACATGTATCAGAGCACAATATTTTATTAGATAATATTGAAGTCAAACAGACATCAACTAGCGATATCAATTTGATATCCATTGCAACTCAACCATTAGCCATTATAAGTTAAAATTGTAGCTAGCCCAATGAAGAATAGAATTAACACTAGGAAAATACAGTTTCTGAGAATTGATTGATGGCTTCCATATTGTGAAATTTGAAGTAGTACTTAGAGTATGCCAATAGTTGTTTCTTTTTCTTGAAAAGAGCAAAGTGAGTTTTGTCCCCTTAAACAATGTGCTTCCAATTGAACAATTATTCTTTGGTAGTGCCTAGAAGTTTGTAGACTTGTCTCCAATTCTAGTATGTTTCTTCATTTTGGACACAACATGTGCAGTTCTACTCCAGGCCAATGATGTGATGCAAACATTCTCACACATGTATCCCATGCTAGAGTATTGTCCAATGAAAAAGTTAAGTTTGTCTTGTTGTACATTTTTCCTAAACTATATCTTTTCTTTCATATTGGGTGGAAATCCTAAAATGTCCACTCACCATTGAAGTCTAAGGACGCTTGAGTATAGGACCTAATAACAAATATCATATCATATTTTGTTTATACGATTGAATGGAATAATAGGATATTTATAAAAATGTCAAGATGTGATGCTTTCGCATATATGTATTATCTTTGGAGAATATGATGTCGAGGTTCATTCATATGAAGTTCAAGATCACTTGTAATTACAAGATTAGGAAAATCATGGTTACTTTTGATGGTTTGTGGACTATTCATTCTAGCATGATAAATCTTGGTAATAGTAGCAACAAGTACATGTTTTGTGATCTTGATCAATGTGATTTTCACAAGACATGGAGACATCAGATTTCCTTCAAAGGGAACCATCAAGATCAAGGAGGAGCAAGTTTCAAGTTCATGCATCTTCACTCAGCATGGAAAAAATCAAGTGCACAGGTGCAAGGAAGAATCAAGACTCTTCAATTCATCTTGGAGGAGATCAAGATCAAAGAAGCTCTATCTTGGATATGGTGATAGATCATGTCATCATCTTTGGGGGATGATTAGTCATCTTCTAAACCTGAATATGATTTATTTCTGATATTAAGATCATGTCTTAGAATTGTATATAGATACATTATTGTTTCCAAGGCTAGATTTGAGGAGTGTGAAAATAGCCTAATTTGGCAAATCTAGCCAAGTAGAACATTGTAAATATTGTGTATAATTGGGTTCCACACATGTAAGGCTAAGATGCCACATGGCAACCCACTCCAAATAAAGGCTAGGTCGAATTTAGAGAGTTGATCAAGTCCATTTGGTAGTGATTCCTAGATTATAGGATCTACACCTAAAATTGTGGTGACATTTTGACCAACTTTACTTGGCATAACTCTAGGAAATAGACTTAGGTTACACATTGTGTCAAGAAAGCTAAGTTAACTTCCTTATTACATGCTGGATTTCACTAAGTATAGCAAAGGAGACACTTTTACTATGTAGCTTCATCTCTCCATAGTGAGAAGATAGAATGATTTTGGAGCTCTAAGAGAATACTTGGATTTTCTCTCTATGTATGAAGATTTTGATTGATCCTAATGAAACCAACCTTTGGCACACATCAAATACTATCTACAGGCCGTACATCAATATGTTGTTCACATGTGTGAACTTGGGATCAAGTTTTGATCAATGCTTTGATTGTCACTACTTGTTATCTATCAAATTGCTAAGCTAGATCTTGATTTGTTGACTAGTATCTACTCCTCCTCAAGATCACCATTCAAGAATGCATTTGTGATATCCAATTGCCATAGATCCCATCCAAAAAGTGTTGTAAGAGATATGATGACCCAAATGCTTACCATCTTTGCCACGGGTGCAACGGTCTCATAATAGTCAATTCCATACTCTTGAGCATATGCTTTTTCCACCAACCTTGCTTTGTACCGGTTGATTGATCCATCTTTTTTTGTCTTTAGTTTGAAGATCCGCTTGCATACAATAGCCTTCTTGTCCTTTGGAAGTTCCACCAACCTCCATGTGTCATTCTTCATAAGAGCTTAATACTCAAGATCCATTGCTTGGATCCAGGCCTCTTTTTGTCTTGATTCATCTACAAATGTAGGTTCATCAAAAGATGTTAGGAAGGCATAGTTTGTACCACCAACAACTTGCTTGCTTCATCATAAGTGAGCCTCAAAGGATGTTGCCTTTTCCTTGATGTCCTCCTTGGCTTTTGATTTGAAGTAGGCTCTTCAACATCAACATCCATAGTAACATCAATGTCATCAACATCAAGAATATTAGATCCAATGTCCACACCACCACTTGAAGAAACTTTTGGAAAGTTTCCCTCATAAAAAAATGACATCTCTTCCAATGACCACTACCTTAGTTGAAGGAATAAAAATTTTGTAAGCCTTTGCAATCTTGAATTTGATAAAGACATCAAACACCTCATCTTTGCTCTTTAGTAGATACACCCAACAAAATCTACTAACACCATCAATAATGGTCCAATAATTGTAAGAGGTGATTTGAGAATGGTCCAATCATTGTAACAGGTGGTTTGAGAATGTCCCAATCTTTGAGCTATTTTTCCATCCATCTTGGATCTCGAGCCACTATATTAGAATGAAAAAGCTTGCATTTGACACTTAGTTTTTGGTGAGAGTGTGGGAGTAGTTCCAACACTTTTGCAATTAGCTCACTAAGCCAGATTATGGAAAATCTTGGCATGATCCATTGGAAGGGTTTAATTCGAGTCATGAGATACATTTGGGCCACAAAAGTCCTGTGCATTTGTTATGGAAAACGACAAACTCCACCAACTCATTGGATATTCAGATGCAAGCTGGGGAGGAGATATAGATACTCATAAAACCACATCTAGATTTATATTCTTTGTCAAAGACGGTCGTCCACTAATACAACCAAGCTCTACATCAGACGGCACAATATCTGCACAAACGAACATTATAGATGATGATGATCTTGTAAGATAGTCACTATAGATGCTTTCATGTAGTGATTTTTGTTTTCAAACTGAGAGTCAAAATAAGCTCACAATTACTACAAAATTAAAATAGTTTTGAGCACATGGTTTGCCCGCAATTGTCTTGTGCTCCATCATCGATTGATTTCTATATTTTTTAGATCCTTTCTAAATTTAATCATCATCTTATCATGTTTAGAATGTTGTCAATATGTATGCAATGCTTTCTTAATTATCCTGTTTGATTGTTCTTATTGTTTTGTTTAAATTGTCTGCTCTTTTTGCTTCCGCAATATCAGTCACAGAACCTACTTTGTGTTTGCCTACATAATTGACACCATCAATTCTAATGACTTCAAAGCTCCATCATCCCAGCCCCAACACGATTCTCAACAGGGTCTACCTCTTGTCTATGAAAAGTATGGTATTTGAATCATTTGTGAAGTTGAAAGCACTAGGGGAGAATCAACTTAATACTATCTAATCAAAGTATTAATATGTGATAATGATGGAGAGTATATCTCCAAAAGAATGCAAGAATTTTGTGAATCTAATGACATAAGTAGGTCGATTTAAGTTTAGCTTTTTCAAAAGTGTATTAGGTGCATAAATTAGAGTGCCATAATTAGCACAAACCAACAGTCACAGAAAATAATTTAATCTACAAATAAATTTATCTACAAGCAAGAGTCGATCTGAACAGGAATAAAATGAGCATTCAAACATAGTATGCACAACCTAGATTACTGAAACATTGATTATTCAGTCGTGAATACATACAATCTAAATGCAGTCAGAGTCGCATTCTTCCTAAAATAATACTCTATGATAACATAGAAAAAGAACAAAACAATTGCGCTCTAGATGTTCGATTGATCGACTAAATAGATTATTGAGCTAACCGAGCAACTAGTAAGTTTCTAGATATATGCACATGGCTAACTAATTAAAAGAATACTTAGTCTGTACTTTATAAATAGGATTAAGACACTACGTGTTGTTGGCATTTGCCTTCAGATAGTATCTTATTCTGTTAGAAATTATGTCCGGACGTAATGAAGGTACTATTGAGCCTCTAAATGTTCGAGTTGACTATTTGAGTTGATAGTGAAAAAACGAAATGTTTCTAACTACAAAGCCTTGCTAGTTTTCAACCCTCAGCCTGACGAAAATGTTTGCGAACACGAAAGTTAGGAGACACGAAGCACGAAAAGTTTCGCAAACTTGAAAGTCAAAGGAAACGAAGACGAACGGTTCACGAACTCGAAAGTCAAAGAAAACGAAGACAAACGGTTCGTGAACTCGAAAGTCGAAGTAGATGAAGACGAACGGTTTGCGAACACAAAAGATTTATGAACGAGAATCTTTTGCAGTCCAGCACGAGAATTTTTTGCGGTCTAGTACGAGAGAAGGCAGACGAACAAAACAAAACCTTCACCTGCCCTCCACGCTCCAAAGAGTACTAGCGAGATCATGCAAGTACCCAGAAGTACAAATATCTGATCTGATGGCATGACATCAGCAAATGCATTTTAGGTTGTGGCTAATCTGCCACTCTTGTATTTCCCTGATTAGTTGTAGATGCTTAATTACTCTAATCTTAGATCTACATAGAGCGACTATACTTATTGGATGATACTTGACATATAGATCAACAGAGTATACATACAATGTAATGTAGTAGTCTGATGCTAGTAAGCAATCAAGACGAAATACAAAATACATGTCTGCTTGCGTGCAAAGACAATTTTGTCAAAGATCTGTAGATCCAACTCTCCGCTAGTAAAGCGAGACAGTTGCTCCTGAGAGAACTGCATTTCTCCCACGCCACCGCACTGCGTGAATTTGCATGCAGTGCTTGAAGAAATCAGAGAGAAATCAATATAGATGATTTTCTTGTTGTGTCTGATCTCGAATGCTAATGCGTCTGCTGTTTATTCGTGTGTCTAAGTTTCCTTGTTCATTTGAATTTTGCACCTTGGTTGAACCTATGTTGAATGCTGCATTATTTTTTAGAAACGTAGATCAGCAATGCCTGACTACACTCTGGAGGACTGTAGGAGTGATTCAATTGGCAATGTCCAGCGATCACATCTGAACTCCATCCGAGGGCAAGAGAGTCGTGGTTCCTTCGCGAAAGCTTCGCGACTACGATCTTGATTCATATCAGTGGTATCAGAGCCAATCATCCTGTCATATTCTGACATAGCCAAGAAGCTAGCAGATCCAGGAGGCCAAGCATTCAAACAAACAATCATCAACAAGGGAACAGACTCCAAGAAGCAATGGCTTCAATCAACAACATGCAGAGAAAGATCTGCACAATACTTGATTCTTCAGGATCTAACTTTCTAGCCTGGAAAGTTAAGACATCACTAATACTCAAGGGTGAAGGACTATTCCTCGGGGTGGATGGCATAGAAGAAATGCCTACGACAACAAGCAAGGAGCTACGCGAATGGAGGGAGAAAAACGACAAGGCAGTAGCCTTGCTATCATCTTCCATTGGAGATAGTCTCATACTTGACCTGGCTACACTCTCCAAAGCTAAGGAGATGTGGGATGCATTACTCACCAGATTTCAGACAAAATTAAGAAGTCAAATCATGATGCTGGAAGATCAACTGACGAATTTGCGGTGGGATGGAAAAGACCTCACTTCTTTCGTAAGAAAGATGAAGGATCTGTTTCTGTCACTACATAACTTTGGAGTAGAGAACGTTGTGTCAGCTAAGAAGCAGCTCACATACCTATTGAGAGTATTACCCAAATCACAAGAACTCTGCTCGCAAAAAATCCCGCCATGAACCTCAAAAAGACGATTGTCAAGATTCGAGAGGAAGTCGAGGCCAGAGAACATCTTGATCAGAAAGATGGTTTTTCTACAGAACGACTAAGATTCTAGAACTAGTGCATCCTGACATCTTTGGACCATTCAACGTGATCTCAGTAGGAGGTTCAAAATATTATATAGCCTTCATTGATGATTATAGCAAATTTGCCAGCGTATATTTTATTCAGAATAAATCTGAAGCACTTGATAAATTCACAGAATATGTGAATTGGACTGAGAGATGTATAGGCAACAAAGTGAAGCAGATTAGAACAGATCGAGGTGGCAAATACATCTCGAATCGCTTCACTGACTTCTGCAATGATCATGGCATCATTCACAGAAGAACTACAGCCTACACACCGCAGCACAATGGTGTTGCTGAACGAAAGAATAGGACCCTGATGGAAGCATCCAGATGCATGATGGCCTACTCGAAGGCTCCAAGGGCATTGTGGGCTGAAGTAGTAGCTACAACCGCATACATCCAAAACAGAACAGGCAAGTCTGGTGTCCCTCACATGAGACCACATGAGCTATGGTGGGGTAGAAAGCCCAATCTGTCTCACATTAGAATCTTTGGTTGTGCAGCTTATGCACATATTCCTGATAAGCTTCAAAAGAAGCTTGATGAGAAAGCCGAGCAGAGATTTCTGGTAGGTTATGACAACAATTTGTCATGCTACAGAGTCTACATGCCAGACACGAACACTGTGAAAACAGTGAGGGATGTCAGATTCGATGAGAGTCCTAGGGGGTTGATCCATATAGACCTCTTCGTCTAGTTCGCCATGCAAGAAGGCTGTCTTCTCGTCCACAATGTGGATCCTGAGGTCATAAGCTGCTGCATATGCAAATAACAAACGTAGGGATGAATGTTTGACAACAAGAGAGAAGGTTTCAGAGTAGTCAATACCATATCTCTGAGAGAAACCTTTTGCTATTTGAGCTTGAAAATCCATTTGCATTTGACAATCTTGCACTTATGTGGTAATGGCTCCAACGTCTATACCTGGTTCTTCCTCATGGACTCCACCTCTTCATTCATGGCTTGGATCCATTTGTCCTTTTTTGGACTTTCAATCGCTTCCTTGAAAGTGTGTGGTTTGCCACTGAATCCGCAGAACTCTTCTGATGTGGAAGCTGAGCTGCCTGGCACATATCTTGCTGGTGCTCTTCATGGTCTTGTCGACCATCTGGGATATCCTCCTGGGACAGCTATGCATTTGCCTTTGTCTGCTCTGCTTGGTCTGGAACCATCTTGGTTTACAAGAATGCGATGACAGGTTGCCTCTCGAATCTTTCTTCATCAGATTCGTCGTTCGAATGGGAGACGACTTAAAAATCTTCGTTTTCATGTTCGCCCTCTACTCCCTTTGTCATTGGCGGCAGGTCATAGTACTGTCTCTTCAGAACTTCATAGCTGACAGGATCATCGTTGACTATTGGCCTAGTCTCAAATTCACTTCCTGATTATGCATGCAGAATGCACAAAGGTATCTACGGTCTGAAACAATCAGCCCGACAATGGTACAAGAAGAAAGATCAAGCCCTGAAATCATTAGGATTCAAGCCTTTGATGCTAATGTATATGTCAGAGTTACAGATGGGCAGATCATCATAATGGCTGTATATGTGGACGAGACTATGATACTTTGTAGGAGTGAGCAGCTAATTGCTGAAGTAAAGGCAAACATCTCGAAACATTTTGAGATAGTGGATCTGGGAGAAGCCAGGTGTTACCTAGGCTTACAAATTGAAAGGGACTATGAGGGAGATAGTAGTTTTCTGGGTCAGCAAGAAGCAGACCCTTGTAGCCCAATCATCCTACAAAGCAGAATATGTTGCAGCAGCAAAGATGGCCAACGAAATAATCTGGCTAAGACAGTTCTTGGACGAATTGGGCAAAACAAGGAACGAGCCCCTGGTCTTGCAGATGAACAACACCTCTGCAATACACCTGACGAAAGATCCCGTGTTCTATTCCAGTGAGGGATTGTAGAAGGGCATGCGTCCCACCAGACCAACATCAGGACCACCAAATGGAATGGGTCAAAGCAGGGCAGAAAGTCAAGTGCAGTTTTTGCCTCGGAATTGCCCCTGTTTGGGCCCACGGGACTCCTGGCCCCAGACTGAAGTAGTAGACACACTCAATGGGCACCCACTAGTCATGCCGAGGTGCCACACATCCTACCCCATCATGTTATCAGAACGATGGGCCCGAAAACCCTATTTGTGGGCCTTGTCAAGCCCTTAATTTCTGCATGAGAAACACCTTGTCCGTAATAAGTTTCTGACCTCCGATTGACGGGCCTTCTATCACTGCCCAAAGAACTATGCGAGGGCTTGTAGAAGGGCAAGCGTCATTACCAAACCGGCATCAGAACCATAGAATGGAATGGGTCAAAGCAGGGCAAAAAGTCAAGTGCAATTTTCGCCTGGGAAGAGCCCATGTTTGGGATCACGAGACTCCTAGCCCCGGACTGAAGTAGCAGACACACTCAACGGGCATCCACGAGTCATGCCGAAGTGGCACATGTCCCACCTCGTCATGTTATCAGAAGGATGGGCCCGGAACCCTATTTGTGGGCCTTGTCAAGCCCTTAATTTTTGCCTGAGAAACACCCTGTCCATAATAAGTTTCCAACCTCCGATTGACAGGCCATCTATCACTGCCCAAAGAACTATGTGAGGGCTTGCAGAAGGGCCCACATCGTTGCTAATTTAGACATCTAAACCACCGAAATAAATGGGTCAAAGAAGGGCAAAAAGTCAAGTGCGGTTTTTGCCCTGGAAAAGCCGACATGCCACACGAGTCATGCGTTGAAACTATTTGTTCAAATCTCTCAACAATAGTTTTTGTGGCATTTTGCTGTCTTGTTTCTACCTATACTTGTAAGCAAACAAATCTCTTCATTTTCATATCCATTTAATCTGATTTTGCTTTTACAAGGAGAGATAAATTTTTGTTTTGCGCATCCTTTTATATGTTCATGCATGACATCAGTACAAAAAGCATCAAATTTACTTTTGGTATTTAATACATAACAATGCACACTACAAGTTGTTGTTGCACTTTGATTTCAATACAAAGTATAGTATTTATGCTTAGTAATGTCATATTATACAGAATTTGTCAATTTTGAGGTTAAAAATTACCAATCTATTGGCATGCAAATACGCCCAACAGAGCATGCACTGTACATCTATTTTATAGCCAAGTGTCAAGCTTGATCATGTTGATATGCTTGAGGGTCAACTTTCTCAGATATACTATATGCCAAGCTTGACAAGCTCGTGAAATAGTATGGATCTATTTTCTCAAATCTCAACAAACAATGGAGCCATTGAAACAATAGTCACTTACTAGTAGTCATAAAGTTTTCTTATGAAAAATCCCAATTTGAAGAGTCATTATGAATCATCCAGTCTAAGTTTTTCAACTAACTAGTTAATGTGCTATTGATTTTCAAAAGTGGTAGTAAATTTTTAATTTATCTTTTAGAGTTGATTTTGTATTGACCATATAAATGATCATTATAAGCAAAATTGACAACAACCAGCCTATCAAATTTTTGCATCATACAAGTTTTAGAATGTTGCTACTCAATCTTAGTTGCGGAGCTGGTAACTTGATGTAATTGATCTAAGCTTTAAAACCAATGATGTACAAAACCTCTTACATCCTCCCTTTTTAGGATGTACTCAAATATATCCAAAATAGAAAATTTTAAAATCATAAAGCTTTTATAAAAATTATTTAAGAGTTGGGATTTTCTAATGTATTTAGGAGTTAGAGTTACTATCAATTCAAATGTGCGACTGCACAACATCATATCCCTTTAACCATATACAATTTTCTTGGACTAATGAAATTGAGAATTTGACTTTCATTACACGATTGACTCAATGGACTTCCAAAAATGTCAATATTTAATGGCATGCCACGTGCATTCAATTTTTGCTATCCTCATTGTGCAGAAACTCGCAAAACTTGCAAAATGTCAAAACCCCAAATTTTACTTTTGGGCAAATCATGATTTTACAAGTGTACCTGCTCAAGTTGCTTCCTAAGCCCAGATTGGCCCTATCACCTACTTACATGTGGATGGACACACAAAAACTTAATGAGCCCCCTAATTCAACATAGATAGCATTTTCCATTTTTCACAAAAGTCTCTTCATTGCTATCTATTTGATCAAATAACAGTGTGATCATTGGGTTGGACTTACACACCCAGAGTGCCAAATCCCTCTCATTTATTAACTAGGCTTAGGGTTGCTTTGGAATATGCAAATCCTCCAACATTGATTGTAATACTTGTTTGAAATTAGACAGAAGCAATAAGATACTTGCACTCAAAAAGAGGAAAGACAATCTTTACAAGCTTAGTCATTGTAATGCTTCAACTGTTCACGCTATATCTACTTCTACTTTGGGAGATAGAGATTTATTATGGCATAACAGAATGGGTCATGTCAATTTTACTCGTCTTTAGCCAAGCATGCTAGAACTCCTTTCAAGTCTGATTCACTACACACATGAAAAGGTGTGTTAGCTATTGTGCACCATGACATACGTGGACCCATGCAGACTCTCTCAATAGGGAGAGCAAAATACTTTCTAACCTTTACCAGAATTTTTTGAGGACGACAATAGTTTATTTTCTGAAAAAGAAATCAGCTGCCTTCAAGTATTTTCAGCAATTCAAGCAGAAAGTTGAGAATCAGACTTCTAGGAAAATCAAGACAATTAGGACTGATGGTGGTGGTGAATTCATGTTGACTGAATTCAAAGACAGTACTGCATAGGTCATGACATTCTTAGGCAATATACCACCAGTTATTCTCCACAATTGAATGGAGTGGTTAGTGTAAAAATCATACACTTGTCAAATGAGCAAAAAACATGATGCTACATGCAAGTTTGTTGAAGACTTTCTAGGCATAAGCTCGACAACTGCATATCTTTAGAATTCACTTACAACTGAAGCCGATAGATTTAAAACCGTCAATAAGGCATCTTCAAAGTTTTGGTTGTATTTGCTTTCGCATAGATTCTAGTAGAACTTCGAAAGAAGCTAGATTCTACTAGTTCAAAGGCTATGTATGTTGGATACTCTTTGAATCATAAGGCTTATAGGATCCACAATCGAGTGATTAAGAAGATTATAGTTTTTAGAGACATTATCTTTCTCAAAGATCAGGTTGTCAATCTCAAGGGTATAGATTCAATATATGTAGTGTCCATTCCTACAAATTTGAGTTATCTAGGAAGGAAGATTAGTATCGAAGAGAGGCAATACATAAACTTTTTTGTACCATGGAAACTCTGGAGGTTTTCATAATCTATATAGTATAAAACTATTTTAGAGAGAGAATGTGTGTTTTTATCGACATAAATGTCACGTTGTGCCACCAAAAATGTCACGCTCTACCCGCAAAAAATGTCACCCTATGCATACATGGTTTTTTAGAGTGGTTGGTTGGGAGAAATGTAGCAATTAACATTGAAGCCTGATACTTGTCAAAATGCTAATCTTCATTGATGTACCAATAATGATAGAAATGGCATGCAAATATTTCATTACGAGTTTTTTGTCCTAAATTTTTATGCGATAAAATAAGATCTTTCTTTACTAGAATCTAAATTAATATGGTCAATGACAAAGTTCTTGAAGCCAATATGGAGGTAGGCCTAGCTATTTCATCTTGAAGCCAAGTGCAAAGATAGTATATGGTCATCTAAACATGATTAGTTTTGCCTTTTTGTCTCACAATTTGAATATCTTAAGTTTTCTTTCGCTATTAAGACGAAATGTTTGATCTCAACATCATTATCTACAATACAATCTATGCTAAATATTAATGTATATTTAACGAATTTTTTTATTAAATATAGATGTCCTTTATGTAAGATATGGGAGCATGAGGGGATGAGATCCCTTGCCCAAGGGCACAACCTAAAGGGGCCTAAAATGCCCCCTCTACCTAGATGTTTTACCCAACATATATAGCAAAAAATTTCTGAAACTCTTTTCGGCTGTGTAGTCAAGTATAGGCAAAATGCCCAAGCCAACTGCAAGGAATTATACCGCATTTGAACAACGCAAAGTAGAAGAAGAAGAAGTGTTTACATGTTGCCAAAAAAGTTGTACTTTAGTTACCTTATGTAAGAGAAAGTCAAAGTAATTAAACTATGTTAGCATGTTTCAAAATAATATGATATTTTGTACTTCCACTACATAAGTACATAAAGGAGTGCACTCAATCATATGAATACATATGCACGATTTGTGACATGCAACAGAAATTGCTTGATTAAGTTTTCTACATAAAGCAATAAAATAAATGCCACTTGTTTGCCAAAATTGAACTCAACACATTTCATTGAAGTGGCATAACTTCAGCTCATACCATGACATTGGCACTAAATACCAAGCTATGGTAGAGGCATAACAATATATATTTTACCAAACATGGTCAAGTTGATTAGTTTTTTATGTGATTTGTGTGTGTGTGTGTGTAGTTACATATACTCATATTTGTGTATATTTGCATTTATATTTGTGATTGATTATATAGAATAAGAGATTGTAGTCATACTAATTTCTCTTGTGTGACTCATCTCTCAAATCTAGAAAGAAAGGTATGACACCAAGATTCATTAAGATTCTAGAATAATTTACATGTATTCATAAGCATTATACTCATGAAGGACTTCACATAAGGGTTTTGCATATGTGTGCATGAATGCCCAAAAATGCACGCACTCACAAGCACTTGCACACAAACCCACACAACAAACAGTCCATATAACCTGGCATATTCCAAGCTAGACACTTGAGTTTTCATTGATAAGTATGTCACCTTTTATTCTATTTCTCCCTATATATATGTGATACATAATTGAATCTATGATTAGCCTTTTGTTAACATCGATGAAATCCTAGCATTCATATGTTCTCCCCTATATGACTCCACATCTCCATTACTAGCAATTATCTCCACTACGAGCATTGATGTGTTCTCCACTACTCGTTTACTTTTTTGGACATGTTTCTAGCATTAGTATTGAATGGTGCTCATATGAGAACAATGGGTTTATATTCCCAATATCCCCACACACAAGTTGTATCTAGGTTCACATCTATAGAAACCATGTTAGAAGGACTATCATTTTTCAGAACCTCATTACACACAAAAGTTTCAAAAGCAATATAATCTTGAGCTTATCGCAATTTTCATCTTTCATTAAGATTGTACTAAAATAACAAATCGTATTCAAACTTTCATAGAGCAAGTTCCAAATTGCAATTTTTGATATAACATGATCTTTTTTAACTATACTTATGTGACATTTAAACAAGTGTGAAGATAAGTTAACCTCTTAACTAACATTTGCAACTATATGCATTCAATAATCTAACATATAACCAAGCTATTATTTGATAAAATTATCACTTCCATATATAAAATAGACAACTGCACCTTTTATATGGATTTTGCAAACCCATCATTGTCTTAATTTTAAAACAAGTTTTTTGTTCAAGCTTATCAAACATTTAAAGACAAAACAAGAAAAGAAAAAGGGGAAGAAGGGCAAGTCTCTCGGTTCTCACATTATGAGAGTTCCCACAATACTCATAATGACGAAGTAATCAAGTCCGATGAACCTAAGGCAGATAGTGTGGTGTCTTCTAAACAACAATCAATAGGCAAGTCTTCTTTTTTCTTGCAGTAGTAGCTAGAAGTATTTACAAATAAAGAAAGGTTCTCGCTTTGATAGAAATCTACTAAAATTGAAGAAAGTAGATTGTTTCACCCACATGTATCAGATCACAATATTTTAGTAGATAATTTTAAAATCAGTTTTACATCAACTAGTGCTATCAATTTGATATCCATTGCAACTCAACCATTAGCCATTATAAGTTTAAATTGTAGCTAGCTCGATGACGAATATAATTGACACTAGGAAAATACAGTTTTTGAGAATTGATTGCATGGCTTCCATATTGTGAAATTTGAAGTAGTACTTAGAGCATGCCAATAGTTGTTTTCTTTTTCTTGAAAAGAGCAAAGTGAGTTTTGTCCCCTAAAACAATATCGAACAATTATTCTTTGGTAGTGCCTAGAAGTTTGTAGATTTGTCTCCAATTCCAGTATATTTCTTCATTTTGGACACAACATGTGCAGTTCTACTCCATGCCAATGGTGTGATGCAAACATTCTCACACACGTATCCCATGCTAGAGTATTGTCCAATGAAAAGTTAAGTTTGTCTTGTTGTACATTTTTCCTAAACTATATCTTTTCTTTCATGTTGGGTGGAAATCCTACAATGTCCACTTACCATTGAAGTCTAAGGAAGCTTGAGTATAGGATCTAATAACCAAAATCATATCATATTTTGTTTATATGATTGAATGGAATAATAAGACATTTATAAATATAACAAGATTTGATGCTTTCGCATCTATGGATTATCTCTTTCAATATTGGAGAATATAATGTTGAGCTTCATTCAAGGTAGGCTAATCATAGAACTCAGGAGTGCCAAATTGATTCTAAATAAATCTTGTAGCTACCATGAACTTCTAGTAGATTGTAGTTGTTTTTTTGTGACTAGTTTCCTTAATCCTTGCTACAAAAAGACTCTAAGAAAGGTAGCCATTAATTTCAAGTCTAGAAATTCATCCAGATTAGAGAGACTTGTACAATTAATGAAAGTACGAGGTAGGCCAACAATGCTAAAAACTGCATGTCTAGTATTGAAGCTAGCAACAAAAGATTAAACATATCTCTTCATCACCATGGAAATAATATGGAAAAACAATAATTTATGATAAATTGTTATTATTGTGCAATATTTTAGCATTTCCCAACTACAAACCATATTAGTGTCACTTAGAGATGAACAATCAATGACATTACATCATTATTTGTGAAAAATGCAAAAATAAGCTTGGTAGAGGCCAAAAATCTTGTATATAGAATGATTACACATGTGTGGAGCCTATTCCCACGTGTTAAACTAGTGTACTTGTCATGTACCATAACCATATAGGTTGTACATGTGATTTAATTCAAGTTCTAGTGGCTAAAAAGGCCAAAAACTAGTTTTCTAGACATATGACACATGGCATCAATCTATTGCTTGCATGAGCCACATCCTTTGGTTAGGTGTCACATCCCATGTGTAGAGGACAGCTCACATGTGTGGAATAAGCTGAAGTAGACAAATTTTGACCTCTAGAAGATTTTCAAGTAGATCTCCATATAGAAGGAAAATGGACCAAAAGTGCTCAAAATAGAAGGTTTTGTCCAAGTGTCAGTTTTGCATGATGAATCATCATATGACAAAGCACCTTCACACATGTGGGATCAAAGGGATGATCAGTACCACGAGCTCCCACTTATTTTATATATAGAGCCACATTTGGCCATAATTAGTGTGAGACACCAATCTTGGTTTTGGAAGCAATTTTGAGTGATTCTCTCCATTTGTCTACATTTGTTTTGATTGTTTTAAGTTCTATCAATGTGTACTTGATTTTCAGGTTGGAGTCCGTACTCAGACAGTGTTTCACATGTGTGAAACCATAAAGTACACTTAGCTTCAATTAATGATTGTTCTTGTTAGGATTTTGTGTCTAGAATTGATCTAGATTGATATTAATCTCAAGTACATTGATAGATCAAGTAATCTGACAACCAATCCCTCTTGAGGATCAAATTAGGATCCACTCTTGGTCCTTTTTGTACTTTTTGCACATTATTTATTTGTAAGATGCTTAGCAATAATCATGTATAGAGACATTTTTGTGACATAACACATATCATCATTGTAACTGTTGATCCATGAAATCATAAATTTTTTCTAGACAACTCCAATTGTTGGAGCAATGCTGCAAAAATGGTATATAATCAATGTTAAATTTTATTTTCATTGATGTTGTCTAAATGCTGCTAACAAAGTTTCTTGTTCTATATTAAACTTACATATAGTTCTTGGTGTGCAAACAATTGTAGTTTCTCAGAGGATAGATCTTTGTGTTTTTAGGTCATTGTTCTGATGGCGGGTAAAGATAATGAATAAAAATTGAAAAAACTCTGATGGCGAGTAATAGCCTAATAACTTGTCGATCACCAAAATGATAGCTTTGAGATTGCTATTCACCCTGTTCTGATGGCGAGTAATTTTGGCTCGAAAAAATGTGTCAAAAAACTCTCTGGCGAGTAATAGTAGGTGACAAGACAAGTAATGTCTCTGATGGTGAGTTATAGTTTATAACTTGCCAAGCTCATAGAACAATGTCTGAAGCCTGCCTAGCACTCTGGAGAAGTGGCAAGAAAAAATAGTAAAGAAAAAATAGAGAAAAGTCTGTGGCAAGTAATAAACCTGTGAAAATGCACGAAAAATTCAAGCAAAAGGCAAACAAAATCCCATCTTTAGCACCGTCTCCCCGACAACGGTGCCAAAAAAAAAATGTTGGACCCTTTCTGTGCCTTCCTTTTCATAGCAATCAAGAAAGCAAGGTTAGGATTTGGATCTCCAACAGGGTGAGTTGTCGTGTAGTACGGGCTTGGATCCAATGGGGAGGGGGTTAAACTACAAATCTAAATGGGAACTAAGCCTAACAAGGGTGTCAATCTTGGCATATGATCTGATGGTGGAATGGCTTAGTTTGGAAAAAGGGTGCTTGACACTCTTTTTGACTCTTCTTAGGGTTTTGATAGGTGAAGATCATGTTGTTGGATCTTGGCTCTTCTTGGGCTGTTTAGGCTCTTTGAGCTCCAAACCTTCTTCTTTTTGAGGCTTAGCTTCTCAAGGGAGGGAAACAATGTAAGTGGACTAACTAATAGATCATAGTAATCTCTCATGAAAGTTTCTAGCTCCTATTTTACTATTGTGTGTTTTTGTGGATTAGGAGGACCAAAACTAGTGTTAATGATCTTCTTTATTGTGATATCATGATTAGGAAACACATACAAGCATTCATCATTCCACAACCAAACATACAATGGCAAAAGAGAAGGACTTCACATAAAAGAAAAGGTAGGAGGAGGAGGCTTTGCTTCTCTCTCTCTCTCTCTCTCTCTCTCTCTCTCTCTCTCTCTCTCTCTCTCTCTCTCTCTCTCTCTCTCTCTCTCTCTCTCTCTCTCTCTCTCTCTCTCTCTCTCTCTCTCTCTCTCTCTCTCTCTCTCTCTCTCTCTCTCTCTCTATTCTTGCAAATGAAAAGTGAATACAAAATGGTGTCACATCCCTACTTATAGACAGAGTTAGGGTTAGGGTTTTTTGTTTACCCAAAGACCATGTGCCATAATAGCTTGACTATCACAAAAAGTTTAAAAGCCAAAATGCATTTTAGAACTACTTGGGTCCCTTCTTAATTTGGCCCATCAGTATTTTAGATCTACCTTTACTTCTCGCACCTTCGGCTTAGGAGTACAACACACCATTTATGGGTGTCTGACATTATAATACTGATAGATCTAATTTGTGTGCCAACTCAGCCATGATTTTATTTTCGTTATCATAAAATCTATTGGGGAGACGTTGGGCTTTGTTTTTACACGTCTGTCGGTCTGCAATCTCGTTGACCTTCTAATATCGGCCTTCCTGAAGAATCTAGATTCTAGAACTCCTTTTGGTTGTTCGTCAATGTTCATTGACATAATTCAGTGGCATGATAACACTATTAGAAGAATCTTTACCAAAATCCTTTGTTAGAAGAATCTTCACCGGAATCTTCTAACAATAAACTCCATAAGACAGTTTATGGCTTGAAGCAATTTGCTCAAACATGGTTTCAAAGGATCAACACTTTTCTTATTGATCACGGCTACACACCTAGCTCTTCAGATTCAAACGTTTACTTCAAGATAATGCAACAATCTTTTATCATTATCACTTTGTATGTGGACGACACATTGCTCTTCATCAACGATATCGATCCGCATTCTAGGAGTAAGCACATTGAACTATAGTATCACTATGTCAGAAGCAAAGTTCTCGACAAAGTAGTCAGATTGGAGTACTGTCGAACGCAAGATATGATAGCAGATATTTTTACTAAAGCATTAAGCTTGGATGCACACATGATGTTTTGTGCAGAACTAAGTTTAAAGGTCAAGGGAGAGTGTTGGATTATTCTCCTTCCTACTAATCAACTAATCGATTTTTTAATCTTCATCCAACTGTTTACCCAGTTCTGCAGATTCTCCTGTGTTTTACACAGTCTGCAAAATTACAATTGTTTTTACACAGTCTGTAGAAATACACGGAGTTTGACAACAGTGTCAGAAATTTTCTCTCACTGCAAAATCGACACTATCACTTTTTTGCTATAGTTAGTTTTCTCTGAAAGCGATACTGTAAAAAATTATGAATAGAAATACAATGTCACGTTTTTCGCATTTTTCACCTGTCAAGAATTATGAGTAAAAATGCAAACTCACATTTTTTCGCATTTTTTCAAAGTGCCTCAGTGCCTCAAATGTTAAAAAAATGACTTTGGCAAAGTGCTATTTCAAAAGCTAAGAAAATGAGATTATTTGACACTGTCACATTTCTCGCAAAAAGCCGACACTAGCACCTTTTTGCAACATTGTCGTTTTTTTTTTATGACAATTTACGTTCATTTTTGCAGAGTGACAGTTTACGTTCATTTATGCAAACAGACTGTTTACGGCCAAATGTCACCTCTTATCAGCAAGCAACTTCTGAGAAGAACTGGACGAATGCTAGCAGACTCCAGCTAACATTTGATGACCTGATTGCTTAGTATAGATAGTTGTTCATATTCCTACATCAACATGATCAGAACTATTAGATCAAATATTGAATAGTTAGCTCTCTCTCAAGCCTGCGAGCTTGAACACTCTTGAGCATTCTAGCTCAGTTCTTTAGAGTTGTTAGAGATTGCTATTGCGCTTACTGCTTATCAGTAGTTGTGCTTAATTCAGACTTTTATTTAGTCATTCAAAAATAGCTTAGAGTACACAGCTTCGATCCGCGAACTTTTTGTACTCATTTACTTCTGTTTTGTTTCATACTAAATCAATACTATATTTTATTGCATTCAGGTTTGTCTCAGAATGTATGCGTTTCTATAATTTTTTGCAACAGATTATTTGTCTGATAATCAATGCCTTAAATGTTTGGCTACATAATCATTGTAGTACTGATTATTTCACCCCGCCCCCCCTCCTTTTGTTCTCACAAAAAAACAATGTAACTAATCAGCTTAGGCCTGCTCGATCAACCAGTTTGGGCCTCTTTGATTAGCCAGCAATTCAAGCCTCAACCTCATCTAACAAATTTGTAGATGCCTCGATCGTGGAGGGGAGATCATAATGCCAACTTTCAAGCCTATGAATCATCGGATAAGGGTGGGGCCCACTCCATATCCTCCAAATAGTGGACTATACTAGGGCATCTGAACTCACGAGGACTTGGATTGGCTTTATGACTAAAGTATATCATCAGACATTTGGTCTTTCTTCTTCTTCTTCTTCTTCTTCTTCTTCTTCTTCTCTCTCTCTCTCTCTCTCTCTCTCTCTCTCTCTCTCTCTCTCTCTCTCTCTCTCTCTCTCTCTCTCTCTCTCTCTCTCTCTCTCTCTCTCTCTCTCTCTCTCTCTCTCTCTCTCTCTCTCTCTCTCTCTCTCTCTCTCTCTCTCTCTCTCTCTCTCTCTTTGCATCATGGTTAAACATCGAGATAGGATACAACATAGACTCATGATGGAGGGTGTAGCAGATAAAGGTGTGGCCCACTATACATTCTCCAAATATTGGATTGTACTAGGGTGCATCTGAATTCTCAAGGACTTGCATTAAATTTATGACCAAAGCATATCACCACAGATTTGGTCTTTCTTCTCTCTCTCTCTCTCTCTCTCTCTCTCTCTCTCTCTCTCTCTCTCTCTCTCTCTCTCTCTCTCTCTCTCTCTCTCTCTCTCTCTCTCTCTCTCTCTCTCTCTCTCTCTCTCTCTCTCTCTCTCTCTCTCTCTCTCTCTCTCTCTCTCTCTCTCTCTCTCCCTCTCTCTCATATGCCAAAATAGAGGATTGTGGGAGGATCTGAATTCTTGAGAACTTGCATTGGCTTTATGTAGAGACCGACTACAGTCTATACATAGGATACATCAAGATAGGATACAACATATACTCATGATGGAGGGTGTAGGCAGGCCTCATCCAGCAATGGAGATGTGTCCATCATGGAGAAGAGATATAATGCCAGCTTTCAAGCCTACCCAATCATCGAATATAGGTGGGGATTACTCTACACCCTCCAAATATTGGATTGTACTACGATGCATTTAAATTCTCGAGGACTTGCATTAAATATATGACCAAAGTATATCACCACACATTTGGTCTTTCTTCTCTCTCTCTCTCTCTCTCTCTCTCTCTCTCTCTCTCTCTCTCTCTCTCTCTCTCTCTCTCTCTCTCTCTCTCTCTCTCTCTCTCTCTCTCTCTCTCTCTCTCTCTCACACACACACACACACACACACACACACACACACACACACACACACACACACACACACACACACATGCCAAAAATGAGGATTGTGGGAGGATCTGAATTCTTGAGAACTTGCATTGGCTTTATGTAGAGACCGACTATAGTCTATGATACACATTTGGTCTTTCTTTTGAAAAGTCTATCTCTCTCTCTCTCTCTCTCTCTCTCTCTCTCTCTCTCTCTCTCTCTCTCTCTCTCTCTCTCTCTCTCTCTCTCTCTCTCTCTCTCTCTCTCTCTCTCTCTCTCTTATAAATTGTCATATTGTTAAAGGACGGAGCCTGAAAGAATTGGAAAATTACAAAATCACAATTGACTCACAATTGTTTAACAGAGAGATACTAAGGGACAGTAAGAATAATTAGAAACCTTCTTCAATGGCTGTATATATGATGATGGATGTATTGAAGTCACTACAATATCATCATCACATTCTACTGTTAACACTGCTACTCATTATCTCATGGTCTAACCATTGTCCTACTGTTATTGCTAATAACACCAACAACATCAACAATGATGTCATATTTAAGATGACCAATAATGCATCTAATACAACTGGAGGCCATAATTTTGATCAAATCATTGGTGTGCGGAAAGGTCTAGCTTATCTTTCTGAAGCCAGTGGATTTGCTTACTCTTTGTTGTACAATATTGGTGGTGCACCTACTGGTAAAAATGTATTAGAGGTCTGGGTCATGGTGTTCCCGTGCACTGGTGCGGAATCTACTTTGGTTCTTGAAGGTAGTCAATATTTTGTCTACATTTGTGAGGGCTTCTTTGGTCCGATCTCGAATCAAACTACAAATGCAAAACTCGTCTACATCTTCAAAGATCAACTAGCATTCCTTACGACTTGGGTATGGATGAACTGGCCGCCACAGGAACATTCCCCTACTGCACAACCATTTTTTACTGGCATTCCTTTCTACACAATGGTGAAAGCAAACTTGGCTATCGAATGGGCGAAAGCTGGGGTCGGTGCCAAAACATGGACAAACAATGATGCAGTAACAGCCTTGTTTCTTGATTATCTTGTAACAAGACGAGCAGATTTTGTCAAGAACTTGAACACCCGATTAGGATTAAAAACTCCGTGGAACATGAGCTTCTTCAATGAAGAGTTTGGAGAAAATGTAGATCAACTGTGGAAGGAGTATAAAGCATCATTGAAGGTAATAAATTAATCTCATGTCTTAGTTTAGTTTAGCTTAGCTTTTCCTTGATTGCTTAGGTAATGGAATTGCTGCAAAGCCTACTTCTTCCTATTCAAAAGCATCAAATTATGGAAAGATCTTGATTTGTCATAAAATTATGCCTCAAATCCATCCATATTCTTTATAATGCGCGAACTTATATTCGATGCTTTAAAACTTTGGTTGGCATATTATGGAAAGTGATAATAACCTCAACTACTTTCTTGGCATATTATGGAACCTTTATGAAACTTATAATTGAGCTCACCTAATTTTTGGCATGTTTTATAGTAGATAACGATTTTTTTGGGTCCCATTGTAAGAATATAATGGCAAATCCTCTTGTCGTGCCACAGTAGCAGCTAGACAAGAGGGTGAGCCAATATATCCTTGTCATGGGCCCACAAACACCCATTATTGTACATGAGATGTGCCATGAAATTTTAAAAGAAATAAAAGAAAACCATTCTCAATATTTTGGTAGTGATTCCATTTGTAAGGCCTATGTACTTTCAAGATTCGATCCATGTGGCCTATTTATTTTCAAGATTTCATCCATGAGAGTTAAGTGTGTTCAAGATTTCATCCATGAGAGTTAAGTTTGTTCAAGACTCCATCCATGATATCTTTTTAAAATGAGCGCCGAAAATTACAACCAATCAAACTTGTAAAACTAATGAGATCCTATTATTATGCCCTAGGTAATCGTGCTCCCCAAACATAATCTAGATTGTTGATTCATGTAATATTTGAGTAGACAAACATTACAAGAACATTATGCTAGAGGGTTGTTGTAAGTAAATTTCAAAAGGAACAATTCGACCCATATAGATGCATAAGTGAGACTTGAAAAAGAATTTCAGCCATAAAAAGGGGGTTTCCTTGCCATCTTTTACACTTGGAAAAAATCTTTTCAGTGACCTTTACACTTGGTTCATTGGTTGTCCAATTATGCCTCGACCTAATGACCTCACCATAAATTTATGGTCATTTTAATGGGTAAACAACCATTCCCCAATACATAAAAGTTTTGGATTCATTCATCTGATTTGTTTAGATACATAAGATTAGCTAAGTTTGCCTTTTAGGATTTCACATTTTATGTTTCATCGTTTTGAACGTTGATGAGTCTTCCCATCCATATTTAATAAAAGTAACGATTTCTCTTTAGCTAATGTGGCAATATAGGATGTAAATTAGATACTTAATATCTGTTTTTGAGCTTTATGAGCATGTAGAATATTACACCTTATGGAAGGTATTGAGCACAAGTTTCTGCCCAATACTTTGCTATTTTTAGCCCTATGAGCATGTAGAATATCATGTATTATATGGAGGGAGTTGAGTGCGTAGCATACTTTACTAAAAATAGAATCAACAAAGAAAACTTACAACTATAAGATTCCTCTAACTACATCTTTTTGTAGTTTTACTAAAAACAAATTCAGTCGGCCACTATGTCGAATTGAAGGCCCCCAACCAAAGCCTTTCTCAATGTTTGAGAAAACTAGCAAACTCCAAAAATGGAACAAACAACTTTTGTGTCAAAAACTACTGTCATAGATAGTTTGTATAATGTTGACTTCCTAAAAACCAATGACTTTTTTTGTCTTCCAGAAAATCTCATGGCCAATAAAATATATGTAGAATTCTAAATCTTAACGTTTGGAATACATTGGGTTTGGGTAGATTATCATAAACCACATAAAATTTTGAAATTGTCAAATTCTATTTTTTGGATGCTTGACTTTTTGTAGAATAATTGGTGAAGTTAAAGCTAATACATGGCTAATTAATAAATTTATAATACACTTTACAATGAAACTTTTTATTGGTGTAGGCCAAATTGAGGCCCAAGGGAATAATTGGATGCTAACTGTCTTTGAAATATTTTGAAAATCACTAAATATAACAAGTGCAATTTAGTAGATAGTAAAGTCTATGGGTTAGTTTTTTTTTCCCCTTTAATAGCTACAAAATTTAAGAAATCAATACTTTTTTGCTCAAGTTTTCACAAGCCAACATTTCTTTTAACCGACATCCCTTAAAAGGTGCAAGATTTCGAAGGGCAACATGAGGGAGTCTTGAACACTACCTCCCCTTATACATAAAGCCCCTTTTTGCCAAAACTCTATGCTACGAAGGAAATAAGTGGTATTAGTCAAGCAAACATAGTAGCTTGATTTAATGGAAATAATTGTTGCCATAAATGTGATGTCAAACAATTTAGACATTCTAGACCATATAGTGCATCCCCTAGCTAATGCTAGAGCTATTTTTTGCAAAGTCATTGCAAACAAAACATGATTCATGCTAGTTAGGGATCTTGGAAGACCAAACACAACTTCCTTCCTTGCCATTACCTCCAATGACTTGAAGTCGAGGTGTCCCATCCTCTTGTGCCATACCTCTTGCATTGACAATTGCTCCTTTGCCATATTTCCAACCTGGTTAGCAAAGACACAAGCATCAAGTTTGAACAATTTACCTTGCCTCTTCCCTTTTGCAATCACAATATCCTTCCTTTTTATCAAGCATGCATCACCATCAAACTCCACCTTAAGACCCTTGAAGGTTCTTAGTAATAGATGGAATGAACAAAACATTCTTCAAATGAGCATTCCTATTTGTAAAGAGAGAAATAGGGATTGTGCCAATCCCTTTAATTGCACACTCACCATCATTGGCCGTGTAGATCACACTCTTGTTACCTTCATGTGCCAACAAAGATGAAAAATACTCTTTTGAAAGGTCATGTGTGAGTTGCTCCACTATCAATCCATGAAAGATAATATCCCCATCATTAGCAACCAAACATGAAGACATCACAAAAGCATCATCATTTGAGTTTTGATTTCCAATACCATCCTCATCAAGAGTTAGATTTCCTTGCTTATTACCTTGATCTCTCTTTTTCTTGAAGCACTCACTAGCAAAATGTCCTTTGACTCCACAACAAATTTTTTTAGCTTAGATCTATCTTTCTTCTTGCAAACAAAAGTAGAAGCCTCACCTTGATCTTGCCCTTTAGACCACTTGCCTTTCTCTTTTCCCTCGAACTTTCCCTTTGAGTACATAGCCTATGAAAGTAGATCATCCTCTTGATAGAAGCCTAAAGTCCTCATTTACCAATATCTATTGCAAATACACCATACTTGGCAAAGTCTTTTGAATAGAAAAACTTTGAAAAATATTGTCATGATCATCCAACAACCCATTAAGAACAACTTCAACAAGTTCTACTTCCTTAATTCTTTCATCAATACATGCTAACTCATCATTGAATGCTATAACCCTCAAAACAATTCATCCTTCTTTTGCATACATTGAAAGATTTGCCTCCTAAGGATCAGTACCCTTGATGTAGACTTGGACTTGTAAAGCTTCTTCAAAGCTTCCCAAGCCTCACTTGATGAAGTACACTTACCAACTTCCTTGAGAAGTTCATTTGCAACATTCATCTTGACCACATGAGGACTTTCTTTGCTGTCTTCAAGCTTTAGTTCGCAACCTGTTCATCTTAAATTTTCACAAATAGTAATTAGATCCATTCAATTATCTATAATGGATTGGCTTTGTTTTGAGAATCCATCTGGAAGTTAGTCTATTGATGAATCAATGAGTTAAGAATGAACTGATACTGTGCAATTCTTATAATTAAAAATCAATTATCTGACACTGAAATTTGATACCTTACATTAAAGACTTCTGATACCAAGAGAAAATCATGGTTTGATACCATATTGAAAGAAGGAAAGCGGAATCGATAATAGTGAAATTGAATTCAATAGATACACTATCAAGCTATATAGAAAGATCCTTCTTCTAATGCATGACTATGCCTATCAAATTTGAACAACGTTGTAGCGACAATCATCACATTCAAATCTTCTAGTCATTAACTTTAAAATTATTAAAACTATAAAGTAATTTTGTAGACAAACAATTATAGAGTGAAAGTGATGTATAGAATATTGTAGCATAGAATGATTCAACTGTTTAGATTAAACAATAAGAGATTTATTATAAGATACAGATAACTATAGAGAAGCATACATACATTTTGACATAATACTGAGCAAAATAATAAGGTATGATTGATTCAGTAAGTAGCATGTATAAATCGATGATGAGAGTAGTGGAGGCAGTTGTGTACTCTAAACTATCTCTAAGTAACTTGAAGAAACTAAATGTTTCTACCCACAAAGCTTTGTTAGCTTTCGAGTTTGAGTTTGTAGAACTACAAGGGAACTGCCCATCGACAAAATTCCTATCCCAGACTATAACTGCCACATAATGATTTCAGCTGAAGGACACTTGAAGCGAAGGTCAGCAGATGTTCGACGGCTGAAGGAGCTCAAAGATGAAGGTCAGGTGTTCGAAAATCGAAGGAGCTCAAAGGCGAAGGCAAAATCCGAAAAAGACATGTTCAACTATTTATTCTTTATTCCACACATTGGTTCATCCTTGTTGAATGCATAAACAAATTATGCATCTTCTTCTTGCCATTGGTCTTCTTCTTGCCTTTGAATGAGAAATTGGCTGGTCAGCAGTGTCTGTCTACACTCTGGAGGATTGTAGATCTGATCTAGCAAAGCAATAGTCGACAGATAGAATCAAATTCTATCCGGGTTGTTTTTCACATCAGTGGTATCAGAGCCTCTTGCTCCTATTAGAGCGCTGATATAGCTTCAGAGCTATCAAATCCAAGAGATCGAATATTCGAAACAAGGAACCAGATAACAAGTTGAAGAACACAATTCACAACAATGGCATTTATAAGCAACATATAGTCAAAGATCTGCACGATCCTCGACTCAGCTAGGTCTAACTTCCTAGCATGGAAGGTGAAGACCTCTCTCATCTTAAAGGGAGAGGGGCTATGGCCCTGGGTAGATGGCATTGAAAAAATGCCTACAACCATTGGTAGAGATCTACAAGAATGGAGAGAAAAGAACAACAAGGCAGTAGCCGTGTGACCTCACGACACTCTCTAATGCAAGAGAGATGTGAGATACATTGCTTACCAGATGCCAGACAAAATCACGCAGCCAGATAATGCTTCTTGATGATCAGCTGACAAACCTACGTTGGTTTGGCAAGATGTCACATCTTTTATCATAAAGATGAAGGATTTGTTCCTTTCATTACACAACACTACAATAGATAATGTCGTATCAGCAGAGAAGCAGCTCACCTATTTGTTACAAGCTTTACCAAGATCCTGTTGTCCTGGATGTGGAGATCGTAGGCATGGATCTTGCCCACAATATCCTTGGCACCTGTGGAGAGTTGATGGTACCATCTGTAGAGGTTGTCTTTGTTGTCCTCCTCATCAGCATCTGTATCCTCCTCATCAGCCTCTTTGCCTTTATCTTGCACCTGGGTGTCAGAGATAGTATCCTCATCATCCGTTGATGCAGGGCTCTTTGGCTTGTGAGAAGAGCCACCTGAAACTGAGACGACAACCAAAGTTTTGACTGCAACAAAACGATCTGGCAAAGTTTTTACAGCAACATCACCTTCTGCTTCCTTCGAAGCTGCTACTGCATCAACCTCCATGGCAGTAGATCTACAGGCTGGTCTTGTGTAGAAGTGTTCTGCAGGAGGCTCGATAGATCTATTTTCGTTGATATTAGCATCCGTCCTGCTAAGACACCCTACTCAATCCTTGTCAGAATGCCGAAATGGTCGAACAGACGTGAGATGTGTGCTCCCACCATAGCAAACTTTTTGTTCTTGACCTAGCATAGTAGTCCAAGAGCTGCAGAGAAGAGTGCCTCATTGATTATGAAGGTGTTGTTCTACAACAATATATATATATATATATATATATATATATATATATATATATATATATATATATATATATATATATATATATATATATATATATATATATATATATATATATATATATATATATATACACATTTACGTATGTATATACATTCATAAGTATATATATATACATACATACATATATATATAATTAGACAAAACGATAAAGCAAAGTGGCATAACATTTACATTAACATAATTTTGAACACAATAAGACAATAAATTGATTCAGAAAGTAAAGGAAATACAAGTAAGTCATAATGACAAGCACAAGACAATTGTAGTGGTATCTGCATACTAGAAACTATCTCTAGTTTTGTAACAACTTTCCGCTGATTAATTACAATGATCATCCAATTTTGAATGTTTGCTAATTGATTGGATTATTTAGTATTTGATATGCTTGATTGTTGACTTAATTGATCATTATTAGACATATATGGAGGGTAGCATCTACCACTAAATATGCAATGAACCTGCAACTCTCACCATCATTCATTTAACACTCCTACTCAAAACATTCTCTCAACAACATAAAAAGAACCACTCCATTCAAAGCAGCTTCAACCCATTGAATTAAACATCATCCCAAAGAATCACCACAAGACATGCTCACAACATCCAACACACTCAATCAAAATACACAAAGCTCATCCTCACACACCATGCAACCTCACAAGACTCTTAGTAACACACTCAAACAAAGTAATACTCCTTAACACACCCTATGCCCACAACTAGCCAGCAAAATACCATACCCTAACATACACACTTTGCATCAAAAACCCTCATCCTCAAATAAGCATTACTCATCACCTTTAAACTAGTACTCAAGCAATCAACAATGCTCATCCTCAAAAGACAACACATCACTCTCAAAAGAGCTCTCGACACGCACAAGAAGAAGTAAGCAAATAGCACCCACTCTCACACTCTCAAGACAAGACAACACTCTCCTCACAAGACAACACCACAAGACTACACTCAACCAACACACAATTGTGGAGGCTCCCTTCTTATAGGGAATAAGGGAGCCTTCCCATTGATCTTGTCATAGCCTCCAAGGACTCTTGCACCTTATTAGGTACCTCAAGCCATGATGGATGGTAGAGAGGTATTATGAGTGGTGCTTGCACTGTTACCCTTTGCTTATGGGAAAAGATGGCTTGGGTCAATGGGTATAGGGGTACCACACGAGTGAGCCACCTTTACTGTACACTGAATGTGTAAGTGTAGTAAAGCGTGGGGGTACACTACTTGTGCCAATCTTAAAGTGGATAGTCCTTGAGTACCCTCATGCCTATTCAAGGTCAAACCCTACTATTTTGGATAGGGTGGTTTTCCATATCACATTGTGGCCTACTTTTGGCATTTCCCAGCTAGCGCACCCATGGTCGTCACTACACTGTCGATTTGAATTGTTGGGATACTGGCTTTTGGATGGTGTGATTTGCTTGGCTCCCAAAATTTGTCCATAAATCAATGACATGCATTTACTATTTCCCTGACATTGTCCCACAATTTTTCGTGGTCTTTGTCAAACGATTGCCAATTTTTCAGTTTGCATTGTCTTTTGTGGGCACTCATAACTTGGGGTTCTTTGGCAAACCGTTTTCCATGAAAACACATATTAGTAATAATAGTTCAATAAGTGAATTTTTTTTGGCTTGGCTAGTTCAATTCACGTAACTGGGCCAATTCTAAGGCCATAAAATATTTATGGGCCAGTTCAAAGGCCACAAAATCATCTCTAGCCACATTTTAGATTGGTTGGGACCCTATTTTATGTCGATCCTATATTAATATCTAGGTTTTACTATCAAATGATGCTTCTTCTTGAATTTCTCCAGATCTACTCGAGCTGGCTTGGTCTGGTTTGATGACAGGTACTATCAGCTGCTCGGCTTCTATAGCTATAACTGCAGGTTCTGTAGAAGAAACATTATCATTGGAAGATCCCATGCTACGTAAAATAGGATGAAATGACATAGCATTGTAAATTAATGGTTGTTTGAAATCATCGTATGTATCTTCTTGAAATATTACATCCCTAGAGACAAATATTTTCATTTGGAGGCGGGATATATAATCAGCATTTTGATAATCCTTGTCTCTTCTTGATTCTACTTCATAATTAAGCTCATCTAATAATAATACCCATCTAGCTACCCTACCCGAAAGATCAGGTTTATTCACTAAATGTTTCAATGCGTAGTGATCTACATGAAAAACGAAAGAGTATCCTAAAAGATAATGTCTAAATTTCTTACCAGAATAGTTCTTTTTTGATGCAGCGAGTTGCCTATCTACATATACATGGCCTGATTTGGAGGTCTAACTCCAGTGGCTTTTGCTAATGACTGTTTCAATTGATCAAAGGCTTGCTGATGGTCCTGCGACCAATGGTACTCAACAAAATTTTTTAATAAACTTGTTAAAGGAGTTACTACTATGGCATAATCCTTAATTATACTACAATAATAACCTACATATCCTAGAAAACCTCTAAGCTCTCGTAGATTAGTTGGTTCTAATAACTCTAAAATCATTTTTACTTTTTTGATGTCGACTTGTATACCGTCCTTCGAAATTTTATGTCCTAACAAGATGCCTTCCCTCATCCCGAAGTAACACTTGGTTGGATGCAATGTAAGAGATGTCTCTTGACATCTTCTCAATTTTTTTTCTAATGTGTCTAAATGGTCCTTAGTTGATGAATAGACACAAAAGTCATCAATGAAAATTTCTAAAAACTTTCTTAAATTTTTTTGAAAAATATTTGTCATCATACGTTGAAATGTGGCAGGTGCATTACAAAGACCAAAGGGCATTCACGTATATGTGTACGTCCCGCAATCAGTGGTGAAAGTGGTCTTGGATTTATCTTCCTCCTTTATAAAAACTTGGTTATAACCTGAGAATCCATCTAAAAAGCTATAACGTTCATGACTAGCTACCTAGTCAATAATAGTATCTATATGCGGCAGAGGATGATAAACCTTTGCTGTAGCAGCATTTAGTTTTCTAAAATCTTGGCAAACTCTAATCTTGTCCGTCTTCTTCTTAGGTACTATAACTATTGGTGACACCCACTCACTGCTTAGAACAGGATATATAATATATGCTCTAAGACATCTATCTAATTCGTCTTTAACTAACAAGGAGTACTTTGGATTCAATCTATATTGGCGCTACCTAATAGGTATTGTTCCCTGAATAAGATCTATTCTATGTTCGCCCATTTAACTGGTATTCCTATTAAATCATCCATCGGCCAAGCAAATACGTTTTGGTATTTTTGAAGAAGTACTATATACTCTTCACGTTCCTGGTCCGATTGGTGTTTATATAAATTCAAAATTTTACCTTTATTAATTTCTATATCTACATAATGTGTTTTATCCACCATCCCTTCGGTCAGGCTTGTTCTGGTTTCACCCAGAACTTCCCTTGACTCGAATGTTGTTGGTATTTCCTCATCCTCGTCAATCTCATAGAATTCTATGAAATTGATCCAAGATTCAGTAGGTCTAGCTAACTCCTCACCCCATCTCAAAAGGTGACCCCCTATTGGATTGATTGTGAGAATGCTTGGAAAAAATATATGTTTGGTAGACCAATTTATAATAGCATCTGCTTGATATAGCCATGGTCTTCCAAATAATATTGAATGAGGTGGTGTATGTACCGGGTTTATGACAAAGAAATTCACAACAAACGTCTCTGTCTCTATAACTATGCTAATACCTTTTAGCTCCCCTACTGGTATACATTTGGATGCGTCTGCTAAATGGATTTCATGGTAAGTGATAGGCTGTATCTATTTTTCTAGTTCTAATTCCTTAACCATTGTTTCTATTATTAAATCAATACTGGATTCTGAGTCTATCAGTATTCTATCTATAGGCAGATCTCCTATGATAGCACTAATCTCTGAAACTCCACAATCTCCTCTATCTACATATTCTACTCTATTACTGTATGCAAGTATACTTAGTGTGAAAAACCTCTCCCCTTCCTCTGTCCTTATGGACTGAAGCCCTTCATCCTCTGAAGTCTGGCTCGAAGATGATGTAGTGTCTCACCTTTGTACTTATCCTTTTCCCATGATATAGTAATTCTTTTGTGACTTTTCCCCATCGGTGTCTCCATCTGGTCTCTGAAGGTAATCTCCTTCTTCTTCTAGTGGGTTATGACATCGGCCTAGTAGAGCCATGGTCACCCTAATAACACTTTATATGATGATTGTCTTGTAGTTCTTAATATTATAAAATCCATAAGAAATTTATGGTCTCCAATATAAACTGTAACTTGAGACAATTCTCCTATTGGTGATCTTCTAGTTGCATTAGCTAGCCTTAAATGTCTTAAGGTGGGTGCTATTCTATGATGAATGCCTAACTCATATGTTGTTTCTCCTTTGGTATTACTCATGTATGATTCTTTGGTACTACCTGATGGTACTTTCTAAAACTCTTGGTACTACCAATGATTGATACTTTGGTACTACATGTATATGATGTTTCGGTACTACTTGTAACATGATAAGACTTCTTGAATATAGATCAGTGATAATGAGAATCCTCCTCAAGTTCACTTTGAAGATGTTAACGATGACTTTAATGCAGAAGGAATCTTTAAGAATTTCAAGTGAACCAACACTGTATTGAGTTGCACCAGCGTCGGATACTAAATTCGGTACTATTTTTGTGTTGGTGAAACACTCTAATATGAAAGATTCGTACTACTTCCAATCCTACTGACTACCAAATTAGGTCTTTTATACTAAGTCTCTACGTTTTATTTTAAAATCAACCAAATAGGTACTATTTAGACTTCTCGTGAGCACATTTCTCTATATTTATTTGTGTTCGCAGCTCGCATACAATCCTTTGTGGTCTTTTTGGTACTATTTTAGTGTTGTTTACCAATTGGTGGAATCTAAGCTTTAGGTACTACCAATTTCACAAAATATATGCTATTTTTGTAATGTTTACATGTTCCTGCAACTTTAGACTACCAAAAATGTACTTTCTACCGCTCTGGTACTTTGTTTTTATAAGAAACTTTTAAATAGCTCTTCGACGTGCTGTGAGGGGGTTTGAAATCACTTATGTCGTGTAACACAAAAAGACTTCTTGAATATAGATCAGTGGTAACGAAAATACTTCTCCACTTTGAAGATGTTAGCAATGACTTTAATGCAGAAGGAATCTTTAAGAAGTTTCGAGTGAACCAACACTGTATTGAGTTGAAACAGTGTACTTCTCAGTGCATCCTGAAATATAATTTTAATTTATGACGTGTTTTCAGCAGATTTTGTTAGAGAGAGCGAGAGCGAGGTATACACACACACACAGACACACACACACATATATACATATATATATATATATACACATATATATCTATATACACATATATATATATATATATATATATATATATATATATATATATATACATACATATATACATATATATACATACATATATACATATATATATATATATATATATATATATATATATATATATATATATATATATATATATATATATATGTACATGTGTGTGTGTGTGTGTGTGTGTGTATACATATATACATATATGTATACACACACACACACATATATATATATATATATATATATATATATATATATATATATATATATATGTGTGTGTGTGTGTGTGTGTGTGTGTATACATATATACATATATGTATACACACACACACACATATATATATATATATATATATATATATATATATATATATATATATATATATATATATATATATATATATATATATATATATATATATATATATATACATATATATATATATAATATATATATATATATATATATATATATATATACATATATACATATATATATATATATGTACAATAATACACACACACACACACACACACACACACACACACACACACACACACACACACACACACACACACACACACACACACACACACACACACACACACACACACACACACACACACATATATATATATATATATATATATATATATATAGAGAGAGAGAGAGAGAGAGAGAGAGAGAGAGAGAGAGAGAGAGAGAGAGAGAGAGAGAGAGAGAGAGAGAGAGAGAGAGAGAGAGAGAGAGAGAGAGAGAGAGAGAGAGAGAGAGAGAGAGAGAGAGAGAGAGAGAGAGAGAGAGAGAGAGAGAGATTGATTTTGATAGAGTTAAAGACAGTCAATGTTTCCAATTTTAGGAAGGGGTGTAGCCCTTGTTTTTTCCTTTTTGAAGGCATGATACCATAAACGGTTGAAACATCCACAAGGAAGGCCATGCTGATGGGAGGGAGCATCGTGGTGACATTTTGGAATAGGATACAACCATATGGTTCGAGAATTCTGACTAACACTCTTCATGCTTTCTTTTTTCTCATTTTCTCTTGTTTGATTTGTATTGCTATGAATTTTACACACAGATTATGTTTGGTTCAATGTTTAATTCCGCTTGGATCAACCTACATGGTAATACTTAGATATTGTATTATGTTCTTTTAGGTAAGGTTTTTAGGCCACAGGTTGAGCTTTTCCAAAGATTCAGAAGAGCTCACCCAGAAGTGCAGATATCACTTAGATGCTTTGAGGCATTGTAGCCTTATTTTGTCCGAAAACTGAAGGAGTTGTACACCTGTTGCTATGTGTACCATATGCAAATGATATATTTTAAGGAGGCATTTAATCATATGAGACAAAACAAGTTTGATCATCATGGAAAGGATCATGCTTGCACATGTTCCATCTGTTGCAAAATTCAAGAATCGGATATTTGCAAAGCAAACCAATTTATTTGCCCTAGCATTAGCAATATGTGGGAATCGCTTTTATGTGCAAAGTCATTTAGAATGCCATGCAAAAAATGCTTGTTCGGGGATTGGAGTAAATGCGACATTTGCACGTTGCCATTACGTCCCTCTGAGAGTGGATTACTAGTAGGGAGTTGTATGTGAAGATCTTTACAAACATTGCATTAGGGTTGTTGATGAGGGTGGTTCTATCAAGAAGAGAAAGGATTTGGTAGTGTAAATAATGAGGATCAATGCTTTTGCTGACTTGGTTTCAGCACATCTGAAAAACTTCATCAAGCATAACTTTGTATTTCGGTGGCAGTCACAACAATTTAAAGACTGCTTGCTCAAATCTCCTTTGGATGTTGTTGTTTCTGTCATTGACTTTGTAGAGAATTATTCGTTCAAGATGCAGAACGAGATACAGTCCATGTACTACTGGTCTAATCAGGTCACGATACTTGTGCACATAACGTACATCAGAAACCCTGTAGGTGCAACTAAAAAGACTCTTCATTTTTACATATCAAACGATAAGCTCCATGATACCTTATTACAACATTGTCTACTACTAGACAATCGTTTGAAAGAGAACGCGTATAATCCGAGGTATCATTGGGTGTGGTCAGACGGTGTGGCGTCCCAATTTAAAGCTCGAAGGTCTTTCTATAAGGGAAGCTCCTTAGATCCTACTTACAAAGTACAAACACAATGGATAACACAATATGGAGAAACCACCCAACCAAGTAGAAGCATCCAATCAAACTCTAGAAGCCTCACCCCCAAGCCAAGGAACAAGAAGCAGGAATATAGAGTGAGAGCCTGGCAATGAATCCAAAACCATGATGAGGAGTAGGGTGAGTTTGGACCCAATATATAGAGCCAAAAGCACTTGGGCACATAGCCATGCATAGCCCTAAATTTTCTATACATATGTTCACCTACTATAGAGTCCTAAGCATGGACTAACTACTCATAGAATTGCTATTGATAACTCTACACATGCATACACTGTCTCTTACCTTGTCTAAACTCCATTTAGTGTGTTCTGGGCCTCACAAGGATATTAGTTACTTTTCCTTAGAAGCTAAACTTCAGAAAATTCTTCTTTATGCTATCAACTCTCTCCCATGAATCATCATCCTTAGTACGACCATTCCATTGAATTAAGCACTCAGAGATAGAATGATTTCTCAATTGTTTATCTTTGGTTCTAAGCACTTTCTCAGGTTCCAAAGGCATACTAAGCGACAAATCTTCCAAATGGGATAAATTCTCATCCGATCCAACTGTATCACCATCATGTAAACTTAGTTTCAAACGACTTACATGAAACACGGGGTGTGCAGTCGATTTTTCTTGAAGATCAAGTTCATATGCCAAAGAACCAATTCTATGTACAATCCTGAAAGGTCCACAATAGACAGCTTGTAATGCTTCCCTGTACGTAATGTCTTAGAATCTTTTGGAATCCTAAGCTATACCTAGTCATCAACTTTAAAATCTTTTGGAGATCTCTTAAGATCAGTATAGTGTTTAGCCCTATTCTCAGCACCACGGATACTATCTTTAGCCACTTGCAACATCTCTTGCATATCATGCAAAAACTCCGCAACCTTCTGGATCTCAGACTTCATTGCAACATTTACTGGAGATTTAGGTTGAAAACCGTACATAAGCATAAAAGAACATAACCTATAGCAGAATGTTTTCTACTATTATATGCAAACTCAACTAATGGGAGATAATCTTTCCAATGAGAAACATACATCCCCTGAAGAAATAAAATGTTTCTATTGCCAAAGCTTTGCTAGCCTTCCACCGTGATTTTGACAGAAAAGACACACGAAACAAAAATGTTCACAAACAATTTCACGACACACGACACGAAATTGCTTCGTGACACAAAATCATTCATGCTCCACAAAGGGCCAAGAAGATCAGCCAAGTACCATGGGGTGCAAGTATTTGATTAGATATCATGACATCAACAGAAGTACTCTAGAACGTGGCTAATCTGTCACTCTTGTAATCCATGATTAGTTGTAGATGTTTAATCTTTTGGATTTGGAAAGTTACACAACGCGACACAAAAAAGTTCACGAACTATATACTTTATGCTTGATGCATAAAATTGTAAGACGAAAATATACAGAATACATGACATGCTTGCTCAACTTTGCTTTTCATAACAACCATCAATAACACATGAGAATTGAGTAGTATCAATTGACTATTCATCTTTCGTTCAACAAGGAAACGGTTTTTTCAAATCATGTCATGTACAATGATACTAGTGATATAGCTAGCATGCTAGTAATGATACGATTCAAACTTTCAACATGCATATCATCACGTTCTACATACTTTGGCAAAGCTACATGCTTGTTAACTCAAGTGGATATGAAATAACAAGTACGTGTTTCTAAACATCAAAGGCCCATACAAGCTAGGACAATCAGATTGTCATTATCGTATTTCTTGTAGTTAACAACCCTTCATGCATCTACATCCCTTCATCCTTTAGTCTAACCTGTTGGCAGTGCTTCATCATGCATAATTGAAAGCATGCACACGTACCATCATAAGCATTCCATTGAGATTACATTCATCATACAGATAGCAATTCTGAGAAGAAACATAATCTGAGGTCTGATTGAGAAAAACCAGCTTATCACAAGAGGTGTCTAGTCATGAATGTGGAGAGCCTCCTCTTGCATTGCCTTAACACTTGTGCATTCTTTCATCTATCAGGCATTGACGGACATCAGAGGTGTATTGCGCAAAAGTGTTGATCAGGTTGGAAAGTGTGAGGTTCTAGACAACTCGCTTCAAATGCTCATTATGAATTGTTGGTGATGCAAATTCTCCACTAGTTGTGACTGAGATTGATCCCTCTTATTGTTGTGACTTTCAACAAAGGTGTGTTGATTCAGAACAACCACTCATCAACACATGTATGATGCCTCAGAAATGTGCTTTCTGGCAACAAAAGTGCACTCATAAAGTGCGATTAGAAACAACGGCCATGTACTTTGACTGCTCTGAATGCACTCCAGAAGTCAGCGATGGAACAGAGCCTCAGCCTCTCATCTAATTTTTTGATGGTAATTTATAGAGGGCTCCGAGTGTAGCGATGGACAGTAGGATTTTGAGTCCTTATCTGATCACAAAATGTTAGAGCACGTTTTTGTACAGTAGATTATTGGTTTGAGCAGATATATATCTCATAGTTATGGTAGCAACCCTGTTTTTGAAGGGTCTGTAGGTAGCATTAGCCTAAGCAGAGGCTTGGCACATACTTTGCTTCACAAATTATCAATACATGTTCTTCTCACCAAAACTCGCTGATAGCATTGTTCTAACAAGTTTTTTGGATGACTTTCAACATTGCTCTTTTCTGATAAGGTAATATCATTGCATATTTCTCATGGGTAGTTCATTATGGATGCTCTTCAACGACTCTAACCAATGAAGATTCTACAGTAGTGGAGAGTCCACGGTTGAACAGTAGCATGTTCTTCACAGGTAGCCTACAACCGATTGAAGATCCTTTGAAAAGATATCTCTTAACTGAACTCTCGACTTTTTCATGAAAATAGCTCAGAACAAAACACATTATTGTTAGTACTTCTCATAGTGGAGCAGACTATGCTTTGAAAGACCAAGAAACTTAGATAAGATAGAGCTTTGCAGTACAAGCTCAAGCAATAGAACCTTTCTCAATGACTCAAAAATTCACCTCCACCCTTCATACAACTCTCAAAGAATCATTATTTAATCACAAATCCACATACTCTTCTAATCAATGGTAAAGATAGAACTGTAAGGAACCCTTTCACTTTCCATCAATTTTTCATACTCCAATGCCTCTCGTGCTCTAACGACACTAATACTTAAATCCCTCTCATATTCAGCAATGGAATGAGTGAAATGGCAGGATGATGGTGAAACTTGTTTCACTCCTTGAGAATGGAAATGGTGAAAGATGAATTATTTTCCGTTTGAAATAATTCGATGAAGCTATCAACATGGCATAGCATGAGGGATACACATATTTCCATAATCAAAGAAAGATTTCCAATACTAGTAGACTTCTTCATTATGAACTTGGCAAGAATTCAAAAATCCATCCATAATAAGATACATCAACTTATATCTTCAACACACAGAGTGGACTCTCTTTTATAGCCAAACTCCAAGAGTTGCCCTTCAACATGACATTTTGCCAATTGTCATGCATTTGGCATACCTTCCTTGCCACATGTCCCTCCCTTATTAGGGTTTACCTATTTTAGTAGATCCTCCAATTTGCTCCCCTCCTCCAAATAGGATGTTCTTTGGGTTTAACAACCTTGAAGCTTATATTTTCACGCTTCTCAAGTTTGTCTTTTTGTTGCTTTTCCCAAGTGGCTCTTCCCTTAGATTGCCTTTTGCCAAAATAGTATGTGCCTAGGTCAAGGAACCTTTTTACTTTATCCTTGTTAACCAACCTTGTAGCTACTAGTCAACCCCTATAGGTGTAGCTGTCTGTAAAGACCACTAGGGACAATCCCCTAAGATGAGGATAGGAAAACACAAGAGAGACTGTGGAGCAAAACCACCCAACCAATCCTAGATCTCTCCTGGAGAATCCTCCTGGATCTAGCCCCCAAGCTATGCCAATGTGACAGCAAGAGGAGAAGAGCTCATCAGGTAACCTAGACCAAGTCATCGACGGAATAATCACTACCTCAATATATAGAGAGTAGGATCCTATGAATGAGCACATGCAATCTCCATGCAGGTCAACTATAAATAGGTCACAACTCTTCATGCATACCTCCTGCCTATATCAGTCACATGTACATGCACTACTCCATATGTCTCAATTAGAGTGTCTGGGTCCTCTCAAACTTACTAGTCACCAACAGGCCTCGACGTGGAATAAAGTCTAGGCGTGACCAATAAACTCGAACACTGGAGGGCTGGTCTACGATATTAGGACTATTCCAAGTCCTTATCCGAATATGGCCATAACATTCTTCCTCCCTTAAACAGGTTCTATCCTCGGAACGGAAAAAAGAAAAACTATTCCTTAAGCTTCCAATTCTTTACCATGAATCATTATTCTTAGTCCAATCTTTCCATTTTAATAAGCACTCAGAGATGCAACAATTCTTTAATTGCTTGCCTCTACTCATGAGTACCAATTCAAATTCCAAAAGATACACGAAGCTATAAATCTTCCAGATGGGTTGATCTACTCCAAAACAAAAGTTCATCACCTTCATGTAATCCTAATTACATGAACCACTAGACAATTAACTTCTTTATTTCAGAGATCAAATCCAAAAGCTAAAGAAATTCCATTTCAAACTCTTGTAGAAAATAAGGCTTTTTGGTACAAATATTTTAAGAATATCAAAATATCACAATTCAGTCATCTAAAATCTCTAGGAGATCCATCAAGTCTCAGACAATCATAAATCAAACCAGAGTACTGTAGTTACTCTAATGAGTTAACAACCCCATTTCTAGCATCATATGCAAGAAATCAGCATCTATCTGTATCTTGATAGATTTATTTGTCTCCTACAAAACTGGAGATTTAGACTGAACTTTGTACACAAGCACTTATAAACTACAATCTGTAAAGTAAGCAAATTCTGGCATAAGTAAACAAATACTTAATGAAAATGCCCGTGAGATCCACACAATCTCAAGTATGTGCTCGAGTAAGGAAATTTAGAGTTCAGCCAACAGATCTAAATCCTTAACTCACATCTTAAGAATTTTCACATTTTCTTATAATCTTCAAATGACCTTTAAGTATCAATTTATGATCCATCAATCATAAACATTTATAATCTTATGATTCGTCAATCATAATTCTCATGATTCTAAAATCATACTTAATCACTGAAAGATATTGGAGTATATGCACAACATACAACTCAGGAAATATAAGAATCATTCTAAAATCTTTTCCAGAAGAAAAAAATACTGGATTTTAAGAACATTCTTCCAATTTGATTCTTAATCAGATTATGAGTTCCAAATTCTACAATCATCCAAGTAATTAAAGACTATTATAACATTCATTTTTAACAATATAAACTTTATACAAGCTCCTAGAACAACATCTAGAGATTACAAAGTTCTACCGAATTCCCAAAATTCAGTTTACATTCTTAACACCATTAGGATTCGATATCTAATTGAGCTCTCTAGGATACTATCACTAATGAATCAAGTCTATTACTCAACTGAGAAATACTCATCCAAGAAACCAGTACCCTATGCACACAATTCCTTAAGGAATCTGAATGACTCATAAATTATGTGTCTTACAAGCAATACGCGCAAAACAAACAGTTTTTGGTGAATTCTCTTCACACTGTCCGTTTTACCAATTAACTTCCACAGGAGTAAATCAATTTCTCAAGTTAATTGCTCATGATTTAGAAATCTTAAATGTCTAGGTGCAGATCTTATCAATACTAGTATAACACCACATTTAGATCAATTATCCAAATTATTTTAAGTTAACCAATAGATCTAACAGAACAGATCTGTTAACTCTGCAAGTAATTGTAAAACACAATACTTGATCACATGTCTATGTTCAACAACTAGGTTAAGTGCACCAGATAACCTTAGTAACCAGGAATACATAGTAGATCCACACAAGATTAATCGTGCACATATGAGAATAATCCCACCATAACCCAGTACATAAACACATATATCAATCACCGGCAGATTCCTCCAAAATTCGCATATGTCACTCACATATCTCACTGAGAATCTTGTAACTCAGCTACAGAAGATTCTATTTCTCTTGAGTAAATAACATATCTGAGAAATCTTCGAAGTGAAGAATTCCACATCACAAGTTTTCCAACCATCATACTTTTATCAACAAAATTCCTTCAACCTACTTCATATCTTAGTGCACAAACTAAGATTAGGCTGACTTATATAGACATTTTTGGACAAAAGGTTCAGATTAAAGCTTTATTCCACTGATCCAATCCATAACTAAATGGTACTTGGTAGCCAATCAGTGAATTTTAATTCAATCTTTAGCACTACTTCCCATATTCATGAATATCTCATAGCTCAAAAACCCCCAAATCTCCTCTAGTTCCAGATTATTCAAAATAATCAATAGAGATTTTCTCTATTCCTCTAGATAGTTCCACCATTGCACACAAACTGGAGTCCACAAAAGAAATCTATGCAACTGGTTGATCCCATGAAAGTCTGATTCCTATCATTTTCTTCTCCCCCTTTTAATTTTTTTTTTCACAATTTTCATTAAAAAGTTTCCAGGAGACAACATATAAGATATCAAATATTCAAAAAAGTCAGTAATGAGTATTCAATACTATTACAAACCGTACTTTTTCCTTAAAATCATAAAATATTTTATCCCGAGTGATAGAAACACTACACTCAATAATCAATATCAAATAGAGATAATAATTTGGGCTCAGGAAGTCTAAATTCCACTTAATCAAATGAAAACATCAATTGATTTTGAGCTATATTCACAAACCTGAAATGGAAGGATGAATTCATATAACTTTAACAGTCCTTCAGAACCTAGTTCTACCTTGGAAGGAATTATATGAATCTCAATCCAATTGTGTCGTATATAAGAAATTTCTAAAAAGTAGAGGTTTAAAATTAAAAGAAAAATAGCTTTTAAGGGTTTCCGATTTGGAATTTATGAGATACCTTTGAAGGATCCGGATCTATATCTCATAATCTCTCCAAATACCCTAAATAAGTATTAACTAATGGTTTCAACTGTTAGCATTACTATTAATGTAAATACTACCCACTGGCCTACAGATCATTCTCACACAAGAATTTTCTCTTTGAAATCACTGGTGTCCCATACCACCAATTTTCTCTCCAAGAAAATCCTTTGCTTTTAGATCCGATCATCAGAAAATCATAAAAACTATCTGACCATCCTATATCCAATATAGGGCCCAATCTTCAACCATTTTCCAGAAAGATCCTTCCAACTATTGAATTCTCCATTACCTTAAGTTTCCACAGTAGATGACTATATCATCTAAGAATACGACTAGGCATTGACCCCAGTTTGGACGAGAAACCTCGTTCATATACAGTCGAAATGACCTAAGTTTATTCTTTAAAACCAAATGGAAAAATTCAATATAGCTAAAGTATACCAATAGATACCCAATATCTAAATTTGAAATGGTACAAGGAATTCAATTCCTTCAAGAAGATCACTAAATTGCATTATTTGATAATCTAGAGATCTAAAACCTCTATATGAATTTCCAATACCAGATATGCACATATCCATTCCACCAAATACCGGAGTACCCCCAAATTTGTTCCTAATGGATCGCAATAATCCAATTCAAAATTGTGATTTAACAAGAATTCGCACATGGCTTTACCATCACATAAAACAACCCATCTGGTTGGTACTATACTTCGAATTCCTACCATCTGAGAGTTACAACTCTTAGGAATAAGGTTCTTTACAGTACAAATGTGAACCAAATGTCATTCTCGTTCCATGCCACAATTTCCATAACAAAATAGGGTCAACTCATGGTCCTATAGATATTCAAAATAAATTCAACTTAATGAATTCAAAAAATGGGTGTTATGCAATTTCCTTACAGGGATTCTTAACCAACCCAAATTACACAACACTATCACATTTACCTACTCAGGCGTCTCATGTTCTTCCTCCCTTAGATTTTTCGGTCACTTGAAAATTCTTTTTAGCGAAGGTCCCCAGAAATTCCATTGACACAAGTAACTAGGCTACTTCCCTTTTGACCACAAAAGTTCATTTTCATTACTTCGTTAAAGTTGCCAGAATCAATGGAAAATCAATAAAATTTGGTTCCGGGTATTCTTTACGATATTCGATACACTTGTTTTTTTATCGAATATAGAGCTACCTCCCAAAAATTACGACCTTATTCCATTCATTCACTTTAACAAGTATCTGAAAAGCTTTAGTTTCCTCAATCCTAAAGATCCAAATCTTTTAGGATAACCCATCGGTGTAGCTTTGAGGTCGAAAAGGAAGAACCATACAAATTACCGTTTAACTCAATTTATTGGGAATGTTCCTATTCTAGAGTTAAATCGATAAAAAGCACAGTACCAGGAACGCAAAATTCCACTAACTGGGTACTTGCCTGGAGAACTAAACCACTACCATTATTTTGTCAAGATCGGTTTAATAAAATTTTAACCGATTATTACGGCTTAACACAAAAACAACAGTATTAAGTTCTCAAAAACATGCCAAATGCTCTTGGCCTTGAAGGACATAACCTTCTGGTTGATAGATAAAAATTTCTTTTTGTATGTATCCGTGAAGGAATGTCGTCTAGATGTCCATCTGATGAATGTCCAGATCCTCTATAGCAGCTATAGCCAGTAATGTGCAAATAGATTGATGTTTTACCGTCTGGACAGAAGGTGTCAGTGTAATATATTCAATAAACTTGTTCATAACTTTTAATCACTAAACAAGCTTTCCATTTGGATATTGATCCATCTGTCTTGAGCTTTAGTTTGAAGACAACAAGGTTTGATTATTTCATTTTGCTATTCCATTCTATTGTGGAGTATAGCTTGTAGTGAATTGATAATGGTGCATGCCGCATGAAGTTAAGTAGTCTGCCATTTCATCAAACATGTACTCTCCCCCTGAATCAGATAGCACGATCTTGATCTTCTGAACAATTTGAGTCTCAGTGAATTGTTTGAGCTCCTTAAAATAGCTAAAGGCCTTAGACTCGTTCTTTATGAATGTAGTTCTGGTAAATAGGGAGAAGTCATCAGTAAATGTGATGAAATATAAGGCTTGGCTTGGCCCAAAGAGGACATGCTCATAGGACCACATAGATCACTATGGATTAATTCAAGAATGGACTTAGCTCTTTTGGCTTGTCCCCTAGAAAATTTAGTTCTAGGTTGTTTTCCTAGTGAGCAATTTTCACAAACAGGTTGATTTCTCCTAGAGACAATAGTAATATTCAGATCCTTGACCAAGCTATTATGATGCATGTACAAGATAGACCTCATGTTTAAATGACCTAATCTTTGATGCCAAACATGAGCATCATAATTACTCACAGAAGTAGTAAGTGCATATTCATGACTCAAGATATATAAATTTCTTTCAATGTGTGCAGAGAGGACTTCATTACTATTCTTATCCAAAATGGTACATTGATTTGAATCGAGAAAGGCTCTACGGCCATGATCAATAAGCTTGTTGAATGACAGTAAATTCTTTATCAGTTTGGGTACATACAATACATCCTTAAGCAAGGTTAATTCACCATTTGAAAGGTAGAGGCACTTTGCCTCCAATCTGCAGTGCACTTGAGTCACCGAAGTAAACATACTTTGAATGTGCTAGTGTGAGATCTTCAAATAGAAATTTACATGGTGTCATGTGGTAAGAAGCACCGAAATCAAGATACCAATCAATGGCATCTGTATTGGGTTCATCTTGTACCATCAGCACCTTTTCATCTTCTTGGAAATTTTTGACAGAGTCAAAGCCTCCTTCTTGCTGCTGCTGAATCTTCTTTTTTGGCTTCGTTGTGCTTGAGAATCCAATAGTCTTTGACGTCATGATTGGAACTTTTGCAGTATTTGCAAAATAGTTTGTTCTGGCAAGTTGTTGTTGTCGACTGTTTTACGGTTGTTGCAATTGTGTTGAATCTGACTGCTCAGCCTCCGTCTTCTTGTCCTTGAAGTTTTCTTCTTAATGGCAAGAGCTTTGCCATCCTTTTCTTCTCATGCTGGTAGCATTTCATGTTCCATCATTTTGGCTAGAGAACCATTGATGTATCCCCATGCTCGTTTTTTATCAGGATCATCCTCATCTTGAAATTTTGCATGTGGAAATCGTCTCCGTTGAACGCACATTGGTTTGATTTTGTTGAATGCTATAATAATCTATAACGTAGATCAGCAGTGTCTGTCTACATTCTGGAGGATTGTAGGAATGATATAGGCGACAGTGACCAGCAATCATATCTGAATTCCACACGATCTGATTTTATTTGTGAATGCTTTTGCTTCGAGTTTTCGCTTCATTTTGCTTCCCGATTACTTGGCTATAAGCATAAATCAATTTTAGAGCTCATTTAAGTTTCGTTTTGTCTAGTTTCATTTCGTTTCGTCTCATTACAAAGCCTGATTAATCTTTTCGTGAATTTTTCTCTTTTGTCTAGTTTCTCTTCGCTTCGTTTCGTTTCGTTTCATTGCAGAGCTTCCTTTCACTATACAATTCTGGAGCAGAAAATGCAGTGTCAACAGAGAAGCAGCTCACTTATCTATTGAGAGCCTTACCTAGATCCTTCCAAACAACCAAAACACTGCTAGCAAAGGATCCCATAATGATGCCTGAAAAGGCAATTGTCAAGATTCGAAAAAAAGTCGAGGCTCGAGAGCCCCTTGATCAAAAAGATGCTTCTGACCAAGATCTTTACAACAACAAGGAGAAGAAAAAGAAACAATTCAAGCCTTAGAGGGAGTCAGATCGAAAGCAGGACCGTGATTAGTAAGCAGAAGGAACCAGCAAAGGCAAATGGAAGAACAAAGGAAGGTCGAAACAACAGAGTGGAGACAAGAAGACATGCATGAGATGCAAACGCGAAGGACATACTGTCGATTCATGTTGGCTTAATCCAAAAATGGAGTGTATCTACTATCACAAGAAGGGTCATGTAGCCATGAATTGTCGCCTGAACCCAAGAAACAAATCAATTCAAAGTATACTAGAGGACAATAATAGTTCCTTCTATGTTGAGAAGCCAAAGAGCTCAAAGATGGGCGAAGAACAGTCGAATCATGGTAATTCGATCATCTACATTTGTGCAGACATGTATGCATAGTCTCAACACCTGACACACAGGAGGTAATACTTGATTCAGAAGCTACCTTACATTTTCGTTATATCAAGATGAATAATGTCTGATTTTCAAAGCACAGATCCATCATGATTTATCATTCTTGGAGATGAATCAAAACATCAAGTGAATGATATTGGTCCACTGTGGCTCAACAGATATGGCAGAGACAGATGACTCAAAGATGTTCTGTTCGTGCCTACACTACAACAGGACTTGCTAATAGTGGCAAGAATAGCTGATGCAAGGATGCGTATAACATTCTCAGATGAAGCATGCAACGTTATTGATGCAAGTACCAGTACTTTGATCACTCAAAGTAAAAAAAAAAGGCAATTTGTATCCGTTGGAAGGTTTGCGAATCCCAAGGCAACCCTTACCCTAGTTAATAAGTGAGAGGAATTTGGCACCCTGCGTGTGTAAGTCCAACCCGATAATCACATAGTTATTTGATTGATTAGTTAAAAGTCAATAAAAGGACTTTAGGCCTTTTTGCGGGACTTTTAATATCGCAGAGCTTAGATGTCAAGTTAGTGAATAAAGTTGGGTTTCCCTCCAATTTTGATGGTTCCCACACTTTTTTAAATTTGAATCAAAAGAGAGGCAATACTGGACCAATAGGATTCAGAGGCCAGGGTCCTCCTCTCTACTATAAGAAGGGACCAACTCGAGTTGCTCCTCATGTTCATTTTCTCATTTCAATAAAACAGCTTGGTTCTCTTCAGAAATGGATTGATGAATGTCCTTGATCTTATTCTTTCCTTCTCCATCTCTCATGCTTTCTTTGGATTTTGCTAATTATTGGATCTGAATGTTATTGGGATTGAGTGTTATTGTACTTTTTATGAGAGAGAGAGAGAGAGAGAGAGAGAGAGAGAGAGAGAGAGAGAGAGAGAGAGAGAGAGAGAGAGAGAGAGAGAGAGTAAGCTATCTTTGTTGTGGATCGTAGTGTTAATGGATCTTAGTGTTAATGAGTAGAGTTAATGGATGTAGAGTTAGATTTAGATCTTCCATTCATGCTGAAATCTGAACTAAACTATCACTCTCATGGGAAAAAGAACCTTTGCCTGATTCACTGTGCACAGGTGTGATTTAGATCTATCTACGGCCAGGTCGATGAAGAATAATACCAAAAAAAAAAAGGGTTTCAAAGGATCAGTTGTCATATTGCCATATTTTTGCCAAAAAAGTCACTGTTTTGCAAAATTACCAATATTACTCTTAATCCTTTGCCAAAACCTTCACCAAGTTTTCAAAACATTCTATTTATAATAAAGTACTATTTTTGAGTTCGACGAAGATTCTTCTTGACCAGATCATAGAAAATCTTGAATTTTACCCTTGCCAACCATCAAAAACTATATTTTCTTGTGTCATAAACCTTCGCCCATTTTTCCATAATTGTATTTGTGTCAGATCTTTCACTTGAGAGGTCGGCAAAGGTTATTTCCCAAGAAATCATCAAAAAAAATGTTCAGAGAGTTTTTTTGTCCAAAATAGCACTATTGAACCTTCGTCGAGCCAATCTTCGCCTAGTGAACCTTCGCCAGACCTATTTTAAGTTTTTGATTTTCCAGATCAAGTCTTTGTCAAAATTTGGATCAAATCTGATATATTTTGAATTGGATTCTGAGAGATTTATCATTTTTGAGAAGTATCGATTGATTGAATCTCAAAATTTTTTTCATGATATAGAATCAGATTCTTGAAAAATGGAATAGATCTAGCAGATCTGATTTGAGATAGTTGTGATTAAAAAATCTAGATCCAATCTCATTGTCTGCTTAATCTAAATTTGTAAAGTTGGCTGCCCCTGGAGCTGCTCTTGGAGGTGCTCCACATGAAGTCAATCCAATTATTGTTAGAAGAGCACCCGATTTGGATCTACCCAAAAATAATGGATTAATAGATCCAGTTAGATTTCTTCAGATCTATGTTGAATCCTTTGAAGTCTATGGTGAGATTTATCCTCAAGATAAACTTAAGTTGTTTCCTATGGCCTTAACAGACACAATACAAGATTGGTACTATAACCAAGACAAAACTGAGCATACAGATTGGGAGGTTGTTAAGCGAGCCCTTATCACATGGTTCAAACTACAAAAGTTTATGGAAGAACCTTTCCTACTTTTAAGTAGAATTAAAATGGGAAAGCGGGAAATGGTTCAAGATTACATTGAATGGGTGAAACGTCTTAGATCTGAATGCGAACCTAAGCTGATTAACGAAAATGCCATGATTATGTGGTTTTTGTCAGGTCTACCTAAACAGATCAGACGTGAGTTGAAACGCCATAATGAGTATGCACTCTTGCAAAATGCTATGGACGATGCAATTTGGGAGGAGGATGAAGATTCAGATGAGGAGCCGCTCATCAGTATGTTGCCTTAGACAACAAGGTAGATTACTACGACATCCACCACTATTGCATCAACGAATGCCAATGCTACTACAAAAATGATGCTCAATGAGTTCAAAAAACTTGGGAAGAACCAGCAGAAACAAATGGAAAAGTTGTAGTTGCAATTTGATGAGAAGATCAAAGCATTGGAAAATTTCCACGGGGAAGTAAACAAGGAATCCGAAAAGCTTGCAAAGACTTTTTCTACTAGGGAAAATGTCTGGTGTTCTATTTGTACAGGAAATTACACAGTGAACGAGTGTCCTCAATTGAAAAAACGAATGGAACTCAATGTTTGCCATATGTGTAATTCACCCGATCGTGAGACTGCTTTTTGCAACTTCAACCCTTGGATAATTCAACAACGGTATGCCCAGATGGGATATCAAGAATCACAGTATGGAGGTAATCCAGCAGTAAGACCACGACAATCTGCTCTTGGATACTTGGAACGTTTAGCTTTACCTACCCCACCAAAGCACTTCGCTCCTCCTGCCAATTTGATGGAACCAAAACCTTACGGAAGTGCTGAGCAATGGAACTATGGTAATGATCAGGAAGGTGGATCTTCAGAAAAGTATGCCATTTATGTTGCCGCTCAACAACAAGCTTCTAGAAATTGGACCAGAGCACCACTTGGATGCTTTGCATGTGGAGAAAATCACAGAGTTGCAGAATGTCCAAATAAAATTTTTTTTGTACCATTCTGTCGTGACTATGGTTATGGGCATTGCTTTAAAGACTGTCCAGCAAGACCGAAGCCCCCACCAGCTATAGTACCTGTAAATTTGATAACAATCAAGCAAAGACCAATAGCTCAGAATAAACCAAGTGCACCCTTGATGGTGGTCACCAGAGCACAGAAGCAAAAAGAACTAGTAGTGGATCTAGTACCTACTGATTCTATACCATTGAACGATACACCAACAACATTGGGAGTCTATCCAAATTTTAATGCAAAAAAACAAAGATATCATGATATGAGGCAGTCAATTAAACATCTGCAAGAAGAAGAGGAGCTTGAAGCTGCTAAATCAACAGTTGAAGTTCGGTCTTCACCATTGCAGCCTTCAAGAAATTTATGTACTGATATGAATGATCAGTTACATCATCTTGAAAAACCCTTCAAGATGACTGAACCAGAAGCACCACAAACAGAATTACTCATGAACATTTTGTCTAGTAAGGTCAATATTTTATTGGGAGAGTTCCTGAAGTTGGTGCCAAAAGCAAAAGAAGTCTTAGCACAAAAGTTAGCTCAAGAAGAACCAGAAGTCCATCAGGAGCTGCTTTTTTGTGTTGGATTTGAAGAATCTAACAAGTACTCCATGTTGGAGCCGCTTGGGAAAGTGAACAAAAGAATATCACTCTGCCAATACAGCATAGACAATTTCCTAAAGAAGCAGCCGTGATAGATGGCGGTTCAGGAGTTGACCTAATCTCTACAAAGCTATGTGCAAAATGGGGCCTTACAAAGATCAAACCTGCTACTTTTGCTATTAAGCTAGTTGATCAAACAACCATGGTTATGAGTTGCACAAGTAATTCATAACTGGGATACCGGAAAAATCACTTTTGAAAATTGTGAACGTGTAATTAAAATTGATCCTACAACTTGGACTATCAAACCAGTGGTTCAAAAAGAGGATGACAATTCGTCAACAACGGATCACACTTGTGATCGACCACAAAAAAATTTGGGATTTCATTAAGATTCTCAAACAAATACAGTCAATTGGAATGAAGCTCTTGCAACAATTGACTGTACAAACAGGATATATGTGTCAACAAGATAATCAATCAGATTTGAGCGAGATTTCCTTATTAAATCGAACTTTGGATACACCAATCACGTTTTCACTAAATGTGCTGAATGTAGCCTGGATATCAACGGAACCTATACCAAATCAAATTGAGGATGAACTCATTCCTGTGAGTCATGCCTTGACTTATGATGGCAATGCATAACTTACGGATGAGTAGATTCTAAATCATATGGATCCGACCGGATTTGGAGTGCGTAATGTTCCTGATGAACCAATAATTAAACCGCCCAAAGCAGTTATATTGAAGGAAGACAGGATCACAAGATCGATGACGAAGAAACAAGCTAAGCAACATTATAATACGGTCCTGAAATGGGAAAATCTCCCTCGAAAGATTGATTCAAAGGAAGTGCCACCTTTATTGGATAAAGGCAAAGGAAAAGTCGAGGATGATTCTTTAAGTCATATTTCTAGTAAGACATCATCATCTAGGAGGTCTTCACCTTTGAAGAAAGATTTATCATCTCGAAAGTCATCACCTCCACAATCAATTCCTGCTAAGAAGGCTAACCGAAGATCCAAGACAAGTCCTTTCAAAAAAGAACAAGCAAACATAGCCCAGCATGATATTTTTGAGCATTTTAAACGTTATACACTGGATGATGTGGTTATCATGTTACCTAAAACACATCGTGAACTTGAAGAACACATGCCAGAATCTAAAGAAGTTTACGATGGCCCAGCTAAGACACAGCCAATGAATCTTGTTGAGCCAGGAGAACCAGAAAAGATTGTACAAGTTGGATCACAACTTACTCCTGAACAGTATCAAGCACTCCACTTGTTACTTATTAAGTATCAAAATTGCTTTGCATGGACTTATCAAGATTTGAAGGGTATTCCGACATTAGTGATTGAACATACCATACCTTTAGTTTCTGATGCAGTTCCAAAGGTTACAAAGTTCTATCACTGTAATCCTAATGTAGCGGATCTGATAAAGAAAGAACTTCAAAGATTGCTTGACGCCGATTTTATTTATGAGATCGAGCATATTGAATGGATTTCACCGATTGTCATTGTTCCTAAGAAAAATGATAAATTGAGGATCTGTGTGAACCTCAAAGCGTTGAACAAATTGGCGCAGAAGGATCACTTTCCGTTACCTTTTACTGAAAGCATTTTGGATCGCCTTGCTGGAGCGGAAGCTTATAGTTTTTTGGATGGATTTAGTGGTTACAACCAGGTTAAGATCGCACATGCCGATCGCCACAAAACCGCTTTTGCAACATAATGCCCACCTATGCTTACAAAGTAATGCCGTTTGGACTCTGTAATGCACCAAGTTCATTCTAAAGAGTAATGCAATTTGCTTTTAAAGATTATCTGCAGAAATTCCTTGAAATTTACTTGGACGACTTGGGAGTTCATAGTACAGATATAGACCACCTGGATCGATTGGAAAAAGTATTTGAAAGATGTCGCAAATATCAGATTTCTCTTAATCCAGAAAATGTCAGATATGGGTTTCCCACGGAGTTGTGCTTGGACATGTGATATCAAGACATGGTATTGCCACAGATTATTCTAAGATCAAAGTTATTGTGGAACTGCCACCGCCAGCAACAATTCATGGAGTTTACGTGTTTATGGGTCATGCGAACTACTATCGAATCTTTATTATCTTCTTTGCGGATTTAGCACGATCTATATACAAACTGACTATTGTTCCTATTTGGACAGTAGAAGTGTTAGAAGCCTTTGAAAAATTAAAAAAAACATTAACTTCAGCACCAATACTGCGTTCTCCAAATTGGACGATAGAATTTCATGTTCATACGGATGCTTCCAAATATGCCATTGGATCAGTTTTGACGCAGCCAGATGACTATAAGAAGGATTATCCTATACGATTTGCAAGCAAACAACTTACAGATCCAGAAAAGAATTATTCAACAACAGAACGAGAGATATTGGCCATGATTTTTTCTGTTCAAAAATTTCGTCACTACGTCATGGAAATGCACTTTGCATTTATACGGATCATCAACCGTTACTTTACTTGGTAAACAAGACGTGCAATATTGGACGTATTGCAAGATGGTTATTGTTATTGTTTGAATTTGAATTTCGAATTGTAGTTCAAAAGGGAAAACAACATTATCTAGCCGATCACGTTTCGCGAATCGAATCCGTGAAAGAGAGAGAGAGAGAGAGAGAGAGAGAGAGAGAGAGAGAGAGAGAGAGAGAGAGAGAGAGAGAGAGAGAGAGAGAGAGAGAGAGAGAGAGAGAGAGAGAGAGAGAGAGAGAGAGAGAGAGAGAGAGAGAGAGAGAGAGAGAGAGAGAGAGAGAGAGAGAGAGAGAGAGAGAGAGAGAGAGAGAGAGAGAGAGAGAGAGAGAGAGAGAGAGAGAGAGAGTAAGCTAGCTTTGTTGTGGATCGTAGTGTTAATGGATCTTAGTGCTAATGAGTAAGGTTAATGGATGTAGAGTTAGATTTAGATCTTCCATTCATGCTGAAATCTGAACTAAACTATTGCTCTCATGGGAACGAACCTATGCGTGACAACTTACTCTGTCTCTATGATGCTAGATTGACTAGATCTTGGATTTAGGTTAGGCAAGGGAAGAAACCCACTATAGTATCACTTGAAGGTACGCCTGCCTGCAGATCAAGTGCATCAGACTCATGATGATTCACCAGATACTCTATGGAACATGAGACTATGCCATATGAATTCAATGGCACTATATCAAGCAAGTCATCATGGAGCAATCATAGGGGCAAGCATGTCAAATGCAACCAGTTCGACGACCTATGATGCATGTCTGAAGGGTAAGATGTCACACACTCCTTTTGTCAAGGACTCCTACAGAACGACCAAGAATCTAGAGTTAGTGCATTCTGACATCTGTGGACCTTTCAATGTGATCTCAATAGGACCTTTATTGATGATTGTAGTAAATTTGCCAGAGTCTATTTTATTCACAATAAATCAGAAGCATTTGACAAATTCACAGAGTATGTGAATTGGGCAGAAAGATGCACTAGTAATAAAGTGAAGCAAATTAGAACAGATCGAGGTGGAGAATACATCTCGAATCGATTCACTGACTTCTGCAATGATCGTGGTATCATTCATAGAAGGACTACATCTTACACACTGCAGCACAATGATGTTGCAGAAAGAAAGAACATGACTCTAATGGAAGCTGCCAGATGCATGATGGCATACTCAAAGGCTCCAAGAGTGTTGTTGGCTGAAGCAGTAGCTACAACTGCTTACATTTAGAACAGGACAGGAAAGTCTGGTATTCCTCACACAACACCGCACGAATTATGGTGGGGTAGAAAATCCAATCTGACTCACATCCGTATCTTTGGCTGTGCAGCTTATGCACATGTTCCTGATAAGCTTTGAAAGAAGCTTGACGAGAAAGTTGAACAAGGATATCTTGTAGGATATGACAAACAATTTGTCATACTACAAAGTCTATATGCCAGAGACAAACAATTTGATGAGAGTAGAACGATGGCCAACAATGATCCTGTCAGTTATGAAGTTCTTGAAAGACAGTCTGCCAACTATGATAGAGGAGGCAGAGGACGAACACTCAGACGAAGATGTTTGAGTCGCATCGCATTCGAGTGACAAATTAGACAAAGAAAGTTTCGAGAGGCAGCCTAATGCTACAGTGCCTATAAACAAAATGGTTCTGGACCTAGCAGAGCAGATAAAGACAAAGGCATTGCAGTTCCAAGAGGATCTCCTAGAAGGTCGACAAGATAATGAAGAGCGCCAACAAGATATGTGATAGGCAGCCCATCTTCTACATCAGAAGAGTTTTGGACTCATGGTGAACCACAGACATTCGAGAAAGCGATTGAATGTCCAAAAAAGGACAAATGGATCCAAGCCATGAATGAGGAGATGGAATCCATGAGGAAGAACCAGGTATGGACATTGCAACCATTACCAGATAAGCGAAAGACTGTAAAATGCAGGGTATACAAGCTGAAGTATGGAACGGATGGCGATGTCTCAAAGTATAAGGCAAGCTTGTAGCAAAGGGATTCTCTCGGAGATATGGTATTAGCTATTCTGAGACCTTCTCTCCTATTGTAAAACATTCGTCCCTACATTTACTATTTGCCTATGTAGTTGCTTATGATCTCAGGATTCACATTGTGGACGAGAAGACAGCCTTCTTGCATGGTAAGCTAGATGAAGAAGTCTACATGGATCAACCCCTAGGCTATATCTCGAATTCACTTCCTACTTATGCATGCAGAATGCATAGGAGTATCTATGGTCTGGAGCAATCAGCGCAACAATGGTACAAGAAGAAAGATCAAGTCCTGAAATCCTTAGGATTCAAGCCACTCATGGCTGATTCCAATGTCTATGTAAGAATTACATATGGAAAGATCATCATTGTAGCTGTGTATGTGGACGACACTCTGATACTCTGCAAGAGTGATAAGCTTATTGTTGAAGTGAAGTATGATATCTGGAAACATTTTGAGATTGCAGATCTAGGAGAAGCCAGATGTTACCTTGGCTTACAGATTGACAGAGACTATGAGGAAAGTAAATTGTTCCTTCATCGGTCCAGATATACCCAGAAAATCTTAGAAGATTTCGGGATGCTGAACTGCAAAGGAGCAAATACTCCAATGCTTGCAGGAACAATACTGATGAATGAAAATTGTTCGAGGGTTAAAGAAGAAAGAGAATTGATGCAGCTTACACATAGAGAATTGATGCAGCTTACACCATACAAGAAGCTGATCGGATTGTTGATGTACCTTGCAGATAACACACGTCCTGACATTGCTTATGTCGTGTTCAAGATGAGCAATTCTGTACAAATCCAAGCTCGGACTCATTGGAAGATTGCAAAACGAATTTTGCAATATTTTCAATTAACAATTTTTTCTTATTTGTGTTAATTCTCGTGATGCAGGTCTCCAAATGCTTTCCTACAGTGATGCTAGCTGGGCATCCCTCAAGGACGACTACAAAAGTGTCTCAGGAGGATGCATCATTGCGTCAGGAGGAACAATTCTCTGGGTCATCAAGAAGCAGGCCATTGTGGCTTAGTCATCCTACGAAACAGAGTACGTAGCAGCAACAAAGATGGCCAATGAAATAATTTGGCTCAAACAGTTCCTTGACGAACTCGGTGAAACAAGGAATGAACCTCTAGTTTTGCAGATGGAAAATACATCTGCAATACATCTGACAAAACACCCTGTGTTTCACTCAAGGACGAAACACATTGTAGTCAAGTACCACTTGATACGGGATCTGATTGGAAAAAAGATGTTGCAGACTACTTTCATTGGAACAAAGGAGATGGTAGCTGACATTTTCACAAAGGCCTTAGACAAAGGTCTATTCGAGAAATAGAGGGGCAGTCTTGGAGTCGTCAAGCTATCGTGCTTTGAGAGAGAGCTGAAGAAATAAAATATTTCTATTGCCAAAGCCTTTCTAGCTTTCCACCTTGATTTTGATAGAAATGACACACGAAAAAAAAATGTTCGCGAACAATTTCACGATACACGACACGAAATTGTTTCGCGACACAAAATCATTCTTGCTCCACGAAGAACCAAGAAGATCAGCCAAGTACCAAGGGGTACAAGTATTTGATTAGACATCATGACATCAACAGAAGTACTCTAGAATGTGGCTAATCTGCCACTCTTCTAATTTGTGATTAGCTGTAGATGTTTAATCTTTCTGATCTGGAAGTCACACGATGCAACACGAAAAAGTTCGCAAACTATATACTTTCTGCTTGATGCATAATAATGTAAGACGAAAATATACAGAATACATGTCCGCCTGTGAGCGAGACAATTTTGTAAGAGGATCAGCAGATCCAGAAGTCCGCTAGTAAGCGAGACATTATTCGTGGTATTTCTCTCACACCAATGCATTGTGTGGATCTATCACACAACGCTTGAAATTAGAAGATCAATAGATAATATTGTAGCTATTATGCGCATATTATTTTGAATGATTGTATGATCTCGAGTGAATATTTGTCTGCTACTATTTGTGTACCTAATGCACTTGTTTATTCAATTCCTCACATTGGTTTGATTTTTTTGAATGCTATAATAATCTATAACGTAGATCAGCATTGTCTGTCTATATTCTGGAGGATTGTAGGAATGATATAGCCGGCAGTGACCATCAATCATATCTGAATTCCACACGAATTGATTTTATTCGCGAATGCTTTCACTTCGTTTCACTTTGTTTCACTTCACAATCACTTGGCTATAAGCATAAATCAATTTAAGAGCTCGTTCAAGTTTCGTTTCGCTTCTCTTCATTTCATCTAGTTGCGTTTCGTTTCGTTTCGTTTCGTTACAGAGCCTGATTGATCTTTTCGTGAATTCTTCTCTTTCGTCTAGTTTCGCTTTGCTTCGTTTCGTTTCGTTTTGCTGCAGAGCTTGACTAGATCGCGAATTCTTCTCGAGTAGAAATTATTCGTGATCAGAACAGTTTCTCGAAATGTTCGCGAATCGTTCAAGAGACTCCTGCCAGTTGGTTACCAGAATTTAACTAGAATTTTGAATTTGCACAATTGCACACTTTCCATCAATTGAGGCCTCGGGAGTGGTGGGGGCAAGCAAATGAACAATATTGTTTTTTTTTTTTTGATATTTTTCTATATCCTACATGGCATTTCTTAAAGGGTCTTTTTGATATTGAGAACTCCTCTAATGATGGAGCATTGTTCACTACATGCTACTTGGAATTTAAAAACACCATCAATAATGCACCACTTAGTTTTTTAGCAACCAGCCCAAGAGTATATTTTGCACTACAACCAAAAATCTAGACATGTTTTAGAACTCATCCAATAACGCAAAACACTTGTGAGATGCCATTATCATCTCTCCAACATGTTCGAGCGCGAGCATTGCTTGGAGAAGTGTATCCCAAGTTCTGAATGTGAGTCATGCAGATAGAGCCCCATTTCATATAGCGATGGAGCTCTTATTAACTTGGAGAGAGTATCATGTCATCTCTCAATCATGCTCCATTATTAGATGAGGCTTTCAGTCTAGATAACACTAAAACCCACCTTTTAGATCGAAAAGCTTGTCTGCATTTTTAACTGTCATATGACATATATGTTTGGAGGATGCCTTACAATCTAAGAATATGACTTTTCAAATAGGAAGGTGATTTTTAAAATTGCCTTTTAAAGAATGTTTTGCCTTTTTTTTCAAAGAAATTATGTCTTAAACATAAATGCCAAGCATGGTCGTGATTGAGAACACCTACTCACCACCCTAATTCATGGGCTATGTGCAAAATATGACACCATCATGCATGCAATATTGACTAAGGGTGCATGACCCCACCCTCATCCAATGGCTAAACTTTGAGAATACTTGAGGGTAGTTATTTTGAAGTTTCAACCGTTGGATGAGGGTGGGACCATGCATATGCCAATTGTCATTGAGGGTGTTTTCACACATAGTTGTAGCCTCTTGTAGGGCATGTCTATTTGTAAAAAAAGTCAACTCTCATTAGAGAGAAAAATTAGGAAAGCCTTACCCCATTTCACATGGAAAAGTGATGCCCCCATGTGGTTGATGGCTTGGCTTAAAAAATGTTGACCTTGGGTAAGTGGCGATGCCAAGGGTACTCCCCAACACCTCCACATGCCCTAGGGCCTCTATTTTTTAGGAGTCGCCCAACTTTGAATTTCTTAGGTGGGAAAACATCCTGGTGGCTTGTATAATAGAGGAGAGAGAACAAATATCTCCCAATAGGTGGTGATGGAGGGCGATAAGTGTGACTCAACATCACTATTGTCACCCTCTATGTGTGAAAACACCTTCATAATGTTGAGCTAAATGCCATCTTAAGTTGACTACCCAAGCCTCCCCACAAGCTTCAATTGGCCCATTGTTAACCCCCTCCAGGCACAATCAAGATTCATGATCTTGACCAAACTTTGTAACCCACTACTTTTAGCAATAGATTTCAAATTTCAAAATGATCAACTTTGGTAAAGATCTTGTGGGTTTTTTAGAAGGTTAGATTGAAACTCTTTATGACAACACTATTTAGAACGCTAAGATCGGCACTTTCATGTGCTTGCAATTTGGAATTTGGAAACATCCACCTAATGCGAAATATAAAATATTAAGATTTCAAATGCCAAGTGCCAACTTATCAACTTATGAGGCCCACAAATATGCCATCCAAGGAATCTTCATTCACAAATATAGGTGCTACCTGCAAAAAGTTAAAAAGCCTTCACCCACGTACTACGAACAAATACGAATACCGTACCAAGGGCTCACCCACAGTCCTACTGATCCGTCGTTTTCTCTTACACGCAGACTTGTCCCCGTACGAGCATGGGCTCCACGCTGGCCTGGCCGTCCATTACATCCGTACATACATATCCTTTCAATACACATAACCGTACATCTCTCATAGTTTATCTAACTTTTATTATTATAAAACTGTTGTAGATGGATAGCTTGGCTTTTTGCAAGTTGAAAGGCATCTTTATATAGATTGGCCCTTTGTTTGGAAGGTATATTAAAAAAATCAAATTTCCTGTCAACACCATAATCAAAGGGGATTTTTCTGAAAAATGGAATATAATTGTGTGCCAAAAGTCTAAACTCTTGTTACATTTTTGGTTTTAAAAACATATGTGATTGAAACAAGGTGATTTGAGATAGTAGTCATAAGGGTTATCACTTATCAGTGTTCGAGATACATTGAAACAGTAAAAAATTTAAAATCAATGATTAAAAAAAAAAAATTCGTTTTAATGTTCAAAGTCATCTGAGAGTGACAACGCATTGCAAATTATCATAATATCTTACCGCTTTTGGGGCAAAGCCAAAAAGTCTCTCAAGGTGGCATTTCACATCCGATCAAGCTTTTGACTTTGAAGTGAAAGAATTAGTCAAATGTTATAAAAGGTGCTATACAATATGATAGGGTGTTGTAACACTCCATGCAACAACGCATAAACTTATTATAACATGGTTTTTGGGCTCACGAGAAAGCTAAGAATAATATGAGCCTTTTAACATGAAAGGAACGTATGCCCTTTCAAATTTAAAGTGTGGCCTTAATGACCACCACATGAGTGTTCTAGAAACATCTTGGAAGTTATCCTATAATTTCTTGTAGTCAATTTCATGTATAAGTGTTCCAAGATTAACCTCGGTAGAATCCTAAATTATGTGGAAAATACCCTCAAGAATCTTGCAATTAACACAAGATGGCTGCACAATTTTTTTTTTCAACTTACAAAATTTTAAAAATTATTTGTTTATTATTTCATTTCTATCACTCATTTATATAGGGCCAACAACAAATTCAATATTGAGCAATCAGCGACGACGACAACATTGAGCAATCAACAATTTAGAATTTCAATGCATATGGAATGATTGAATGTGCCACTCACTTTAGCAATTAGGATTTTGAAAGATTGCAAGGCCCCGAGCTCTTTGCAATGTGACTCTACCCCTGCCCGCCTACCCACGATTGTGGTCACTTTGTCACCAATGTTCAAAATCTGAACCATGTCATGAGTGACCATTACGGAAGCCAATGCTTCATTGACACTTTGCCAAAAATCTAAAGCCTCATATTTAATTTTACCTCATAACAACTAAAGATTTGCAGTATCACATATATGATTATTATATGCTACATTTTTTCTAGAATTTTGTACATAATAATAGTGCTCTATAAAAATCAACATTTTATAAATCTTCCACTAAAAAATCCTATATTGTTCAAAGAACGGAAGCATTAACTCATATAAAGTGTAGACATTCCAAGAAATTTGTCTAGTTAAAAAATTGCTAACCATCTAGATTCCTTCATCGTTAAGAAGTTGTCAATCTTTAAGACCCTTAAGATCCTATGCGATTTTACTCATGTTGGTTTTTTTTGCCAAAGTTGCAGATTCCATTTTGAAGAGATACTAGCTTTTTTTTTAGCACAAATGGTCTTAAAGAATTCTCAAGACAACCTTGTATAGAAGTATTTGCCTCTTCAATAGACAAGAGTAAATTGCATAATTCATTGAATGTGGGTAGTAAGAGACAAAACATGATGTGTTTCATCAATGTCACAATTTAGGGTTGTCTGAAAAATCTTAGATTTTGGTGCCCAATATGTGTTGACTTGGGCTTATTACAGACATTTGATTTCCATAATTAAATGTGAAACCAATGGGGTGTGCTTAGAAAATAGATTCTCACATGGCATTAGAAATCAAGTGAATACAAGTGCTTTTAAACCTAGCACTAAAATTAGGCTCTAGGAGGTAAAAAAATGAATGCGAAAAAAAAAAAACCACAATACAGATTGAAATTCACAATAAAAGAAATAAAAAATATAAACTTAAAGAATGTACAAATTTAAATTGAGCCAAAACAACAAAATCTAAGAGTTAAAATACCTACGAGTTTTTGAAACTACCAACTTGTAAACATCGACCACCCATCATTTTAGCATCAAAGATTGCCATTCCTTGAAAATTGCACATGGTACCATGTCTCATAGCATCTAGAGGATACAATGAACTTGACCTCCTTTTTTTTCTCTTCTTGTTGTCTTACTTTAAAATTTTGAAAAATTGTCAAACATCATAAAGGTAACCAAATGCAATGCAAGATTAAGACTTGTACAAGCCAGATGGTGACAAAATATGAACATGGAAGTCCATCCCAAAATTTCAAAAGCATATAACCCATGAAAAGTGCATGAAGAAGCTGGAAGAGGATGATGGAATAAGTCAAAAAAGTGTGAGCCAATTAGAAAATTCAATGTAGCCATGAAGGAAAACACTATTCTTTTCCATGTGTTGAGATATGTGTTTTGATTTATTTGACCACTTCACTCAGTTGTTGAAAACACTATTCTTTTACAGTTGTTGAGAAAGTGTGTCTGATTTATTTGACCACTCAGTTGGTCTGCTGCACATTAATGGGCTTGGAAGACTTTATGCAGTTTTTCCAAGCAATCAATGCATTTTCCATCTGGAAGACAAGATTTCATATATGGAGATTTTTTTGTAGTAATTTACTGTAGATTGTGTAATGCAGGCAGCAATTCTAGCCATATGTTGCACTATCACAACCGGTCTCCTGTCACAGTGTCTCACTGTGCTTCGTCTTCTTCCACGTCCTCTCTAAACTCTGACCAGTCGTTTTCTGCTCTAGAGACTTCACCGTAGCGATCGTTTTTTTCTTACTGGTTATTGTTGCTGTTGAAAGAAAACCCATCTGATCACATATCTATATTAGAATTCTCGTAATAGTCTCTGTGGATCGTGCCAATATAGTGTTGGGCTGCCTGAATTTCGTACTAGAAGTGTAGATAGATTAATAGCTACGTTTGATCAGTTCATTGTGTCGTTTATTCTCAGTATCGTACCACCACTATCATATTGGGCTGCCTGAATTCTGTATTGTAAGTGTAGATGCATAGTTAGCTACGTTTGATGAGTTCACTTTATTCACGGAATTAGCTCGTTTTTGTTTATAAAGGCCCGCCCATAATCCAGTTTGTTTGGAAAAAAGTGAGGTAGTAGTAGCGATGGCAGCAGCGGTGGTGAGGGTGAAGGAGACGCGAGCTATGCTCAAAGCTCTGGGGCCACGTCCCAACGCTACTGATATTGAACAGGCGCACCTGGCCCTTAAGGTGATCGATGAGCACCTTCAGTCCCAGCTCCAAAACATTGTCCGTGCTCAAATTCCTGAACAATTTGAGAGCTCTTTGCAGGTATACACTATACACTCCGTGTTCTTAATCCTGAATCTACTATTTGCTATATATTTCACTTGTTCGGGGAAATTAGACTCAATCAGTAGCAAGATAAGTACTGAATTGTTTTCCCAGTAAAGATTAAGCTTTTTTTCCCTGTGGATGACACATTTTTTATTAGCTCACGTTGCATTTGTTTTTCCTTATCTGCTGCTTTGTAGATTGTTGATAGAAGGAATATACATGAAGAAATAAATTTCTTCCTAGTATTAGGCAAACAAAGAATGCCAACACTAAATCATTAGCAAGATAAGAACTGGATTCCTTCTATGTAAAGATCAATCTTTGCTCGTGGATCACCCATGTTTGATTAGTTTATGTTCCGTCTGTTTTTCCTGGTCTGCTGCTTAGTAGATTGTTGACGGAAGGAATATACATGACGCACTAACTGCTGATGCAGGTACCAGGCAGAGAAAGAAAACCATCACTAAATCAGTAGCAAGATAAGGACTGTATTCCTTTGTATGTTTAGATCAACCTTTTCTGTTGTGCGTCGCTCATGTTTGTATGTTCCATTTGCTTTTACTCATCTGGTGCTGCTCAGTAGATTGTTAATGAAAGGAATATAATACGAAGCAGTAATGATCGTTTACTGTTCAGTTGCAAGATACGGACTAAATTTTTTTCTGTTTATAGATCAAGCTTTCCTCTTGTGGATCATCCAAGTTTCATTAGTTTATGTTCCATTTCATTTTCCTCGTCTGCTACTCAATAAATTGTTGATGGAAGGAATATACGTGAAGCAGTATTTGTGTGCTGTATCAGGCAGACAAAGAAAGCCAGTTGCGAAGAGCAGCAGAAGAAGAAAAGCTACCTTATCTTTCAGTTCTTCGCCTCAATGAGTTGCTCCAGCTTTACGAAGGTATGATACTGAGCGCCGATATGGAGTTCAGTGGAGGAGGTGGTGTTGATTCTTGTCCCAGAAGCCCCATGAGGCCATTGTACATAAAAGACGAGGTCCCTGCTGAAGTCGCTCAACTGCTGCAAGAAGCATATGAGAACCAGCTTCATAATCTCAACTTGAACAGCCGTCAATTGACTAAATTGCCAGATTCATTTGGAAAGATTTCATCTCTCGTTGTTTTGAACTTGTCCAACAACCGATTGGAGGTTTGTCCTAGTCAAATATAGCTTATGTTCTGAGTTCAAAGCTTTTGTAATTCGCATTGCAAGTAGTTATCTAATTCAGAAAATGGGGTCCCCGATCTGATACTAGCTAGTTCTTGTGGAGCCCCAAATGATCGGCAAAGGCAACGTTTCCCTCTAAAGTTCTAAAGTTTTGATCTCAGTGTGCTAACTGAATCCACAGCTTCTGTCCTAAGAAATCGAATTATGTTTCATGTTTCTTGTCTTGTGCGCACATACACTTCGCTTAACCCTTTCCTAATGGAATATAGTCATGGGATTTGCTGTTTTCTGAGAATCCAAAGAAAATGGCTCAACCACTAAAATAGTCTTTTTTGTGTTCCAACGTACAGGTCTTGCCAGATTCCATCTCACGGCTCAATAACCTGATAAACCTTGATCTGTCTTCAAACCATCTAGATGTTCTGCCAGAATCTTTTGGAGAGCTAAGAAAACTGAAAGTCCTAAATGTTTCAGGAAATGTGCTCAAGTACTTGCCAGAAAGCATCTGTCGCTGCAGGTAAGTCTCCTGTCTCTAATTAAGAGTTCAAGTTACTAAAAAATGCTTTTGTTATTAGAACCTCTTAGGATTGCTTCTTCCGTTTGATCCTTTTTACCAAATACGGTGACTACTGTGGACATGTATGGGGCATTCGGATCCTTTACTTCTATAATATATACACATTAATTTGCAAACTTAGGTGGATCTGTTCTCAATAAGTTGTGGGTTTGGTAAAGGCTTCCTCTGCTCTACTTGGGATTTGGAGTTTGACTACAATTCGTCAAGTTAGGATATACAAGAGATCCTTTTTTGATATAATATGGGCCAATTATGCTGATTAACAGCCTTTGCCTTTGCATTTGCCAGAGCTTTGGTGGACCTGAATGCTAGTTTTAACCGGATAGATTATTTGCCACCAAATTTGGGCTCAGAGCTTGTGAATCTGGAGAGACTCTCAGTACAACTAAATAAGCTAAGCTCTCTACCATCGTCGCTCGGTCAGCTAAAGCCTCTGAAGCATTTGGAGGTGCAATTTAATAAACTTTTGTCTCTGCCTGAAACAATTGGAAATCTCACAAACCTGGAGACATTGGATGTTAGTAGTAACTTCACTAGTCTAGTCAGCTTACCAAATGCAATTGGGGATCTGGTGTCACTCACTAGTTTGGATCTTAGCTACAATCAGCTGAGGGAGCTGCCCGTTTCCCTTGGAAGGCTTCAAAAGTTGAAGAAGCTTAAACTGAATGGAAACCCACTCACTCTGCCCCCAGCAGAGGTGATAGAGCACAGCCATGAGGCCGTGATGGAGTACATGGCGGTGCAATGGAAGGCTAGCCTCGTCTTGGATGATCATGACAGCAACAACAACAGTAAAGCGAACAACGCTAAAGTGATCAACAACACTAAAATGAACAATTACTGGTCAAGACCAGACTCCCCAGCAGCTGCTCATCGGCGGCGCGTTGGAGATCATTCCGGCTCCTGGATGACTGGTTGGCTTCAGGGAATGTGTGGCAGAGCATCCTTCTTCCACAGAGGATCAAAAGGAAAGCTCATGGAATGGCAGCAACATTCCTCTGAGGATTTTCTTTGACTAATTTGTCACTACATAACTACTTGAATAATCATCATCTGATTATCTGCAGCTGTAGTAAGTAGTAATTTGGAACATAGGACCAGACTTCATGTACAAAGGGGTGTCTATAACTGGAATCTTCTTTCAGATCAATCAAGAAAGTATAGATGTAATAAACTCACTAGCAGTGATGCAGCAAAGGATCTGTACAGACACAGAGAAGCAGCTATTCTTTACCCAAAGCTGGAATGTAGGCCGGGATACTACTACTATTTAGCTGGTTCAAATTTGCTTTTTCATAATTAGAGCTTAACTATGGTTCTGAACGTATTGTTCATCCAATTAGCAATGTGCTCCATTCTGAGCTTGTACTCACTTTGCGAAGTTGCAACTGAAATTAAAGCTTCTTTTTCTTCAACTAAGACTCTCCTGTTTCTCAGTTGTGCTGCAATATATTAGTGGATATGTGATTCTGATCTCTGATTGAAACTTGTCCATGATCCACTCTATATTCTTCATCCAATCAGCAATCTACTTCAATCTGAGTCTGAGCTTGTACTCACTTGATTGTGAAGTCGGAGCAACTGAAATTAAGCATCTTTCTCTTCAACTAGGACTCTCTTTTTTCTTCATTGCTTACAGTAATTGTGGATATGTGATTCTGATTTCTAATTGAAACTTAGCCACTCTAGACACATAGTATGCACTCTATTGGTGACATCTAGAAAGTGATTCTCATGTCAAGCTTTCCATCAAAACGGCTCCTTCAAGTTGGGCTTTTTAATGATGCAACATCCTTTGCCTATGTGTTGTCCCATCAAGTTCAATTGATGTGAGTACTGGGATTATTTATTTAGCTTTATTTACATTTTATGTATTTTATAATGAAACAAATTAGCTTCTTGTTGTGATCCATTTGAAGAAAATAATTTTGTATTTTGTGCTAATTAAGGAATGTATAATCATAAATCAAAATTCATGTGTAAGTTTTTACGCAAATACTTTAGTACACAATGTTAGTAGACATAATAGAATTTTTTTTGATTAATTTATGTGGTCTTATGTTTTTTTTGTAAAACTAAGGTATATGCATGAGTACAACACTTAAATGTTGAACAATTGTCTAGGACAATTCATGGCATTTTCCTTGTCCTTAGCAGATATGAGGATCCATTAGTTGTTGGGAAAATTATATTGTGTGAAACTCATAAACTACATCACATAGTGCTTAAATGATTCTTGCACGTATTGCCTTGATAATCAATATTTCTACTTATTTGTTGCAAAATTTGCATCGATCCATTTCACAAGTACATGTATGGTTCTATCAATATATATGTTTCTCTATTATCTTACAATTCATCAAATCTTTATCTTTAACAATCTTTTCCAAGAGATCTACAAAGTCGAGCTCTACTAACAAGAAGAGCAACATGCAGTCTGGACCAAATAACGGTTCAGGATCGAATTCAAGCTGTTCATCATTCCAACCAGCGCAGAAATTTTTTTGTAGATAATATAAGAGGACTAGCTATGAAATCAAGGACTGTCAAACTTTGAAATACAACAATGAGAAGAAGAAGCAGTTCCAACAACAAGCACATAGTGCTACAACCAGTCACTCAAATCAGCAAGAAGAAGAAGAAGAAGATGAAGCAACTTTCATGACCAAAGAAAGAGAACCACAAAATATCGACTCCTAGTACCTGAATTCTAGAGCAACACAACACATGACTCACCATCGCGATTGGGTTCAAGGACTATAAGTCATTCACCCACTCTTGAGTTGTGCAACTTGGAGACAACTCATCACATACAATCAGAGGTGAAGAAACAGTCAGAGTTGAATTAGGTGAGATCAAGTTGTTGTCTAATGTTCTCCACGTTCCAAATTTGACCAAGAATCTGCTCTCAATTAGCAGAATCACCGATTCAGGTCGGAGGGTCGAATTCGATACGGATGGCTGCACAATTCTTGACAAATCCCTGAAGGTGCTAGCCTATGGAAGAAGAAGCGGCTATCTTTACAAACTCAGCCATTGCTATTCTTCTAACAGTCAAGCTCTTCACACAGCCACTTCTGAATCACATTAGGAGAAATATGGGCTCAAAATGGGCCCTTTAAGAAGTTTGACTATAGAGAAAGATTAACAAGAGAGAGAAAACTTCTTGAAACATCTATGCTCATTTTTTATGATTCTGAAACTACCCGCCGCCCAACTTATATGGTTAACATGTAGCCTTAATTTCCATAAGCAAATGCGATAATATTGCACATTTTTCCCTTTAAAAGTGCTCCGAGGGGTCCCACGCCCTTGGAAAAATGTGCAAGAGCTTTTCAAACCCTAATATCAGTTCAACGCGCAGATGTGCTATCTGATTGGTTAAACAAGCCATCCACGTGTTGAATCGATATCAGGGTTCTTTTCAAAACAGTCCAACTTCTTAACCATAGCTTCAATTGAGACGACCATGGTGGCATTAGAAAGAGCTCGACGAGAGCTTCGCAATGGCAGCATACATGTCTAGTTTTGATTGACGGTTACAAAATTATAGGCAATCAAAGTTTGTAGAAAATCTCTCATCCAAAAAAAAATATATTTAAAAAAACTAACCTTAATATCGGTTCAGCACGCACCCTTAGGGTTTGAGCCCGCTCAAATCCTAAGGGTGCATGTTGAACTGATATTAGGGTTTTAAATTTTTTTTCTTTTGGAAAGAGCTCAACGAGAGCTTTGCAACGGCACCAGAATGACCTAATTCTGACTTACGATTAAAAAGTTACAGGCAGTTAAAATGGCACGTAAGTCAAAATTAAGTCATTCTGGTGCCATTGCACAATCCAAAGCATTCAAGTTTTTCGAGCAGTTCAAGGCATCTGCAAAAAACTAGACCCAGAGGAAGATCAAGGCTCTATGCACAGATGGAGGGGGAGAGTACATCTTCATAGAATTCAAGGAGTTCTGCAAGGCCAATGAGATACTTCAACAATACCCAACCAACTACTCACCTTCGTCCAATGGTGTAGCTGAGCGGAAGAACCAGACACTCATCGAAAGTGCCAAGAGCATGATGGCCCATGCCTCTCTTCCAAAGAATTTTTGGACAGAAGCTATTACTATAGCTGCCTACTTGCAGAATCAATCCATCACCAAAGCCTTGAATGGCAAGACACCTTTTATGAGTTGTGGACAGGATCAAAACCATCACTCAAACATGTTCAAGTGTTTGGATGCATAGCTTTCACTCAGATCCCTGAGGATCTAAGAAGAAAGCTAGATGACAAGAGTAGAAAAATGATCTTCATCGGCTATTCCCTAGACCACAAGGCATACAAGCTTTACAATTTGGATACCGAGAAGGCATTCACCAGTAGAGATGTCATTTTTGTGGAAGACCAGTTCATCAACCACAAAGGGAAAGCCGCTAATAATTCAGATCCACCGATCGAACTCAGTCAATTTCGATCTAGAGATTCAATTGTTGAATAATGACGATGACTCAAACAACGAGTCAGTTCTGCTCGCACACGCAAGTAGAACAGTCCTGCATTAATTGGCAACAACTCGAGTGAGTATTGACCTTGACATATGATCAAAGAAATCATTAACAACAATCTTTTCCAAGGAAGAACCTTCACCTCCATTGATGAAGTTAGCTCTTTCCTTAACTTTTGCATGCTTGCACTTGCCATGAAGAACCATTGAAGCAACATCATTATCCTCAAGACTAGCCAAGTTAGCACAAAGATGAACATCTCCAAGAAGCATATTAAATCTTGACCTAGATCTAGCATAAGGAAGCTTGTTAGACTTTGCATAAGATCCACCAATCTTATTGATGCTAAAAGGAAACTTTGGAAAGTTGAGACCAATCTCCTTTTCCATTTCATCCTTTTTGTTAGCCATAACAAAAGCATCAAGCTTGAAAAGTCTACCTTGTCTATTGCCCCTAGCAACCAAGATTTCTTCCTTTGTAATGAAACAAGCATCACCACCAAACTTTACCATGTATCCTTTCTCTATCATTTGACCAACACTTAGCAAATTCTTTGAAAGTGAAGGAATGTAAAGAACACCATCAAGTCTTGCTTTCCTACTAGAAGAGAGACAAATAGGAATTGAACCAATACCTTCAATCACACACTCACCACCATTGGCCATGTGAATTGCTTTCTTGGCTCCATCATAAGTGACCAAAGAAGTAAAGAACTCCTTGTGTGAACTAGCTCCACTATCAATCCACCATGAATCTTTGTCACCTTCACTTGATATTGGACTTGAAGAACACATCAAAAGAGAATCACAACCACCTAGATCCTCATCATTAGTAGTAAAGTTGATTTGCTTGCTACCTTCGTCTCTTTGCTTCTTCAAACATTCATTTGCAAAATGCCCTTTGATTCCACAATAAAAGCATTTTAACTTAGACTTATTTTTCTTTTTGCCAAAAGAAGAAGTATCACCTTGATTTTGCCCTTTATACCACTTGCCTTTGCCTTTGCCCTTGAACTTGCCTTTGATGAACATAACATCCTCTTCATAATGAGATGTTGATGTAGATCCACCTCCTCTTGATTGAAGCCTATACTCCTCATTCACCAAGATCTCTTGCAAATCCACAATACTTGGCAAAGTCTTTTGAATAGCAAAACTTTGAACAAGATTAGCATGATCATCCAACAAGCCATTAAGTATAACTTGAACAAGTTCTACCTCCTTATTGCTTTCATCAATACATGCTAACTCATCATTGAATGCTTTAACTCTCAAAACAAAAGCATGAGTACTCTCTTCCTTCTTTTGCAAACTTTGAAAGATTTGCCTCCTAAGAGTAAGCACTCTTGATGTAGACTTGGATTCATAAAGCTTCTTCAAAGCTTCCCAAGCCTCCAAAGATGATGTGCACTTACCAACTTCCTTGAGAAGTTCGTTGATAACATTCATCTTAATCATGTGTAGAGCTCTTTTAGCTCTCTTGTCTTACCTCACTTGATCATGAGGTGCTTGAGGCCTCTCCTCCACACCTGCAACAATCTCCATCAACTCATTCATCTCCAATAAGGACTCCATCCTCACCTTCCAAGTAGAATAGTTAATTGAGGTAAGCCTATCACTGCTCTCCAACATAAAGCCTCCACTTGTAGCCATGTTGAAGTGACCTGATCTTCTCTTTCAGCCTATTCCAATGCACAAAGCACTCTCTTGAATGTCAACAAATGAACTCAAGAAGAAATCACAAAGATATGAAACCTCTCAAATCTCTTCTAGCACTTCTAACTAGAAAATCAACACATAGAATAGTGAAATCTTGATCAACCTATGATATATCCTCAATCTAATGATTCTTGCCACTTCCTAAGATTGAAACACACTCAAATGAAGTTCAGTAACCTCACAAACTAGAGATCCAATCAAAATTAGGGTTTTGACAAAATCACAAAAAAGTGAATATCTTAAATTCTACATGCAATTTCTAGAAACTTGGTGTATCTTCTTGTAGACTCCAATGAGACCTTCCTAATGCACCAAAAATCATCTAAATCCAATAAGCCAAGTGTGAAATTAGAATTGATCAAGTATGTAACCCTATATTTGAGTTTTGACCTACAAAAGATCAATTCTACACATGCAAAAATGCTGATTTTTGAGTAGAGATCAATCTAGCATGCTCTAGCATTGGTAACTCCTCTAAATCCTTGCTAAAGATGGCTGATCCTTTCATAGCCTGAAACACAATAGCTCTGATACCATGTGAAGGATTTCAGATCATTCAAGATCCAATCCATGTCCCTGATCTTTGGTTACAATAAGGAGCAAACCAACAATCCTGCCAATGTAGAAAAAATAGCATCTACACACAAAATGAGATGCAAACTCTAAGAGACACTGATCAAACATGAAACAAAACATATAATATGTTTGCTGTCCATACAATTACAGTACCCTACTGTATTTCACACATGTGAAACCGAAAATAGCAAAATAAATAATCATTCTACACATAGAATTGCAAGATATCATCAAGATAGTGCACCATAGTAGAACCCAAAGAGAACCATGTATAATGATGAAATGAGAGAGAGAGAGAAGAGAGAAGATGTGTCTCTCCACGAGCTACATCCTTTTATAGAGTGTCCAAACCCTATTTGGCCACTTGGCTTTTCCTCCAAAATGTAAACCCTACTATTTCTGGGTCTAGATTCAATGTACCCAAAGTTCAAATTTGAATCTCTCTCAAACTTGATTACCAACTTTCCCACACTTTCAAAAAGTGTTTATTGAATGTATTTTAAACTAATATAACTTTAAAAAGTTTTTCTCTAAGTCTAAAATGAGTTTTGGCCTCTTATTGACAACTTACCAAAATATGACTAAACTAGACTAAACTAGTTGAAATCTCTCACAGCATCTTGGTCTTCCATGTGGAACCCAATTATACACAATATTTACAAAGTTCTACATGGCTAAAGTGATTTTTTTTGTCTTGCAGCTCCACCTTTCTTGAATGTCTCCCTGTGATGCTTTCCCATTACACATTCTTCACATATGGAGTGGTGATCATCCTGCAATGCTGGTAATCCATTTACCATCTTCAACTTCGCCATCAATCTTAGACTCCCATAGTTCAAGTGGACTAGTCTTCTGTCTGCAATTTCGATTGTTATGTCATTGAAGTGGCTAAACCATATTGTCCTAGTTCTGCAGCATCCAGCTTATAAAGGCTGTAGTTACTATCCTGATACCCCTTTTCCACCACTTTATAGTTGTAATCCATATCCTTCATTAGACACCCATCTTTGACAAATTCAACCTTCAAATAGTGTTGATTTGCCATCACACTAACAGAAAGCAAACTCTTTTTGAGTCCAGGAACATAAAGCACATTGGGAATATTTTTGATTTTACCATTGAGAGACTGTATATGTACATTGCCGATGTCCTGAGTTTGGCATTCCTCCCCATCGGCTTGTGTGACCTTGTCCCCATCATGGATTGGCGAGAAGTTCTTAAACCAATCTCATTTCTCGGTATTATGCCTCGTGGTGCCTGAATCAATGAACCACCTGACACCATCATCAACCTGGGATGCCAATGTTGATGAAAAGACACTTGTCTCATCGTCCTCCCCATCATCGTTGGCAATATTGTCCTGTTGTTTCACTTTTTTCACCTTTATGTCAACTTTCTTCTTATAGAATTTGCATGCCCAATGACCAAGTTTGTTGCAATAGTAACATTTGCTCTGCTTCTTCTTTTTCTACTTTGATGACGACTCTCCCTCATCCTCATCATCCTTGTCCTTTTTTGGAATCCTCTCCCAACCTTTTTGCTTGTTCTTGGCTAACAATGTCTGATCATCCTGTGGAGTTTGCCTTGATTTTACTACCTCTCAACATTGCTCCTCCTGCAACATGATCCCATGTATATCTTCGAAGGTAGTCAATCTCTTCCTTGTTGGCTGGTTCGACTGCTCTTGACGCTGTGTCGGCTTCTAGTTTTGCTTTGATGGCTTTGGGCCTTTCTTCTTCTGATTAGTCGTGCTGGAATTCAAGCTCAGCCTCAAATCCATGCATTAATGAGAATCTTGAAAGTTGTACAAAACCCAAATAAATAAAGCTTGAATTTTGAGTAAAAGATCAAATTATTCAAGATCAAATTTTCTAGAATTTTTCGATACAGGATCGACTCAAAAAACTCTATATTTTTCAAGTCAATGTATATTTTCCGAGTCATTGTACATTTTTTCGATACTTGTAAATGTCGATATTGTCGGTCTAAAGTCCCGGTCTAAAATCTGACCCAACAACTTCGCGTTATACATTCAAAGGCCGTTGTAATAAATGAGGCAGATAGCATTTAGTGTTAATCAGATATTTAGCAAGTAGAAGATATTTTGTAAAACTGTGGATAGGTAGTTAGTTAAGACATAATCTTCATTAGAAAACTTCTTCTAATTTTCTTTTTTTTGTAACCATCGTTATTATGCTCAACCAGCTAAAGTTATCACTTCAAGCAATTGTACTCATTTTGTTGATATTAATCAAAGTGCAATTTTAGTCCTACTATTGTATTGTTCATTTGCGTATCTGTATGAATTATTCATCTTGATTATTTTGCTGCTAGTTGTGGCGCTTCCGATCCTACACCAAGCTCGCTCATCAACTTTCGCTCATTCTCACTGATTTTCGACATGGTATCAGAGCGGACAGTTTAGTAATCTGCATTTCATTGCGGATTACCAAGTCTTGTTTCTATCATACATTGTTCTAGCAAGCTCATAGCCAATAGTATTATGAAATCGTTGTTTCTACCAATGATCTCACTCAACCAAAATGGATTCATCTTCCAATTTTTCTCTTATCGACAAACTCGATGGGAGTAACTACCATCTCTGAAAATTTAAAATGAAGGTCATACTACTAGCCAAAGAATTGTGGGATATCATTGATGGCACAAAACTCAAACCTGAAGGTGATGCACCCACTATCGCCAAATGGAGACTGAGAGATGACAAGGCTTTTGCCACGATCACTCTCAATATCAGGGACACACAAATCATCCACATATGTGCTGCTCAGACTGCCAAGGATGCATGGGACATCCTATCAACTCTCTATGATATCAGGGATACCACATCCAAATTACATTTGAGGAAGAAACTATTTTTCTTGAGAATGTCTTAAGCAGAAAGTATTTTGAGTCATCTCAACACTTTCAAAACCCTTATGGAGTAAATGACTACAACTGGCTCAGTCATAGAAGATATCGTTGCTATTATGACTCTATTATCGAGTCTACTTGAGGTTTATGAAAATTGGGTTCTGAAAATTTCGACCCAAGAGCACCTCACTCTTTCAAGAGTAATTTTGATGCTTCTACAAGAGGAAGTCAAGAGATCTGCAACCTCCTGAGGCTCAAGGTCGGATACTCAAGCTCTATATTCAAAAAAAAATCAGAAGTTCAAATCAAAAAGATCTACACAGTCAGAATATCCTGACAAAATGAGCTATATGCAGTCTGGATCGAATTTTGACTCAAGATCGAATTTTGGCTTTGGATCGAATTCTAGTCCAAGGTCGAATTCAGATTCTTTATCATTCCAATCAAAGCTGAACCTATTCTACAAATAATATAAGAGAATCAGCCATCTTATCAGAGACTGCAGAACTTTAAAATTCAGCATTGAAAAAAAAATACAGTTCCAACAACAAGCAAATTCTGTTTCACCCAGTTTTTTGATATATCAACAAGATGAAAATAAAGCAGCCTTCTTGATCAAGGTTGGAGAACATCAGGATATCGATTCCTGATACCTAGACTCGGGAGCAACTCAGCCTATGACTTACTATAAAAATTATTTCAGATATTACAAATCATACACTCACTCTCAAATTGTGCAGCTTGGAGATAATTCAACTCATTCTATTGAGAGTGCAGGAATAGTTAGGATCAAATTTCAGAGAGGTGAAGTCAAATTGTTGACCAACGTTCTCCACGTTCCAAATCTGACCAAAAATCTGCTCTCAGTTAGCAGAATCACAGATTTGGATCGGAGGGTAGAATTCAACACAAACGGTTACACCATTTTTGACAAGTCTCGGAAAGCTTTAGTTTATGGGAGGAGGAGTGGCAATCTTCACAAAATCAACCACTACAATTTTTTTATTTGTCAAACTCTTTATGCATCTACTTCTAAATCAATTGATATGCTTTGGCATTTCAGATAAGACCATCTCAATTCCAATTGTATTTAACAAATGTCAGAAAACACGATGACAGAAAAGAAAAAAATATGGAGGTCCATTTTTTTTCAAATTTTAGATTTTCTTTAAAAAAATATCCAAATTTAAAATTCTTCAAATAAATGTAATGTAATGTCAAAAAAAATGTTGTATTTTGCAAGAAAATTAATCAAGCTATTAAAATTTGGTCAATAGATTTTCATTAATAACTTAAAATCAGCTTATATAAAATAATAATATTATTTAAAATAAAATCAGTAGATACACAATCACTAGAATAGCTAAATTTTTTTTTTGTTTATTTAAATTAAAAGTTTTAGTTTTTGTGTTAAATTTTAAAATTTTCTTAAATTCTATCAAAAAAATTATTTTTTAAATTATGATAAAAATTTTAATCAATATTTTATAGAATTTAATTTTTAAAAAAAAATTTACTTATATAATTTTCAAATGCCTATGTAAATTCATTGAATATTTAAACATTAAATAAACGCAAATGAATTACTTTACAATAATTGAGATTAAATAATTTGTGAAAATATTTAAATCACCCTGAAAAAATCTTTTCATTTTTTTAAATCTCTAACAATATTTTTTTTACAAAAAGTATTATAAAAACACATCCAAAATTAGAATATTATAAACTTGACAACTAGTTACAATTTTAGTTTTGCTAATGATTATTAATATTAAAATTTTTAAAATATTTGAAATTCTTAATTTCAAATGCTTAAAAAACAAATTTAAAGACATTAAATAATCAAAAAGATTTCAAAACATAATAAATCAAAAAAAATATAAACACAATTATTTTTTGAAATAAAAGAGAATTTCTTATTCTAAAAAATTATCGAGGTCATTTACATCTTTTTCTTTTTCTTGAGTAGTCAATGTAGTTTCAAGTGACACATTTTCTACAGTTTTCTTGACTACCGTAACCACATTATAATCTTGAACCAAGACATCAAGAAATTCTCCTGTATCGTTTACTTTTCCGCTAGCAGGAGGCTGGGGTTCCTTGGACAAGGGAATTATTGAGTCCTCGCTATCTAAACTCTTTTCCACCTCAGATAGTTCATCTGGCAAAACTGAAAGAGATTTCATTCTCATTTTTAGAAAATCAACTAAATTAGAATCTAAATCTACTACAACAATATGTTTGTCTTTTTGAACAGCACATGCACTCGTGGTGCCGCTATCGCTAAATAAATCCAAAACCCAATCAGTTGAGTGAGAAAAAATATCAATTAAATGATTAATTAATTGTTGTGGCTTTTGGTAGGGACAAGATACAAAACCTGTCATTGGATTCTTCAGTTTCTTGGTCACGACTGGATATTGGAACAAGTTTTCAAAACTTATCAGTTCGGAAGTGTTGTAGTGAAGCATCTAACGTTTGTCATCCAAAGACTAACAACTGATGGTTATGTATTCTATTTCATTGCAAAGTCGTGCTCCTCCCGAGTTTCTGACATTGGGCTTGTACCTGACCTGGAACATTACAAGTAAAATAAATAAAAAAATTTAACTTTAAAATAAAAATTTTAAAATATAATTATAAACTAAAATACGAATTAATAATTCTAAAACTTAAAAACTTACCACACAACATTTTCTATTCTCGCATTACAAAAAGTTAATAGAGCTTTTTGTATTGGAACTGACTACCAAGAAGAATGAAAAATAACATCTCTCCAAATTGAAGAAGTTGTGACTTCGAGAAAACCCTACATGAAACTATGGATTTCAGTGAATTTGAAAGAGAAATCGTCATCTAATGATTCTTTCAACTAAAATCCATATAGTATATCAGCAATGCAGAGTGTATAAGGCCTTTTCTTTTTAGAATTTTGAACTTTCTCTACAATCGTCCTTCTCAACCGAGTAAAAGCATGGTTGATCATCGACACTTTTGGGGAAGTAGGTCTCTAATGGATTCTCTTCCACAACAGTCTCATCCTGTGCTAATCTCTCCATTTTCTTTTTTTATGTTTTTGCCTTCGAAATATGTCTCTTGAATTGCTCTGGAAGGACTTTTTTGTTCTTATCTTCGGGAGACTAAAAAAGAAAAAGCTATGCTTAGCATAGGAGATACAAAATATAAAACAGAATAGGAGACATAAAGTATAAAAAATAATAATAATTAAATTATAAAAAACTATGCTTAGCATAGGAGACATAAATTATAAAAAAGAAACAATTAATAAGCACCTATGCTAAGCATGAGTGAAGTAAGTGCCATGTCTCTAAACAAAATAAAAAATGGAGTCAAAGATTTATTTCGGCTGCTCAGAGGATAAAACCTCTAGCACTCTTTGAAATCTTGATAATTTATGCCTGTATTTAAAAAGCGTAATTGTTAAAAGTCCAACAAAATCATGAAAATCATTTTATTACAAAAGGTAACATGAAAACAAATATTTAAATTATGACTATTACCTTTAAAAAAAAATTCTCTAATCCCTTGCATGTTCTTCCACTTTAATATTCTCATTTCTGTAGGGATTGGCTTCAAAGTTTGAGTGTTGACAACTTTCTTTTTTGACTTTGAGGCACCTTGGGCAGGTTGGCCTTTTATTTGAAAATTTTTCCATTTGTCAAAAATTTTATCAATAAGGGCCCACATCTAAAATCAGAAAAACTTTAAATTATTTGATAAAAAATTTAAAAAGTATAAAAATTGAGTTCAAAATTTTAGTATGATAAAAATAATTTAAAAGGATTGTAACATATATTATGACTAGAGTATTCCATGATGAGCATAGCAAGAATAATTACTTGTCTACTACAAAAAAAAAGTTGAAACAAATTATCATATTTTGTAAGGTTTTACGTAGGATTTTTTAAATAAGAAAATAGGCCTGTCTCTTGAGCACAAAGTGCTTTAAGCTCTAGTTGATTCACATCTCCTACTTTGGAGACTCTCCTGTATTCTTTGTGAAAGAACTAGATTCTTTGTATGACGGTAATCTTCATCCGGTAGTCTTGATCAATATTATGGTCCCAAGCCAATAATTTGGCTTCTTCCACTGTCAGGCCAACAAATGCAATTGCACTCACAGTTCGAAAGAAAGGAATATGGAGATACTTTTGAGATAACTATTTTCGAGCTTGTAAACTGTGTATGTCCCCAAGAACAAAAAAATAATATGAATCTAACAAAGAAAAATCAAAATTTGTAACATTGTTGCATTCGTTGGGATCAACCAAAAGAACAAATGGGGTAACTATGGCCTTTTTTTAGATTATGTACATGTGTTTCATTTGGTTCTCTTACTTCCATTAGCCTATCAACTATTATTGGGTCTACAGGTGGCCTATCACACTGATTTATATCTAAAATCAAAGTTGTTTCTCTAATTGTTTTTGTTTTATGAATTTCATCCCTTAATTTAACAATCTCAAAGCTATCTTGTAAGGGACGGATGGAGGCACCAAGTAAAGACATCGATGGTTCAGTCACGGCTTTCTTGCTTTCAGTTAATGGAATGGACTTGTGGTGATGTGTAGCCATGGTCTTTGGACAAGACTTGGGTCTAGTGGGAGAGGACTCAGAAATATCATGCGATCTTTTTTTTTTTTGGAATGAGAGGCAGCTACAGTATCATCCTCAATGTTTTTAGAGGCTGGCTTTGTGACTTGAGCAGTAGTAGAAGCAAACTTGCGAGGTCCAATAGATACAGATTTTGAACTCCGTAATGAGTAGACCAGATCTTTCCTCTCAGCAATAGTAGCTAGCACCATTTTTAAGCATTGCTTCATGCTCTAGACAGAAACAAAACACAGGTTTGAAGTATAATGAGTAAAGGCATTTATATTGGCCATGCTCAGCACAAGACTACTCAATTTACAAAAAGATTTTCACTTATAAGTTCGTGGGAATTTTATATTTAGGTAACCACTATGCTAAGCATGAAACACTTGTTAACATATATGAATAAAAATAGGTTTTATGATTACATACCAAAGTAACTAGAGCCTTATGAAATTAAGTTTTGATGGTCTCGTCTTGGCAAAGTCAAATCTTTATCATAGTTTCATTCAGAATAAAAATAGAACGAGATTTATCCGTCTCCTTTACAAGCACATTCACAAAACCTTCCTCCTCATCCTCATCTGGTTGATCAGCAAGCAATTTTCCTTGAATTTTGAACTGAGTCTCCCCTGGTACAAGAATAATGTATGGACACTTGCACCTATACCTGATGGCAGAAAACCAGTCAAGTGCAAGTGGATCTATAAGATCAAAACAGGTCCTGATGGAGAAAACATCAGATACAAGACAAGGTTGGTTTCTAAAGGATTTTCATAGAACTATGGAATCGACTACACTGATACTTTCTCACCGGTAGTCAAACATACATCAATTCACTTGTTATTTGCGTATGCAGTGGCTCATGATTTAAAAATCTATATTTTCGATGAGAAAACTGCTTTCCTGCATGCATAATTAGAAGAAGACTTATTTATGGACCAATCACTTGGTTTCGTAAGCCAAGAATATCCAGAATACAGATGTCACATGAATAAAAGCATTTATGGTCTCAAACAGGCAGCAAAATAAAAAGCTCAGGGAGCTTTGTGTTGTTGACCTCTATGGTGAAGTAGGACATGAATTTTTTCTTATCCTTCAATGAAATATCTTGAGGTTTATCCAAAATTTTAAAAGAAATCCTCGACATTTCGAAGATTATCAAAGACAATTGAGAATCTGTAGAGAGACAGATGCTTTCGGAAAATTTCAAACATTACCTTAATGAAAATACTAAAAACTTTAAAAAGACAAGCAGTTTTTGTGAAAAATCTCTAAATCATAACTAAAATTAGCAATTTTTGTAAAATTTAATTATAGATTCATAAGATTTATAAGCACATTTTCTTACTAAAATGTCTCAAAAATTTCACTTTTCACAGACTGAGCTTTGCAAAACGGGAGAAATACGAGTAATGTGTTCGGGTCATCATGAGTAACAACCTATACTCAGCATTGGAAGTCGTCGTGATGTTTCTCTTCTTACCACCTACCGACCTATGCTGAGCATAGGTTGCATCTCTGGTCCTCTTCTAACCTATGCTCAGCATAGGTCGTCACGCGCATCCTCTAGTCCCAGCTATGCTCATCATAGGATGTTTTCGCATGCTGCTTGCTAACATAGGTTAGCATAGGTTAGAAAGCAGCATGCGGAGACATCCTATGATGAGCACAGGTGGGACTAGAGGACGCGAGTGATGACCTATGCTGAGCATAGGTTAGAAGAGGACCAGAGATGCAATTTATGCTCAGCATAGGTCGGTAGGTGGTAAAAAGAGAAATATCACGACGACTTCCTATGCTGAGCATAGGTTGTTACTTAGGACCCGAACACAACCTATGCTTAGCATAGGTTAGAGGAGAAGACTCGTCGGCCACCTATGCTGAGCATAGGTCACCCAAGTGTTAAGAAGAAGAACACTAGCTAAAACAAAATATCTAGTAATGCAATACTTTAGTACCCATGCTAAGCATAGAACAAAGTTAAAAAATGACAGGAATCTTACCGTCAAGAAATGTGTGAGTGGGAACGTATGCAAAATAATATAGAAACCCGTGACTTTGTCGCAGCGAGAGCTCTCGCAGCATGTGTGCTTCTAAATTCATGCACCGGGACCAAGTTGTGGCGACTCAACTCACCTCTTGTCGACCTCGAGCCTACGTCGGGACCGAGTTGTTGCGACTCACCTCACCTCACGCCGACCTCGAGCCTGTGCCAGGACCGTCCAAACCTAAACCTTACCCTAAACCTACTCTCGGATCAACCCTAACCCTAAGGATGCTACCAAACAATATTTAAGATATGGTAGCAGTTGGAAATTTCAATTAACCAGTTACTTGCTCGGCTTGTTGCTTATTTGCATTTAGCTGTTTTTCTTGTTTACGTCTATTGAGGTTTGCATAGCTTTTTATTTGTTCTATGACCAGCATAGGATGCAGTTAAGTTTGTGAAGCACATTTAGTTTTATGTGTCAACTATTTTCATAGGTCTATGCTTAGCATAAGTCTGTAGTTAGAATTTTTTTTAAGATTACGATGTCAAGTAGTTCTACCTCCTCTATTCCAGTAGTTGTAACTCAATACGTTGCAACAAGTGCATCATCTCCATCTGATATTTCCAATGAAAGATTTTTTATAAAGCCACTTCTGATTCTTAGCATGTTTTCATAAATGATGTGACATCATCATCATTTACTCGTTCATCTTCTGAAATTCCTCATGCAAGTACCTTTCAAGAAATGACATCTATAACTCAACTTGTGTCAAATCTTTTAACCTCGTCGTCTTCTTCGGATACAGGCTCTACACCATTAGAACATTGTTCTTTTGAATAAGTTGAATCACTGAGTGATGATTCAAAAGTTTCAATTCACTCAGTTACTGATTCTAATAAATCAACAGATCTGTGTAGGTCTTTTGATTCGCGACATTCAAGCTTTTCTCATGTTCATAGGAGACCTTCTCAAAGTGATGTTCGTCGTGTTAAATCTAAAAGGGCTATATATATTGAAAATCAGAGTCTTTTGAAGGTCCAGAACATTCTAAGGTTGGAGCTAGAATTCCGAGTCATGAAATTCCAACACCTTCTCAACCAGTTCAAGCACCTACTAGTGTCACAAGTTCAATTTATAGATCAGACTCCAAATAAAACAAAAAAAATACAAGAGAGACTTGAGATCTTCATGTGTTTTAACGAATCGTAAAAAATAGTTGATTACAAAATCTGAAATTCGAAAGGTATGGAATATTATTTGCTGCTCATCCTATTGCTTGCAAAAATTGAGTATTAGAGAAATTGAGAATTAAGATCAAACTTCTTTTTACGAAGTAAGGATGAGAGAAATCACTATTTGTGTGCAACAGTGAGGCCGAACAAAGGCTCCTATTTGTATTTTTTAAATGCTTTGGACGTTTGTCGCAAAGCTTACAAAGCAGTTTACACAATTGGAAACTCACGACTTCAACGAATGCATGCACGACTTCGGAAAGACCCGACATTACGGGGATCCTTATAGGGTTGAACTGTTTCTCCAGATGCTTTAAATGCAACTGCTTGGCTAAAGCATTTCATAGATGTGCATGGAGAGAAATTGTCTGATTCCTTATATTTTCACTTGCCATATAATTTTACAAAATTAGAAATTTTTTTGATGTACAAAGAGTTTGCCAAAACAAAAAATGCCCCCTATTTGAGCTACTCATATTTTCTTAAAATTTGGAAAAGAGATTTTGGACTGGTAAAGATTCCCAAAAAATCACGAATGACAATATGTTCTACTTGCGAGTTGTTAAAGTCTACAAAACAACTTGCAAAGACCAATGATGAGAAAGGTAAATATTAGTCAAATTTGTCATTCATTTTTGCAACATCCATTGAAAATAAAATGATTCACTTATTTAATAGAATAAAGATCATACCATAATGATATTAAAGAAAGATTGCAATTGTTTAATGGCACTTTGGAATCCAAGGTTCTTTTTAATTATCCCAATATTCGAAACGATCCAAATTTGATGATCTCTATTGTACATAAGATAATTTTCGAATTTGGTGAAAACCTTCTGAAATACTTTATTTGTAGCTTGACAACACTGCTAGGGAAAAGAAAGACCAAACTGTTTTGGCATACTTGTCCATGCTAGTAGAGAAATTTTTTTTTCCAAAAAAGTAAAAATAGGATTTTGTTGGTAGGACATACCCACGATCAAATTGATCAAATATTTAGTTGCTTTTCTAAGAGGTTGAGATGCAAGAAAGCATTTTCTTTATCAGTGCTTCAAAGCATTGTCAAGGAATCGTATGTGCCAAAGCCAAAAGTGTCATTAATCAGACACACATATAATTTTCGTGAGTATGTTAAGACATCCAATGAAACAGAGCGATGTGTAGCTAATAACAATGATATTAGTTTTCAGCACTAGTTTAAAATCAAATGTACGAATCAGGCATTATATTATTATGGGGCAAACTATTTTTAAATACGGTTTTATGGCTACCTCTTGAAGGAGTTCGATTTTTGCTTAACATTCCATCGACTCAAATCAAGCCTGTTGTGTTGTCTCCCTTAAAGTTCTTGCTAGAAGAACAAAAGGCGCAAAGAGAATATCGTGAGATTGATCCATTTGCCTCATTAATTTCTTTGGAATCAAGTATTCAAACAGCTTATCATTTTTCTGATGAGTTTGATCAACATTGGTGGATGGACTTTTTTAAAGAACAAAAAATCAGTTTGCTCAATCTCGAACATACATCAACAACTGAAGAATTTCATTGGCCTCATAAATTAGGAACATCAACTACAACTCTTGAACCTTCGGATCTTCCTCAAGATAATGATTTCTTGCAGCTTGTGCAGAATAAGTAACGTGAAATTTATGGCTAATCCTGGTATAACACATTGGAAGACACTTCAACAATGGTCTAATTTTCCGGAACAGTCGCAAGCAATCTTCAAAAGCTCTATCTTCCACTGAATCAAAGTATACCGCAGCCTCTCAAGCTACAAAGGAATCAATCTGGTTGAGGAACTTACTCTCAGATATCGATCTAAATCAATATGCTCCAGCGACATTATTTTGTGATAATCAAAGTGCCATCGCTTTATCAGCCAACCCTAGATTTCATTCTAGGAGTAAGCACATTGAACTAAAGTATCATTTCGTGAGAAGCAAAGTTCTCAACAAAGAGCTCAGATTGCAGTACTGTAGAACGCAAGATATGACAGCTGATATTTTCACCAAAGCATTAAGTTTGGATACACACAGAAGATTCTGTGTAGAACTAAGTTTGAAGGTCAAGGCATTCAAGGATTCAAATTAAGGGGAAGTGTTGGATTATTCTTCTTCTTACCAATCGACTAATGGGTTTTAATCTTCATCCATTGCTTATCCAGTTTTGCAGATTTTCTCGTGTTTTTACAGTCTGCAATTTTTCAAGTGTTTTTACACAGTCTACAGAAATACACGGAGTTTTACCACAATGTCGCTTTCCACATTTTTTGCCTGTCAGGAATCTCGTGTAAAAATATAGCATCGCCTTTTGCATTTTTTGCCTGTCATGATTTGCGAGCAAATATGGAGAGTCACATTTTTCACTTGACAGAATGTCGTATTTTTCGCTTGTCATGATTAGCGAGCAAATATGCATAGTCGCATTTTTACTTGACAGAATGTCGCATTCTTCACTTTCTCCAAAGTGCCTCAAAATGCTAAGGACATGACTCTAACAAAGTATAGGAAAACCCTAAATGAGATTTAAAGGCATTGTCTCCTTTTTTGCGTTTTTCGCATAATCCCAACACCTGTCACTTTTTGTGACAATGTTGCTTGTGGCTATTTTAGTTCATTTCTGCAGAAGTGACAGTATGGTTCATTTATGTAGACGGAACGTTTATGGCCAATTTCACCACTTATCAGGAATCAATGACAAGGAACCGGATGGATGCCAGCAGATCACCAGCCAATATCTGAAGAAGCATTTGAATAGTTAGCTCTCTCTCTCTCTCTCTCTCTCTCTCTCTCTCTCTCTCTCTCTCTCTCTCTCTCTCTCTCTCTCTCTCTCTCTCTCTCTCTCTCTCTCTCTCTCTCTCTCTCTCTCTCTCTCTCTCTCTCTCTCTCTCAAGCCTACGAGCGTGAACACTCGTGAGCACTCTAACTCAATTCTTAGAGTTGTTTTAGAGATTGCTATTGCGCTATTGCTTATCAGCATTGCGCTTAATCCAGACCTATCCTTAGTTACTTAGAGATAACTTAGAGTGCACGGTTTCTATCCGCTATTGTTTTTCACTCATTAGCATCTGATTTTTGTTTTTCTGAATCAATACTATCTTCTTATTGCGTTCAATATAGGTTAGAATGCACGCATTTCTATATTTCCTTTGTAACTGATAGAATTTGTCTGAGAATTCAATACTTCATGTTTGGCTACGTAATCACTTAGTATCTAGTGATTTCAAAGTTATTTGCTAAAGATTGAACATGATTTCCATCACTACTGCTTTGTTCAATTTTTTATAGACATAGTCATCCATTGGAAGTAGGAGTTTCTACTACAAATTATCTAACCTATTTTCGACAAGATCAAACAGATCTAGCCCCTTAGCCATGGATCAATCTCAATAAGGAATGAGAAATCACTCAAGCAGCATGTAGTTACCAATCATAAATCAAGCATATACTAGTGGCATACTTATACCCTCCAAGGCCCATGCACCACTAGTAGTGCACTGTGACACCTCATTGGACACCTCTGCAAACTATCTAGGCCATGTCATCTAGTTTCCCTATCACTCACTTATAGACCCATAATAAATCCACCATCGTGAGTTTAGGCCTACAACCATTAATTATGACCATATTCACATAAGGGCCCTTATTGTCGGAAAGTGGTATGTAGAAGATAGGTTTCTGTCAGGCAAAATATGCGACACTGTGATAAACTCCGTGTAATTCTACAGACTGTGTAAAAACACTTGTAATTCTACAGACTGTATAAACACACGGGAAAATCTGCAGAACTGGATAAACAATGGATGAAGAGTAAAATCGATTAGACGATTGGTAAGAAGGAGAATAATCCAACACTCCCCCTTAATCTGAATCCTTGAATGCCTTGACCTTCAAACTTAGTTCTACGCAGAATCTTCTGTGTGACTCCATACTTAATGCTTTAGTAAAAACATATGCTGTCATATCTTGTGTTCTACAGTACTGCAATCTGACCTCTTCGTCGAGAACTTTGCTTCTGACAAAATGATACTTCAGTTCAATGTGCTTACTCCTGGAATGAAATCTAGGGTTGGTTGATAAAGCGATGGCACTTTGATTATCACAAAATAATGTTGTCGGAGCATATTGATTTAGACCGATATCTGAGAGTAACTGTGGCAGTCACTGCAGACAATTGGCAATGGTTGGTTGTGGACACTTTCTATATATGTCCCTTGTATTGCTCTAAATTATCTTGATAAATCCTCAAAACCATTTTTAAAACACCAAAATGACTTTCAACCAATTGTTTCCTTTGTAACTTGAGAGGCTGTGATATACTCTGATTCAGTGGAAGATAGAGCTATCAAAGATTGCTTGCGACTGTCCAGAAAATTGGACCATTGTTGAGGAAGAATGTAAATCTAGAAGTAGATTCACGAGTGTCTACATCTCTTGCCCAACTCGCATCTGTGTAACCACTGAGAAAATTGAGTTTGTCATTGCCGACTGCTCCATAACAAATGCAAAGTCCATAGTAGCTCAAAGATATCTCATGACTTTGATAAGAGTCTTCCAATGTGTTATACCAAGATCAGTCATAAACTAACTAAGAGAGTTGACTGCAAAAGCTATGTCTGGCCTGGTACAGATCATGGTGTACATAAGAGATCATATAATAGAATGGTAAGGATACTCACGCATCTGCAGCATCTCATGAATTGTTTGGGGACACTGGTCCTTTGACAATTTGAGTCCTGGTTCCATTGGCGAGAGAGCTAACTTGAAATTGATCAGATTATATCTGGCTAAAATGTTGTAGATGTACCTCTGTTGTGTAATGTAGATCAACTTTTGTTTTTAGTCTTTGTGGATTTGTATACCAAGGTAGAAATGAGCTTCGCCCAAATCGGTCATGTCGAATTCGGAAGATAGCATTGTCTTCTCCTATTTTATCAAATTGGTACTGTTGCCGAAAAGCAAAGTATCATCCACATAAAATGTGATAATGATAAAAGACTGCTGCACTACTTTGAAGTAAACATTTGCATCTAAAGATCTAGGTGTATAGCCATGATCAATGAGAAAAGTATTGATCCTTTGAAACCATTCTCGAGCAGATTGCTTCAAGCCATAAAGTGTCTTATGGAGTTTACAAACATGATTGTGCCTACCCTCGATAATATAACCTTCGGGTCGCACCATGTAAATGTCTTCTTTGATAACTCCATTGAGATATGCTATCTGCAAATCCATTTGATGTATTTCCAAATCTGTTGCAGCGACAAAGAATGCTTGACTACTGGACTGAAGGTCTCAGTGTAATCGACGTTGTACACCTGAGAAAAACCTTTGGCTACTAGTCATGCCTTTCTTTTGTTGATGCTTCCATCTGCATTGTACTTGACTTTGAGAATCCCTTTGCAATCAACTACGTTTTTGCTAGCAGATAATTCGACAATTGTCCACGTTTGGTTCTTGATAAAAGATGAGTACTCTTTATCCATAGCTTCTTTCCAGAAATCTGAGTCAGACTGACTGAGTGCCTCTTGGACAGACGTCTGTTCTTGAACAAGATATGCTGCAGACTCGTGAATATACCGGTTAGGTGGGCTGCTAGTCCTTGAAGATCTTCTGGGTAGTACATGAAGTTGATCGTTTCTATCATATTATAGTTGCTAAATACAACATCATCATCTTCTAATCCACCATTCATTTGTTGTTCGTCGGAAGTAGAAGAGCTTGGACCTTCAATGAGAATAGTTGCATGCAGAACTGGAACATTCAAAGCGTCAGGAGAATCTGAAAGTTCGGCTACATGTGAACTGCCCTTTCCTTTGAGGTCTTGAAACTGATCTTTGATGAAGATGACATCCTGGATAGTGAATATCTTCGACTCGATGGGATCGAACAACTTGTAGGCTTGATTTGAAGTAGTGTAGGTGATGAAGACACACTCGATACTCTGGAAGTCGAGTTTCTTCCTGAGATCACGAGGTTTCTGCGCAAAAGCAGTATATCCAAAAACTCATAAGTTTGATAAAGAAGGTTTGGTACCTGTCCAAACTTCGAATGGTGTTTTGTCTGAGAGGGCTTTAGTAGAACATCTGTTCTGAATATAGGTGGCTATTGAAACAACTTCAGCCCAGAAGGACTTCGGAAGTATCACATGTGATAACATGCAATTTGCTGATTCAACTAAGGTTTTGTTCTTTCTCTCAGCAAGACCATTTGACTGAGGCGAATAGGAAGTGATGTATTGTTGCTCAATGTCATTGTTAAGGCAATAGTCCTTGAATTTGTTGGAGATGTATTCTCCCTCGTTATCTGACCTCAGTGCTTTGTTTCGTTTTCCAGTTTGATTCTCAGCATGCTCTTTGAATTGTCTAAATTTGATAAAAGCCTATGACTTCTGTTTAATGAAATAACAACTATTCTTTTGGAAAATTCGTCAATAAAGGTAATGAAGTACTTTTAATCTAGCAATGAAGGAGTTTGCATAGATCCACATATATCTATATGAACAACATCTAACAAATCTTTTGCTACATGCATATGGTTTGATCTAAAAGGAAAGCTAGCCTGCTTTCCAAAAATGCAGCTATGACAAATAGGGAGATCGACCTTACCAGAAGGATAGTCGAGATCGAGGACCATGGATTGTTTGGTCATGTTCAAAATAGATGTATGATTCACGTGTCCTAAGCGATGATGCCATAGTAATGCTTTATTGACTAGAAAGAGGTTCTCAAGGCTTGACTAGACTTAGAATAACAGTGTGCCAATCTATATAAGTAATCTGTAATTCTACTCACTGATAAAAAATTTGTAGAGAGTTTAGAAACATATAAAACCTTTGATAGTAACTTGAATTGATCAAGCTGGAATTGCAATCTTACAGTACCTTCACCTTCAATAGTGTGAGTACTATTGTCACCAAGATGAACAAATTTCTTTGTGCTGTAAGGAGTGTAGGAGTTGAAGATCTCACGTTGATTGGTCATATATTGAGTTTCTCCAGAATCCAGAAACCATGAATCATCCAAAAATGCACTTTGATCTTTGACCATGAATGCGCCTTTGTTCACTTCGACCTGGGGAGATGATGAGACTGTGTTCGCTTTTGATCAGGTTGCTTGGCTGCGTTCTTTGCTTGGAGAATTCGGCAATCCTTGATCTCATGGTTATTGCACTTGCAATACCTACAAAACATCTTCTTCTTCGACTGTGGATTCGATGATTGTTCTTGACCTTGATTCTGTTTTTGATTCTTTGCAGTCTTCTTGGAGCTTTTCTGCTTCTGTCACTTCGAGCCTTTGTTGACAAATAGAGCCTAAGAAGAGGAAGTAGACTAAGTGTCTTGACTTCTTCTATTGTCCTCTTGCAGCAACATAGTGATAAGAGTTAAATTTGAGTGTGTCAACATGATCATCACCCAGTTCTCATATGTAGAGGGCAAGCTTGAAAGCAATGTCATAATTGCGTCTTGATCATCTATGACTGATCTGACAGCGGCCATTTGTTGCAAAAGATTCTTAAACTGGTTAATGTGACTCTGAAAAGAATCACCAGTAGACATTTGGAATGTGAAGAATCTTCTTTCTCAGATGTAGCTTAGTAGTTATGTCCCTCACGTCATATAGTGAGTTCAAAATGTCCCAAACGTCTCTTGACATTTTAGCGTCACCTATGTGTCCAATCTGTGTATCTGATATATTGAGGATAATAAACACAAAAGCTTTACCGTCCTTCGATTTCCACTTTGAGTCGTCGTTTTCAGGTTTTACTTTTGTACCTGTAACAACATCCCATAATTCGCTGGCAATTAGCAAGGTCTTCATCTTAAATTTCCACAAATAATAATTGGATCCATTCAGCTTGTCTGTGATAAGATTGGCTTTACTTTGAGAATTCATCTGGAACTTAGTCTTTCAATTGTATCGATGATGCTAAGATGTGGTAATGCCAACAATAAGAAATCAATTCTCTGATACTGAAAGGTTGAAAAAAATTGAAGAGTATGATATCAATTTGATATTGTGAAAGATATGAAGTATTAAAGCTTTCGCTCTAATATCATATTGGAATCAAATAAAGAAGTAGTGATATAACTCTGATACCATGTCGGAAAGTGGTATGCAGAAGATAGGTCTAGCTCAAAAAGAAACAAATGAAAATAATTCGTGTGTCTAGAAAGAAAACCTTTTGTGTATGGCGGAATAAACTGTCTTCATCTTTCCAATGCATGACTACGCCTATCGATTTCAAACTAGACAATAGTGATAGAAATCACGTTTGAACTTATAATAACTAACTTTGAAATTGTCAGTACTACAGTGATTACGTAGCCAAACAGTTAAGCATCAAAAATTATCAGACAAATAATAAGTCACAAAGATATACTGAAATACATACATTTTGAGACGAAACTGAACGCAATAATCCAACACTTATAATCATAAATAACTTACAGGTTGTTTGTCTACTGATCTCTAGCATGGACACACTACTCGAGAACAGCCATGGGACTACGATTGGTCTCGGGTAGCATGTCCACGCTAGAGATCAGTAGACCAACAACCCGTAAGTTATTTATGACTATAAGGGGTTTGGGGCCCTTATGTGAATATAGTCATAATTAATGGTTGTAGGCCTAAACTCATGATGGTGGATTTATTATGAATCTATCAATGAGTCATATGGGAATTGGATGGCATGGCCCATATAGGCTACAGAGGTGTCCAGTGAGGTGTTATAGTGCACTACTAGTGGTGCGCGGGCCTTGGAGGGTATAAGTATACCATTGGGCTCTCACTAGTGTATGCTTGATTTGTGATTGGTAACTACATGCTGCTTGAGTGATTTCTCATTCCTCATTGTGATAGACCCACAATAAATCCACCATCATGAGTTGGGCCTAAAACCATTAATTATGACCATATTCACATAAGGGCCCCAAAACCCATTATAATAATAAATAACTTACGGATTGTTGGTCTACTGATCTCTAGTGTGGACACACTACCCGAGACCAGTTGTGGGCATAATAGTTAGGGCCTAATCATAGAAGTTAGATAGGATGTTTGGTCAAGTTTCCTAGAATTTAGGAGCAAACTCCACAAATCATGGAAGTCGGTGATTGACCTAACTGCCAAAGTCGGTAGACCTAATGATTAGGTCAATTTGACAAGAGTAGGCAAACCTAATGCTAATTAGGTCTCTAAACATGTGCTGAACATGCTCAACTAGCCATGAAGAGGATCTCCTTTGTACTATCATTTATTCATTCCATTGATGAGAGATCATGACTTTGGAGTTAAACGACAATCTCAAGTTTCTACTCAATTTGTGTGATGATTTTTTGTGATGAATGAAATCTAAAGTTGATTAGGATAATTCTCTTTCCACAGGCCATACAAGAGGCCGTACCCCACACATGTGAACTCGGAGTTTAGTGTTTTGATCTTGTTTGATTGCTCTTGATTGATAGTTGCCAATCTAGATCTAGTTTTGAGTGCTAGTATTGTAATAGTTTACTATCAATAAATCACTCTTTTAACTCAAGTACAGGTTCACTTATGGTTCTTTTTGTTGTACTTGCAAAATGGTATTAGATCCAAGTACAAGAGAATAATTGATGACCAAAAGCAATCCAAATTTAGCAAGATAGTAGAAAACTAGTCTTGTGAGGGCGAGTCCAATCGAAGAGATTGCTTCAAGTTTTGAGATCTATTTTGGTAGTGGGATGCAAGTGTACTATCACACGTGTGGGGACTTGATGTTCCTACATTTAATGTTCCAATATTGATAGGATCCTGATAACTTTTCTACACATCATCTTATGAGATTTTTGATGCAAATCAAAGAAAAGTCCTTAAAAGTGGTCGTACAGATCTTGTTGGATCATCAAGAAAAAGAAATGAGAAAGGGTCATTTTGTGTCCAAAATCATTGATTTTGTGATGATATTTGATAGGAATTCGATGCAAACTCATTATATCTCCATTTCATCTTTGTGAAGAGTGATAGGGCCAAGACTAGAAGTCCAAATTGAGGCTAGAAGTCTATCTTGAGTTGATCAGAGGTTCTTTGTGAAGCTTCTAGAATCAAATCCATTCAATTTTCTCGAGTATTGTTTTGTATAATTCTTCTAGAGAAATCTTTTGAATCAAGACTAATAGGATCTTGCTGCTTAAATATTTGTAAGATTCAAGTGAGTTGCAAGTGAGCACATTCTAAAAAGGAATATAGGGAGGGACGAGAAGTGCAATCTTGTACAAGTCATTAGGAATATGAGGTCATAGGTGCATTCCTTCTTGAACCTAGTGAGAGGTTGAATTCTACAAAAAATTCAATATGGAAAGTGAATGGAGTCACTATTAGTGTTCTAAGATATCTTTGATATTGTCCTAGATGTAGAGGATAAGCCTCTTGGAGGAATAGAGTTGGTGAGATACAAGAAAAAGGCAAGGTTAGCATTAAATTGCATAAAGATGAATGTTAGTAATGACCTCTTGAAGGAGGTAGCCACTTCTACTTTGGTCAAAGATGCATGGGATTCACTAAGAGCCATTTATGAATCCAATAACACTTCTAGAGTGTAGAGTCCAACATGCCAAGACTAGGATGAGTTCCTTGTCCTTGCATGATGGAGATGAGAAAGCAATTTTTTTTTTCTCAATAGAAGGCAAAAAGAAGAACCAAAGCACGGATGCTAAGGAGGAGTGTGAAAAATTGTCAACTAATTTGTTGGTTTATTGGCATTTTTGGAGGCCAACTTCAAATCTCAACTTAGAGATAGTTTTATATTTGTCAAAAAGGGCCTAAACAGTGTTTGTACTATTTTTGGCAAGTAGATAAGTGGATGAGGTCGATTCCAAATGGGTAAATTGGATACATTACATCTAGACTAGTATTTCTAGGTTATTTGTGGCTTACCAAGAAATTACCATTTAGGATAAGTTTAGGGCAATTGGCCGAATGACATTTTGGCAACTATAAATAGTAGTACAAGTGTAAAAAACATATCATTGTATACTCACTTTATATGGAGAATATATCTCTTGAGTTTCTATGTCCATCTCATGTGTTTATCTCTTGATATCTTGATTTTCTATGTGTAGAGTTGATTATGGTTGATATAGGTTTCACACGTGTGAAGGATAGCCTGCTGATGCTTTTGTATGGAAAGGGTTAGTGATTTATGCAATTCTAGCACGCTAATCTTGATGAATTCTATCTTATAACTAAATCTGGATGTGCACACCAAATTCGCCCAGGATCTAAGATCCATCTATTGTGTTTTGGATTTGTATTTTGTTCATTCCATATATTACTAAGAATCTTCTTAATGTGAATCAAATGCTTTTGACAAGGGATTCAAAGTGGATTTTGTTGGTGATGCTTGTTTGATCAAGAAAGAGGATGAATTGATTACAAAAGGGAAGAGGCAAAGTAAATTGTTCAAACTTGATGCTTGTTTTGTTGCTAACCAAGTGCATGTATGGCAAATTAGCAAATATCAAGAGGTATGACACAAGAGATTGGGACATCTCAACTACAAGTCATTGGAGGTGACACAATAACATATCGCACAGATTCCGACATGGGCATCCGATGTATGTTTGAAAATTTCATAATCTGTCGCAATCTGACACATCCAAATATGACGTCCTAGTAAAAAATCTGAAAATTAGAGTCCGGCAATCGAGAAGTGTTGCTTCGGATTCCGGCAACTTATGTGTGTCAGATTGCGATGTGTTTTAGGACGTCAGATTCTGACGACCCTATATCAACATGTTTTTCCGACGTCTGCGATGAATTAAGAAAAAAAATTAAACTCGTGATTCGCGTCGCAAAACACGTCACAAATCGCGGCGGGTGTTGTGTGATGGCAAAGAGGAAAGTCGTTTTTGGTCTTCCTAAATCTCTTACAAGCTTGAATCATGTTTGTGAGCAATGTGCTTTATCAAAGTCACATAGGTTACCTTATAAGATATCTACATCTAGATCTACTAAGCCTTTTTCAAATTGTGCATTCGGATATTCACGGTGTTACTACAATTAGCAATGGAGGTGCTAAAATATATGACTTTTATTGATGACTTTAGCAAATTTTGTAGGGTCTATCTACTAAAAAGCAAAGATGAAGTGTTTGATGTCTTTGTCAAGTTCAAGATTGCAAGGGAAGTCCAACTCTCTACCAAGATCAAGTGCTTGAGGAGTGACAATGGTGGTAAGTACATTTATACCAAGTTCAAGGCATTTTGTGATGTAAATGGGATCAAGAGGGAGTACACAAGCCCAAGGACACCACAACAAAATGGAGTGGCCGAGAGGAAGAATAGAACCTTATGTTAAGGATCCAAAGCCATGAGGTTAGGTGCGAATCTTCCTAAATATTTTTGGGATCAAGCTTTGTTGTGTGCTAATTTTCTATGCAATAGGTGGCCGAGTCAAATGTAAAGCTCACTATAAGAGGTAATGAAAGATCCTTCAAGGTCATTACTCTCTATAGGGAGCCAGTTGGTTCACTTATATATTTAACCATCACAAGACCTGATATAAATTATTGTGTTGGTAGATTAAGCCAATTCATGCATGATCTAAGTGTGGAGCATTGGAAACTAGCCAAGAGGGTATTGAGATACATCTTGGGAACTAGTGATTTGGCATTGTTTATGGAGGATCATCACCTAACTTGTATGGATTTTCAGATTCAAACTTTTTTGGAGATAAAATGGATAGGAAATCCATATGTGCACATGTTATTTTCATAGGTGATGGATCTATCTCTTGGATGTCAAAAAAACAAGCTACTATCTCATTGTCATCTAGTGAGGCCAAGTACAAAGCTCTTACATTTTCTATAAGGGACATGCTATGGATCAATAGGATGGTAAGGGATTTTCACTTGCTAGATTTTTCAAAGAGTCCAATCATCTTTTGTGATAACCTTTCAACCCAAATATTGGCAAGCAATCCTATTTTTCATGCAAGGAGCAAGCATATCGAAGTGGCTTATCATTTTGTGAGAGAACAAGTCATGGCAAAGGAGGTGGAGCTTCAACATGTTTCTTCAAGGGAGTGTGTGGCTTATATCTTCACCAAAGCATTGGGAGAAGACTTTTTTATGAAACATAGGACCTCAGTTGGAGTTATTTCTAAATCTATGCTAAAATTAGTTGAAGAGGGGGTGTGAAAAATTGTCAACTAATTTGTTGGTTTATTGGCATTTTTTGAGGCCAACTTGAAATATCAACTTAGAGATAGTTTTATATTTGTCAATAAGGGCCTAAATAGTGTTTTTACTATATTTGGCAAGTAGATAAGTGGATGAGGTCGAGTTCCGACCCATTCTAATTTGCTAAATTTGATACATTGCATCTAGACTAGTATTTCTAGGTTATTGGAGACTTACCAAGAAATTACCATTTAGGGTAAGTTAGAGCAATTAGCCAAATGACATTTTCAATCATAAATAGTAGTACCAGCATGGAGAACACATCATTGTATTCTCATTTTATATGGAAAATTTATCTCTTGTGTTTCTATGTCTGTGTCTCTCTTGATTTTCTATGTGTAGAATGTTGATTTTGTGGTTGATATAGGTTCCACATGTTTGAAGGATAGCCTGCTGCTGCTGTTGTATGGACATGGACATTACCATATTGTATTTTCATGTTCATGATCAGATGTTAGTGATTTATGCAATTCTAGTATGCTAATCTTGATGAATTCTATCTTGTAACTAAATCTAGATGTGCACACCAATTGGCCCAAGATCTAAGATCCATTTATTGTGTTTTGGATCTGTATTTTTCACAAGGAGGATTAAGCAACAAGCTCAAAGGAAAAGGGAAAGATAGATAAGTCCAAGCTAAAATGCTTCTTCTGTGAAAAGAAGGGAAATTTTGCATCCGAATGCTACAAGAGGCAAAATGCACAAGAGGAGACCAAACAAGGAAACCTCACACATGAAGAGGAGGATTGAGACTCATCCTTGATGGAATCTTCATCCTCATCAACAAGCAAAAGCAATTGAAGAGAATCATAGTGGATTGATAGTGGGGCAAACTCCCGCATGACATACCAAAAGGACTATTTCTCAACTATAGTTTCTTTTAATGGTAATAAAAAGTCCATATTCACATCAAGTGATCAAGAATGTAGATTATTTGGTGTTTAAACCATCCCTTTGTGTCTAGGATCTTCTAAGAGAATGGATCTAGACAATGTTTTTTCTATACCATCAATCACCAAAATCTTTCTAAGTGTTGGTCAACTTATGGATAATGGTTTGGATGTCCACTTCAAGTATGGTGTTTGTTCTATTTTGAAGAGTGATAATTGCATAGCAAAGGTATTTAAACATGGAAGATTGTTTAAGTTGGATGCTAATGTTGCTATTGAGAGTGTGAACATGGCAAAGGAGGAGATCACTCAAGTGGAGGACTTGTCAAAGTCTGATCTTGCTAGGATTGAGGAGGAGCATCAAAGAGAAGAAGATCTAGAGGATCAATCTCAAAACCCGAGAGCTCCAAGGTCCTCAAGGACAAAGGTTGAGTCATCAAAGTTCATGGAATCTCTTCACTCCAATGTGAACTTTGCAAGGGTGAGAAGCAATGGAGATGCTACTATTTTGAATTTTTCATAAATAGTGTTAGAAGACTTGAAGTGACCTATTTATTATCTTAAACATTCATGATGTATAGTACATTATGTGCATATGACAAGACAATGAAGTTGAATGCTTTCCAATCTACATTTGTTGTTGATAAAGCAATTTCATTGGATAACTATTTTTATAATAGTCTAAAAAGTGGTGTCATAAAAGTCAAAACACCATTTAATGTAATTTACTTGAAATTCTTTGAGTCCACATGCTTTGTGCATGATCATTTCAATGTAAGGACCAAAGATTATCCCACTTCAATCAGAGGAATAATGGTAGTTTTTGCTCTTCAAGTAGCGATCATAGAATCTACATTTTTTCCACCAAAGAAGTTTTCAATAGTGGAAATATGATATTTCATGAGTGGAAGACTTTCAAACTTGACTCGAGAACCTTTGGATCAACACCTTATTCAACTCATTGATGGAGAGGAGCCGAGTCAAGTAAGGAAAAGGTGAAGGGTCGAGAACTCCAAGAAGACCTTCAAAGTCCAAAATGGAGGCATCAAGGCTCAAGTTCATTGGCACAAGAAGGAAAGGTGAGGAGAGCGACATCTATCATGCATCCATTTGATGCTACTTTATATGTGCAAAGTTTCTTGAAATCAATGGCTTGGCATAATCATGGCGAGATCATCAAGATCATGAAGGTAGTACCAAGATCGTGGCATACTCAACTTAAGATCTTCCTTTATTCTCTTAAAGACATTTTGAGAGAGCATGATCCATCATATCCTTATGTTTCATGATGGATCAATATTCATTCTTGCATTATATGTAAATAATCTGCTCTTTCATGAAGATGATGCAAGAATTTTTGGCAATTCCAAGATAGAATTGGGTTGGGAGCCAATATTGCTCGATCTTGGCCCCTAGCATTCAATTTTGGATATTGAAGTAGCTTGTGCTCCACTTTTCTTGCTAAATTTTATTGATTTTAGCATTCTACTTCATTCCTCAGAAATTTTCACATGGATATATGTGAAGGATTTTAGATCATTCAAGATCCAATCCATGTCCCAAATCTTTGGCTACAATAAGGAGCAAATCAACAATCCTGCCAATGTAGAAAAATCAGCATCTACATACAAAATGAGATGCAAACTCTAAGAGATACTGATTAAACATGAACCAAAACATAAAATATGTTTGCTGTCCATACAATTACAGTACCCTACTGTATTTCACACGTGTGGAACCAAAAATAACAATAAATGAGCATTCTACACACAAGATTGCAAGATAACACCAAGATAGTGCACCAATGAGTAGTAGAACCCAAAGAGAACCATGTATAATGATGAAATGAGAGATAGAAGAGAGATGTGTATCTCCACGAGTTACATCCTTTTATAGAGTTTCAAAACCCTATTTGGCCACTTGGCTTTCCCTCCAAAATGTAAACCCTACTATTTTTGGGTCTAGATTCAATGTACCCAAAGTTCAAATTTGAATCTCTCTCAAACTCGACTACCAGCTTTTCCGTACTTTCAAAAAGTGTTTACTGAATGTATTTTAAACTAATATAACTTCAAAAAATTTATCTCTAATTCTAAAATGAGTTTTGGCCTCTTATTGACAATTTACCAAAATATGACTAAACTAGACTAAACTAGTTGAAATCTCTCACACTCCCTCTTCAATTAGTTTTGGCATAGTTTTGACAATAGAACTTTGATCCAACTTTAGAATGATCTCCATTTTAAGTATAGATCTCCTTTCTAAGATTCTAAAGTATCTTTCATAATTGATATAGAGAATAGTGTCCAAATTGGATGCTTCACTATTTATTACATCAATCTTACACATCAAGATATAACTAGAACATGAAGAACCAAATAGAATGTGAATGAAATGATTCCTCCATGTTTCAAACTTTGAACTCTCTGGAAAATTACAGAAACCAAACAATAAATGTGAGTGATGTCCATTTGCTTGCTTGTCTCCTCCAACTTTGTCCTTCCTTGATATGTCTCCACCATAAAACTCCATGAATGAGCCTCCATCTTCATCTTGCCATAAGATGCCATCATACCTTGATGATTTGATCATGAATGAGTGACATAATGAACCTCCAATAGCTTCATTTCCATCATCAAAACTAGCCAAGATTGCTAGTACAAATCCAACATCAAAACAATGCTCACCAATGTAACTAGTTTTACCATATCTTAACAATTTGCGCACATCCACATGAAAATGCTCAAACATGAGATAGAACAAGTAAAGTAGACTTGAACAACACTTCCTTGCTGCTCCTTTGAACTTACTTGAGTCTTCAATATGCTGCAAAAACATATCCATAACACCTTTGCCAATTACCTCTCCTTTGATGCTCTTGACTAGCTCTAGATTGCCACCTTTTCTTTTGTGTTGTTGAAGCCCTTTGAGATCAACTTCTTGATCATCAACTTGACCATCAAAGTAATTGAGCAAACTTTGTTTTCCAGATCCATTACTTGCTTTTAAAGCATGAAAACCATGAGAACCAATATCCACTTGCATAGCATCATCTACATAAGAAGATTTTCCAAAACATATGACTAAAGCAAAATGAGTCGCTTCCACTTGCTTACCTTTCTCTTGATCATCAAAGACCTTTGCCATTGAACTTGTCTTTGATGAACATAACATCCTCTTCATAATGAGATGTTGATGTAGATCCACCTCCTCTTGATTGAAGCCTATACTCCTCATTCACCAAGATCTCTTGCAAATCTACAATACTTGGCAAAGTCTTTTGAATAGCAAAACTTTGAACAAGATTAGCATGATCATCCAACAAGCCATTAAGTATAACTTGAACAAGCTCTACCTCCTTACGGCTTTCATCAATACATGCTAACTCATCATTGAATGCTCTAACTCTCAAAACAAAAGCATGAGTACTCTCTTCCTTCTTTTGCAAACTTTGAAAGATTTGCCTCCTAAGAGTAAGCACTCTTGATGTAGACTTGGATTCATAAAGCTTCTTCAAAGCTTCCCAAGCCTCCAAAGATGATGTGCACTTACCAACTTCCTTGAGAAGTTCATTGATAACATTCATCTTAATCATGTGTAGAGCCCTTTTAGCTCTCTTGTCATACCTCACTTGATCATGAGGTGCTTGAGGCCTCTCCTCCACACCTGCAACAATCTCCATCAACTCATTCATCTCCAATAAGGACTCCATCCTCACCTTCCAAGTAGAATAGTTGATTGAGGTAAGACTGTCATTGCTCTCCAACGCCTCCACTTGTAGCCATGTTGAAGTGACCTGATCTTCTCTTTCAACCTATTCCAATGCACAAAGCACTCTCTTGAATGTCAACAATGAACTCAAGAAGATATCACAAAGATATGGAACTCTCAAATCTCTTCTAGCACTTCTAACTAGAAAATCAACACATAGAATAGTGAAATCTTGATCAACCTATGATCTATCCTCAATCTAATGAGTCTTGCCACTTTTGAAGATTGAAACACACTCAAATGAAGTTCAGTAACCTCACAAACTAGAGATCCAATCAAAATTAGGGTTTTGACAAAATCACAAAAAATTGAATATCTCAAATTCTACATGCAATTTCTAGAAACTTGATATATCTTCTTGTAGACTCCAATGAGACCTTCCTAATGCAGTAAAAGTCATCTAATTCCAGTAAACCAAGTGTGAAATCGGAATTGATCAAGTATATAACCCTATATTGAGTTTTGACCTACAAAAGATCAATTCTACACATGCAAAAATGCTGATCCTTTCATAATCCAAAACACAAGAGCTTTGATATCATGTGAAGGATCTCAGATCATTCAAGATCCAATCCATGTCCCAAATCTTTGGTTACAATAAGGAGCAAACCAACAATCCTGCCAATGTAGAAAAATCAGCATCTACATACAAAATGAGATGCAAACTCTAAGAGATACTGATCAAACATGAACCAAAACATGAAATATGTTTTTTGTCTGTACAATTACAGTACCCTTCTGTATTTCACACATGTGGAACCGAAAATAGCAATAAATGAGCATTCTACACACAAGATTGCAAGATAACACCAAGATAGTGCACCAATGAGTAGTAGAACCCAAAGAGAACCATGTATAATGATGAAATGAGAGATAGAAGAGAGAAGATGTAGGCTCTCCACGAGTTACATCCTTTTATAGAGTTTCCAAACCCTATTTGGCCACTTGGCTTTCTCTCCAAAATGTAAACCCTACTATTTTTGGGTCTAGATTCAATGTACCCAAAGTTCAAATTTGAATCTCTCTCAAACTCGACTACCAACTTTCCGTACTTTAAAAAAGTGTTTATTGAATGTATTTTAAACTAATCTAACTTCAAAAAGTTTATCTCTAAGTCTAAAATGAGTTTTGGCCTCTTATTGACAATTTACCAAAATATGACTAAACTAGACTAAACTAGTTGAAATCTCTCACAATATATGCATGTATGAAGACACATCTATGGAACATCTTATAAGGATCCGATGGTGAAAGATCCTTCATGGACATCATTCTCTATAGGAGTCTCATAAATTCCTTTTTTGTAGCTAGAATTCTTCTAAAATTATTCATTCATCAAGCTCAGATAAGCTCTTGGAGTTGTAGATAGATGTTCCATAGTTTTATCAAGCTAAATTTGAGGATGAGTGTGAGAATCTACAAATATTAAGCTTGATAAACATGTGTGAGAGCATATTCACATGTGCGAGAATAGGCCTAGTGTAGTTAGGGCCTAATCAAAGGAGTTAAATAGGATGTATGGTCAAGTTTTCTAGAATTTAGGAGCAAACTCCACAAATCATGGAAGCTGGTGATTGATCTAAATACCAAAGTTGGTAGACCTAATGGTTAGGTGAATTGACAAAGCAAGATACTATGTCTCTTTATGCTAATGTGTTTCTTGGGAGTGTGAACATGGCTAAGGAGGAGCTTACACAAGTGGAGCTTTGGCATAAGAGGGTGGGCCACCCCAACTTCACAAAGAAGCTTGAACTCAGCCTTACAAAGCATTTTAAAAGTGTGGAAAGAGTTCTGAGGCTTGTAGCCTCTCAAAAAATCACAAGCAACCATTTGGTAACTCTTCTACTAGATCTTCTAAGTCATTAGATCTCATTCATAGTGAGGTGCACTCTTTTTCACAAGTGTCTAATGGAGATGCATTAATGTATGTATATTTTAGTGATGACTACTCTAGATACACTTGGATTGAGCTTTTGGATTCCAAAAGTAAGATGTTTGAGTTTTTCAATAAGATCAAAAATGATGTGTTCATTCATAATGTTGAAAATTGTAAATTTTCAATCTTAGAGGCAAGTTGAAATGGGAACATGTCAACAGTATTTGCAAGATATAGTTGTCCCTAAAATAATATAAAAACACTCAATCAATTATCAACTATATCTTCACAGGGGACTAAAGTTCATCAAGTATTCTATGTTAGTCACTTAAAAGAATAACTAGGTGCAAAAATAACTTGAAAGGTGCTAAATGCAAGCTATCATCCATCCATGTATCAAATACATGCTGAAAACTGAAAAATTGGTGTTGTTCCCCAACAACGGTGCCAAAATTGTAGTAGGTTTTTCTTATCCACCCTCAACTCTAGATCTAAGCACACAAGCATCAAGGAGATGAAGAGAATTAACTAGTTGTCACACGAAGATTCGTTCCCATGAGAGCGATAGCATATTTCATAATTTTGGAAATGCATATGATTCATATCTAACACTAAGATCCATTAACACTAAGAACTAAGACTACATCCATTAACACTAGATCCACAACAATGATATAGACTTACTCTTCTCTTCTCTCTCACAAAAAACCATAAGAATGATCAATTCCAATAAGCATCAAATCCAACAATTAGCAAATCCAAAGAAAACATGAGAGTTAGAGGAAGAAAGATGGAGATCAAGGACATTCCATATCCATTCCATAAGAGGGCCAACCTGCTTTATTGAAATGAAGAGAATATGTACAAATGCTTCGAAATTACAACAATATATAGTGGACTTTAGGGCTTTGGCCTCAAATCCTATTGTTCAATTTCTACCCTAAGTTTTCAAAAAGTGGAGGAAACCCATTCAAAAATTTGGAGGGAACCAAATTGAATTTGAATTTTGGTGGGAACCCCTTTAATTCACTAACTTGACTATTAGGCCCTGCAACATTAAACATCCCACAAAAAAGACCTAAAGTCCTTTTATTAACTTTTAACTGATCAATTAACTATGTGATCATCAGGCTGGACTTACACATGCAGGGTGCCAAATCCCTCTCACTTATTAACTATGGTTAGAGTTGCCTCGATATCTGCAGACCCTCCAACAATGTCACATAGGAAAATCGTCGATTATTTTTTGGTGAAGTTGTATACACGACAACATTCTTTCAAAATAAAAGCCCTACAATTACAATATTTGATCACACACATGATAAGGTTTTTAGTGGAAAGAAACAAATCGATGCTTTATGTGTGTTTGGTTGTAGAGTCTATGTTCATATTCATGAGAGTGAAAGAACCAAGATGCGGCAAAAGCATTAAAATGCATTTTCATGGGTTATGATGAGCAAACCAAAGCATATAGATGCTATGATCCAGTTGGTTTGATGCACACATATCAGTTGTGATATCATATTTGATGAGATTCATAGGTTTGATGGTGGTGAACATGAGAGGGATGAGCCATCCAAGCATCTTATTGAGGATGAATTAGAGCCACCACATCAAATTGGCCAATGAGGATGATTGTAGAAAAAAGGTGGAGAATCAAGAGCAAACCTATGGAATTGAAAAGAGTTGAAGTTATAGGTGATAAACACAAAGAGAAAGATGCACCTTGGGACACCTAGTCACTTTGTAGCAGATCACTACAGTGGGAGCTACCAAAATGGTACACCAGGCTCATGGATGACATGAAGGATGAGACTCCAAAGTCTCGTAGAGAGAGAGAGAGAGAGAGAGAGAGAGAGAGAGAGAGAGAGAGAGAGAGAGAGAGAGAGAGAGAGAGAGAGAGAGAGAGAGAGAGAGAGAGAGAGAGAGAGAGAGAGAGAGAGAGAGAGAGAGAGAGAGAGAGAGAGAGAGAGAGAGAGAGAGAGAGAGAGAGAGAGAGAGAGAGAGAGAGAGAGAGAAGAAGAAGAAGAAGAAGAAGAAGAAGAAGAAATTTGATAGATTTCAAGTAAATCTTGTTTGGATGAACAATATTTTTTAGTCTAAGGAACTCTCTTGCTATGAGGAAGCGCAAGAGGTAATGGACAAAGAGATTCCATAAAAAATCATGATACTTGAGAGATAGTAGGTCTTTATGAGGGTAAAATATCCATTGGTAACAAATGGATATACAAAATAAAGTACAATATAGTGGGACCCTATTGAAGTACAAGGCGAGACTTGTTGTGAAAGCTTATGCGCAAAGCAAAGAAATAGACTATGAGAGGACCTTTGCTCATGTAGTCAAGTGGAACACACTTCATATAGTAATTTCATTGGCAGCTTTATTTGGATGGAACCTTCATCAAAGGGATGTAAAGAAAGCATCTCTTGATGGAGAACTTGAGGAAGAGGTTTACATGCAACAACCAAGCAGGTTTGTGGTATGAGGCAAAGAAGACAAAGGGTGCAAACTTAAAAAGACATTATAAAGTTTGAAACAATATCAACTTTATTATATAAATTTCTACTCTTTTCAGAGATCCACTATTTCAATGGTTTCACCTATATCTTGGTAGTTGGTATGCTTTTCTTTCCTTGCTCTCACCTAGACATAACAATTACTCTTAATCAACTACTGAATAATGGTTGGATTACTTTATTCTAAAATAAACAATGATTGTACTTTATGCTAGTGAATACTAAAAGCTTAAGTATGCCATCATAATACAAAATGAAAAGCTTACCTTTGTCATGATTTTAGTATCACTCTAGTTGCTTCATATGTAGAGGATCTAGTGATCAGAAGTAATGATGAAGAGCTCATTGGTGCAATTGAAAGAGATTTGTTAATCAAATTCGACATAACAAATTTAATGCATTATTGCCTTGGAGTGGAAATCTGGCTAATGAAGAAAGGTATTACACTTAACCAAACCAAGTATGTGAATGAGAAGGCTAGAATGATTTAGGATAAGTAATTGTTAGCCAATTTCCACACCAAACGAGATAGGAAATAAGCTGTCGAGAGAAGACAAAAGTGAGTTAGTAGATGCTACACTATTTCTTTAATTGATGGGTTGCTTAATCTATCTCACTACTACAAGACCTGATATTAGCTATGTTGTAAGTCTAGTGAGTCAATTTATGCCAACACTTAGAGAGTCACATTAGAAAGCTCCTGAAAGAATTCTTCATTATGTGAAAGGCACAACTACTTATGGTCTAATGTATAAGAGACAACATAGTTTGCCAATGCTTTATAGATGTTGATTGAGCAGGAAGTATTGATGACATGAGATTTGCCACAGGCTACATTTTCCATCTTGGTAATGGTGCTTTCTCTTGGTCAAGTAAAATGCAAGAAACTATTGTACTTTCCACTACAAAAGTTAAGTATAAAGCCCTATGTTCGTCAACCCAAGAAGCAACATGGCAATGTATGTTGGAGGACATTGGTATTACACAACATGATTCTACTATCATCAAAAGTGATAGTCAAAGTGCTATCCAACTAGCAAGAAATCTTGTGCTTCAAGCACATACTAAGCATATAGAAATCAGATATCACTTCATTAGGAAAGAACAATCATCTAAAGAAATTGACATGATACATTATAGGACAGAGGATCAATTAGCATATGCATTTACTAAACCTTTAAGTTGTGATAAGATTGAGTTTTTTAGATATAAACTAGGGCTTAAGGGAGAGTGTCAAAATAGTGTAAGTCTAGTGCAGTTTTGTGCCACACCAATGGCATAGTCACTAGAAAGTTAAGACAATTCCATGCATCAGTACCCCATTCTTTTAGTACGTGTGCTTACCTTTGGTTCATTTTTCATATATACAATTTTGGAGCATTGGTTTTTTAATGAAACTAAGGATTTAAGGTTAGAAAAATATAGCTTAGGTTGTCAAAGTAGATGGTGGTAGCACCTTGTTGTATGAAGGATACATCTTGAAGCAACAACTTGATCCGCTAACTTCCTTGGTTGCATATGTAGCTACAATGTATTTAGCCTTTGTTGAGGATAGAAAAATGAACTTTCACTAAATTATTTAAAAAAAATGGTTCTTTTGCCAATAGAAACAATATCTAGAAGTGGATTTTCTAGAATCTAAATCACTTCACCAATTTGAGTCAATGTATCCATATAAAATTTGTGCATAACATAATAGACATTAATGAACCAATTAACGAATGATATGGATAGATAAATGTTATGGTTCTAGGACACATGTCCTTTATCAATTTAATTCTAGGTGAATCAACAAATTTATAATCAGACATTTTATATTTCCATTTTTGGCCAAGCCTTGCAAAGGAAATATTGTGTTGAGGTCGGTCAATGGAGTTTGAAAAAAAGTCAACACTAAAGGATAAATGGTTGTCATTGTCATTTAAGGTATGCAACTTTGTGAAAGTCGTCAAATATTGTGCATGCGAAAAAAACTAAAACAAAAGTGATATGCCTTCAATAGTTTGCATATGCAAAAATCCGCCCAATCACTTGCAGCTAGCACATCTATCTTAGTAATGCTAGCACTTGAATGATAACTATGTGGAGTAGCAACTATGGTCCCATTCATTATGCATCCCGCTTTATGTTGTTTGGTTTAGGTTTTAGGGTTTAGAGTTTATCATGATATATCTTTAGTAAAGAGGTATAATATCTAAGATCCTTGTTGATATTTTTCTTTTTCTTTCTGATTTTTTGTTGGAGTTTGTTATTTAAGTAGGTTGATCACATCGTATCCAAAGCAATGTCCTGATCTACAATATAGGCTATTGGTTGGATGGATCAAGTTTCTTGTATCTTATGCACTTGAACTGTGTCAATTGATTCATGGTGGCTTCCTTCAATATGTCATGCCTGGTCTGGGAGTTCATCCACTAGGATTGATTCCTCATTGCCTTCTTCAACCTGTGGCTGTTCGGGGAGTTTATTCATACGAATTGATTTCAGGTCTGCGTTTTCTAAGAAAAGACCTGATTCTTCCAAATACTTTTAAGTGGTTAATTCACCTTGTGATTCTTCCAGATGCTAATGAATTTGAATCATCCTGGTGATATTGAATTGGTGTGTCGGGTGCCCTATTAAGTTAGTATGAACTATAAACGTTTTTCTTTAGAACGTCAGCAGATTATCAAACTAGCACGTCAGCCCACTAAGCCTAATCCAATTGTCAGTAACAAACATAATATTCTCTCTCACAACTGAGACAGAGATCCACAGTGTTTCAGATTAAACACCATGATTAGTTAGGATAAATGATTCTTAATCATCACCTGCATTGTGTATATACACATGCAATATCTATAGCGATGTATAGAATTCTGATGCATGTTTTGCTTAATGAGAACTAGCTGAGCTTTTCTCGTCTCCTCTTGTAGTCTTGATAACGCATTTTGTTGAGTGTTTATCTGTGTAGTTCACATGTGATTGCCATATGCTATAGCGATTCTCTTCTCTAATATGAGCTACGTTCTTTGCAATGGTAGCTGTATAGATCTTGTATTGACTGCATGCTAGTGAATCGATCCTGCTATAGACTTAGTTATTGACAACAATATCTGCTCTGTTCTTTATTATCATGGTATCAGAGCAATCTTAGGAGAGCTCTTAGAAGAGGAGAAGCCTAGTTAGATTCAGGTTACTAGTATGTCCAGTTCAGTACGACAGATTTGTGGAGAGAAGATGGCAGCTGTACTGATGCAAAAGAATATTGCAATGTTTGATGGCACAAGCTATCGCTTCTGGATGCATAAGACCAAGATGGGGTGTAGTGGATGGTACTGATCCAGAACTAGAACCAGGAAATGCCAAAGCCCTGAGTGATTGGAAGAAGCGAGATGACAAAGCTGCAGCATGGATTGCAATGTCTTTATCTGAAGAGATATTGATGAGACTATTGACTGCAATACTAGTCATGAAATTTGGGAGAGACTGAAGGCTGACTATAAAGGGAAGTCAGACATTCAGGTTTTTCACCTGAATCACTAGTTGGTAACCATGAAATGGGATGGTGGTGACTTGCAGTAGCATGTCAATAAGATGAAAGAAATATTTGCATCGTTAGCAGGAATAGGGGCTAAGTATCAAGTTCCTGAAGTACAACAACTACTATTTCTTGTAAAATCTTTGCCCAGTTCATATAACTCTCTCAAAATGATTCTGATGAGGACTCCAAATATGTCCTTTGAGAATGCAGCTAGAGCTGAGAGAAGAGACAGAGGGAGATGAAGACTTGGAGAAAGCCATGTTCATAAGGAGAGGCAACTCAAGCAAAACACAGTCAGGAAAAGGACGTGATCAAAGAAGTTCAGATCAACAAGATGAGAGAAAGAAGGAATCAGAAGGAAGATTGGCAAATGTTTCTACTACAAGAAAGAGGGACACTATGCCTATGAGTGCAAGAAGAAAAAAGTTGACAAGGCACACAAAGCAGATGACAATGTTGCATAGTCAAGTGAACAAGAAGGTGACAAAGATATGGAGGAGGCATACACCATTTTTAAATTAATTAATGATACTGCCTGCCTAGTCAAGGGACACACTTCTGATTTGATTTTGTACATTGCTGCAACATCTCATATCACCTGGAGGAAGGAGATTCTTGACAGCAAGCATTGTAATGTGACAAGAAAGGTTGCATTAGGAGATAACAGTCAGCACAAGGTTGAAGGCACTGGACGAATTCTTCTGTAGACCCAAAGTGGTGATAAAGCTTTGGAGGAGGTCTTGTATATACCATCATTGAGGAAAGACCTACTGTCAGTAGCCAGATTGACAAATATTGGCATGAACTTCAATTTTGATCATGATGTATGCAGGATAAAGGATCGAAAAATAGGTGTGACTATAGCTACAGCCTGGAGAAAAGACAATCTGTATAGATGTCAATGAAGAGGAAGACAGAGAAAGGGTTGATCACTTCAAGTTGTGACAATCACATTGAGTTATGGCACAAGAGATTGGGTCACCTAAACATGAACTCATTGGTGAGTATGTATAGAAACAAATTAGTTTCTGGACTCCAATTTATAGGAAGTGATCTCAACTTCTGTCAAGCATGTGTACTAGGCAAGCAACATAGAAATCCTTTTCAAGGACAAGGAGTGCATGCCAAATCAGTTCTTGAATTGGTACATTCTGATTTGTGTGGCCCTGTGAAGGTGAAATCTTTGACAGGTTCAAGGTATTTCATGTCCTTTATTGATGATTATATATTTGTCTATTTCTTGAAGCTTAAATCAGATGCTTTTGAAGCATTCAAGAGATTTAAGGCTTTTGTAGAAAGGCATACAAGAGCAAAAATTAAAAGACTACAGTCTAACAATGGAGGAGAGTATCCGAGTAATGCATACAAAGAATTTTGTATGCAGAATGGTATAGACATGGAGCTGACAGTACCATATACTCCTCAGCATAATGGAGTTGCTGAGAGAAAAAATTGGACAATTATGGATGCTGCTAGATGTATGCTTATCTAGTCAAATCTATCCATGAACTTTTGGAGTGAAGCAGTATTTACTGCTTTGTATCGGTAGAATCAAACTGTGACAACCAGTGTAAAAGGGAAGACACCTGTAGAAATCTGGACAGGTAGAAAACTTGATCTTTCTCATTTGAGAATTTTTGGGTGCATTGCATACATGCATATTCCAAAAGTGAAAGTGAGTAAGCTGGATAACAGGTATGTAAAAACCATATTTATGGGATATTCCATGAATAACATGGATACAAGCTATATGATCTGAAGAGCAAGAAGATTCTTGTGAGCAGAGATGTGAAGTTTAATAAAGGAGAAATCTCTAAAGGGCCAGATAATGGTAGTCTAGAATTTATGCAGTATTCATGTAGCAGTTGAGCAAGAGGAAGCAGCTGTCCCAGCTATCCCAACTGAAGCAGTTGAGGAAGATACTGAACCTATTGAGAAAAGGCGAGTAATGCCTCCAAGAATCCATACACCAACACAAAAGGTGATTGAGAATGCACAATTAAATGCCAATGATTTTTGTGGAGTTATTGATGAACCTTCTACATACCAAGAAGCTATGAGCTGTGATGAATCAGACAAATGGCTAAAGGCAATGATGGAAGAAATGTCATCAATGTAGAAGAATAATGTCTGAGAACTCTGTGTTCTGCCAGAGGATAGAAAGTAGTTGATTGCAAGTGGATCCTCAAAAGGAAGACAAATGCAAATGGAACTGTGGACAGACACAAGGCCAGACTTGTGGCCAAAGGATTTTCTCAGTAGTATGGGATTGATTACTTGGAAACATTCTCTCCAGTAGTCAGAATGTCCAGTATTCGATTGCTTCTTGCATTAGCTACCAAGCATGACTTGGAAGTTCATCAGATTGACGCTAAGATAGTTTTTTTGCATGGTGATCTAGAAGAGGAGATCTATATGAAGCAACCAGAGGGCTTTGAAGATGACAGGTCCCAAATAGAGTGTCCAGATTTAAGAAAACATTTATGGACTGAAACAAGCTACACATGCTTAGCACAAGAGAATCGATGAAATTCTCAAGAACCTCTACTTTTGCTCCAATCAATTCTGATTCAAATGTTTACATCTATAGAAATGATCAAATTTTTCTGATCATAACAGTATTTGTTGATGATTGTCTACTGATAGGAAATCATATAGGATTGATTAGACACATCAAAGTCAGATTGAAGACTTAACTAGAAATTATAGATCTAGGTGAAGCTAAATTGTGAAAAGGAATTGGAATATCTAGAGATAGACACAATAGAACTGTAACAATCAAGTAGTCAGAATATGCATTACGTACCATGAAAAACTATAATATGCAAGACTGTAAAGGATCAACAACACCAATGGAACCAGGAGCAATATTATCCAAAAATGACAGTCCAAAGACAGATGAAGATTTGGCATATTTAGTTTTCTCTCTCAGCCCATTTTCTAACAATCCAGGAGTTGCACATTGGAGGATGGCAAAAAGAATTATGTAGTACCTGAAAAATACCTCTGACTTTGGTATCACATATACTTCAAAAGCCAACCAAAATCTTGAAGCATATATAGTGACACCAGTTGGGCCAGCTGCAGAGATGATAGTAAATCAATAACAAGTGGATGCTTTTCACTATGTGGAGGTGCCATTAGCTAAGAAACAAAGTCTGGTTGCATAGTGATCCTGTGAATCAGAATATGTAACAGCTTCCAAGAATAGCAATGAAATTGTTTGGTTGAGGAATCTACTCAGAGAAATCGAATTTGAACATCATGAACCCACTGTAATGAGAATAGATAATCAAAGTGCCATCAGCCTAACAAAAGAACCAGTGTTCCATTCTAAATCAAAGCACATCCCACTGAGATATCACCATGTGAAAGATATTATAGAGAAACCCTTAGTTACTGTAAAATATGTAAGATCTGAAGATATGGTGGCTGAATACATCTCAAATTGCTAATCTAGATCTCAAATTATTGTGTCTAGTTTGTATTTGTTTTATGATCAATCAATTAATCACTCTTGTGAGTCATTAATTCACTCATTTAAGGTCCAAAGTATTGTACTTTGACACATCTCCATCCCAATATGCATCTGTAAAACCTTGAAAAAGATTAACGAGGTCATTTGAATCATCATTGGAATTTCCACCATAACAAATGCAATAATTTTGTGTCAATTGTAAATACCGAAGAACTCTAAGTAGAGCTTTCCAATGAATGAAACATGGATTCAACATATATTGGCTTAGTGTAATAACTAAATAAGCTATGTCAAGTCTAATATGTATCATGGAATACATAAGAGAATCAATAATAGTATGATAAAAATATTGTTTCAATCTGTTTGACTTCTTTGAAAAGCCGGGGACATTGGTCCTTCAAATATTTCAAACTTGGATCCATTGGAGTCTTGGCTGATTTATAATCGACCATTTGATGTTTGAATAGCAAGTTGTAACTTTGTTGACTAATATAAATTAATCTCTGATCATGATCTCTGAAAATTTGTATACCAAGGTAGAAATGGGCCTCCCCTAAACATGTCAAATCGAATTCATTCAATAACATCTTTTTGACATCCTTCAGCATTCAAATTTCATCACTAAAAAGTAATGTGTCATCAACATATAATAATGTAATAATAATGAAAGATGAATTCACTAACTTATAGTAGACATTATAATCAGCTGAACTTGGTATAAAGCCTTGTTGAATAAAAAACTCATTGATTTGATGAAACCATGCACGAGACGGCTATTAAGTCCATAGAGAGCTTTTCGAAGTTTGCATACTTTGTCAGTGTTTCCAAGATTTTTCGTAGATGGACAAAGAAGATCGTTCATCATATGTGTTGGAAAGCTGTCAGGAAATTTTTAAGACCAAAAGGTAGAACCAAAAATTCTATTGGCCATATCCAAAACAAAAGCTTGTTTTGAATATGGCCAATATTTTGAAGTCATGTTATTTAACCTAGTATAGTAAAGACATAAGCCTTTGTCATTTTTGCCAGGTGATAATATACGAGCTTGTCGAGGGAATATAATGGGTTGAAATATAGCTCATATGTAAATAGTTAAAGTTGCTTAGCAACTTCATTCTCTTCCTTTTGGCTCATTTTGTCTGGAAAATTGATAAAGGAGAGCAATTGATAATGATCTACTCCCCTAGAAGGGGGTAAATCATCATGGAACTGCTTAGGATAATAAATAAATTTCTATCCAATTCTTTGAAGACCCTACTTATAGAAAAATATTTCATGCTAGGATCATGAAAAGACACACTATGAGACAAATGTGATAGTATTAAAATTTCAAAATACTGTCAAAATAGCAAACATATGCATGATACTCAAAACTTTTCAAACACTGATTCTTCGTGAGCAGACACATAAGGTTGATTATGCATATGTAAATCGATTTTAAGTTTCTTTTTGTAATGACTCATTTTTTTAGTGAAACCACTCTTTACACAAAATTACATCAATCTTATCAAGATTTTATCACGTGGAAAGGTAAACAATCTCAATAAATACAAATCCTCAACAACAAGTGAGGAACAAATATCATCCCATATTTGTTGATTCTCACATGTTGCCACTTTGATCATGTACTTGTGATTACTTGGCAAACTGGCCAATTGAGCTTTTGCACCAATTAAGTTAATCAAAAACAATATGACAATGAAACCCTTTTCAAAATGTTCAATGATTCAATTTATTACACAAGGATCTTGATAAACTTTAATGCTTGTACCATAGCTATTTGCCACACCATAGTTAGTTTTTGATGAACTTAATTATAGATTAACATCCTCTTATTAGACTTTCTACTACCAAGTTTGGTTAAGGTGGGGATGTGTTCACCCTAACCAATAAAGATCTAGCAAACAAGTGAATTTTCATCATTATCAAGAAATTAGAATATAAATTCTGGTAATTTATATACTTATGCACCAAATGATTTTCACGTTTCAATTGATTTTAGAGGTTATCAATGTGGCATGATAAAGAGAATATCGAACACACAATCTCAACTACACAATTTTGTCTATTAGCTTGAATTGCAGTCACGGTTTGCCAATCAAACATCTTCAAAACTAATAAATCAACTATACAACAAACAAAAATAACATTATCAACACTCAGTCAAAACAGTGTGAGTGGCATAGAAGAGGAAGATTTGTTTATTAGATAGTAGAAAATCATTTAATTCTTAGTTAGCACAAAGTCTTATAAAATGAAAAATTGCAAAGAGTCCATTTTTGGGATTTCTCTAGGCATTTTATTCAATGTGCACAAGGGACATCTCGTGATAAATGCAATGTTTATCTAGATGTCCTTGACATTGAGTACAATTTTGATTTGCTAAAAAATATAATATAAAACATAAAACAAATTTCAACATATAGAAATTACATTGTAGCCTTGTATTTTTAGAACATTTCTTTTGCTTTTTTACCTTGGTGTCAATAATATTTGGCAAATTGTACATAACATGCATATAAACTTACAAATATCATTAGATTTCTTTTTTTCTTATTTAACAAGCATAAAAATTTTCTTTTGATATATATTTTTTCATTTAGAATCCTAAGATGAAAGCTTACTACATCCAGTAAAACACTTTATCTATTTTTTATATTTCGCTTTGCTACATGATAGTCCAAAAATTTAGCTACTTGTTACTTTCAAAATGTTTGAAGCATATTTTGCATGCTTTTAGCCACCTAGAAAAAGTATACTATGTACTATGAAGTTCTTGTTTCTAAAGTGTATACCATTGATCTCTCACAAAAGTACATGGTAGACATACTGTTTTGTAGTGTTTGTCACTCTTTGATTGCACCAAAAAGTTAAAAACATGCCATGTACACTTTTGAGTACATCTCATGCTTTCAGCAAAATAAGCACTAGAGTATTGTGAACCATTTTAGTGCCAAGTTGTGATTGACTCAAAGAGACAAAAATGGTCCAACTCAGCATATTTGGATTTTTCTTCAATAATTGAAGTTTATGTAGACACATGTTTTTGTTTTCTTTAGAAGGACATTTATTTTTTCACCTTAGACAAACACTTGGAGGGCTATTGCTAAACTACTCAGTCCATAGTCTTATATCTTTAAATCATAAGTCTTTTTGAATTGATTTTTTATGAGAGTTTTAACAAGCTAATATTGGAAGATAGATTTCTTTTTGCTCCTAGCTATGTCTGTGATATTTAAATTGATATAGAAAATGTTTCATTTGAGATGAAAAAGGTGTTTCTACAAAGCATTAGGGTTCACGTTTTGTATGAGTTGTATAAGAAAATTTTACTTTTTTTTTTAATACATTAGAGTTGTTTTATTATAGTGTCAAATCCATGCTTGGCTCCCCATATTTTTAACACCCTGACGCACCCTGGCACGCGCCAAGGTGCATCAGGGTGCGCCAGGCCAAAAGGGCGCAGGCGGGCGCTGTGGCGCCAGGGTGGGCGTCGGGCAGGCAGCGCCCATGGCGCCGGGGGCAGGTGGTGGGTGGCATTGGGTAGGCAGCGCATGGCGTCGGGCAGGTGGTGGGTGGCGTCGGGTAGTGCCCAGGTGGTGCCGGGAACTGGGCAAGTGGCGCTGGGCAGCTTCACACCCACCTGCACACATGTGAGTAAGCAGGTGGGTTCACTAATATATAGGTACTGGTTTATCCCAAAGATTTGTTTATGGGATAAACCCTGGTGCCCGACACGTGGCACTAGGGCAACATTAGAGAAGTTCTAAATCCCAAAAAGACCCTTTGTAAAGATTCTTTTTATATTTTTTCTCAAATTTTTCTTACACATGGACCAATCAAAACACTCGAATTTGAAATCTACGTAACGTAACTTTTTGAGTCCACATTTTGATTCCATACTAAAAATGGCATAACTTTTTAGTAGTAAGTCCGAATTTAGCGAAGTTTGGTGCATTAGAAAGTGCTCGACAAGGGCTTTCCAATGATATGTTACATGGCATACTTCTAAGCTACGATTAAAAAGTTATGGCAAGTCAAAAGTATTAGTGTTATAATATTTTAATAATAAAAAAGGCATCTTGCACAAATTCTTAAAGGGTCTTTTTGGAACTCAAAACTCCTCTAATGCCAGTTTTTTGTTTATAAAAAAAACTCGTTGCCTGATGCACCCTGACGCATGCCAGCACGTGCTGAAAATAAGAGGAGCCTCCATGCTCACTTGTTTGGAAATGACTAAGATAAGTATGTTAAAATTAAATTCTATTAATTTGATGTGAAAGTAGACGTATATCAATTTTAGAGATGGTGAAAAAAAAAATCTATCTTAATCTTTTGAGAAAATGGCCTAGAAAAGATCCAAATTTTTAGAGTCTTGAAGGGGCTTCATGAGTAGTTTTTAGTTTCTGTCTGTGTGTTTTTTAACACACTTTGATCTTTTTCTTTTGCTCCTTTACTCCATGTTGGATCCCTTTCTCTTCCCTTGACCTCTGTTCCAACTGCCCTTCTTTTTGGGTTTTTACTCTTTGTTGTTTTGCTTCTTTTCCCTCTTGTATTTTTAAGCACACAGTGGGTTTTTCCTTTTGGTTCCCTTCGTTTCTCTCTTGTGTTTTTAAACACTCAGTGGGTTTTGCCTTTTGGTTCCCTGGACCAGTTCTTCTGCTTTTGTATCTGAGTTTGTGACTCTTTTCATTCTATTGACAATCTTTTTCAAAAACGTGAAATGCAGGTCCTTCCTCCTTCCTCCCTTGTCGCTTATTGGCACGGGGACAACTTTGGCCCCGTTCCAATAAGCGATGGACACGTGCAGTTCGGGTAGGGAACTGAATTCGCAGCAAGAGTGGAGTTTTGTTGTGCGGGGGGCGGGTCCACCTGCTGGCGCCAGGTGCCCCCGCTCAGGTGGTGTTGGGACCGGCCTAGCGCCAACGCCTAGCACTGCGCTACCCCCTTGCCTAGGCGGTCCCGGCGCCCGGCGCCACCATTGGCGCCAGGTGCCACCCCACCTCGGTGGTACCGGCGCCACCCGCTCGGTGGTCCCGACGGGTGGCGCCGGGACCACCGAGGCGCCCGGGCACCCGGGACCGCCTGGGCGTTGGCGCCACCTGTGCTGGCGCCATGCTGGGACCACTGGGCCAAGCTTGTGCACACACATGCGTATGAGGAGTGAGGTGCACTTGGGCTATATATGTGAAGATAATAAGTTATTGAGAAATATTATGGGATAAAGAATGGAGATCACCTGGCAAGCAGGCAAAGAAGAGGTCCGGGCAGGGCGGGCAGGATGGCGAGCAGCATCAAAAGGGACACCTAGGACACGCGTCATCCATTGAACTTGGTCGCGGCCAAAAGCCCCGTGCCAGTAAGATACGAGGCTCCTTCCTCCAGATCCCCTCTATTATCCCCTATTCAAGGTAGAAGTACTCATGCTTCTGCTTTCATCAAGTCCCCAACAATATTCCAATCATGTATAGAGGGCTTATGTCTCTTCCTTGAGTAGCTAAACCTCCTGTTAGTTATTTAGATGCTTTCAATAATAACCTAGCTCATTCTATTTCTTCCTGTTCTCAAGTGGATAAATGGTAAAGGCGGTTAGTACCTCTATTGAGGATCAAAAGTTTTTTGATGGACAACTCACCCTCTCCTTCCTGCTGGACCTTGAAGCCCTTAAAGCTTTACAGTCTCGCTTTTTGACTCTTTAGTGGTCTTATTTTTTGGATCTATTGTTGTTGATCGCTCTCTCATCAAAGAGTGTATAGGCCTTTTCTTGTCCCCTCGCTCTAATCATTTCCTTGATCTCTGCTCACTGGGTGACAACTGCTTTCTTTTTTGGTTTGCCTCTAGTGTGAATGTCTCCTCTCTTTCCCGTTCTAGTTTAGTAACTATCTTGTCTCTACTTTCAAGTTTAACACGTGTTTCAGTCCTCGTAATACTGAGTCTATTTTCCTGCTGGTTCGCATTACTCTTCACTTCTTTCACCTCACATTAATGCTTGCATCCTTTGGAAGTTAACTGATGTTTCTCCTTCCTTGCTTAGTATTTTCGACAACAATGGCTACATTGAGCAACTGATTCTCTTTGATCCGCTCCCCCTTTTTGCAAATATTATCTCAGCCTATTTCTTTGCTCTTGTCTGGGTGCCCTTGTGCCCCTCCCTCTCCTGCTTTCCAGAAGGTCATCTACAAGAAAAAATCTTCATGCTTTGCTTCTAATGCTTTGATTAAATCCCCCTCAGGCTTCGGTCTCCCTATCCTTGGTAGTTCGCCCAGCTAGATGGAAAGCTCTTCCAATAATGAATTTTTACCTCCTAGTTCTCATTTTGGGGCTTTCATCAACGATTGTCTCCATGATGATCCTAGCGAGAAGTTGTGTAAGAATATTCTCTTTCCTCCGACTTGGACAGCCCCTCCTTGCTGCAGCTTAAATGTTACGGACTCTATACTTCTTCCACTTCAAATTTACTTTCTAATCCGAATTCTGTGGCCTGCAAAGCAAAGAAACATTTGGGTTTGTCTATTTCTAAAGATAACTCTAGCTGCAGCCAGTCTATCTGTTATGGCCATATTCAACTAAGGACATGGGATAGTCCTAATAGGGTAGATTGGCCCTTCAATGTTCAAGATTATTCATCATGTCGAGATTTAATTCCAAGTCAAGGCCTGTTTGTGACTAATTATTTCGAGAGGTCCAAGACACTCTAATTGAGACATATGGAGTATTGCATGTACATGTCATGGATATAGGCAGAAGGACTGCATGAATATATGTGATCTATTTATAGTTGACCTGCATGGGATTGCATATGTTCATGCACAGGAATTTACTCTCTATATATTGAGGTAGGATTTCTCCCGTCCACACACTTTACATTGGTATTAGAGCTCGGCTAAGATGCGGTCTTGGATAGGATGGAGACAAGCTTTATAGCGATTTGGGAGTTTGAAACGCTTGGATTTACATCCTGGAGGAGTGTTTTTGTTCTCAAGGGAATTATGGAGTTGGATGCACAAATTCCGGTTTTTGTAGCATGTTTTTTGAGATTATGGTAAAGTGCACTTCTACTTGGATTTTTGTAAAGATGCTGCGAATTTGTGGGAATCTATTGTAATTTCATGATTTCTTAAGGGAACTTTCAACTGGTGTTGAAAAAATCTGTAATGGTTGATTAAGTTACTAGATTCATTGCTGCATTTTGTACAATGCTTTGAATCATGTGTTTGTTCAAGTTCATAGATAATTTATTGGTGAATTGTTCGGTTTGTATGGACTGTTGGAGCCTGGGCACATGATTCTAGTTATTGCATGCGTAGGATTAACCTTCTGAAAACATGGATTTTACGCGAAGAGTAGATCATTTTTGCTTTTCACTTCATCTCCATCCGAGTTCAAATAAGAAAGTTATGGCTAATCAAAGATTTTGATGATGTGGCATATCGCCATGACACGAGAATAGACAAGTTTTTTTTACCAGAATGTAGATCCTCGCGTGGTGGAGATATTCCACATCATCAAATACTATAAATGCCACATCATCAAATGCTTATGTTGTACTATAAATCTTTGATCTACCATAACTTTCTTATCTGAACTCTAATAGAGATGAGGTCAAAAGCAAAATTGATCTACTCTTTGCATAGAATATGATGATGTGGCATATCGCCATGATGCGAGAATAGACAAGTCTTTTTTACCATAATGCAGATCCTCGCGTGGTGGAGATATTCCACATAATCAAGTGTCGCGTCATCAAAAGCTTATCTTGTACTATAAATCTTTGATCTACCATAACTCTTTTATTTGAACTCTGATAGAGATGAGGCCAAAAGCAAAATTGATCTACTCTTTGCATAGAATATGATGGAATGTTCGTATCTAACTTATGATTCTATAAAAATTAAGAGCTTTCATTTTCATCTCATAATTGAGTTCTTTTTAATTTGCATTTTCAAATTTGAGAAAACATAAAAGCAAAAGTCAGACCCAATTTCAAGTTCTCCCTTATTTCAATAGTTTAAGAGAAGAGGATTTGAACCTCTACAAGGTTAAGCCTTGCCTTCCAAACCCTTAATCCTACACAAAGGGGTGGTTAATCTAATAACAGAGGGAACATCTTACTCAACCAAGAAGCTAGAAACATCAGTACATTATCTACAACAATATTAACTATAAATCTAAGGAAGAGTAGAATAACAATAAACCTGAACTCTGCAAAAAGCAATCACAACACTTACAAGAACAAGACATATAGCATCAATAAAAAGCTGCAAAAGGAGCCCACATTGCTAAAACTTCCTTACAAAGCTCCTCAAAATCATTCTCAGGACGACTCACAAGTATTCGACAAGTTGACATGCAAATTAGTGTGACAACATGATTAGAGAAATCTAAAAGGCTAGAGGTTCTATTTATGTAAAACTTTGATCCTTTACACATAAATTTTTGGAAGGAATTTTCTCCCACTTGTGGCGTGTGCTTTGTTTCTTGGCAGCATGCTTTGTTTCATGCACACTATTAATATACTTCAAAAAATGAGCCAGCCACACAACTTAGATGGCATGCAGCACCGAAAACTAAGAAAACAAAAAAAAAATTGTTCATTTTATCATTCTCTCTCTAACATTCTCTTACTAAGGCGTGATTTCTTATACGGCCCTTTTGGAATCGAAAACTCCTCTAATGTACGTATCTTCAAATACAAACTCTTGATTATCTGGTCACACTAACGGAAATCAACTATTTGTTCAAAAAAGTTGAAACCTATCAACTTGCAAGGATTTCAGAGCCGATTCGACATATTCAAAGGCACGACCTCGACAGAGCTAAAAAAGGCCAAAGAGACCATCAAGAATTATGAGAAGAAAACCTCTCAGGTTTAAGAGTCAAATCCACAACTTGAAATTTTGGTCATGCCACAATTCTTGCCTCAACAGCATGATCAGACAGAATTGGATGCAGCTATGGATTCAGGACCGGATCAGGGAGGAGCGCCAGAGGTTGAAGAGGTCCTACCAACTCCATCAGTAATGCAAACAGGTCCATCCACATCCGGGACCAGACCGTTGTTTCGAAGGCCCATCATCGTCGAGGATGAAATCAAAAGCTTTTTGCAGCAACACCCGCATGAGTCCTTGCGTGGTGGTTAGGTCATAAAGATCAAAACCTCAGAGATTGAGGCCAAAAAAACTGATAAGCAACCGGCCTGGAGAGTTATAGTTTTTGAGAAAGCTCCTGATTCTATAAGGAGCAATGTTGCAAGTCCTTGCCAACTACGAGTGGATCCTTGCTATGTGTTGATGCCAGGTCGTAATAAGTGGAAAGATCTAGGGGTGGCCATGGATAAAATCATGATCCATACACTAGCCTTTCAACTAGACTACTTCGGTGGATTTTTACAAAGTGCTAACTTAAAAGATGCCAATTGCTATAGATCACAAGAGGGTTTTTTTGTAGGGATTGTTGAGATGTTGGTCATGACCCCTTTATGGATATCTCAAATCACAAAATAGGGAACATTGAGTGCTACCTTTTTATCTGTGAATATATTTGAAAATTTCTTGTTTTGAATCTAACAACCCGAGTTCATGTGATCCTTGGAAGATAAAGTATCTACCTGAGTTCCTTGGATGATAGTGCATGAAAGGTTAAATGACTTTCCATTGCTAACAGTGGTATTTATGGATAATTAATTGGGAAGTGGTATGTAGAATATAGGTCTAGCTCAAAAAGAAATGAATGAAAATAATTCGTGTGTCTAGAAAGAACACCTTTCGTGCATGGCAAAATAATAGTATCTTCATCTTTCCAATGCATGACTATGCCTATCAATTTCAAATAAGACAATAGTGATAGAAATCATGTTTGAACTTATAGTAACTAACTTTGAAATTGTCAGTATTACAATGATTACGTAGCCAAACAATTAGGCATCGAAGATTATCAGACAAATAATTAGTCGCAAAGAAATACAGAAATGCATACATTCTGAGACGAAACTGAACACAATAAAGAATAGTATTGATTCAAAACGAAACAGAAGTAAATGAATACAATAAGTTGCGGATTGAAGCCGTGTACTCTATGCTATCTCTGAGCGGCTAAAAAGAAAGTCTGAATTAATGCACAATGTTGATGAGCAATAGTGCAATAGCAATCTCTAAATCAACTCTAAGAAGTGAGCTAGAATGCTCAGGAGTGTTCAAGCTTGCAGGCTCGAGAGAGAGAGAGCTAAGTATTCAAACGTTTTTAATAATCCTGATTTTCAATGAAGTAATCTGTATGAATATGAACAACTATTCATACTAAGAAATTAGATCGTCAATTGCGATCGCCAGTTATCTTCAACTGAGGCTATTGAGAAATCCAATGCTGACAAAGGATGTAGGCAGGAAGAGAAGTGCGTTGGAATTGAATGCAGATGCCAACATCAGTTCCCCTACCTCTTCCCCTCTGGGCATTCACTACCTCTTCCCCTCTGGGCTCTCACCACACGCATACAAAAAACACAAAACAACCTAGATTTCTAGAACTCGTAAAATTTTGCACCATCAGAACTCTTGATTGGATTTTGACACTCTTTTTCTTCCAGCAAAATCTTATGATTTTCAGAAACATCTGCACAACCATTTGCCGGAAATTGGAGTACACAGTACTTAAAGAACCTCTCTCTCTCTCACACCAAAATAGAAGAAGGTCATGATAATAAAGAACACAGCAGATACTATTGCCAATAACTAAGTCTATAGCAAGATCGATTCACTAGCATGCAGTCAATACAAGATCTATACAACTACCAGTGCAAAGAACATAGCTCAGATTAGAGAAGAGAATCGTTGTAGCATATGGTCTGCAATCATTGATCAAAAGCAAAGTACATCCTACACACATGTGAACAGTACTCAGTACGGCCTGTAGACTGAAAATGAAGTGAAAAAGCACTTTTTTCTTACTTAGATCCAAAAACAATCAAAGTACATAGTGTAGAACTCGAGTTTTGCCAATGAGCTCTCAAAAATAATCTAAGTGTTCATTATGGAGAGATGGATACATAGAAAGCCTCTTCCCCACCTCGAGTTAAGTGAAAATTCAGCATGTAATAAGGAGCTTTATTTAGCTTTCTCATCCTAATTTTCCATCCTAGCCTCATCCTAGAGTTTTGCCATGTAGGTGGCTAGATTGATCTACCTACTCCAAAAACCTAGGAATTAGGTCCTATAATGTACGAACCACTACAAAACTAACTTGACCAACTTTTTAGACTTAATCTAACCTACTCTAGAGTGTATTCCCACTTGGAAGCATGGCCTCACATGTGTGTGGGACCCACCTATGTACAATCTACATGATTTTGAACAAGCTAGATTTGCCAATTTTTGGCAATTTCTCACACTCCTCAAATTTAGCTTGATCTATTTACTTTCTTTGCTAGATAAACGAATACTTTTAGAAGTGTCTAAAAAATCCATCGACAAACAAGGAACTTTTGAGATTCCAATAGAGAATCATGTCCATGAAGGATCTTTCACCACCTCTTGAAGGATACCTTACAAGATGTTCCATAAATGTGTCTATATACATGTAGCAAACTTCAAAACTATACATCATGCCAAGCTATGAATTCCAAGGCACTTGAAGATACATCAATTAAGCTATTAAGGGCAGACATACTGTTGCCTTGAAGATACATCAATTAAGCTATTAAGTGCAGACATATTGTTGCCTTGCCTTGTTTGATCCGTATGATTGATGGCTCCATCTTCTTACTCAAAGTTTTTCTTGGAGTCCTTGGGTCTTGAGCTTGCTCCTCCACTTGACTTAACTCCAAACAATCAATGATTTGAATAAGGTGTTGATCAAAAGGTGCTTCTTCAAGTTTACAAATATTTCACTCTTGAAAGATCACATTTCCACCATTGGCAACTTCTTTGGTGGAAAACATGTAGATTCTACAAGCTCTACTTGAAGAGCAAAACACTACCATTATTCCTATCATTGAAGCAGGATAATCTTTGGTTATTGCATTAGAATAATCATGCACAAAGCATGTGGAAACAAAGATTTCCAAAACAAATGATGTTTCATTTTATGACACTATTCAAACTATTACAAAAATATTTATCCAATGAAAATGCTTTATCAACAACAAATGTAGATTGGGAAGCATCCAACTTCATTGTCTTGTCATACAAAGTACTAAACACCATCAATCCTAAAGATAAGAAACAAGTCATTTCTATTCTACTAATACTATCCAAGAAGGATTCAAATATAGTAGACTCTCCACTACCCTTCACCCTTGCAAGATGCACATTTCAATGGAAAATTTTCATGCAATTTGATGATTTGGCCTTTGTCTTTGAGCTCCTCCGGTTTTGAGGTTGATCCTCAAAATCTTCTTCTCTTTGATGCTCCTCCTCAATCCTTGCAAGCTTCTTGTCACCAAAATTGTTAGTTACACTCTCAATAGCAACATAAGCCTCCAATTTAAACAATCTCCCTTGTTTAAATCCTTTTTCTATGCAATTATCCTTCTTCAAAATGGAACAAACACCATGCTTGAAGTGGACATCCAAACCACTTTCCATAAGTTGACCAACACTTAGCATATTCTTGGTGATTAATGGTACATAACACATTTTCTAGATCCATACTTCTTGATGATTCTAGACACAAAGAGATGGTACCAACACCATCTATCCTACACAAAATCAGTATGTCTCCTCACCAAAATGAAGCTAGAATCAAAGAGTTATACTATATGTGGTCCAATTTGAAAATTTGCTATTTTGCTACCCTAATACCATGTGAAAAAATCAGATCCAAATGTGATCCCAAATCTATTGTCTAGACCAAGAGTAAATTCATAAGCCTTCACAAACCAAAAACTAGTCAAATCACTCACAAATTTGTTTCTAAGGTTAAATCAACATTACATACAGTTGAAATGATAAAAGATGAACTCTTGCAACAAATAGATCAGACTTGAAACTCTCTTACCCTTATACAAGTACTATCGACCTTAATTATAGCCATAAAAATCATCATTCAGATAAGAGGGTTTTGATTATGCTCAATATCGACTCTTTTTGTTCATTTTCGGCCAAAAAAAGTCAAATTTGACTAGTTTGAACCAGGAAACATAGTCTAGATATGGTATCGATGGTATAACTGGCATGAAATCTTTAGAATAACGCATATTGACTGAAAAATAGCAAGTGTTTTTCTTGAAATCATCAACATACAATATATTTTATGAAATCCAAGCTAAAATTGTGGCTTCCATTCAAAAAACCATATAATTTCACGTGAAATACACTTATGGCTATGGAGAAAGACCATAGCACTGATTCCTAGGCTAGGAATGATCAAGATCCTTAGAAAAAACTTACTTGGAGTTCAATCCATTATCGAGAAAAAAAAGCAAAGAGATACTACCAAAAAGTTGCAAGAAGCAAAAAACATCTCCATCTTATGCTTGATACAAACCTAAGCTCTGTGAAAAAGTCAACTAGTTTGGTTTTTTTTATTTGGCATTTTTGAGGCCAAAATGAAATCTCAACTTAAAGATAGGTTCATATTTGTCAATAAAGGCCTAATATTGTTTGTACTATTTTTGGCAAGTAGATAAATGAATGAGGTCAATTTTGGACCCATTCTAATTGGCTAAATTTATACATTGCATCTAGACTAGAATTTCTAGGTTTTTGATGAAGTATCTAGAAGTTTTTAGTTGTACCTGCATGGAGAAATAATCATCAAAGTTTCTTTCTTTGTGGAGAACTCATCTCCCAAAGTTGGTGTGTATGCCAAATCTAGAAGTGGATTTGAGAGTGCCATAAATTCTCTGTGGATTTGGAGGTGCTTCTAGACCAAATCTTGTATTTTCAAGTATGGAAAGTGGATCTTTGTGGCCCAAGCATCATTTTAGTTCAAATCTCTTGTGGATGGCTGATTTTTGAAACCACTTACTAGAATGTGGAGACAAAAATTGCTCATGATTGTGGATGGTACATTCTATTAGGTGAGATATCTAGATTCTAGCTTTTGCATATAGATTTTGCTTGATTCAATATTTTTCATTTTTTTACCAACCCTAAATTTGATAGAATCTCTTGATTTTAAGTTGTTGGAACTTTTCAAGAGTGTGTTTCAATCTTAGGCATTGGAAAAAGTTCATCATATTGTGTTTAGATCTATTGTGATCAAGAAATCAACATTCTATTTGCTAGGATTTGCTAGAAAGAGAAAAAGGAGAGGCTACATTGTTTCCATATCTTTGTGATTTCTTCTTGAGTTTCATTTATTGATGTTCGAGGGAGTGCTAAGCGCATTGGAATAGGTTCAAAGAGAAGATCATATCATTTCAACATGGCAACCTCAAGTGGCTTCATGTTGGAAGGCAATGATAGGCTTACCTCAAAAAATTATTCTACTTGGAAGGTGAGGCTTGAGATGAATGATTTGATGGATATTGTTGTAGGTGTGGAGCAGAGACCTTTGGCACCTCAAGAACAATTGAGATATGACAAGAGGGAAAAAAAAATTCTACAAGTGATCAAGATGAATCTGACTAATGAACTTCTCAAGGAAGTTGGTAAGTGCACAACATCAAGTGAGGCTTGGGAATCTTGGAAGAAGATTTATGAGTCCAAGTCTACATCTAAGGTTCTAACCCTAAGGAGCAAAATTTTTCAAAGTCTTCAAAAGAAGGATGAAGGTACGCATGTTTTTGTTTTGAGAGTTGAAGCTAAAAACTTGTACCTATCATCATTAGACATGTGTGGAGCCTATTCCCACGTGTGAAATCTATGCGTAAGTCATTTGGATAGATCATATAGGTTGTACATCTCATTTAATTTGAAAACTAGTGGTTAAATTGGCCAAAAACTAGTTTAGTAGTATTAGGCCACTTGACACCATTCTAGTGGTAAAAAATGCTATATAGCATGGGTAGGAGTGGTCTAACACATTGTATATAGATTTCGTTTGAGGCAAATGTCAAATCTCCTAAAATGTAGGAGTTATCTCCTAGATTGTAGGAATCTAGAAGGTCAACACTAGCTACCAAGGATTATGTGGCAAATTAGTGGAATCTTAGCCAAAGTGGATATGGATAAGCACTATGAGCTATCTCACACATGCTGGATATGGCTTAGAGAGAGATTATGAAGATTTTGTATATCATCCATGTGAGATCCAGTTGGAGGCTAATGATGAGAAACATTGATATGGGAGCAATCTAGGTGTTTTCACTCTCTTAAGCAAGTTCTTTGTGGATGAATGCTTAGGATTTCTTAAGTAAACTTATTTGCTATTAGCAGGCCATACCGTGGCTATACTTCACACGTGTGAAGCCTTTGGATCATTATCTTTGGTTGTTCTTGCTTGAATATATAGAAATTGTCAAGTAGAAGTTAGATTTGGATGCTAGTTTCAATATAGATCAAGATTCCAAGATTCCAATCAATCTTATTGATCATTTGTAGATCAAATTGAGTCCATTACTCTGAAATTTAACATGGTATCAGAGCCAAGTCTAAGAGCTTTGATAATGATCCAAATCTCTTCAAAAAAACATTGGTGCTACAATCAATTTGAAGGAGGGCGACTCTAATCAATAGTTTACTTGATGATTTGACGTCGAAATGAGTAAGATAAAGTTCAAGTGAACTTCCCACATGTGTGAGAGGTTGCTGGAATTGTACTTTCACCATATCTATGTGATTTTTCCATATTTGTGCTTCAAACAAGATTGTGAGAGTGAAACTAGTGATTTGCTTTGTGAAAATCCAATAATCTCATTGTAGATTTGATGTGGAATGGTGTTAGATCATTGATCAACCTCTAAATCATTGTGAATGAGTTGTTTTTAGTTCTAGTAAGAGACTAAAACCGTTCTAAAACACCATAGGGAGGCATTGGCACTTCCAAGAGTCAAATCCAATTTTTCCAAGAGGGTAGTGTGTTTGAGTTTAAGATCATAAGATCTTGCTTCTTGAGTTTTGTGAGATTCAAGTGAGTAGCTTTGTGACTAGATTTTGAGAAAGGGAGAAGGAGAGCCTTTGTATAGTACATTTATTGTAGTTGTTACTAGTAAAAGTGGGTTCAATTGGAGCCTATCTTCTTGAAGGTAGTGAAAGGTCGAATTCAAGCAACTATTCAATTTGGAAAGTAAGAATGGAGTCACTTCTAGTGCTCCAAGATATCTATGATCTTGTTATTGGTGAGGAGGAAGAGCCTCAAGGAGGACAAGATCATGTACCTTTTGTAGGTTGTAAAAAGTCTATTCTAACAGCAAGTGATCAAGAATGTAGAATAGATGGAATGGGAACAATATCTTTAAGTTTTGGATCCTCTAAAAGATTGGATCTAGAAAATGTACTCTATGTTCCTAATCTTAGTAAGAACTTGCTAATAATGGATAGTGGTTTAGATGTCCATTTTAAGCAAGGTGTTTGCTCTATTATGATGAGTGACACTTGCATTGTAAAGGGATTCAAGCAAGGGAGGCTATTTAAGCTTGATGCTAATGTGTTTCTTGGAAGTGTGAACATGGCTAAGGAGGAGCTTACACAAGTGGAGCCTTGGCATAAGAGGTTGGGCCACCCCAACTTCAAAGCTATGGAGATCCTATGCACAAAGGAGCTTGAACTCAGCCTTCCAAAGCATTTTCAAAGTGTGGAAAGAGTTGTGAGGCTTCCAACCTCTCAAAGGCTCACAAGAAACCATTTGCTAACTCTTCTACTAGATCTTCTAAGTCATTAGATCTCATTCATAGTGATGTGCACTCTTTTTCACAAGTATCTAATGGAGGTGCATTAATGTATGTATCTCTTAGTGATGATTACTCTAGATACACTTGGATTGAGCTTTTGGATTCCAAAAGTAAGTTTCAATAAGATCAAGAATGATGTGCTCATTCATAATGTTAAAAATTCTCAATTTTCAGCCTTAGAGGCAAGTTGTAAACTTCTTATGAGAATAAGTGAAGCATCCAAAGTGGACACTTATATCCAGCTTATTAAGATGGAAATACTTTTTGATCTCAATATTAGAATAATCATGCCAAAATGTGGTGATTTTTGGACTTATGAAATCTGAAATATTGGTGTTGTTCCCCAACAATAGTGCCAAAGTTGAAGTAGGTATTTCCTATCCACCCTCAACCCCAGATCCAAGCACACAAGCATCAAGGAGATGAAGAGAATTAACTAGTTGTCACACGACGATTCGTTCCCATGAGAGCAATAGCATATTTCATAATCCAGCAAATGCATATGATTCATATCTAACACTAAGATCCATTAACACTAAGAATTAACACTACATCCATTAACACTAAGATCCACAACAATGATAGAGACTTACTCTTCTCTCTCTCCCTTTCTCTCTCACAAAACGCATAAGAATGATCAATTCCAATAAGCATCAGATCCAACAATTAGCAAATCCAAAGAAAACATGAGAGTTAGAGGAAGAAAGATGGAGATCTTGGACATTCCATATCCATTCCATAAGAGGGCCAACCTACTTGTATTGAAATGAAGAGAATATGTACAAATGCTTTGAAGTTACAACAATATATAGTGGACTTTAGGGCTTTGGCCTCAAATCCTATTGTTCAATTTCTACCCTAAGTTTTCAAAAAGTGGAGGGAACCCATTAAAAAATTTGGAGGGAACCAATTTGAATTTGAATTTTGGTGAGAACCCCTTTAATTCACTAACTTGACTATTAGGCCCTACAACATTAAAATCCCACAAAAAAGACCTAAAGTCCTTTTATTAACTTATAACTAATCAAATAGCTATGTGATCATCGGGTTGGACTTACACACGCAGGCTGCCAAATCCCTCTCACTTATTAACTATGGTTAGGGTTGCCTCAATATCCGCAAACCCTCCAACAATGTCACATAGGAAAATCGTTGATTATTTTATGGTGAAGTTGTATGCATGACAACATTCTTTCAAAATAGAAGCCCTACAATTGCAATATTCGATCACACACATAATAAGGTTTTTAGTGGTAAGAAACTGATCGATGCTCTATGTGTGTTTGGTTGTAGAGTCTATGTTCATATTCATGAGAGTGAAAGAACCAAGATGTGGCAAAGGCATTAAAATGCATTTTCATGGGTTATGATGAGCAAACCAAAGCATATAGATGCTATGATCCAGTTGGTTGACGCATGCATATCAGTCATGATATCATGTTTGATGAGATTCATAGGTGAACAGGAGAGGGGTGAGCCATCCAAGCTTCTTATTGAGGAAAACATCTCTTGATGCTTGAGGAAGAGGTTTACATGCAACAACCAAGCAGGTTTGTGGTATGAGGCAAAGAAGACAAAGTGTGTAAACTAAAAAAGACATTATACGATTTGAAACAATATCAACTTTGTTATATGGTTTCTACTCTTTTCAGAGATCCACTATTTCAATGGTTTCGCTTTCCTTGCTCTCACCTAGACATAACAATTACTCTTAATCAACTAGTGAATAGTGGTTGGATTGCTTTATTCTAAAATAAACAATGGTTGTACTTTATGCTAGTGAATACTAAAAGCTTAAGTATGCCATCATAATTTAAAATGCAAAGCTTACTTTTGTCATGATTCTAGTATCACTCTAGTTGTTTTATATGTAGAGGATCTAGTAATCGCAAGTAATGATGAAGAGCTCATTAGTGCAATTGAAAGAGATTTGTCAATCAAATTCGACATGACAGATTTAGGTCTAATGCATTATTGCCTTGGAGTGGAAATATGGCTAATGAAGAAAGGTATTACACTTACCCAAACCAAGTATGTGAATGAGATGCTAGAATGATTTAGGATGAGTAATAGTAAGCCAATTTCCACACCAAATGAGATAGGAAGTAAGTTGTTGAGAGAAGACAAAAGTGAGTTAGTAGATGCTACACTATTTCTTTAATTGATGGGTTGCTTAATCTATCTCACTACTACAAGACTTGATATTAGCTATGTTGTAAGTCTAGTGAGTCAATTTATGCCAACACTTAGAGAGTCACATTAGAAAGCTCCTGAAAGAATTCTTCATTATGTGAAAGGCGCAACTACTTATGGTCTAATGTATAAGAGAGAACAACCACAGGCTACATTTTCCATCTTGGTAATGGTGCTTTCTCTTGGTCAAGTAAAATGCAAGAAACGACTGTACTTTCCACTATAAAAGTTAAGTATGAAACCCTATGTTCGTCGACCCAAGAAGCAACATGGCAACGTATGTTGGAGGACATTGGTATTACACAACATGAGTCTACTAGCACCAAAAGTAATAGTCAAAGTGTTATCCAACTAGCAAGAAATCTTGTGTTCCACGCACATACTAAGCATATAGAAATCAGATATCACTTCATTAGGAAAGAACAAGAATCTAAAGAAATTGACATGATACATTACAGGACATAGGATCAATTAGCAGATGGGTTTACTAAACCTTTAAGTTGTGATAAGATTGAGTTTTTTAGATAAAAGCTCAATGTATGTAAAATAAACTAGGGCTTAAGGGAGAGTGTCAAAATAGTGTAAGTCTAGTGCAGTTTTGTGCCACAAAAATGGCACAGTCACTAGAAAGTCAAGACAATTCCATGCATCAATACCCCACTTTTTAAGTATGTGTGCTTAGCTTTGGTTCATTTTTTGTATATACAATTTTGGAGCATTGTTTGGGGTGTGGGGTGCTATTTCTTTGAAATGATAATGTTGAACATCAAAATCGATTGTTCATAGATAAATGTCAACTGGCATTTTTTTAGGATAGAACAGTAGGTGATATGCTAATCGGCATTTTTACTAGAAGAATTAACATGTTTGTCCACCAGTTTCGAGTCTAGTTCAATTTTGCAGACTGTGTAAATATTTGCAAAAAAAACATATTACATAAAATGTTGAATATTTACATGGAGTGAGGTTATATTCCAACACCCCCCCGGCCCTTAAGGTCACTTCATATATTTTTGAAGATTTAGCATATTCGAGAATTGAATATGTTTGCTTCTGGTCAAGGATTTAATGTAAATATTTGATGTCATCTGATATGTGCAGCAGTAAGATAGTTTAATCTGTTTGGCATAAACTTTTTCTCTGACAAAATGAAATTGAATTTTAATATGTTTGGTTTTCAAATGAAACTGAGGATTTAAGGTCAGAAAAATATAGCTTAGCTTGTCAAAGTAGATGGTGGTAGCACCTTGTTGTATGAAGGATAAATCTTGAAGCAACAACTTGATCCACTAACTTCCTTGGTTGCCTATGTAGCTCCAATGTATTTAGCCTCTGTTGAGGATAGAAAAATGGACTTTCACTTTTTGCTATTTCAAACAAGTGCATTGTGGCAAGCCACTGGGCCATGCCTTCGCAACACGAAATAAATTGTATGTTGTTAAAGTTTTTTTAGTGGTTTTTTTTATTGACACATGTAGTATATTGGTGAATGATCTGACCAATAAGTGTATGTACTTCCAGATAAATTTTTGGGGTTCTCTATGTTTGTCCAAACATGATCTAATTGGGTGACATGTATAGTTGTTACTTGTTGAAAGGATAGTTATATATTATGTTCACGCATAACTGATTCAAGTTTTTGGAAATTAGTGTTTATGTTTAATGCATTAATATTTATGTCGCCCAATATAATAGTGGGTGCATTTTTGGGAATATTGTTAAGTACTATATTTAGTTGTTCAATAAACGTGGAAATAGTACTATTTGGCTGTCTATATATTGCAATAATATGTAGATTGTAGGCTTTATGAGCAAATGTAGCATGAATAATTTCACTATGCAGTGTATTAAATAATTGTACATGTTCAAGGTGTTTAGTTTTAAGATACAATATTGTTGAGCCTGCAAATACGTAATTGTCAATGGCTTCGAAGATTGTTGGAAAGTAAGGTTTATGATTATGTGTTTGGGTTTCTTGTAAACATAATATTGTGATGTCATTAGGTTATGATCATTTACGATACTATGTTTGTATTTAGGTAATGATCTAGTATTTAGTGATTGAATAATGAGATGTGTTTTTGTGTAGGTACACATATTGGGAATTTGGAACTCCCATTTTGTTGTTGTTCTTAGACGTGTCATTTCTTGTTGTACACGTGGATCAATTTTTAAGTGTTCTGAAGTTAATGGCGATGTGATGTATAAATTTTCAGGTTTTCTAACTCGGGTGAGTGCTGTGTACAATAAACCATGTTTTGAAACATGTTTTGGGCTGAATGCTAGTTCAGTTATTGTCAAACCTTGGGCTCGGTGTATTGTTCTTGCTATTGCTGTTCTGATTGGAAATTGTTTTCTTGTAACCTTATTAAAAATAGAATGGCCAACTTGAAATTCTTTCGTGATTCGGTGTATTGGAGTCCATGTTTGGTTTATATTATGGATTTTGTAGATGTACTGATTATTGTGGCGAGTTTTTGCACCTATTTCAAAATTATAGAATTCTATCCATACAATGTCTTCTGTAGAGGTCATGGTTGTAGTTTGAAAAATGCCATCTGCTCTATTAACAAGTCCATCTTCAATACTATGCTTGTTGCACAAAGTTCTACCAACATGCCTTGTTTTACATAAATTATTTTTGCTAATGATTGCATTGCTGATTGTGCTTCTGGTATTACTATTGTGGCATTGCAAGTACCACTAAGAATGTCAATTGCCTGTAGACAGAATTCTGTACTTGTGATTGTATGGTAGACTTCATTGTTGTGTTGTTGTATATTGTTGTTTTTGTAAAATAGGTACGGTAAATTTGGCACAGAGGGTGGTGTTTTATGACAATGTTTATTTAACCAATTGATATCTGCAGATGTATGCGTGGTTTCTCTAATTCTATTTAAAAAAAGGAATTCTATATCTTGTTGTCACATTACTTGTTCAAGTGCATAGTAGGTGAACATGTTTTGCCAACATGAATTATGAAATGTGACCAAACTATTTTCAGGTTGTTTAAAGATCTAGGAGTCTAGAACTGGAGCTGTTTGCACATCAAGTCCATCGAAAAATTTGATTGGATTATGTTTGATCGTTCGAAGTCGTTGATCTGCGAATCGGAAAGTTCTTTCACCAATTTAAGAAATTTCATCAAATACTACAAGGCATAATTTTTTGTATTGAATTGATAGTGTTTGTAATTTGTCACCAGAAAGAGAAGTCAATTCTTTTGTGTTTATAGGTAAATGTAATGTGGAATGTATTGTGGTCCCATGAATATTAAAAGCAGCTTTTCTTGTATATGCCATCATTAATACTCTTGGATTTTGTATATCATCTGTGGTATCTTTATAGTAATGACGCAGTACAAGAAGCAGTAAAATAAATGTTTTCCCTATACCAGCACCTCCAGCAAAAAAAAGATGAATTCGTTTTTTGTTGTTTGTTCGTTTTTTGTGCATTATGTTGTCAAAAAGCAGGCGTTGCATGGGATTTAATTTTGCAAGTTCGTGATAATATGTATTTTGATTCATGATTTTGTATGTTAATTTAGGAGTTGTATCTATTTGCTTTTTTGGGGTTGCATTCTGCATGAGTTGGAAATTTAGTTTGTAGATCATAATTATTGATGTTACAGGTATTCATGTTTCAATTTGATGTTTCAGTGTTTGATGATTCGTTTTTGGAGTCTTCCCAATTGCAACATGCGTATTTGTCAAGTTCTTGTTTGAAATGTAGTTTTTGTTTGTTGGTCATAGTGTGCATGGTACGTAGCTTCGTACGATGAATGTAATTCTAGAATCATGTATTCTAATACTTGGAACAGTTTATATAGAAGCAGATGTTCACGATAAAAATTTTCAGGATCTTTAAGTTTGTTGTAATTTACGTATCTAATTATTTGAGGTTTTCGACGTTTGCATATTTACGATGATGTTAATTGATATTCTGCAATGAATTTTGCTAAACAAAGGCTTGAATAGTCAATAGGTCGAGTAAGGTATTTTTCAATTTTTGTTGCATATCGGATGTCTGTTGAATCGGGATGAAGAGATTGCAAACTTTGTTTGTTTTTAGGAGCAAATGCTTGTGTTTGTGAAAAGTACAGTACTAAGGACCATAAATGGATCTTTGAACGATCCACAAGGTGATTGTATGCTTGTTAAACAATCTATCAGAAACTAGTCATCAGAAAACCAGATCTAGTTTAGCAGCTTGATAGGAAACAAGTAGAGACAATCAAAGCATTGATCAAATAGTATAATCCAACTCCACACGTGTGGAAATAAGGCTGTAGTACGGCCTGTAGACAGTGTTTACAAAGTGCCAAAGCTGGGTTTCATTGGAAATCAAGAGTAATCACCATACAATGAGAGGAAACTCGAGTTTCTCCTTGAGGCTCCAAAAAGTTTCTATCTTCTCACTATGGAGAATGGGAATACATAGTAAAACACACTTCCTTTGCAAAGTTAGGTGAAAATCCAGCATGTAATAAGGAAGTAGACTCCACTTTCTTGCCCTAATGTGAAAACCCTAGCCTAGATCCAAGAGTCATGCTTGGTAGGTGCATGGTAGGTACAAATCTTATCATAAATCATGGTCTAGATCCTACAAAGTAGGAATCACTACCAAATAGACACAACCACTCCTCTTGACTCGTGGTAACCTACTTTAGGTGTGTATGTACAAGTGGTACTTTGGCCATTCAAGTAACCAACAAACAATATTGACAAAATGTACAATATTCTACATGGCTAGATTTGCCAATGTAGGCAATTTTTCACAGTGTTGGTTCAAGGTTCGTATTAATGAATGTGAATGTTCTCGTGGAAGCATGTAAAGGTAATGATGATAATACAATAAATGCTGCAAGTTGTGCACTCATTTGCTGTGCATTTAAAAATGCATTCCCCATGTTTTTTAATCTTGTAAATGTATTTACATTTTGATGTATAGATTTTGTAAATGCGTGTTTTAAAGATTGCAAAAGAGTAGTATCAATTTTTTTTAAATACGATGTGCAGTGACTTGCAGTTGCATATGGATGAAGAATATATTGCAAATCCATATTTGCATTCCAAAGTTGACTTACGGATGGATTGAAATTGTTTGTGTATATGTCTTTTGGATGGCATTGTAAAAATATTGTTGGTTTTTTCAAATTGTTGCATATTGCTTTTATATAATCAGGAAGCGATATTTGCAATGTAGCAAGTCATGTTAGAAAATTTGCATGTTTTATTGTATCAATGCAGTTTAATTTTTCTTTGATAACAGGATATAGATTTCGGTAAAGGTTTTGATATGTGTTTCTGTTTCTGGATACGGATGCAAAATACTAGTGTATGGCATTGGTGGTCGTGGATAATGAAAGCGACACTGTTTAGATATTCGAGTTTTATAACATGTGGATCGGTGGTGATGAGTTTGTATATCTAGATTTTGCGTGTCAAGTTTTGAACTATCACATGAAATGTACATATCAATAAATTGAGTAATTTTAGTTTCAGGTGTTTTTTCATATATTGGTGCATTTGCAACCCATAGTAATCCGTGTTCATGTTGACTGCCACGATTTTGAAATTCAGTAACAAAAAAATAATCTTGAATATCTCCTAAGGTATCTGCTTTTTTTAAATCAATGTGCGAAGTGCATTTATTTTCATGATATAATACCTTGCACATGTTGTTGGATCATGGTTGATCAAGTTTCTAAAAAAATCATTTTTAGTTTTGTAATGACCACGTTGTGAAATGTTCGAGTTTAGTTTTTGTAAACAACACATGAGTGGTGACCATTTATGTTCGGCAGAAGATAATGTTATAAAAAATGTGGGTGGTCCTAGTTGTCGCATCATTGCAAAAATAATTTTACGCAAACTGTGTTTATAATCAGGAGATGTGCGAATATGGTCAAAATCTTGATATTTTAAATTTGAATGAAGCATTTGTTCAATATTCGTGTCATGAATCACGTCTTTGAAATGTACCTTTTTGTAATCTTATTCAGATAGAACCAAGTTCCTGATGAATAAGTATTCTGATTGCTTTTAAACACAGGTTTGTTGTATGTTGTCTAAATTTGTGTTTATAGTGCAACAATTCCCATTTTGCAATGTGTTGGTACGTGTATTTGTTAGAAACAGGCATTATGCGTCGAGATCCAAAATAGTGTTGGGTAATTAACTTCTTCAGCATATGTATCTTGAAATATTCCAATAGGATTTTGACCTTCACAAGGAGCGATAGTTTCGTAGCAGTTTTTGTAATCGACAACATATTCATTAGTTGTAAATGGATGTATTAATGTGTCGTCTATAATGGTTTCTTCATGATCAATTTCATGGTTGCTGGATTCATCTATGTTTGGTGAGCATGAATGTTTTGCAAGATTGTCAAAATATGTTTTCCAAGAATGGTTAACGTTAATTCCTAGTTTTTGGTATAATGGAGTTTTATAAAGATCGGCAAGAGCAGTCATTAGTTTCATGGGACGGACTTTGCCAATCATATAGTTTGTTTTGTATTCGAACAATAATGGTACTGTCATTGTCTATAAAACGTGGCAATATATTTTGTATTTTGTCAAGATTGGCAAGTACATTTATGATGCTTCCAGTTGCTCCAAACTGACCTTGGTGTGCTAATTCACGTATTTGTAAGAAAGCAATTCTAGGAGCTAGTAAACGTTCTTTTAATTCATTGAGTGTCGTAATTGAACGTATTTCAGGATTTAAACACATATTTATAGGTGAAAAAAATTTGGGCAGTTTGTTTTGCAGTACGTATTTCCGGCAATCTTTGCATATGTAGCAAGTAGTTTCAATATATAGATCAAAAGAAATGGGTTTTAGTGTCTCGATAAAATTTATGTTTTCAGAATTCGCAATATGCATTTGGAAACAGAAAAAGATAGATTCACAACTAATACATGGATAAATCGGAGTATCTTCAATACATTCATAGTATTTTGTTAAAATCAAATTGCAGTTGCTGGATTCTTGGTTTCTTTGATTCTTAGTTACCTATTTAGAAATCGGGTTTCTCGATTTGTTGTATACTGCATGTCGACGAGCGCGTGTGTTTCCATTCAAAATACTAGCCTTTGTGCATGTCGCATTGGGAAATATATGTAAGAATTTGGTCATAAGTTGTTTTGTAGGTAATGTAGGATATTGCAAAATCAATTGTCTAATGACTAATATTAGATCGTGAGTCCAGTACTGTTTGTTGTGTTTCGCTTTTTTAGAGCAAGTGTTCATCTTTGTCGTACTTGTATTGTTCACGTATTTATTGGTGCGGGATGCTTTTCGTATACGATATAGAATACGTTCGTTTTTCATCATAATAGTAGGGAATTTGGTTTGGAATTTGTTGATAATATGTTTTTTAAATAAAGTTGGTGTTTGTTGAACAAGTTCTTTAATATAGTTTGTCATATCATATGTCCATGTTGTTAACGTGTTTGTAGTTTTATTGATTTCTTTTTAAGTATTTTAATACAATAAAATACAGTTGCGGAAGTATAGTCTATTTTCGGGAATATGTGTTCAAATTCTACCATGATTTGTTTGCGAGTGTAAGTAGGATGGTTTTCAAGCAATATTTTTAAGGCATCTGTCATTATAGATGTCCAATTTGCGGTTTTCTCATGGATATTAGAATGTTTTAAAACGTCATTGTTTGTTAGACTTGTCATGTTTTGTTGTTGTAAAATTGTTTGGTATGTGTTTGCAATTGTCATGCAAAATTTTGGAATCTGCACAGAGGCAAGAAAGACATGTTAGAAGTAGGCACACCATAGGTATTGATAAAAGAAAGGAATAAAGTTATGAACAAAGAACAATATCTAGGAAAATAATGTGCACAATTTTGCACAACCTAATACGAACTTAAACAAAGTGCATGTAAACCAACTCCTTTGAAAGTGGAAACCATAAGTTATAGACTACAAATATTTTTTGCTTTTGAAAGAACATCATCTTGATATTGAGGATAATATCTTCTTGTTGGTATGGGGGGGTTAACAATATAAATTACCCTCCGCTATTAGTCTATAAGTACCCAAACATCAATCCTCGATAATTAATAAATATGGGACTTGCCAATATCTTAGCCTATTGCAGGCCCATAAATCCTAATGTAAGCTATTCTTAGGGTGCAACCTCTATAAGGTATCTTTTGGGTCTCTTGCACCTTATTCTTCAACAAAATAAGTGGCTAGAAAGAACACTTTTAACTATGTTTCTATGGGGTGATTGATAAACGCAAACTAACCCCAGGCCATTTCACATCATTAACAAATTGGTGTCTTCTTGCATTAATAAAATGTTTATCCATTGACACATGTGAGCGAGTTGTATCTGTTTCAATACATCGAGTGTTATTTCATTGGATGAGACGACAAATTCTCTCCTTTTTTCATTGGTGTAGCTTCACAAAGTTGCTATATCACCATTCAATGTGTCCATCATGCTTGAAGGTTGAATGTACAGCTTTCTTTTCATGTTCTACTGCATTTTTTGCCAAATGCACTATTCAACATTTGTATCTCTCTTATGTTTTTAAAAACATTCAAAACATTGTTTATGTCAATACAAGAGAGTTCATTAGGCATATTGAGCACCTGGGGCTTTATCAATTCATTGGATTTTTAAAATCAGAAGCTGATTACATTGGGTCCATCTATTATGCCAGTTAGCTACATAGAATTTTGTAGACATTCAGTCACTAGTTAAAACCTCGCATGTATTCGATGAATTGGTAGGGGTTCAAACCTTTTTGAAAGGACACGCATGTTATTCTTGAGGTACTATCTTTTTGTAGTTTTACATTCATGATTTCCTAATGCGGCAGGCCTTAGTCTATCAGCAGTGTGCATTCTACAGGATGAAAACCAAGGATGAAAACTTATGGACCATTCTATGGCAAACTTTTGTAGAAATCATGATATCACTGGAAGCAATCAAATTGTTAACAGAATAACTTGTAAATTATGATATACTCCAAGTAACTCAACACCTAGGAAAATGATACATAGCAGATTTCAGACAATAGTACATGTGATTAGGTCAAGCAGTATTTTCAAAATTCCAAATACAAATGCATAGAAAATCATTGAAGAATAGTTGAGAAGGTTTCTCGGAAAATTTGTTCCAAAGTGGCAGTAGCATTTACAAGGTTTCTTTGGTCCTTTGCAAAAATAATAGTGTTGCAAGGGTTGATTAATGACCTCCTCTGGATGCGAACGAAAACAAATATGTACTAGGCCTGAATGACTTATTTTGCCTTGCAAAGGAAGTACTGTGTTGAGGTCGGTCAATGGAGTTCGAAAAAAAAGTCAACACTAAAGGGTAAATAGTTGTGGCAGTCTTAACATTTAAGGTCTGCAACTTTGTGAAAGTCGTCAAATAGTGTGCATGCGGGAAAGAAAAAAAACAAAAGTGATATGCCTAATGGTTTGCATATACAAAAATCTGCCCAATCACTTGCAGCTACCACATCTATCTTAGTAACGCTAGCGCTTGAATGATAACTATGTGGAGTAGCAACTATGGTCCTATTCATTATGCATCCCGCTCTATGTTGTTTGGTTTAGGGTTTAGGGTTTATGATATCATATCTTAGTAAAGAGGTACAATATCTAAGATCCTTGTTGAAATCTTTCTTTTTTTTCTGATTTTTTGTTGGAGTTTGTTATTTGAGTAGGTTGATCACATCGTATCCAAAGCGATGTTCTAATCTACAATATAGGCTGTTGGTTGGATGGATCAAGTTTCTGGTATCTTATGCACTTGAACTGTGTCAATTGATTCATGGTGGCTTCCTTCAATATGTCATGCCTGGTCTGGGAGTTCATCCACTAGGATTGATTCCTCATTGCCTTCTTCAACCTGTGGCTGTTCGGCGAGATTATTCATACAAATTGATTTCAGGTCTGCTTTTTCTAAGAAAAGGCCTGATTCTTCTAGATACTTTTAAGTGGTAAATTCACCTTGTGATTCTTCCAGATACTAATGAATTTGCATCATCCTGGTGATATTGAATTGCCCTTCTTCTGTTTTGGTGAGAGAGAGAGGTTCTTTGACTACTGTCTACTCCAATATCTGGCAAATGGTTGTGCAGATGTTTCTGAAAATCTTACGATTTTTGCTGGAAGAAAAAGAGTGTCAAAATCCAATCAAGAGTTCTGATGGTGCAAAATTTTACGAGTTCTAGAAATCTAGTTTGTTTTGTGTTTCTTGTGTGCGTGTGGTGAGAGCCCAGAGGGGAAGAGGTAGTGAGGATTTCTCAATAGCCTCAGTTGAAGATCTTAAAGGTTGACATATTCTGACTTTGAAAAGGTTGATGACGCCGAAATGTAGAGTAGCCGAGTTCTTGCATCTCTCCAAGAAAAAATTTCATGGATTTCACTAAATTTTTTACGCACAAAATCTTAGCAACGAGTTACACCAATATGGTTGTTTGCAGAGGATTCTTTAAGGACATCATGTAGCCAATCAAGCGTCATATCCTTGGGTAGATCTATGAGATCTAAAATCTCCATACATAAGCTTCTTCTTGCAAGAGCCCAAAACTAAGCGTTTTTGGCCCTGCTTGGAAGGCAGGGTCCGTTGTAATCATATCAAACATTAACGTGCTTGTGTCGGAATTTAATTTTTAATTTTTAAGCTTGCCACGTATTTAAAACATATTTACGGTGCTTGTGTCGGAAATTGATTTTTAATTTTTAAGGTTGCCACGTATTTAAAACATATTTACTTAAATGATGGAGCTCGTTTTAGGGAAAAATTCGAATACCTGAAATATTTTAGTTTCCTAAATCCGCGCTGGGTTCTTCTTTCCTGTACGTGTACGCGTGGGTTTATGCATGGACGGCAGGGTTCTTGCGTGGATGGTTCTTGATGCCATTACACGCAGACGTGTCTGTGAACTTCTTCGCTCTCTGCTTTCACTTCCAAATTCATTTCCAAGATCAATATCCGGGAGAGGCTCGAAGATCAATATCTGTGATTTCCAAGATCAGTATCCGTGACAGGGTCCATATCTGTGAAGAATCGGGTACACATCAATGTCCGTGAAGACTCAGATACAGAGGATTAACTTCGTATGTCAGAACAGGTGTGTGGTGTTTTGTTAAACTTTCTGTCCAAAAAACTTCAGAAGATTGCAGAATTGTTGATGTGTCTGCAAAATTAAATGCTCTTTCCATATGTTTGATGCATCTGTTAGCAGGGTAGTCACCGTAGCCGGCACAGGGCTTGCAGCCCACAAACTGGGTAGTGAAAGGCCAACGATCATCGCCATAGCCTGGATCGTGGTTCTCCATCATATGCTCTTTCCAGACTGATTTCTGAGTCTCGAGCAACTGAATGACAGCTCATTGATTAGCTTCTTTAAACTCTGGCCTTCCTGCTACAGATTTTGTTGGCAGCTTCCCAGCTGCTGTTCGGATGGATAGCCGGAACAGGGCTTGCAGCCCACAAACTGGGTAGTGAAAGGCCAACGATCATCGCCATACCCTGGATCGTGGTTCTCCGTCATGTGCTCTTTCCAGACTGATTTCTGACTTACGAGCAACTGAATGAGAGCTGATTGATTAGCTTCTTTAAACTCTGGCCTTCCTGCTACAGATTTTGTTGGCAGCTTCCTAGCTGCTGTTCGGAAGGATCCCTTTGGCCCCATCAGCGCCCATCTACTGTTTGGCAGCTTCCCAGCTTCTGTTCGGATGGATCCCTTTGGCCCCATCAGCGCCCATCTGCTGTTGTTGGCAGCTTCCCAGTTTCTGTTCGGATGGATCCCTTTGGCCCCATCAGCGCCCATGCTTGAAGGAGATCCAGTGCACACTGAGAGTTCCGAAGCAGGAAGCTGCCTGTGTTCAGCCATTGAGAGCCCTCATCACTTTTCAGGATCTCTCCATCTTTGATGAACACCCCAGTTGAGTCTGGACTTGAATAGTCAAGCCCTACAGGGAGAGTCACCGAGAAAACTTGGTTTCCAGTCCAGAAGGCTCCTTTCGGTGTCTTCAGAATAGCAGGAAGAGAAATTTTATTTAAGAAAGATTCACACATTAGCATCTGACCAATTTGTGATCTCGTAAAGAAAGTATGACCTGTAATCAAGAGGTAGGCACCAAGCAAGCCATCTTGTGTTACGCTTATTATTGCCTGACCACCCTGGGAACAATTGAACTGACTTTCTACAGCCATCAGCTCACGTGTTTCGAGCCTCGCTTCAATGGACTGTGGAATGTACAGATGAAGTGCATTGCCATCAAAATCCGCATTATATGGGGCACATATATGGAATAGGATTTATTGCAAATGTATTGTGAGTCTGCAATTTGACCCGAAGACATATTAAAGCATGTCTATCAAGAGTGGGTGGGCGATTGGCAAAAACTCATCTCCATCGCGGAGACGACGGTGAACAGAATCTCCAACTTCCAGAAGCCGCCGATGTTTTGCCATTGAGATATCAAACGCTCTTCCTCCCTGTTCAATAATCAAAAGGGCCACCCTTGGGATCCCCACTGGCGCATTATCCAGATAGTGCTGTAGATTTCCTTGTTACGAAGGGTTACCTTCTCAGGAATTGTTATGTTTTCAGCTAATTCCCATGGAATTGCAATTTCATCAATTTCGATGCATGGATCACCAATTAAAATGTTTCGAGCAGAAAAAATAGAAGATTTTCCTAAAAGAGTCCCCAGCAACTGATTAACCCATGTAACGCCTTGTGCTTAGGTGTCCTTCGTATTTTGGGACCACTTTCAGGAGCATAATGTCCATCCAATTTTCTCTCTCCTAGGAATCTATCGTTATCTCTCCTCTCTCTGGCAGAATCCACGTTCTCTTAGAACTGTAAGTCTTGGAAGAGACAAAATAAGGCCGAATGACCATAGGTTCTGAGTTGCCTGCCACCTGCAAGCAAGCAAACTGTTACAATACACCATAATGCTTCCAGGAAATGCTTTCTTACACATTGACTATATGCAATATTCAAAGACCAAAACATAGGGCTCCTTCATTGCGCACGTACCTTAGGGGCACCTTTGACTCTAAGATGCTGTGAGAAGAGGTACTGAAGCTGCTCGAACTCAATTAAGATTGCCCGATAAGTGGGCTTCCCAGTCCTTGTACCCTTTATTGAGGCTATTTTGAGGTTAGTGGATAGCTTGGATGATAAGCCTTGGTCTGTGGTTGGCACTTTGATCTTTTCCTTCAGGATACAATTTTCTTATTGAAGGGTTTCAACTTGGTCCATAACTTCGCGTAGCATTGTCTTTTCAAATTCATCAACCTTTGTGAATCCTCCCAAACCTACAAATTAATGCGACACTTTCCTTGAACAACATAGGCTCTTTGTGCCTCTTCTGCTTCAATTCTCCATACGGTTGTGTCATAGGTTTAATATACGTATACCTTGTTCCTCCACTTCATACTAGTGTTCTAAGTCTGCATCTGTTGTAGATATAATGTTCTGCTATAATAAGTTTGTTGCTTGCAGCATATTATCAGCCTTTTACTTCGACTCATCAAGTTTTGCATGTATTTCTGCTTGATTTGCCTTGTATAATTTCAGCTCCAAAATTTCAGTTCTGCTTGCATCAAATGTTCGCTGCAAATCTTGCTTCTAAGCAGTTTAGCATTTCTCTTCTTTTGGTAGGTTTGCTTTTGTAGGCTCTCATTATCGCTCTCTCACTTCTTCAAGCTCAGCTTTATGTTTCAATATAGTTTGTCTTTCTCGGCCCCTTCATCATAGATCTTTGTTTGTCTGCTCCTTTTTTAAGTGAGAAAGCATGGCCACAGTCTCTGTGGCAACAATAGTTGTAGCCTTCCTCTCTTTCTCCGGTCCAAAATACAACGTCTCGATACGTTACTGTTCCGAGTGTAGGACTTCTCTCAATTTCATGGCCTTATGTTCCTCTTAAAGGTCTTCATTGTTCTCTTCTCTTGTAGTTTTTATAAATAACTTCCAGCTTCACATCTTCTTTCGCTGTTATTGTCCTCTTGTTCTAAATTGTTGTTACAGTGGTTTAAAAATTCTACCATTCATGATAACTCATCTTTTTCCTGCACATCACACAAAACAGCCATAGGCTTTGTTGAGTCAATCTCTGGCTCGTCTTTGATGTCGGTTCCCAATGGCTCCCAAGAGGCACTCAAATCATTTCCTATTGAAGAAAGCGAGGCATCCTCAGAAGTCTCCTCACTGTAGCTATTAATCTGCAGTTCACACGTTGCTTTTAATATACAATTTTGTACAAAAGAACTTATATGCGCATAACTTCACACAAACTCCGTAAATTATGTCTAGAAGATGGAGCATTATATATGAATAGCAGTAGGTGAGGAGATATACCCTTCAGTTTACCAACATAGTTAATTCTTTGGTCCATAGCAAACAAAGCAATCACAAAAAAGTTCTACACCAGTGCATTAGCCCACGTTCGAGAAAGCTGCAAGGACCCCTGATCTATGGTAGTCATCTCTCTCTTTCGCTCTCTCCGGTACCTTCTGCTGTTATTGTTCTTTGAATTCTCTGTGTAGTAGTCACGGTTCGGGGCGGTGGCCTGACGAAGCAAAGTTGTGCCTTCATGCGTTGCCTTAAATTAAAATTGTCATTGTCAATATGATTAGATGGTCTGATCAACCACAACTTTTGGTTTTCTTAGATCATTTGTTTCAATTCAACTACCTTGTCTACCAAAATCTCACTGATGTTCAACAATCTCCATGTTGCTCGTTCCAATTTTTTGTGCGTGCCCAATGTTGGTCCTCTCAAACCTTTTAAATGGGGTTTGTGGCTCTCCGTATTTTTTCCCCCATTCTATTATGGTCTTCTTAGCTAAAAAAAAGTTAGATTTGATACTATCTACGACATTCACCAATTCGGAACATGATAGAATTACGTCAACAGATATAAATTGCGTACAATATACTGCATGTGTTTCGATCGGCGTTCGAATACTAGAAAGAAGGTAATAGAAAGGCCCCAGTTGTTGTGGCCATGAAATATTAAATAGAAATCGCGTTTACAAATTTTATCCAGGTACATAGACTGTTACTAATAACATTACCAAATTAGTTTCGCTCTAATATCTGCCATAGCATATGTACAAGTACTTATTATTCAGTACAAGCTTTTATTATATGCCAAATATGGTGTCATCCCTATTGTGATCGTGATTTCTAGTTACGTATTATATTCCAATAATTTCTAAATAGTTTGTTGCACAAAAAAAATTGGTCGCTTAAAAATTTGTTCGTTTAATGTTTTCATGAGTAATAATTTCGTTACTTGTTTGATATTATGAAACTAATTTTTTGGATGCGAGGTGGGAAACCCTCGTGCATACAACATTATGTACGTATGTTGGTGGAAAACCCAACAAGCATACATAACTCATTTGTACTTTGTTATAATTGCATATATTTGCAGTTAATACCATGATGTGTATCCATGTAATATTAAATAAATTACAACCCTTCATACACGTATGTACGCGTATAGTTGTGGTCCTTGGTTTAATTGTTGTAAGTAATGATTTTTCATTGACCGTATTTTGGTGTTTGATTGTTTATCTTATGGTTTCATATTGTACACATCATGGTCCGGTCCAGAATATTTTTCTTGATTAATATTTTACCACAAAATCGTGGAGATTTTTGACAAACAAATTTTAAACTCCCATTTTCTGTATCAGAATACATGTACGTACACAGTAGATGGTTCATTCTTTTCCAGTACAATGCTTTGAGGCTGTATTTACGCGCTGAAAAATTCCACACGGAATGTTGTATAGATTCCTTATTGGATAACCCGACAATTTATGTAATTTACCATTCCAAAATTACTGAGGTACTTTCAAACACTGATATTGTTTCTTTTATCTGCTTTCACAATAATAGTTTCTTTCTGTGAACTAAAAAATTTATGAATATAATGATACATAACTTTATTCATATTTCATAGGCTTAGATTCACATATAATTGGATTACATTTTTAATTTGGGTAAATCTACGAAGCTAATAGAAAGGATACAATCATTATAGTAAAATGCTGAATACAAATGCATGTGCCATTGCTTACTATTAATTGGGTCTAATGACATGCCAAATATGGTATTATTTCTTTTACAATCATGATGTCTAATTACGTATCATGTTCTATTAATTTTTTAGAAGTTTACCACACAAAAAAATTTCTGGTTTTCAAAGTAGTTAAAAATTTGTTTCTTTAATGTTCTTGTGATTAATCTGGTAGAAATTCATAAACCATAATATGGATGGACAAACTAGGCTTCAAATTGAAGCCTTCCCTCATACCGGATGAGATGCTCTAGCACTGAGCTAAGCACCCTGTTTGATGGTTCTCTCGAGTGTGAATTGATATTCCAACACCTTCCCTCAAGCTGCACTTGGTTGGGGTCCTGCTTGTCATCTGCTCCACAACTTGGGCCACCTAACCATGGCTTCGACACTATGAATTGTTATGTTTAACTTGGTTCTGATACCATGTCAAGTTCCACACGTGTCGCATGTCCAGTACATGTGTTTGAGATTTTCTAAGGTGTGTAGATGCACTGAGATTAAGCCCAGATTGAGATTCAAGATCTATCTTTGAATCTATGGCAAATCTACACTTCTACATGCATTCAATCACTTCCAAAGCTCACACACACGTGTGGGAAGTATTAAAAAAATATTCTAAGTAAAAACAAGCTGCTCTCCTCGGGTAAAGAGAGAAAAGTTAAAGTTAGAAATGCACATACACACAAAATCCACTTAATCTTCAAATCACTTAGCTCACAATGAGATGTACAATGATACTATAGATCCATGAGCTACCACAATGTTCAATCATGTTCGAAATCCATACATCATAATATGAATGGACAGACTAGGATTCCAACTGAGGACCTCCCTCATACCGGCTGGGATGTTCTGCCGCTAAGCTATCCGTCCTATTTGATAGTTCTCTTTGGAGTGTAGATTGATAATCCAACATAATTATTTTGTGAATGCTATGAGTTAATTTTTTTGTGATAGGTGGAAAATCCTCGTATATACAACATTCTGCATGTATGTTGGTGGAAAATTAAACAAGCATACATAATTCACTTATTTGCATACGTAATTTATATATTTGCAGTTAATACCAGGATGTGTGGTTTCCATGTAACAGTGAATGAATTATCAGCCTTCATGCACGTACGTTTACACATCATGTTTTGTTGCAGGAAAACTTTGGTTGTTTCCGAAAAGATAAAACATGTTTTGTTTGATATTCACGTGAGTCATCATTTTTGTTACTTGTTTAATGCTATGAAACTAATTTTTTTGCGCAAGGTCTGCATACAACATTTTGTATGTATGTTGGTGGAAAACCCAACAAACATACATAATCTACGGATATTTTGTCATGGTTTAATATATTTGCAGTTCATATCATAATGTGTTGTTTCCATATAAGAGTAAAAGAAACTTTCATACGCGTACAAGTGTATAGTTGTGTTTGTTGGTTTAATTCTTGTAAGGAATCATTTTTCATTAATTGTATTTCAATGTTTTTGTTTCTTGTTTCATAGTTTCATATTGTACACATCGGCCGTACAATTTTTCCCGTTACTATTATTTTACCACGCGTGCGTAAATTTCCTGCAAACTCATGTTTTTTGTTTCAGAATACGTGTGTCTAGCTATTTGATGGTTCATTCTTTTCCAATACGATGTTTTTTCAAGTTGTATGTATGCGATAAAAAATTTCATGCATACAATGTCCTACATACTTTTGGGTAGTAAACTTAGCAATACTATATAATTTATTGCTTTCAAATTTTTGAACTAGTTTTGAACATTAAGATTTCTTACTTCAGTATGATATGTACACTTTCATGACAATATTTTGTTTGTGTCGTATGGAAAACTTATAAACATATTGATACAAAACTTTTCAGATACTTTATAGAATCAAATTTTGATATACGTAGATTAATTTTTAATTTAGGTAGAACTACAAGGAAGAGGTTAATAAAACAGCCATAGTCGTAGTGATGAGTTAGTAAGTACGATTTAATTTTCTGAATTTTCTGTAAGTACACAGACTATATTAGCAACGTAAACCAAATTTGTTCCTGCACTTTTTTTGTGTGTTGGCATTCTAGTTGCAAACTACCATAAAATTAATTTTTTTGTGCAAGGTGGAAAATCCTTGTGCATGCAACATTATGTACGTATATTGGTGGAAAATTTGATAAATGTACATGATTCATTCATATTTTGCTGTAGTTTCGTATATTTGAAATTAAATGTTGTGGTTGTTTCTAAGTAATAGTAAATAGTGAATCAGAAACCTTTACACATTCAATCATGTGTGTAGTTGTGTGTGTTTCATTCTTTTGAGTAAGTATTTGCTATTCATCGTATTTTAGAATTCGGTTTTTTATTTTATACTTCCATGATGTACGCATCATGTTGTGATTTCGGAATTCATTTTTAAGTTTTTATTGTATCACAAGAATGGTGTAAATTTTCTACAAATAAGTCGACCTCATAATTTCTATGCTGAAACATGCTTACGTAGATATTTCATGCCTCGTTCTTCTCCAATATAATGTTTTCCGAGCTCTTGTATATAATGAAAATTGCGTGTATACAATGTCTTGTGCATTGTCTGGTAGAAAATTTAGCAATACTATATGGTTTACTATTCACAAATTAAAGTACTTTTATACAATGCCATTTTTTATGTTAGTATGGTCTATGTACTTACTTATTTGATACTCCATTTTATTTCACGTACGGTGTTTTTCAAATTTTATGTATGCAATGAGAAAATCCATGCATATAATTTTGTACATTTCTCGGTACAAAAGTTGGCAAAACTACGTGATTTGATATTTACAAATTGCTAGAGTAGTTTTGAACTTTGAAATTTTTTATTTTAGGATGCTATTTTGATTGTTTGTTTTTAAAATAACAACTTTTTCGTGTGAACTGAAAAACTTATAAATGTAATAATACATAAAATTTATTCATATTTTAGTATATAGTTTTGTTTATTTAAATTTACTTTCATGTGGCTTGCGTTCTATTTAGTTTTATTCTCTGCCTTTAAGGCAAAGTCTGTTCTTATAATTTCATGCATTTAAATTTTATACAATTTTGTGTTGTTATAGATATACTTTTTTTATATTTAGAGATGGCTACTTCGCATATCGCAGCCGCAGAAATCGAGGACGATTTTGTACTTACTTATAGTAATATTTTATTAAAGTATAATAAATCAATCCCATTCTTAAAAACAACAGGTCTTGCACAATTTTATAGTTATGCTAAATTCAATATACCGCATACTCATGAAACATATTGTGCTTTTGCAGAAGAACTTCAACGGATAGAAAAAAAACCTCTCTTCTATGACAGACGGTATGCTAGTAAATATTGCTAGAAAACGGTAGGTTACAAGAAGAATCTCAAACATAATTTAAGTGCTTGAAAAATAAACAGAATTAAAAAAAAAAATTGGAAGTTTACGGATAACAACTTTAGATTGCTATGCGCACAAACTAGGTAAATTGGTCCTTGAAAAAGTACGGTACTTTAGGACCATAAATGGATCTACAAAAGATCCACAAGAGTGATTGGATGCTTGCTTAACAATCTATCAAAAAATTAGACTCAAAAAAGTTGATCTAGATTGGCAATTTGACAAACAACAAGCATTAACAATCAAAAGCATTGATCAACATTGAAATCCGAGCCCACACGTGTGTACTACAGGCTGTGGTACGGCCTTCAACTTGAGAAACAAGTAGAAATTGATTTGGGTTCATTTGGATCACAAAAACTCAATGTTCATAATGAACTAGCTTGAGATTGCCAATGAGCTCCAAAAGTTTTCTATCTTCTCACTATGGAGAGAAGGAATACATAGCAAATTCGACTTCCTTCTTGAAGTTAGTAGGATTTCCAGCATGTAATAAGGAAGTTAATTCACTCTCCTTGACCTAAAATGAAACCCTAGTCTATTTTCGAGAGTCATGCTTGATAGATAGCTAGTTGGTCAAAAAAAAATTTACATTATACTAGATGGTTTTTAATCAAGCTAGATTTGCCAATTTTTGGCAATTCTTCACACTCCTCAAATTTAGCTTGATCTATTTACAACTCTCTTGATAGATGACTGAAAGCTTTTAAAAGTGTCTAAAAAATCCAGCTACAAACAAGGAACTTTTGAGACTTCAATAGAAATTGATGTCCATGAAGGATCTTTCACCACCTCTTAGAGGATCCCTTACAAGATGTTTTATAAATGTGTCTATATACATGTAGCACACTTTAAAACTAAACATCATGCTAAGGCATTTTCTGCACTCTCCTCACTTCTCTTCATGCTTTGCAAAATCTGATTTCTAAGTATGAGTACTCTTGAAGTGTTACTAGATTCATAGATTGATTTTAAAGACTCCCAAGCATCTTCATCACTAATACATGCTGATACTTCTCTTAACAAAGCATTGCTTACATTCATCTTTACACAATGAGGTGCAAGCCTAGATCTCTTCTTCTATCTAGCTAACTTATGTGCACCTAGAAGTTCATCTTCATCTTCAATCAAGAACTCATAAAAGTCTTGGAGCACCAAGAGTGACTCCATCCTAACCTTCCAAATAGCATAATTTGTAAAATTCAATCTCTCACTAGCTTCTAGAAGGTATGCTCCAGCAGATTCCATCTTACTACTGACTTCTACAAACAAGAAATAGATTTGATTGACTTGAAACTCACAAAGGTCTCACACTTGCAATGTTTCACTCAAATTTGATTTCTAATCCAACAAATGGATTTATAATCACAGCTCTATCACTCCCTCACAAAGGTGGAATGAATATAAGATTAAGTGAAAACTACTTTCAAACAAATCTTGTCAAGAAATGGATTTGATTGTCTCTAGAAACTCACTAAGGTCTCTCTCTTGTAGTGTTTCACTCAAATTAGATTTCTAATCCAAAAAATAGACTTATAATCTCAGTTCTAGCACTCCCTCACAAAGCTGGAATGAAGATAAGATGATGTGAAATCTACTTACAATCAAATCTTGTGAATTTTGGCTATTTTTGGACAATAACATGACTAAATCTCCCACACACTTTTTGATGTACTTTCAAGACTTGTAAAAAAAGTTTAGAGGATCTGATTTCAGCCTAGATTAATTAGATCTCATGACCCTATGTCAAATCTAATCAATGGCACTCAATCTTGGTAGCTTATCCTAAGATTTCCACCAAAAATTACATCAAAAGTTCACAAATTAAATTTATTTGGATCAAATGAATACCATGCATTAAATACAGGTTCAGAGGTGCTCACACATGTGGATAGTACGGATTTGGGCCCCTACCAAGTTTGGGATCAAATCTGCTCACCAAAATCAAGATTCTAGCTTGCCCTCTCAATACTAGTTTTTAGCACCAACTTGCTAAAAATGGATTTGCATTAGATCAATGGCTTATGCTCTTGTACTTGGCTCTGATACCATGTGAAAGTACAGTACTTTAGGACCATAAATGGATCTACAAAAGATCCACAAGAGTGATTGGATGCTTGCTTAACAATCTATCAAAAAACTAGACACAAAAAAGTTGATCTAGATTGGCAATTTGACAAACAACAAGCATTAACAACCAAAAGCATTGATCAACATTGAAATCTGAGCTCACACGTGTGTACTACAGGCTGTGGTACAGCCTTCAACCTGAGAAACAAGTAGAAATTGATTTGGTTTAGCTACTTGGTCAAAATTTTCACCTTAAATCTAGGATTTAGGTCCTATAAACTAGGAATCACTACCAAAATGACATGACCAACCCTATGGACTTGACCTAACATAAATTAGGAGTGGATTGACACGTGGCATCTTGCCCTCACATGATGGAAACCACTTATGTACAAAATTTACATTATACTACATGGTTTTTGATCAAGCTAGATTTGCCAATTTTTGGCAATTCTTCACAGTCCTTATATAATTTTATTTGTATGTGGTTAACCTAACATGAATGCACTGTTGTGCAGATGAAGTCCAACAAATAAAACAAGCTGTCCAACAATATGAAAGTTTAGGTAATATCAGTAAATAGAATTAAGACATGCACAAAAAAAAACATTGTTTACATATTCAGTACCATTTATATTGTATGCGGTCATTTCCATAGTAATAGGTTCCTGTATATTTATAACGGATTGTTATAATACATTTTACGTATGACGCACGGGCCGTATAAATAGTGATAACTAAGTTTTAGCATCCTCTGCATACAGAATGTACGGCTACGACTATTGATACAGTGTACTCGAATCAAATGCCTGACGAAATACATTCAGCACTTAAACAACTCGCGGAGTTACCTACTATTGAACCCGTCCGTAAACGACTGCACACTGTTGAAGCATCTACATCAAAATCGCGTCCTGCAATTAGACAAGTGTGCATATAAGACATAGAATTAGGATTGCAGAATGTAATGTGTGAGGGCCAAATAATGAAGTACGGTAACTTTGTGATGAACGTACCATACGCGATGTACATAAAATTTGACTTGGTAGATGTATGTGAAAATAATACAATTACATTGTCTATCCAACAAATGTATTACCCGACTTTCAAGACTTTGGTTATTAATGATTTTATAAAGCTTCGTAATTTTACAGTTCATAAAAGAAACCCTCGAAACGATTACAGGTCCTCGAATTTCACATTGATCTATACCCAAGCAACAATCGTTACGAAAATTGCGCCACTACACATACATCCATGTTCGGTCTTCCCAGAAATTACACTGGCTAATTTTCGAGAAGATTGTATCGAACTGTTAGCAGACAACACTAAAATCCATAATTCGTACCTGCTTGGGACAGTAGCTGTTGCCATTATTGGAGTTAACGCTATGAATGGAAATCGTCATTCTATTAATGTTGCAGATGGGTTTAATCAATCCAACCAAGGCGAGGTACCTATAAAAAATAAAAATTTGATTTCGAAATTGTAGTAAAAGCATTGTTTTTCATGCAAAAGTTGCGCATGTATTGTACCTTTTAAAATTCAATTTAATGTTCCGTAGATATTATTCTGGAATGACACCGAAAAGTTGTACAATGAAATTCTCGACTCTTTCAAAAGCGAACGTTGTTATGTATATAGTATCCGGAATTTGGGAATTTGGAAGAAATCAAATCCACTACTATTTGCTGCATCATCAAAGAGAATATTTGCGGGTGTTCTAGTTGGAGAGTTTTTTGATAAATTGGTATTGGTGCGCGCAAAGCAAACCAAACAACATCCAGTTCCAATGGAGGTGCGAATTTCGAAAATAAATTTTGGAAGTTAATTTTTTTTATGTATCAAAACCATACGCATTAACTGCGATTTGATATGGTAGATTTTTATTGGCAATTTAAGACATGTGAACTGATTGTGGTATTTGCAAATTTTAGTGTTAAAGGAATTAATGCACCTTTTTTTGAGCAATGTGTTTGTATATTTTGCAAACATGATAAGTTCGGCTTTCGAAATGACAACGCTTTCTTCTTCGTGTGTATGCATCCAACTACTTTAGAAAAAGCCTCTTGCTTGAATGGCGTTGTGATTGGGCCAAAAGGTATACATGAAATTAAAATGAAAGGCGCATTAATACAAAACATATTTAATTTGGCAAAGCCTTTGTCAGTGCTGCAAAATGAGGACCCTATTGCAACTCAGGCAACTTTGGCAAAATTTGAAGGCAATGGTCGATTTTTGATCGACGAGCATGTTTACGTACTTGAATATGAGAAACTATTTGAGTAGCTTTGTAAAAATAACATCACGTTACATATTTGAACTTGTGTTCCATTTTCAAAAGTAGTATGTATACATATACTTGTACTTTTGATTTCCATAATTCGTAACTATGTTATATCACCTGTGTAGAATAAAAAACCGTGTTTTTCTTTTAAACACTACATTTAATATATATTCCAGAATTTTATTTCTGGTTGCTTATTTATTGGGTAGTACATATTTTTTAGTTTCAAAATTGTTATTTAGATTGGCATGTAATTTTTGTGGTTGCACTTATTTACTGTAATCTAATATATTTAACATTTTAAATGTACATGGTTTTGAAACTTTGCATTCCTTTAAGTTGCATGTGTTTTTTATAAAACTGTAATTCTACTGTATTGTTTTGAATGAATTCCATGAATTGTAGTGTTGTGTTTGGGTATTTTCTAACATGACGGTATTTTTATGATATAAAAACATACATGTGTGCACGCACATACACCCGTGCACGCACGCGCGCGCGCGCACACACACACACACACACACACACACACACATATTATACAAATTTCAGATGGTATAGTTGTTATATATTTAAATAGCAGGTTATAAGTCTCTTTGAATTTTATAAAACAAACTATTCCGACATTGTTACGAAATTTATCTTTTATAAATTGATTTATGTGGTGGTTGCAGATACTCTTGGAATTCTAGTTGTTGTTCTGGAAAAAAATCCAAATCTCGTAAATTGTACACGTACGAACCTTTTTCATTTACAATCCAAATCGACATGTCACATGTGCGCATCTTCCAAAACTGTCATTAATTTCAAGAATCAGTTGCTACTTGAAATTAGCATTCCGAAAGCTATCCCTGGCCAGTTCCCTCATTTGCTATTACTACCTCATCAATTTTACACTGTATGTTTTCATGATCCACAATTCCATATCCGATTGCATGAATCCTATCTTGATCGTGTATGTGCACACTATTGTCAACACAATGACATGTACCAATTAATCCATCTAATATCAGAGTGCCAGTATGAATTTGCCAAAGCCGGCCACGGTCACAGTACAACTAACATAGTCATTGATGATCATGTATTCTTTCATCAAAAAATTAGTGCAATCAAATTACGAGAAACAAATACACAACTAGAAGTTACCGAACATTCTTTTTGTGACCTATTTCTAATCCCATACGATACTCGGAACGTGTACGATTTTTCCGTACTAACCCCCCATGCATGTTTTCGTGTTATGAATGAAAACTTACCATTCGTCTTAAACCAAAACCTATTGATTTCACAAATAAAAAACCGTCAGTTTCAAGCATTATGATATTTCATATGTGATATTTTTGTGCTCCTATGATAATGTATTACCCATGCTCTGGACTAGTATTGCGGTTTGTATTTTCCAAGGTTACCACCCAACAACTGAATCTATTGCAATAAATTGGGTCTCCTTCATAGCTCGCACATGCATTACAGATTTATTGATTGTTTCACATGAACGTTTACAAGAGAGCATATACTCTATATCTGATCCAGCTCCTCTATACCTAAAAACAAGCGAGTACTTACTGGATTTAATTGCATTTCAAGTTGGTGCCTTTGCACCTGCATCTTCTATTTCCCTGCCTTGCAACATATTTGAGAATATCATAATTCCAACATCCGATGTGTGTGACACCCAGGCTATTCAATCTACCTCGTCCGTTGCAGTTCCATATAACAAATGTAAATTGCCAAAGCAATTGCGGCCCCAAAATGTCCCAGAGTTGAAATTTAAAATATGCATGTCATACACGATCATAAATTTTGCCAGACAGAACTAAAACAGGCCCACGTAACATTACGGAATCTGAAAGCGAATTGCAGTACATGAAACAGAATCTAGAACTGACAAAGGAAGCACACATTACAGAACTTGGGAATGTGTGCAAACATGTGCATGCTGTTGTGCATGAAATAATGATTCTAAAGGAATGCATTGTAGGGCTCGAAAAAGAATTATCATTTGCAAGCACAAAAACCGAGAACAACCGCTGTGCGCTTCGAGTTTTTTCGGTGTATATTTCACCAATAAAAGAGGCATCTACTTGTTTGCAATTACATAACGTTACCAAACACGACCTGCTCAATTTGTTTTTGACTAGCCTCTAATCCTTGGCGAATTCTAGACCTTTAGACAAGTACATACGAGTATTTCAACTTTCAGCGATTAATCCGCACAATCGAATGATTCATGCACACGCCTCGTTGGGTACTATGCAAGTTACCTGCTCAAATGGATGGCAATCACACTCCCAAACGAAAGTCGTCCAAGATTTCAGGACTGGTTAAATCCTAATTTGTCGTTACCAAAAAATAGTGATGTTCTTTTGTACATAAAAGTCTGAGACTCTTGTCTTAGGGATCACATCGTGCTTGCAGAAATGATAAAGTTTAGTTTTCTAGAAGGCTTTCATACATGTTTTTATGATGTGGAAGGTAATCATTTTGAACAAATTCTATTATGTAATCGTGTATTAGCGAATACTTGTAATTTAAAATAGATGAACCACGATATACACGCCATTTCATACATTACTTTTTTGTAAATGTTGAATTTATACATTTTGATATATTTTTTCTTGTATAGTTAATTGACATTCTTGCATTACAAACAACATCATACTTGTAAAACCGCAACCGTGTACTTTTTTAGAACATTTCCATATAGTTTTCAGAGTTATAAATAGGAATCAATTTCAAAAGATTTTTTATTGTAATCGTATATTAGTAGACCTACATACCATTTCAACCTCAAAATTTGCAAAAAAAACATTAAATTCAGTTCCATAGAAACTTTCCATATGCATTTTTCTGATGTAGATGACATTCATTTTGAACGAGTTATGGTATACGAACATCATCATTTTTTCAGATGCACTTTCCTGATAGAGATGGCGTTCATTTTGAACGAGTTGTGCTATACGAACATCATTATTTTTTCAATAAACATTCCATTTGTACTTTCATATACATTTTTTAATATAAAAAATTACAATTCTCGTACTTTACCATGAGGTAATTTCGCAAACCTACATTAGTACACCTACAATGCATTACAATAACTCTGTTACCATACCGATACAAATTTTGTATGGATTATCAAAAATACATGCAAACCATATTCTAGCATGATGTTTTCCAACTTTTATTTATGCAATAATACATTAGTTGTTAAGAAATCCATGATTAGTACGTGATTTATTTTTCACAAATCATTAACATAGCTTCAAACAAAGAAATGTCCTCGTCATAGTATCATACTTCGATTGCCTACTTTTACAACATTAATTTTTGCATGTTGCTTTTAGCTTCAATCGCTTGATTTACCTCAATAATGACTTGACCTAGAAAATTACAAACACAATAACACATGAACTTTGGTCAATGCTTTATTATGCCGCTTCACATATTTGAATCTGTTTCAATGTACTAGTTAAATTGCTTTTAAAAAAAAAAAATTGTTGCAATCTATATGTGTGTGTGTCTGTATGTGTACATGTGTGTGTGTACGTGTGTGTGTAAAAAACCTGACGACCATACATAATTCGTCCATGCTTTTTTATAGAAATTGAAAACTAATAGCAGAATGTGTTGATTTCATGTAATGATAAATACATTAGAAATCTACAACCATGTAATTATATGTGTAGTCGTGTTAATAGTCTACAACCATTATCATCCTAGCAACTTCAAAAAACAAACATTGAAGTACAATAATTCTATTTACGAGATAAACTTTATAAATAAACGTTAGAGGAGTTTTGAGCTCCAAAAAGACCCTTTAAGAATTCGTGCAAGATGTAGTTTATATTACTAAAATATTATAACACCAATACTTTTGACTTGCCATAACTTTTTAATCGTATCTTAGAAGCATGTCATCTTACATATCATTGGAAAGTTCTTGTCGAGCACTTTCTAGTGCACCAAACTCCACTAAATTCGGACTTACCACTAAAAAAGTTATGCCATTTTTCGTGTGGAATCAAAATGTGGACTCAAAAAGTTACGTTACGTAGATTTCAAATTTGAGTGTTTTGATTGGTCTGTGTAAGAAAAAATTGAGAAAAAATATAAAAAGAATCTCTACAAAGGGTCTCTTTTGGATTTAGAACTCCTCTAATGTGAAGTCTATTTTTAGTAAACTTTATAACACAATAGCAGTATTTCATAAATGCCCAAAAAAAACTTGAAGCCTTTATGTTGTCAGGTGTTGTACTGCTTTATAATTATCATGCATATTTGTTTGTCTTACAGATATTAAGTTACGAATGCATACGTACAAACCAATTTGGAAGACATACATTATGTCCATACTTTCATTCTATTTTGCACTACTTTTGGAAGTCATAAAATAGTGATCCGAACATGTAATTTTTAAGTTCCATTCATGTTCATTTGCAGGTGCTGTTGCTGGTATCCTCGTACACCTATTTCTGAATTTTCAAGCTTCTTCCTTTTCAACATGGATGTTAAATCAGTGATAAACTTAAATACACAATCCGAATCTATAAAACATTTTCCAAAAAACATAGATATTCTTGTAGTATTTGCATTTCTTACTAATTTCCAAAAGCAACCACATGTATTAAACAACTAATTATAGAACTTTTTACGAATTCCATAAATTCGGCTAATACGGACGCAGTCTGGTGGGAGAACAATTTCTTTTCAAATAAAACTTTTACAACACTGCATATAAATATTCTCAATAGAAATATGTATTTTAATAATATACTAAATATAACTTCGGCACATATATATTACGATCCATTTTGTCTATTTTGGTGTATGTTTAATGGATCGAAGGCGTTGGTCAGCAAATTCAAATATGTGTTTGCCTATTAAAGATATTTCATCGAACATTACAAGTTGCAAGTCATGATATCTAGTTGTCAGTTCTTGAAGTTTATCACCAGATAGTAATGTCAAGTGGTTTGTGTTTATAGGTATATGTAAAGCTGAATGGATGGTGGTTCCACCAATGTTGTATGCAGTTTTGTCGGTATATGCAAGCAGTAGACTTTTTGGCAAATCAATATCTGTTGAATAGTATTTGTAATAGTGTCGTAATAAACCTTAAACTAAAATAAGCATTGTAAATGTTTTACCAGTGCCTGCACTACCTGTCAGAAATAAGTTGAGGCGTTTGTCTGGGAATGTTCGTTTTAAATACATGATATCATCAAGAATTAGGCGTTGTTTTTTTAGTTAAATTCCTGATATGCTCAAAGTACGATTGTTGATCCATTAGTTTATGTAATGGCACTGGATTTTCTTGGAGGTTATGTGGGGCATTTGATTTTTGAATTAAACGGATGTCAAGTTAGATGTTGTAGATATATTGTTGTTCATGATGTTGATTTATATTGGAAATGGAATTTTTTGATGTATTGCTTGTATTGGTAGAATGGGGTGATGATACAAGAGTAGTACATGGATTTTGGGAACTCGTAATTAAATTTATTGGAATTCGTTTGGATGGTATTATAATGGAAATCGTATGCGGCTTTGAGAGTTATGTAATGTTCAGTAATGTTATTTTCAGTTTCTATAAATGGCTTGCATAGGAGTAGTTACTCGCGATAAAAGTTTTCAGGATCTTTATGTTGGTTATAGTGTATGAATCTTATTATTTGTGGGGTTCTACATTTACGAATGCCAGAGTTTGTTATACAATAGCATGAAATATATTCTGCCAAACATAAATGCACATGAGTATTTGGTCGTGCAAGGTATTTTTCAATTTTGGTTTTGTAGTGTATGTCTGTAAAATTCGTAACTAGGTTTTGTAACTCAGTTTTGCGTTTTAAAATAAATGCCCGCATATGTTCAGGGTATGTATTTATAAAAGTAGTAGTTTGTGTCGAACTATGTAGAGGAAGTGCAAGTACAATAAATGCAACAAATTGTGCACTCATTTGTTGTGTATTTAAAAGGGCATTGCTCATGTGTTTCAATCATGTGAGAGTGTCATCATTATTTCACTAAGAATCTTCTTAGTCTGAGTCAAATGCTTGACAAGGGATTCAAAGTGGAGTTTGATGGTGATGCTTGTTTGATCAAGAAGGAGGATGAATTGATTGCAAAAGGGAAGAGGGGAAGAGGCAAGGTAATTTGTTCAAACTTGATGCTTGTGTTATTGCTAACCAAGTTGGATGTATGGAAAAGGAGCAATTGTCAATGTACAAGAAGTATGACACAAGAGATTAGGGCATCTCAACTACAAGTCATTGGAGGTAATGGCAAAGAGGCAAGTTTTTTTTTTGTCTTCCCAACTCTTTAACAAGCTTGAATCATGTTTGTGAGTAATGTGCTTTATCAAAGTTACATAAATTACCTTACAAGAGATCTACAGCAACGTCAAAAAAGCATTTTCAACTTGTGCATTTGGGTATTCATGGTGTTACTACAATTAGCAATGGAGGTGCTAAGATGTATGTGACTTTTATTGTTGATTTTAGTAGATTTTGTTGGGTTTATCTACTAAAGAACAAAGATGAGGTGTTTGATGTCTTCGTCAAGTTCAAGATTGCAAGGGAGGTCCATTTTTTTACAAAGATCAAGTGCCTGAGGAGTGAAAATGATAGTGAGGACATTTCTACCAAGCTCAAAACATTTTGTGATGAAAATGGGATCAAGAGAGAGTTCAAAAGCCAAGGACGCCACGACAATATGGAGTGACCGAGAGGAAGAATAGAACCTTATGTGAAGGTGCAAAAGCCATGAGGTTAGGTGCAAATCTTCCTAAATCCTTTTGAGATCAAGCTTTTTTGTGTTCTAATCTATGCAATAGATGGCTGACTGTGGTATTGGATGGAAAAACCTCTTTTGAAGTCTTGTTTGGTAGAAGGCCGAGTGTTGCTTTTCAAAACTTTTGGATGTATTTTCTATATCAACATCACTCTTGATGATAGGACAAAGGAGGATCCATCTTCAAGGAAAGGTATATCTATTGATTATAGTGAAGTGAGCAAGGCTTACAAAGTTTTTATTCCTTCAACTAAAAAAGTGGTTATTGGAAGAGATGTCATTTTTATGAAGGAAATTTTTTTCAAGTGGTGGTATGGATGTTGGATCTAACATTCTTGATGATATGCTGAAAAAGGTAAGAAAGTTGTTGGTGGTACAAACTATGCTTTCCTAACCTCTTTTGATGAATCTACATGTGTAGATGAAGCAAGACAAAAAGAAGAGTGGACCTAAGCAATGGATCTTGAGTATCAAGCTCTTATAAAGAATGACACATGGAGATTGGTGGAACTTCCAAAGGACAAGAAGGCTATTGGATGCAAGTGGATCTTGAAAGTGAAGACAAAACAAGATGGATCAATTAACAAGTACAAAGCAAGGTTGGTGGCAAAAGGATATGTACAAGAGTATGGAATTAACTATGATGAGACCTTTGCACCTATGGCAAAGATGGTAAGCATTCGGGTCATCATATCACTTGAAACACTTTTTGGATGGGATCTATGATGATTGGATATCACAAATGCATTCTTGAAAGGTGATCTTGAGGAGGAGGTGTTTATGGAGCAACCTGAGGGCTACATTTCACATGGCAAGCCTACTCATGTGTGTTTTCTACAAAAGAGTTTGTATGGACTTAAGCAAGCACCAAGGAGTTGGCATGCTAAGCTTAACATCTTTCTACTTTCTCAAAATTTCAAGATGAGTGAGTATGATCATTTACTTTACTATAGATTTGTTGGAAATGATGCTACTATTCTTCTAATCTATGTGGATCATATCATTTTGAGGGGAGGCAACAATCAAGATATTGATGATATCAAGATTGTACTAAAAAAAGGAGTTTGATGTGCATGATTTTGGTCTTTTGCATTATATCTTGGGAATAGAGGTATTTAGAATTTCTCAATCTACTTTCATTTGTCAAGAGAAGTATGCCAAGTCTATTCTAAAAAGATTTCATATGTAGACGCTATAGCTTGTGATACACTAATGGAGTCAAATGTAAAGCTCACTACAAGAGGTAATGAAATATCCTTCGAGGACATTACTCTCTATAGGAAGCTAGTTGGTTCACTCATATATCTAACCATCACAAGCCACAACATGACCACAATACAATTTACAAGCAATATGACCAAAATTGGTCAAGCTAGAATTGTGAAATTTTAACACTCCTCCTCACAATTTAGCTTGATGAGACTATCCTGGATCAATAATCAATACATAGACAAAAACAATATAACTTCCAAGTTTCTACTTTGCTAAGTGACTATGATCACTCATCATGATAAGAATATGATTTGAGCTCCAAGTTCTCAAATGTAGTGAGAGCTCAATAAGGATTGTCTTCAAGATCCAAGCCTTGTCTTGGGTAGATTGTTGAATGAACACCTTGGGCTGCAGAAGTGAGTCTCCTCCTCAAAATAAACATGAAAATTAGCAGCTTTCCATAAGATCCAACTTTTGTATGAAGTACATACAATCAAAGCTTGAGATATCACCATCTTGACTTTATCCACCAAAACAATTAACTCCAACTTGGCATCCTTCCAATGAAAGTCTTCTTTCCTTGGAAATTCAAGAGTGAATGGATCACAAGATGAGGCCTTTGAATACATATTTGGAACTCCAATCAAAGTAGTAATGGTCACTATTTCATCATCATAAGATATAGGATGAAAAACAATGTTCATACTAGCATCATCAGAGGACTTTGTCAAATACATGACATCAAACACAAAATAAGATGAGTAAAGGGGGATATGGATAAACTTCCTTGCTGCTCCTTTCTCTTTACCCAAACCTTCATATTGATGTAGATTCAGGTCTCTTTTCTCTTGACAAGTGCTCCTTCTTGGGTTCCTCCTTGACGTCTTTTTTCTTCATCATGCTCACTCCCTCTTGGTGTTGATGATGAAAACATGGATCCAAACCATGATCTTCTTCAAGACTCTCAAGGACTTTGTTTTCAAGTCTCCAAACCTGAATGTTCTCCTTCTCAATATGATCTTTCAAGTCAACAAAACAATCACCAAGATTATTTATACCAAATTTACTAGTCCACAATTGCTTACCACTAGCAATTTGCATTACATACTTGTTGAACTTGAAACTAATGAGGCCAAATACTCTTGTATGGATATAAGTGTCCTTCAAGGATGATCCACTTATTCTCATACAAGGTTCACAATATGCCTCTTTGAAAATGAAGTCAAATTCTTTCAACTTAAAAATGTCATGCTTACTTCTAGCATACTCAAGAGTAAGTAGATATGACAAACACCTTCATTCCATACTTTAGAATTCAAATGGACTTCATTACAAAACTCAGCAAATGAAGTACAAAATGTACCCCCCTTTCCAACTTTCCTTTCCTTGTCCACAAAAATGAGCATTGATAGCTCCAACTTTGCTCTTGTGGCTCAACCTGGAATAGTTGAAGCTCTCGGATTTTGCTCCTCCTCTTGATCAAGCTCCTCCTTGATCTCAACTATATCTTTGCCAATATGATTCTTAGAGGATTCATCATTCAATATCACAAACATTGTGGCTCTACCATTGATCTTTGTGCTAGCAAAATGTACATCCAAATGAATCAACTTAAGAGGGTGAGTGGTCTTAGTGATAGTGTTAGAGAAAGGCAACCTATGTGCTTTAGCCAAAGCACATGCTTCACAAGCCTTTTCCTCCTATTGGAAGGCCTAGAGCAAGCTCCTCCTTGCACATGACTTCCATAGACTTGGTGTTGATGTGACCAAGCCTCTTGTCCACAAATCATTTGTGGTCATCTTGGTCTCCTCGGCTACCATCACAACTTGGTTAGGATTTACAAAAACATCAAGCTTAAATAACCTCCCAAACCTTGTTCCCCTTGCTATGATCATCCCACTTTTCTTGATGTTTCATACATTAGTAGAGAACTCCATAATGAAACCATGATCTAAAAGTTGGCCAACACTAAGCAAATTCTTAGTGATGCTAGGAATGAAGAGAACACCATCTATCTTGGTCTTCTTGGAGGATCCTAAGCGTAAGAGAATGGATCCCACACCTTCAACTTTACATTCATGATCATTTGCTGTAAAAATGGACTTTATAGGTCCTACATAAGGTGTGAGTTGAGAAAAATACTCCCTTTTAACCGACATGTGGGAGCTAGCCCCACTATCTATCCACCAAGGATCTTCACCTTTGACATTTGATGATGAAAAGGTTGACATCATGAGTGAGTCCTCATGATAGCTCTCTTCCTCCTCTTGTCCAATGTTGGCTTGGATTTGATCTTGCTTCCTCTTGAAATTCCGAGGCATAATGCCCCATCTTGCTACAATAGTAGCACTTTATCTTATATTTGTCCTTCTTGGGCTTGACTTGTGATGATGAGGATGTGGATCCTCCTTGATCTCCATCCTTTGCTTGCTCCCTTTTGCATGCTCCTCCCTTGGTTTTTGCTTTGCCTTTGCTCTTGAAAAATAAGGCTTTTTCATCACCATCATTGATGGAGAGCCTCTCCATCCTTGATTTGATATGAGCCTTCCTAATCTCCTCGGCCATCAACACACTTTGAAGGTCTTCAATTGTAGGCAAGTTTCCCATGATGGCATAGCTTTTAGTTAAATCACTACATAAGCCATTCAAAACTATTTGCACAAGCTCACTCTCTTCAATAGGCTCACCAACATAAGTAAGCTCTTTGTTCAAATCTTTTACTCTCAAAACAAATTGATGTCCACTCTCACTCCTCCCTTGGAAGCATTGAAGAACTTGGTTCTTGAGGGAAAGTAACCTTGAGGTATTCTTGGACTCATAGAACCTTTGAAGAGTCTCCCAAGCCTCTTGGGCTGAGGCACGTGCTCCTACTTCTTTGAGCAAATCATTTGCAACATTCATCTTAATACAATGGAGTGCAAGCTTGCACATTCTCTTGTATTTAGTTGCTTCTTGTGGATGGATTGGCTCATCTTCCTCTCCATTCACAATATCCATCAAATTGTGAAAAATTGGCAAAAATCTAGCTTGGTATTTTTTATGATAAGAGTTTGTAAGTGAATCTCACATGTGTGGAGGATGTTCCCACGTGTGGAGAATTGTAAAGTAAATCGGAATGTTTGATATAGGGGTCTCATAGAATTTCATAGTCAAGCATTTAGGTGTAGGATGTTGATAGGGTCAAATTTGGTATAGATGGCAAATTATCCATTTCCACTTGTAATGCCACTATTGAGCCAAAATAGAGTAGGAGGCCAAACTTGTTCCAATTAGAGTGTAGACAAGTGTAATGCTTTTGTTTGATGAAGTTTAAGAGGTCCAATAGGTTTTAGAGGTGGAACCATGTGTGGTCCAATAGGAATTTGAGGTGTGCTTGAATATAGTCCAATAGAATTTAGAGGTGCATTGATCAATGGTCCAATAGGATTAAGAGGTGGCAAAGTGTGATCCAATCATAGTTAAGCATAGTGGTAGCTCATGAATCTACTAGTATCATTGTACTCCTCGTTTTGGATCCAATTGATTTTGAGATTGAGTGGATTTTGAGTGTCACTGAATTTCTAGCTTTCTCTCTCTACCCGAGAGCTCATGATGGTTTTTCTCTCTCTACCTGAGGAGAGCAACTTGTTTCTACTTAGAATACTTTTGGAACACCTCCCACACATGTGAGTGAGAGGTGGAAGTGATTGAATGCATGTAGTAGTGTGTTTTTGCCATAGAATCAAAGATAGATCTTGAATCTCAATCTAGTCTTGATCTTGGTGCATCTACACACCTTAGGAGATCACAAGTACATGTAGTGGACAATCCACACGTGTGAATTCAACACAAATCTTGCATGATAAGGATGGATTCCATTCTTAACTTCCAAACTAAAAAATTTGATCTATCACTAGAATCCAAAAGATAAGCACTTATGGATGCCATCTTCAATGATAAGGAGATAGATTCAAAGAAACAAGATAGATTGTACAAGATATAATCACTACTAGCTGTCCCACTCTCTTTGGGACCTGAGATGAATCACTCTCTGATTTCTCAACAAGATCTCAGGTGATCTTGAGCTTGATCTATCTTCAAGATCCAAACTAGATCCAAACTTACTATAGATTTGATCAAACTAGTCTCCTCCTTGATCTCGACTTCACAAGAAGGGTGAATCCACCTATACTGAACCAAAAGCACTTTATAACACACAAATGTCTTACAAATAAAGCCTCTTAAATTCAAGTTGAATCACATTGACATATTCAATCACAAACCTATCCAAAATCGAGTAGAATAGAAACACAAATTTCACTAGTTTTGCATTTCTAGAACTCATCAAAACACTTGATCTGAACCTAAAAGGTGTATTTTAGGACCTTAAGAAGCCTAAGAACGACCTAATTAACCTCTCAAATGGCTGATCCAAACTTCTAAAGAGTGGTGGCATTCAAACCCTTATGAAAATCTCTACTAGGAGACATGTACTCCAAGATTCAACTCATAAGAACTTTCTAATTTGGTTTGGTTGAATGATATGGGTCAATCTCGGTTCCTTCAGCTATAACTCAGCAAAACAAGTTTCCTTTGATCTATTATCACTCAAGTGAAACCAAATTTGAAGGTACAATCACTAGATTAGCAACTAGTAGCAAGAGCAAAGCTAATACTACTCAAATCTAGGATCAAAGCTTGAGAAAATCAAATCTAAAGCTCACTTTTGATTAGGCTCTGATACCATGACAAAATTTTTACAGCAAATTCAATCCCAATCAATCCTAAAAGTGATGGAGGATGCACAAATAAAAGATCTAGATCCAAACTATGAGCTAGAATCAAGACTAGTTACCAAAACTAGCAAATTTGGCATTTAACTCCACATTAGGCACATACATTTGATCAAATGAACCAAAGTAAAGTACAGCAAGCTTATTAGACCTATAAACAAGTTCAAAACCTTCCAATCCAAGCAATTAATGCATAAAAACACACATCCAATAGCTAGAACTCGCCACCAAAAGACAATGATGATAGAAGTGGAAAAACTCGATTTTTCTTGATATTTGGATGGAAATCCCATCATACATTTATATTTTTCAAGCTTGAATCTGAACGTTTTAGGGCATCTCTGTACTTATCATAACCTAACCCTAACATCTAACCTAATAGGTCATTGGATCCACCCTAACTTGGGGTCAAGATCTCGAGATCCCAAAATAATGAAAAACATGCTATTTTTAGCTCCTATTTTCTTTCTAGCTTATCAAAGCACTATTTGGACTCACTCCAAAGGTGCCACTCCTATGCTAGGTTAGGAATGAGACTTACAAAGAGTATCCTATGCTATTTGGCATGTGTGACAAGCCACAACATGACCATAATACAATTTACAAGCAATATGACCAAAATTGGTCAAGCTGGAATTGTGAAATTTTAACAATACCTACAGTGGAGAAATAATCATCAAAGTTTTTTTCTTTGTGGAGAATTCATCTCTTGTGTTTCTATGTCCATCTCTTTCATATTTCTCAAGATATCTTGATTTCTAATGTGTAGGATGTTAATTTTGTGATTTATCTTGCTTCCACACATGTGAAGGACAGTAGGCTATTGTTGTTGTACAGACATGGACAATACCTTACTATGTTTTTATACTTATGATCAGATCTTAGTGATTTATGTAAATCTAGCTTGCTAAAATTGATGATTTCTATCTTGTAGTTAAAACTAGATGTGCATTCAAATTTGGTCAAGATCTTGTTGATCCATTAAGTATGTTTTGGATCTATATTTTTCATAAGAAGTGTGCACTAGAATGCTATTAGATGGAGCAATGTCATTCCGACTAATGATTGTAGATTTTGGCATGCTAATGATTTATCTACACAAAACTAATAAGAGCAAATTGATTATGCCTTATGATCGAGAATAATCATAATCCGAAACTGTGATATTGTCAATCTAGTCGACAAGCAAACAGACCCTGGACATTGTCTCTTTAAGATCCCATGCAAGCCTTGACTTTGATATTTTCATTAAGTCTTGGGGCTCCCTTGCAGCTACCTTTAGCTTGCATCTTGTCATGATATTCTGCAAATTGTTGCATTTGAATGAGGAAGTGAAAATTTCTTCAATTGGCTTTACTCTATAGACTAATTTTGTATCATGGTGGAATCTACTCGTTGTCGTTCCCCATGGGGAGAAGTTCAATGTATGTGCATGCATGCACTTGCAACCTTGCTCATTGATTTATTTGTACACATAGCTTCTCTAGTTACTTGCAAGCTCAATTATGTTTTGCCCTCTTCTCTTGTCTCATCTGTTGTTGCCGCTGCTACTCACCATTCTCAATTTGTTTTCTTTGAGGAGTTGATGGATAGAACGTGAATATTCTGAATTTTGATCGTGATACCGTGAATATTGATCTTGAAATTGTGAATACTGATCATGAAACTGTGAATACTGATCGTGAAACTATGAATACTGATCATGAAACTTTGAGTACTGATCTGAATACTAAACGTAAAGCTTTGAATATTGATCATGAAAATTTGACTACTTTGATTATGACATGTTTTTAATAGTGCAATTGTGAATAAAAAAATGTCAACTTTTCTAAATACAAGTCAATTTTTCAAGATTTTGGACAAAGACATAACGAAATCTCTCTCTTTCTTCTTGATGGTTCTTCAATACCTATAAACACATTTAAAGGGCTTGAACTTTGCCTCAAATAATTAGATCTCATTACATTAAGCCAAATCTGATTGATGGCAACCAAATTTTGATGCTTTTCCTAGAATTATCACCAAAAAACTCATCTAAATGATGTAAAATCAAATCATTTGGATCTTGTGAATACTAAAGATTAAATGCAAGTACAACTGTCAATCTTACCTAACCCTAGAGTCATGCCAATTTGATGGTTAGGTGATCAACTACCTCCATGATTTGAAGACTTTGGCTCTAGATTTTAGAAATTATGAACAACTAACCTAACTAAATCTTATGATTGTGACCTAACCTACCTAGGCCTATTATTCACATGTGTGAGCAGTCTCCACACATGTGGGACTCACCTTTGTACAATTTTACAAGGTCTAATCAAGCTAGAATTGCCAATTTTGACAATTTTTCATACTTTTAGCTACTTAAGTTTTGGAGAGAACTAGCGTAGTCATCAAGCTATATTTTGAGGAGTGTGAAAAATATGTAAAATTTAGTTTGATTATGTTATATTTTCATGTACATATGTGAATCACACATGTGTGGAGCATGTTCCCACATGTGAATAATAGGCCTATTTCCATTAGTTAAGTCATGTCATAAAATAGCTTGTTTTACAAAGCAATGTGAAAAGACAAAAGCTAGTCATGTAGAATGCCAATTGTCATCATGAGGTTGGGCCTCAATCTCCTCATGACTTGTATAAATCAAAAGCATGACTAGGCTTAGGTATTTGGGTCATGACCTCTAGCTCAATCAAAGGTCAACACATGTCCTATTTTATAGGGATGCAAAAGTGAAAGTGGTGGACCTCAATCTACCACCCTCATCTCATTGGTCTATAGGGTCCAATCACATTTAGACGTTCAAAAAAGTGGCCCAATCATATTTCAAAGCTCTCCACATGCAAATTAGTGTACGAGCTCAAGTTACCACTATATATGATGATAGCTCCTTTTTAAAAAAAACACTTTTGAGAGATAAGATTGTTTTGAGTCAAATTCTCTTGTTGCATTCTCTCTCTACTCGAGAGCTCTTGGTTTTTCTCTCTCTACCCGAGAGTAGGATGTTTGTATGTCTCTAAAATCTTGAGTGAAACTTAGTTTTTTTATGGATGTGCATAGAAATGGCTTGTCTTTGATGGATGATTACTTTTTGTGTACAAGAGCTCTTGTCTAGATCCAAATCTTGGTTGATAGCCTATCAAAATCCAAATTGATCAAGATAGATTTGGTGGTGTGCAAACTCCCATGCATGTAGGTCATTGTAGATCTATTCAAGGTCTTCAAATGTCAATTTTTTCAAAACTTTATATATGAAACTAATTAGATTTTCAAATTCCAAAAAACCAAAAAATTGGAAAGCCATATCTCTAATTTTTTTTTACTCAAATTGCTCGATTCAAATTAAACCCAAATAATAATTTTTGAAAAATGTTCAAACCACAATTTGTGGAAACAATTGCTCACTCTCTAAACTTGAGCAACATGTCTTTGCATCTTATTAATAAAAATACACAAGAGAATTGGCATATACACTAGGTTTGCATTCGTGTGCCTCAATATGGTGTCTTCTATGCTTAACATGATCTCTTTGTTAAATTATGTTGAAAGTATAGTAAAAAGGACCATAAATGAACCTCTGATTGATTCACAAGAGTGATTGATTGATTGATTAACAATCTATTGCAATACTAGCACTCAAAACTAGATCTAGATTGGCAATTATCAATCAAGAGCAATCAAACAAGATTAAAACATGAAGATCCAAGTTCACACGTGGGGTATGACCTGCAGTACGGCCTATGGATAGAAAATTATCTTAATCAGTTTTAGATTGCATTCACTTCATAGAATCATTACACAAATAGAGCAAAAACTCAAGATGGTCAATGAACTCCCAAATCTTGATCTCTCATCAATGGATTGAATGAATGATAGTACAAAGGAAATCCTTTCCATGGTTGGTTGAGTAGATTCAACATGTTTTCAGGTGTCAAATCAGCATTAGGTTGATCTAATCATGTCAATTTAACCTAACCATTAAGTTTACCAACTTTGGTAGTTAGGTTACTCACCAACATCCTTGATTTGTGAAATGTGGCCCTTGATTTTAGGAATCATGACCAAATTGACTAACTAACCCCTATGATTGGAATCTAAACTACCTAGCCTAGTCTACACATGTGGAAACATGCTCTCACATGTGTGAATTTACAAAATGTACACAAACTATATAAAAATCAAGCTAGAATTTGTCAATTTTCACAAATTACACACGTCATAATGATTGGAACGCTTCATACTCAACTCAAAGATGACCATGTTAGGTTCTTTTGAGACCTCAAGTTGGAATCTCTTAGCAATCTCGAGGCCATTTCTCTGATCTAGGCTCTTATTGTTTTATTGATGTACTTCTTTTGATTTGTTAATACATTCATTGCTGCAAAAAAAAAAAATTGAAGGATGACAAATAAATTGCATCTACTTCTAAGTGACAACTGAGTTTGTTTTACCTCTTGTACTCAACATCACTATTCAAAACTCTTGCTCCCCGTTACTGAATGCAAAGATCAATAATAACATGTATCAACACTCTAAAAAAGCAATTATCCTCGAGAACACAAAAAATTGAAGCCTTCTAGAATTCACAGAAACGATACAATCATAGATGAATACTAAGCCCTTGACATTCATCTAAAATCCATGAGTAAAATTTGTGAAAAATGTCAACTAGTTTAGTTGAGTTAATCTAGCAATTTGGAAGCCAAAGTGAAATTTCAACTTAGAAATACATTTGTTAATGTCAATAAGGCCTAAAAATAATCTTTACTATTTTTAACAAATAGATAAATGGATAAGGTCAAATTTAGACCTACTTCTATTGGCTAGTTAAGATCATTGCATTTAGTCACTTAAAACTAGGTTTTTGGTGAAGTACCTAGCAAGTGGCCAAGTGACATTATGGTTGTTATAAATAGTTGTACCAACGTGGATAAATCATCTTCAAGTTCTCATTTTGTATGGAGACCTTTCTTCTTTTGATTCTATGTCCATCTCTTTTATATTTTCTCATGATATCTTGAGTTCTAATGTATAGAATGTGATTTTCTTGTTGTACTTGGATCCACACGTGTGAAGGACAGTGTACTACTGCTGTTGTACGGAAAAGGGACAATATTATATCAATTCTTCGTGATTTTGATCAAATCTTCATTTCCAAGTTCTAGCATGGTAGATGCACGATTTCTAGCTTCTTGATGATTCTAGATGTGCACCCAAATTTAGCTAAAGATCTAATGATCCATTAAACATGTTTTGGATCTGATTTTCTAACAAAATTTGTATCCCAAAACACATGTTTTGCTTAATCCAAAATGCAAGATACTAGAGAATGATTTAAAGTTAATTTGGGTCCTTGCAACATTGAATAATAAGGAAGAAGCCATCATATCTCTATAAAAAAAGCGCCAATGACATGTTTCATGCCATTCTATATACTTGAGAGTTTGATGATCATGCTAGGAATTATGTGTTATGGCTCAGTTTAACTCAAACTTGACTTCAAAACCCTGAAAGGCAAACCCAGAACATGGCTTTGAAATTTGCAAAATTCAATCAATTGACTCGTTAAAGGATCTCATTAGAAAAATAGCCAAATGGTAAATAAAAATTCTAAATCCCTTGCTTTGCTCACTCATATATACACTCTCGTTACAGCCGAAATCGGAGCATTATAACTAAAGAATGATATCTATATAAGAATAGACTATCTAAGCAATCAGCAAAAGCCTTGATCCTTCAATTTTGGGATCAAATCTTGTATGTCATTTATTTGATCTGCTAGCAAAGATACATCATCTGAATATGATGTTTCAGTCAACTGCCTTTTCAACTTTGAGCAAAGCTCTTGTGATTTCTGAAGTGCTTGCTCAAGTTGAAATAAAGTAGAGTCTGAATTTTGCATAATTGCTTTTTTATTTGCTGATGCACCCAAAGATAAATGTGAGGGAGTGCTAGACACACTCCCTACACTAAAGCGTCGGGCCCGCTCAGGTGTTAAAATGTTATCCAAACTGCCACTTCCTGTTCAGAAGGAAAAATGTATCAGAATCAGCTCTCATACCCATCAAGCAATTGCATGCATAATGAAAAAGTTTTCATGCTTGTAGAATCATTTCATAAGATTATCATGTTAATTGTGTTTGATGCATGGTTCCATAGCATATGAAATGAGCAGGTTTTGTATGCATAACATATGGAAGGTGAGAATTTGTGGAATTTTCCCATGCTCCATGCAGTATGTTGTTGTCTTCTTTTTTTTTCAGCTTCAGTATGTTTTTTTTTATGAGACTGCTCATAGGATGTACATAAGGAACGAGTTTCGTTGTGTGTGGAACAGAATTTGTATCTGATTTCGATACTCACCAAGATTACTGAGATGCTCAATGGCTGCCTGTCCAAGAGAACCATGAAGCTCCAGGAGCATGAGTATACCTGCAGCAATTCGACTCGCTGCTTCAATTTCTAACTTAATGAGCATAACGAGGTTCTCTACTTCGTCTTTTGTTGCCTCCATCTCTACCTGCCAGTTCAATAAGATGAATATTAGAATCTTTTCCTAAAATAAAAAAAAACCCTAAAACTTTTCCAGGCAGCTGCAATTGGTTGTGCAAGCTTTCAAAAAATGAGACTGCAAAAATTAATAAGAGTGGGAATAGGATGTTTGAAAGTATTCATACAGGTTGTGTGACAGCAGCTCGTAAACTCTCCACCTTCCATTCTCCTAGCCCTACTCTGGCTCCATCCTCTTGAAGTAGCAATCTGAGCTCTAGGTCAAGACCATTTCTATCACAAATGCCTGAAATTGCATTTGTTTTGTCGATTCCAGCTTCAATGAACTCGTCATGAGCGTAAGGTGCAGGACCTAAAGTAGCTGCTGATTGAAGAATAGCATTCTCAAATCCATTGTTGAGGGACTGATCCAAGCTTGATTTTGCACCAAACAATGCTACTTGAGGCTTCATTACACAAACACCTGAAATCTCCAGCTGAATATGTAGCCAAGAACAGATCATTTGTTAGATTCAGAAGGATGGGTCTTTAGATCATCAAATGAAGCAAAATACCAATTTTGATGTTTATCCCAGATCTTAAATCTTAAACCCTTAACCATCAAAATATGGTACAAGATGATAAGGAACCACATTACATTGATCTTTGGCAATGGAGAGCTTTCAAGATTATGGGTCCTCCCTGTATCGAATGCTGTTACACGAAGACGATGAAAGGATAAGTGCCAGCAGCTTTCTTCCAAGGCACTAGAAGCCTTGGAGAAGGTTATCTCTGACATTCTTGTCAACCCTTCTGCACCTTCTAGAGCAAATAGCCAGTCTAGGAGTTGGAAATCTAATTCAATATCTTCTGGCTTGGTGAGAGTCCATGAGTCATCATTCATTTCGGTGGAGTTCCCTGTTTGCAGAAGCACACTGTTAATTGTGATCATAGATGGGTTTTCTCGTAAGTACGTTTTATGTTCCATATTTACTGACAGAATGCTTTCTGTACGTATAGAACGAATTTTAAAAAATCAATTGTCTGAAGTGTTTAAAAAAAAATGCATTCAGTACGGAAACTGGGAATTTTTTCTGCCTTCCATACGAATATTGCAATGAGGTCATTGCATATGCCAGTTTTCTATGTGTAATGTAGTGCACCTGGTGGAGCATGAAGAAGACCAGCAAAAGGTGAACAAAAATAGAGAAATAGCATATGTTCAACACTTCCTCTCAAATACAGTTCACTATGCGTGCAGACAAGCTTTGGAAGCTAAATGCAGCTTGAGGGACAAACCTGGAACATTTAGCTCAGCAACTCTAGGGGTGGGCTTCAAAAACTCCCCCAATGGACCACTTGATAGCTCCTTCAAAACTCTTTTCACCTCTTTCCCAGCACCACCATCTGATGCTAATACTCCAAAACGGTGAAGAAGCGCTTCATTGTAGATCATTCCTCCTCCTAGCCTAACTCCAGCAATCTTAGCCATCACTCTCAAACTATGGTGCTCGGCATCTTCCTTTTCGTAAGGTATAACATGTACAACCTTAATGTCCAGAAAAGGTAATTTACCTCCACTGCCACTTTCTTTTAGCAATTTATTTTCTAACTGCTTGGAGCAATTACCATCGGTAATCCAAAAGACTGGACGCATTTTTGAGTTTGAATGTTTCAACACAGAACCTGCAAGAGGACTGCCAAAAGTTGGAAATTTTGGCATGGGGGTTTGTGGGCTTTCCTTTATAATATTACTTTCTGGCATCTCACCAAGGACCTCATCTCTGTGCATATCTAAGCCGCTTAGAGTGGAAGCATGGCCAGTTGAAGATTCAAGCTCTGCATCAACACATTCAACTCGAATATCCTGCCAATTTAGGGTCGACGATACTGCAGCAGCACCACCAAGAGGCCTATAAGATACTTCAAAGCATATTCCAGCACTCCAAACTCGAACTAAAGGGGGACCCTCTAGTGTTGGTTGATTAGGGAGAGACTCCAAAAGCTTCACTTCCAGAACGTCAAAATGTAATGTTATCGTGCTGTCTCCAGGTGCAGATTCAATCAGCATGCTTAAAGAAATTACTTTTTTTAATGGCTCTTCAGGAACAGACCCTTGGTCTAGTTGCAATGAAGCAACTATGTCAGGGCTTTTTGTTACTCTTAGTAGAGCTGCACTAACCTCAACCATATAGGAGTACATTTTCAAAACAAACAGCAGCTGCTCAACAGAGGCATTGAAGCAATACCGCTTGCAAATGATGCCCAATCTAACTACACCGCCAGGAGGAGGGACGGTAATTAAGGGTCGGCCATCAGCCGACACCATGGCAGCCTCCAAACAAGGTTCCTGCATCTCTAAACAGCGCCATAATCCAGCTGCCCAGTCAGAATCTTCCACAGTATTGGCTGAGTCATCACAGCTTTGAGTCTCAAGAGCAACGCTCAAGTACCTTGCTCGCATCACCCATCTCTTCTGGCTTGCATCTACAGGCTGGCCTCTCCATAAAGGAAAGCAAACAGGGTCGTTTTCCAGTTTTAACAACCTGTATGTTAAAGTAGGACTTTCAGCAAACACAAAATCCTCTACATGGAGTCTGGCGCCTGTAAATGCAGACTCATAATTCTCATATCGACGGCTGCCTAAATTTGATGGATTCATGGGAATAGTCAAATCAAACTCCTTCACGCTACACATCATGGAATTCAGTGAAGTGTCTGGTAAGACAACCCCATGCTCCACAACAATGCCATCAGCCAAGAAAGAAGCAATTTGTATGCATGACTTTTCCTGAAGATTGACCTGTGAAAGAGACAACATAGCAAGCGTGAATAACTACAAATGCTTGGGGACCCATTTTCATATCATAGAAGCACATAAGATACTATTTACATAACACTGCACTACCTTTATGGGTTGGCACTGGATGACCGTCTGTGAAGCAATTGTTGGTGGGGCAGGTGCAGGCATCATATTATGAGAATACATAGAGAGCATTGGAGGAGTTTCAGATTGGGGTACCAAATATGCATCAAGTGGATAAATTCTTGGCCAGAATTTATCAGTGGCTGTGAAGTCAGGAAAGATGAGCAGAAAGTTAGCTTGCCACACCTCATGTCAACAATCATCATAAGGTAAATCTCAAGCCATAAACCATAAACCATAAATCCTAACCCACAAAACCCCCATCTATCCCAATCAGTGAACATCCATAGTTTGTGACAGGGATAGCATATATTACATAAATCTACTCACCAAATTTTGGAACTGGAAAAAAATCATTAGAAATGCATTGCATGCTTGGTTGCATCAGTGTGCATGAAGGTTGCGAAAATGTATCCCTGTAGTTCAAACACTCCACAAGATATAATGTATTAGTTTGAAGCTTTAGTGAGAAATAGTTAATGATAAAATCACAAGAAGAAACCAAAAGGCTACTTAAACAAAGCATAACCTTCCATGTTGATGCATTAAGGGTTTCAACCAAATTTAAAGCAAACAGCAACTTCCCAGTATCCTTAACAGTTGATTGATTTTCATGTTAAACCTGGTGGAACATAGCAATTCCATACAGCAAGCATGTCATTCTGAAAAATACCTTGTTATTTTGTTCCAAATACAGAAACCTTTGACAAAAGTTTCAACCTACATTGCAGTTAATGAGTTACATAGGGCCACGAGGACCCACAACTTATTATGAAATGCATACAATGCAAACCCATACAACAAACTTCAGGAAAATCACAACAATGAACCCCTACTGAAAGAGATTCTGGTTAGAAACCCTAATCTGGTTTCCTCACAAAAGGTGCTAGGGTTTGGCAAGCATTGTGCCTTCATTCCAAATACTTGAATGTCCAGAAGCATAGTCTAGCATCAAAATAGAGATCGGAGTAAGCTAGTTAGAGCTAGAAAGTCTACTTGAAAATAACCACCAACATCATTCTGCACAAGATGTTTCTGTGCTTCCGTATCAATAGAGTAGTATCTCTCTTCTCTCTTACAATACCTCCTTATTTGTAGGCCGGTTTTGATCATAACATGGCAGTCGAGCATTTCCCAGGAATAGAGAAAGTGGGCGCCAGTTCTCCTATGCTTCAGATCATCACCTACAACAGGTTTGGAATTCTGGAAAGTAGTTTATAAGTTTCAATAGGTGCCAGTTGGTTTCATATGAGCTTGTTTCTCATCTTCCATCACAAACTTGCTGAAGATACTTCAATCTCAGTGTCCAACTTGCATAACGACTTCAACTTTCATTTGTTAACATCCAAAAGTAGGGTCCCTAACAACAAAGATCACTTTGCAATCTCTTACAGGCTGACGGTTCTCATTCAGAAATGTGCTTCATTTTTTTGACAGATATCTTACAGATTTGCTTACAAATCATAGAAGCCCGTTTCAAAACAGTTTCAGAACGGCATTCTCAACACGTTTTGTTTTGAAACATGACCTTATGAAAATTTCGAAATGCTCTTTTTCTTTTGAATTTGTAATTTTTTTTTAAATCAGTGGAAAATAGGGGATGACATTGGGCTGGGGCTACCTTAAATATCACTTAAATATAAGAATATACAGTTTTAATCCCTATTAGACAGCTTTCATACCTTCTAGACCAACGTTGTTCTGGCATGTGGAACCACCAATAGTATCAACTCAGGTAGCTACTAGCGAAGAACCAACCATGTGATATCACGAGATCAAGGAATGTTTTAATACTGGGGCTGATATCATGTTAATTATTGCTAATTTTTGTTATTGGGGTTTTGACCAGGTATTGAGAACCAACTATCATCAAACATAGAAGAATATTTTAATATTGAGATCTGGCTGGTATCAACGACCAGTGAATATTCCGATACTCATACCAGGCTGGTTCCTGAAAATTGAATACCAGCATCAGACCAACACTGTTCCAGATTTAATCCATCTACAGTAGACATGGCAATTGTTTTGATCTAATATGCAGTTGCTTGCATTTCAAACACCTCCAATAGGGCAATGAGAAGTCATTTTGCGAAAATCTGATCTCAGATTTATGTTTTGGAAACCATTTTCATTCGCAGAACAAAAACGCCAGAAAAATCTTAAGTTCCATACGTACAAAACATATATCAATGACCATCACTTATTATTAGCATACATAAAGACATTTAACTAATTATCCAAGTATGATAAACACTAAGGAGCATATAAATGTCTCCAATAAAACAAACATATACTATATATGTTTGGTGGTACAATGTGTGTAGGTGTCCCTGCTGAGAAAAGTGCTGCTCTCTCAGCTAAGACGACTGAAAAAGGATGAAATATATGTGCTCGATGAAGCCGGATGATCTGGTGCAGTAGTGATCCGCGGACGATGACTACGTCTCATACTTTGGTGCTGATTGGAACGACATATCATAATGGATGCTCTCCCTTTGGAAGTCTGAGTATCCGATCTGTGGGGTCACAGAATAGGAGTATCGTCATCTATGTCTGAATCCGCCCGTGTTCTCCTTCTGGAGAAGAAAGCTGTAATCTGAGTCTATGTATCAGAAATAACTGGCTGTGCAATAGAGAGAGAGAGAGAGAGAGAGAGAGAGAGAGAGAGAGAGAGAGAGAGAGAGAGAGAAAGAAAGAAAGCTTCATTAATGTCTTTTCCATGCCAAAAGGCATATAAGACTAATGAAGTACATGTCAAATATGTGGTAACCATGGGAGCGTATAAAACGTTTCCAAAACTATAATAAAGAAAACATCTAGTACAAACTAAAATAGATACATCTGCGAGAGTGTGTGTGCGCATAATAATCATATGTATCCATGTCAAGATGTCAAGACTGTGCTGATGCTGTAAAAAGATGTAATGTGAGCCACAGCATGAGAAGGCCCTGGAGCCTGTCGGCGTCGTCTGTGAGCGTGAGCATGTGTAGTAGTACGTCTCTGCGTAGGATGTCTGGTGATCCTGGTAGTAACGTGATGGTGGGAAGTACACTATCTTTGATCTCTATGAGCATGTGAGCGGCTGTCATCCTCGTCATCGCCATAATCCTCCTCCTCAGGCAAATCACGCGATCTCCACCTAGTAAAGAATGAAGTAATCAATGGCTGTGAGGTAAAATGCTGGAGTGTCCCGTATAAATCTCTCCGTAGTATGAACATCTCGTGTACCATCACAGCGACACACCGTGGGTCCCCATAGGCCATGAGAGAGCGTGGAGTGGTAGGCATGTCTTGAAACAAGCAATGATATCGCCCTCTGATCTCATAGTATACAGGGCATCTAAAGATAAAGTGCTCTTCAGACTCCACCTCGCCTAGAGAGCATAAATGGCAAATCCGCTCCTCTCTAGGAATACCATGGAACCTCCCAGTCTCAATAGCTAGTTGATGAGAAGTCACCCTGAGCTGTCCTATTGTGAATCTGAGGCAATGTGATAGTCCCGAATCCAAGTAGCATGGCATGACCGGGGTCCCTGATGCATCCAGCTCCAAAAAATGGGTCTGGTAGAAAGCTGGCTTAACCCCTAACTAGTTACACCAAGTTTGCTCTAGATATGCACGATAGAGGAATCGTCTGATATACTGATGGGTGCCTGAAGGAAGCTCTATGATGGAGATACCAAATGACTCAAGTAGGAGGTGAGATGCCTGAGAGAACCATGATAACTGGTAGCCCTGATCATGGAGACGTTGTGAGAAGGATAGTGCAATCTGTATGTATCATCTGTCTATCTCTGGTAACACCTGTATCCTCTGTATATAGGTAATGAGTTGAAGAGCTGCCTCGATCTGTATAGGTGGACCTGCAAACTTGGCCAAGAGAATCTCGTGTGGAACAGAAGGCTTTGCTCGAATCAACCGAGCTAGCATGGTGGTCTGTAATCGTGAAAGCCTGGCCCAGTGTGAAGAGGGGAGACCTGTACACCATGCCTATGCCGCATATAGAGCCGTGGGAGTGACAATGGTATCAAAGAGGCGACACTTACTACGAGCATCCTGGATGGACTTCCGAAAACAAGCTCTAGCTGAACAAGAGAGGCATGTCCCTTCCCTAGTCGAGTGGTAGTGGCTTGTCTCATGCTAAAAGTTGGACTTGAGAAAAGGATCCCCAGGTATGTGTAGGAAGGGACCACCTCTAGAACCTGTCCACCCAAAGTAAGCTCCTGTCGATGCATGAATGCTCGAGAAGTGTTGAAGACCATAACCTTGGTCTTTCCAATGTTCACCCCTAGGCCCCATCTGGTGCAAAACTCATGCAAGCAATCCAACTGTCGCTGTAGACCCTCTCTGGTCGGTGAGACCACATCATTGGCATGAAGGAGGATAGCAATCAGGATGTCCCCAAGCCTGCAACCAGCACCACCACACTGTGTAATGACTCTCTCCAACTCATCAGTATACAAGCCAAAGAGGACTGGTGAGAGGGAGCAACCCTACTTCACCCCAATAGTGCTCCAAATGTGATCGGATATGCCACTGGTATGCCGGAAACATCCCAGGACACGCTCATAAAGTGCCATCACAGCAAGAACAATGTCGATGGAGAAGCCGAGGTCTCGGAGTCTCTGGATGAGCAATGAGCGAGAAACAGAATCAAAGGCTTTCCTGAAGTCCACAAAACAACAATAAACCCTCTCTCTCCTATGCCTAGCCTCCTCAATCAAGGCCCGCAATGTGAAGATGTGATCTGCAGTAGAATAATGGGCTTGAAAACCTGCCTGACCCATAGCATGTAGTCTCCTAGTCTCCACCTCTGAGCGTACAACAAACTAAAGTATAGTACCATATAGTTTCGCCAGGACATGCCCAATCATGATGGTGCGTTAGTTACCCGGAATCATGGGGTCACCATTCTTATGGATGGGGTGGATAATGTCAGTGCACCAGGATGATGAGAAAGAAAGAAAGCTTTATTAATGTCTTTTCAATGGCATGTGCGAGGTGACAAAAATAGCAGGTAGCAGAACACTAGAGAGGGTGCCTATGGTTGGGAGGCTCATTCTACACACCGGCCTTTGTAGTTTCACGAGCTTGGAGTGACAAGTTTGTCGCACTTTGATAAGTATACATGCTAAACAGCAGATTTGAAGCAATTCTTTAACAGTGTAAAAGACGTGATTCACAGACTTCTTGTGATAAATAAAAGTGGCCACACGAAGATAAAATCATGTGTTGTGAAAAAGTTTCAACAATGTTCACTATGCCATAAGAATCACTTAGAAATAGATCAAACCTTATAAACATGCTACCCAACATAATTTGGACCATTGTTTTTGTACATTCTCCATCCAGACTACTACCCTGCAAAAAATACTCTGTGAACTTTAGAAAATGGACTACAAGGTTATCAAATTGGTGTATACTCTATTTGAATTTATAACCTGAGCTTATGAACCTATCTAAAGACTACACATTGCCTATCTTCAAGATAAGATAGCATACCCTCAAATAGTACAGAGACTGCAGAATGAGCTCTAGGCGGAAATCTGCAAGTACAGGAGACAGACTTAACACTGGACAAGGATTTGCCTGCATACTCTTGAGTTTGCATTTGTCCAATTGATCACAACAACAAATGTTATATGACGATAAATAGTGTAAAGCATGTGTTTGCAAACCTACAACGGTTCTCTTCCAAGCAAACAGATTCAAGTATCTACCTGCATCTGTGATGCATAGAAGGATATGGTCAACGCTTACTCCCACTAGTGTGCGTCCAGTTCCTTCTGCAACCTATTGAAGAGAAAAGGCACTAATAAATCACTAGGCTTTCAGTAGAATCAGAAACAGGAAATGATGCTTCATTAAATTTATAGGCAAAGATAAACAATGAAGGATAATCTGACCAGGAATGAAATGGTGTCCATTCTTCTCACTAGTCCATAATCAAAAATTCAAAAAAAGAGCAATGTTTAATCTGAGAATTCTCCACAAAGGCTGATTCTTTCAAAAGTATCTTATGCAATGCATGGGTATATTTAGGGACATCTCTAGTAATGTCATGACAAGAGTAGGTGCAAGCACATGCATAAAGAACGTGCATCAAGACATGAGTTTGAAGTCATAAATTGAAGAACATGAATGTTGACATTTGCATGCTAATTAATTGAAATTCTCGTCGATACATTTCAATCATGAACCAAAAAAGTATTCTTTGAAGTTAATGAGCTATTCTTCAAACTTCAGTGTTACTTATTCAGCTTGGGTGTCCTTGAGCTAACCACTTGTTGAGCTTTTGGATCAAGGTCTCCACGATTCAAACAAACGTACATCCCAGTCATAAAACGCAAAAAAGCTCTTAAGCCTGCACAATAGAAACAATCTTCTTCTTATCAATGTGTCCTAAGAAATTTTACTTAGTGAATCTTCAATAATGCTTGCAACAATAAGTCTAAATTGCAAGCAAATTAGTTTCATCCATGCAGGAAAAAGTACAATCACAAAAGAAATGACTTTATGGTTTGGGTAGTTGGACCTACCACTTATTAGTTGACATCTGTTATTCAAAGTTACTTGTTATCGGGTTATTTTGGTCTAATAAGGCCTTACAGACCCAGCCCTATTGTGGGCCTTCGACACAGTGGCTTGATAATCAAGCCTAGTCTTAGAGCAGCTTAGCATATTTTGAGATAATATTCAGCTCGGTTATAGCACGTTACTATGGAGATTGTCGGCTTGTTATTGCTCTTCGTTAGATTGATCGATACGTTTGCGCTGTCTCTTTATATCCGCATGATATGTTTTGGTCAATTATTGGTATAAGAGCACTTTTTGGGTAGAATGAGCTTGGGCACCACATTGTAGTCATTGTAAATCAACCTACAGTGGATGCTACCATTGTTTTGGATCAGTTTGAGGATTTTGGGAGAAAACCCTAGAACTCATTCTTTTGGCTCCAGATTTCATCTCCAAGAGGCCGACTTTCAGATCTGACAGCGTTTCAGATTCTTCTCATCAAATGGCTGGAGGACATGAACTTCTTTGAGCAAATAGGTTTCCAGCAGAGTGGGCACCAGAAATTCCACAATCTCCAAGTTTTGGCACTTAACTTCATCAGTTTTTGGACCTTCAGTTGGTTCTACTTGCATCTCCAATCTTCCCACTGTAGGGCTATAAGGATCATATTCACATATTGCCATTGGATCCTCAGAGGTTGAGTTATCTAATTTCCAATTTTCAGCAACTCATCCTCAGTGCTAACATACATGCATTTTCTAGATTTTGCTTGTATAATCAGCCTTCACACAGGGGGTTGCTGTACTTCCTCCTCTCAGTGATAGATTGAATAATCAAACCTCTCAACTTTTAGGTTGTTTTTAGGCACTCAATACTTCTCGTACTTTGGCATATGTTCTATAGAAATTAATGTCAACATCCAATTTCCTACAATCATTATGGGACCCACTTGTTCATTATTGTGTCGGAAATACCCACAACAGGGTCCACGGCCCAAAGTAGTGCCGGTCCCTCGGCACTAGGCTACAACTGTCATGAAGGGGCGCTGTTGTCGGTTCTTTTATTGTTTCTTCTTCCTCTTTGTTGTTTTTTGGTTTTTGGCTATGGAAGAAAGATCTGAATCTCAGGCAAACTGTTCCACAGCTGCTCATTGCCGTCTGCAGGCAGATTCGCCGGGCTGGGGCGCCCTGCTGTAGCTTCTTACAGCAACAAAATCGAGTTTGTGAAGAGAAAGATGCACCATTTTGCCAACTCAAACCCCACCCAGCAAGGTTTTCTAAATCCTTAGCCTCTTATTGAGATTCTTCTAGCAAAGCACCACCTCCCTGAGGTCGCCCAAGCACCTGCTTTCAAATGAAACTGACAGCTTGCGATTTGATGCGGTATGGGCTGTAAAAGTCCACTTTTCTCAAATAGTTTTGGAAACTCTCAAGAACCCTCGGAAATTCTCAGCTTTTTCCTTCTTGGAGTCTAAACTCTGCCTTGAGCATCGAATCTACCGTTCAGACGACAATTCTTACAACAATCAGTCACTGATTGCCACTACTCAGGCTCTGATACCAAGTTCACAATTCTGGATCGGTGCAATCAATCAGCCACATAGATTCATCACAGAAAGAAACCGCTCTTTGCAGACAAACTCCCACACCCAGCTGTATCAATTACAAGCAAAAGAGAAAGAGTACCACAGAAGTAATAATTGGGGCTCTATAAGATTATCCCAACCATCTAGAAGCTTAGAGAGAGAAAAAGAACCATAAAAGAAACGGTTAATTATTGTTCTTTTAACTTTTTCTACCATGTGATGACAGATGCTTGTAATTATGATAATTAGAAAGTTTTACTCCCTCAAATTTATCATTCGCTTCCTATCTTGCCTTCTTATAAGCTTTCTGTTCTGCAGATTTCATATCAAGACACAGCTTGGGGGCACAGTAAGGGTTTTTTCTAGAATGTTGTGGTCCCCAACATCGACCATCAAGAGTGTCGCATCATCTGACATTCCACTTTGCATCTTCTACTTTACTTGTGTAGCAAATATTTGGACCCCATGACCTGGGTAATTAGACCCACCAGTTACTATTTGACTTTATTAATATTTACTCGTTATCGGGCCCCAGTTAGGATTCCTAGACACATCCCTCATTTGATTGGAAGGTTGAAAGTTCAGCCTCAGAGCAACCTAGATCAGCTTAGCATATCTTCACTTTACATCCAGCTCAGTTGCAACATGTTACTATGGGAGATTCTCATATTGTTACCGTTCATCAGATTGATCTATACATTTGCTGTTTGCTTTTTCAGTCAATGTTATGTGGATGTTTTGATCATACCTTCTTGCCACTTCAAAAACGTATAATACATCCTTGATCTTTTCCTACACAACTTGAGATTGTGTGGAATATAGATCCAAAGCTTGATATGGTGGTTCCTCACACCTCCAAAAACATTTCAGAAACAAATTCAGGAAGCCAAAGAACTTCAATATAGCTACATAATATCTTATCTTGGTGTTGGCCAGGTCCAGGGGTTTCAACATAATACAACTCTCAGAAGAACACATTGAACTCTTCATAGCAGTCATTACTGTTCAGCTGTAAGCAAAGCACCAGTTCCATATAGAACTACTTTCTTGATAGAATCCCCTAAAAACTCAAGAAGCCAATCTGTCTTACACCTTTGAATCAGCCAGCTTGAATTGAGATTTTTATCACTTAATTAGCTGATTACAGATCTTTAGTGGTTTTGAAGAAAATCTAAGAGCTTTTAGGCATGTCAATGGCAATACTTATGCTGAATGTCACATATTCCTAAATAATTTAGCTAGTTACAATTGTTGAAGCCCTTCCCTAGTAACTTGAACTTGTGAAATAAGAATATGGGACATTGCGGGAGGTCCCATCAGCTTTCAGAGGAAAAAACATGTTATAAAAAACGTGGCCATGTGAATGTCTTTTCTAGAACGTGTGACTCAAAAATCAAGCAAGCTTACATGTATAAAAATAGCATTTTGAAATCTTATGTAGCAAATTGCCATCCAGTACAAAAGAGCTCCATTTTCATTTCAGGTCATGTTAAAATGAAAAGTTTAATCAAATAGGCATTTTCAAGAATTCTCGACTTTGGACAAGGCTTGTAGCATGCAAACCAGTGCTCGTAATATAAAGGCCAAACAGAGTATTTAGATTAAAGATCAAAAGTACCTGGTTCACTCAAAGCTGGGCAAAGAGCTTCTGGTATATGAAATTGAACCTCAAGTCCAAGAGGGTTGTTCTGCTCTGTTCGGTGTATTGTGATCTAGATACAGTTGAAAAAATGGAAACATTTCAGGCTATGCACACATGAAGTGTGAGAGACTGGCGTCCCAATGAAAATGAAAGAAGTGCTGAGAAAAAAGTAAAGGCTACATATCATTACGTTAGCTGCCCCTGAAACGTTCTCCAAAAAGCGTTCTCCACCAAAGAATAACCTTTTTGCACCGTCATTGTCTCGCTTAGATTTCATAGGACTCAGACTAGATAGACTCTCATCAGTAAACATATCTGGATGAGGAAGCAAATCAATCGATATAGACTCCCATTCAAGTTTCTGCAAATGCAGAACAGATTTTTCAGGTAAAAATGTGCAAAAGCCTTCCTTACAGTGAGTTTCATATCTACAATGCCTTAATATATCCTGTTGAGGCACTTTTTTCACTAACCTTAAAAACATAGATACATTTTTTATCGGAGAAAAAGTTCCTTGCTTCTTTCAAATTGACTACCTGCAAATCAGGAGATCACAAAAGTGACTACTACAATCATGTTAGAAGTTTTCAAAGCTCAACAGAGTACTATAAAGTGCATTCAGTTCAAAATATAATTGCAATACACAGTGTTGATGGAGCACTTGCCTTCCAGAGCTCATTTGTTGTGTAAAGAAGCAATTTGTGCATTGTGATGGATGCCAAAGGAGGAGTCCTGTGATCAAAGTACAAAAAATTCTAAGGTACATAAGGTCCTAGCAGAAATCCTACAAGACACTATGTCAAATAAATATCCAAAAGTTACTCTACATTTACCAGTGATAAGTATTATTTGTTAGTGTCAATGACCTAAATTCCGATGGACTAAGGGGGACTTGATCATGCAATATAGATATACTTACGTCCCCAAGGTCACATAATTAGCTACTTAGAATAAACAGGCCGAAGTTCGCTCCAGGTTGATTGTAATCAAAATCATATTGAAGAAAAAAGCCAACTCTGAGGAAATGTTGTAACTTACAGCTCTTCGATATAAAATTTAACCACCATTACTCATCACAATTATGGAACATGCTTATCCATAATACTACTGCCTCATTATCTTTCCCATCGAAACCCTCCAGACATTCTCAATCATCTCGTCCTATTCATCCTCCCTGGTTCGATGATGAATATTGCTCCTTACACCTCAGTGTTGCTCATGCTCGCCTCCATGAACTACTCGCTCTTCATGCCAGTTACAAGCTAAGATTCACTAGCTATGCTAGAAAGCAGGACTTAAGCTAGAAAGCAAGAAGAGAGAATGCTTAAGGAGGCTAAAGAGGAGCAATCATCATAAACTGAATAAAGGAATACAATGCCGCCCTACATATACCCTCTCCCTGAATCAAATAGAGGATTCAAAAAAGGGAGGGAATAGGATTTGGAGGGAAAATAGTGTGCCTTCCTAATAGGAGGACCCCCACTCCAAATCAACATGACCAAGTCCTAAAAATATGACCAAATAGGGCCCAAGGCCAGTATATGAATAAAAAGGGCCCTTAGGCCTACTTATGCATAATAACGAATAAAAGAATGGATGCGGCAAATGTAATATAAGGCCCATAATAGCGTGGTGCAAGCTTCTCAGTAGAAGCGTGACCCTGAACAAAGAGATGGCGTGCAAAGCGTAACCAGACTTAAACCATATCCCCAACCTAAAACTCAACATGACGGCGATGACGATCAACAGAAGTCTGATAGCATTGTTGAAAATGTTGTAAGTGAGTAGTAGCCCTAGCAATAAGCTCGCGAGCACCTAATAAAAAAGAGGCAATGGTAACTGGTGTATCATTAGGAAGAAGAGGCACTCCTGGCAAAAGTGGAGCATACCAATGAGCCAATAAGAAAGGTGAAACTCCAGTGCTGGTACTAACAGAGCTATACTCTGCCAAACATAAATGTTGATCCCAATCCTTCCCTGAAGGAGAAACAAAATGTCGAAGATAATCCTCAAGGATCTGATTAAGGACCTCAGTCTACCCATCAGCAGTAGAATGATAAGCAGTTTCCATCAGAAGCTATACATCCAAGATACACATAAGCTTTGTCCAGAATGTAGATGTACACTTGCTATCCCAGTCAGATAGGATAGTACGTGGCATACCATGCAAGCGACAAATCTCTGATAGAAAAAGACGTGTGCACTGCTCAGCTATAATAGTACTGCGGACCGGTATATAAAGTGTGCCTATTTCGAGAACCGATCTACCACCACCATACAAGAGTCATGACCACGGCGGGTATGAGGAAGACCAAGGATAAAGTCCATAGAAATATCTGTCCACTAGCGATTAGGAATGGGCCAACTCTGGAGCAAACCAGTGGACTTAGCATGGGAATATTTATTACGGGCACAAAAAGGACAATCACGAATAAGATGGGCTAGCTCAGACTTCATGGATGGCCAATAGAAATGGCCTTTAAGACGTGCATAAGACTTCTGAAAACCAAAATGGCCACCAATAGGGGAAGCATGAGCATCAGACAACAACTGAGGACGAATGGAAAGAGAACTGGGAATACATAAAGCACCATAGTGGTATAAACGATCATCAACAATAGCATAAACCTGGAACTTCTGAGAGGACGAAAGGGGACGAAAACGATAAACATCAGAAAAGTCAGAACAAGACAAATCTGCGGCCGGTAAATCATCAAACCAAGAAGGAACTGAAGCAACAATACTATGTAACAATGCAGGAGCACCAAAGGGACTATGGCTAGGAACAATGAGGCCCTGACGTAAATGGGAAGCAATCTGGAGCTGAGCCTCATCACGTTCAACTTTAGACATACGATATGGATCACGAGAGGGTGGGGTAGCACCAGGAATAAGATCAATATGTTGGGTGACATCTCGTAATGGTGAAAGAGACGTAGGTTCTGAAAAGACAACAAAATACCGATGCAATAAGTCAAAAATCACCTGAGGAAGAGGACCCATGGATGGAGTAGGAGGAGCAGCAACTGATGTTCTGAATGATAAGAAGAGTTGCATCCCGAGCCTTTGGCAAGCTACACATAAACTGCTTCCCGGTAACCAACTGATAGTCACCCTGGGAATCAATACCAGAAAGTAAATGATGTCGACCAGCGTGTGTAAAAGACAGTGTCTGCTGAGAAAGATCCACATCAACAGTACCAAGTGAAGAAAACCAATCTGTACCAAGAATAATGTCATAGTGCTCCAGAGGAATAATATAGAAATCTGCATGTCCAGAGAAGTCACCAATGCTATAGTCCAAGCCTTGAAACATCTGAGAGCTGATAAAAGAATGTTAGCTAGCAACCTTAACACTGAGAGACTATGTAGCAGAAATAGGTGTAGCACAAATCCTGGTGGAAATGTAATTACTAATAAATGAATGTGTACTGCCAGTATCCACCAAAGCAATATACTCTTGCCCCAAAATGTGGACACGTAATCCTTTCTCTATCATTTGACCAACACTTACCAAATTCTTTGAAAGTGAAGGAATGTAAAGAACACCATCAAGTCATGCTTTCCTATTAGTAGAGAGACAAATAGGAATTGAACCAATACCTTCAATCACACACTCACCACCATTGGCCATGTGAATTGCTTTCTTGGCTCCATCATAAGTGACCAAAGAAGTAAAGAACTCCTTGTGACTAGTCAAGTGTGAGCTAGCTCCACTATCAATCCACCACGAATCTTTGTCACCTTCACTTGATATTGGACTTGATGAACACATCAAAAGAGAATCACCACCACCTAGACCCTCATCATTAGTAGTAAAGTTGATTTGCTTGCTACCTTCATCTCTTTGCTTCTTCAAACATTCATTTGCAAAATGCCCTTTGATTCCACAATGAAAGCATTTCAACTTAGACTTATCTTTCTTTTTGCCAAAAGAAGAAGTCTCACCTTGATCTTGCCCTTTAGACCACTTTCCTTTGCCTTTGCCCCTGAACTTGCCTTTGATGAACATAGCATCCTCTTCATAATGAGATGTCGATGTAGATCCACCTCCTCTTGATTGAAGCCTATACTCCTCATTCACCAAGATCTCTTGCAAATCCACAATACTTGGCAAAGTCTTTTGAATAGCAAAACTTTGAACAAGATTAGCATGATCATCCAACAAGCCATTAAGTATAACTTGAACAAGTTCTACCTCCTTAATGCTTTCATCAATACATGCTAACTCATCATTGAATGCTTTAACCCTCAAAACAAAAGCATGAGTACTCTCTTCCTTCTTTTGCAAACTTTGAAAGATTTTCCTCCTAAGAGTATTTATAGGGGCATTTGTACACTCATTTTTCAGATTATTGATTGGTATTGCTTGGGCTCTTCATGGGAGAACCTATTGTCTTCTCTATTGCTTGTAGAGCTTTAGTCTATTGTTGTCTTTTATGATTCATTGATTCAACACCTGAGATTTTGATCATAACTTGGTATCAGAGCACTTTCCTGATTGCTGAATTTCAGATCTGATTTTCTGATTGGGTGCCCATTTTCCTTGCTGATTTTTCTCTCTTTGCTGAGGGCTTTCGTCTCTTTGCTTCAGCAACATTCAGCACAATTTGGAGGAGGACCAACTCCCATCAGAGCATTTTCCTTGGCGGAGCTTTAGCAGATAGTTAGCGGAAGTACTTCTGCTAAATTTGGCAGCCGGAAAAAAAAATTTGGGCAGATTATTTCCGGCGCCCAAGTTCCAAATCCTTTTCCCTCTTTTTTTTTTTTTGAATCCTCCATTTGATTCAGGGAAAGGATTCCCAGCCATCTTTTCAGCACTGATTGGAGGCTGTCCAACGCCCTACTTCATCGCATTTTTCAGCCATTGTTCCAGCAGAGTTTCAGCCATATTTCAGTTTTGATTGGAGGCTGTCCATCGCCCTATTTCATCACGTTTTCCACAGATTTCCAGCCATATTTTCAGCATTGATTGGAGGCTGTCCAGCGCCCACTTTCATTCTCCTTGTGGTAACATTTTCCAGCCAGCTACATTTGTCATTTCCTTTCTTGCTCTTAGTGTCGTTTGTGTACCTAAAGCGTATTTGGGGTGACGACAAATGTCCACTCCCTCCGATATTAAGCTTTTCTTACACTCTCTTCACTTCCTGCATTCCTTGACCATGGATACTTCCCCTACATCTTCTGAGCCTCGCATACCGTCTTCCACTTACCTTGACGAAGTACGGCATGAATTCCGAGATCATCTTAGGGAAGCCATGAGTGATGTACGCACTGATTTACGCCAGGAGTTACGAGAGAAGTTCACTGCTCTTTCTGCCCAGATTGCTACACTATCATTACAGTCCAGTGTTTCTCCATTATCTCCACCTGTTCCCCCACAGCGTACATTTCCACCACCCGAGATTCCTTCATCTTCTGGTCCTTTGCCACGAGACTTTAAGGATAAGGTTCAGCTTACTGTGTATTCTGGGTCATCCGATGGGAATGAACTCGAGAATTGGTATTCTAAGCTTGAGACCTACTTCCTTATGTTTCCTAAGACTGACATTCAGCGGATACATTTGGCTGCTTTACATTTGGAGGGCCGTGCTGCTACTTGGTGGCGCATGTTTCGCCAGACGGCTTCACACCCTGGCCTTGCTAGTTGGACAGAGTTTATGACAGCACTCCGCCTAGCGATGATTGATCCTCAGTGGCTTATTCGACAGCGCGACACATATTATTTCACTTACACGGTACGATCTTATCCTCGTTGCTGATTGGTTTGCATCCCTTGGTGCGGTTACAGTAGACCTCCAGCAGCAGACATTGACATTCTCTCATGATGGTACTCAGCATATATTTTCCGGTATTGATTCTCGGTAGGACTATCAGCTTATTTCTGGGAAGCAGTTCATACGGAGCCTCCCGAAGGCCCACTGTGCGGCTATTCTTTTTGTTCAGCCTATTGCGGATGCACCACCTTTGCCACAGGTATTTTCTCAACTGTTGCGTGAATTTGAGCATGTTTTTAGAGAGCCGACTCAGTTACCACCTTTACGGGATGTCAACCACCATATAGACCTCGTTTCCTCTACATCACCTCCTTCTCGTCCTCCTTTTTGTATGTCTACTGTTGGGCGCGAGGAAGTCCAGCGTCAGGTGTCTAATTTATTACGTCAAGGTCTTATTGTTCCTAGCCACAATCCTTTTGATGCACCTGTTTCACTTGTTGATAAGAAGGATGGTACTAAACGTCTATGTATTGATTATCATGCTTTAAATAAACTTATTATCCGTAATCAGTACCCTATCCCTCATATGGATGACCTGTTTGACCAGTTAGGCCAAGCCAAGATCTTTTCTAAACTTGACCTCCGTTCCGGTTATCACCAGATTCGTATGCATCCTCCTGATGAGCACAAGACAGCTTTCCGTACCCACTTTGGTCAATATGAGTTTCGTGTCCTTCCTTTTGGTGTTACTAATGGTCCGCCCACTTTTCAGAATGTCATGAATAACATCTTTCGTCCTCTGCTTGGAAAGTGTGTCATTGTTTATTTTGACGATATCCTCATTTATAGCACCACTCTCTCTCTCTCTTCATGTTCAGCACGTTCGTTCTGTTTTTGTTTTGTTAGTTACTCATCATCTATATGCTAGACGTTCTAAATGTTCTTTTGTTGTTGTACAAATCGAGTTTTTGGGCTTCTTTGTTACTAATGGTACTATTCGTCTCAACCCTCGTAAGGTCCGTTCTATTCTTTCATGGCCTATGCCTGCTGATGTTCATGATGTTCGTATGTTTCTTGGTCTTGCTATCCATCTTCGTAAACCAGTTGCTCATTTTGCCACTCTTGCATCTCCTTTGCATGCTCTGTTGAAAAAGGAAACTTCGTTTGCTTGGACTCCCGCATGTCAGTCAGCTTTTGATACTTTGAAGGTTAAGCTTACCACTGCCCCTGTTTTATGTCTTCCAGATTTTTCCCAGCGTTTTGCTGTTGAGACTGATGCTAGTTCCACAGGATTAGGTGCTTTGTTACGTCAGCGTCAGTGTGTTATTGCATATGAATCCCGTCATCTTCATTCGTATGAGCAGCGCTATTCCACTCATGAAAAAGAGTTGCTTGCTATCATTTTTGCTTTAAAGAAGTGGCGTCATTATCTGTATCGTGTTCTGTTTGATATTTTTACTGATCACCAGTCAGTTCGTTATTTGTATACACAAAAGGATCTTAGTGATCGTCAGTACCGTTAGCTTCAGTTTTTACAGTCCTTTCATTTTGATATTCATTATAAGCCTGGTAAAAGTAACGCTGCTGCTGATGCTTTGTCTTGTTTACCTGCTCTTACTTACAGTCTTGTTACGTCTCCCCACTCTTGGTATGATGATCTTCCTCAGGCTTATGCCACAAGTCCAGACTTTCGTGATGTTATGTCGTCTGCCTCTCGTCCTTCCTCTCACCCTCATTAGGTTTATTCCATTGTTAATCATCGTTTGTTTCACTATGGTTCGTTATGTATTCCCAGCACTCTCGACATACGTCCACAGCTCCTTCTTGATGCCCATTCCTCTCTTGTTGGTGGCCATTTTGGTTTTCATAAGTCCTTGTTCCATTTGAAAGAACATTTTTATTGGCCTTCCATGAAGTGTGAGCTTTCCCACCTTATTCATACTTGTGATTTTTGTCTTCGTAACAAGTATTCCCGTGAAAAACCTGGCAGTCTCCTTCAAAGTTGGCCTATTCCTTCCCGCCAGTAAACTGATATATCTATGGACTTCATTTTAGGTCTTCCCCGTACTCAACGTGGTCATGACTCTTGTTTGGTGGTAGTTGATAGGTTTTCTAAACAAGCTCATTTCATACCAGTTAGACGTACTATTACAGCAGAGCAGTGTGGTCGTATATTTATTTCTGAGATTTTCCGCTTACATGGTCTCCCATGATCTATACTTACTGATCGGGATACCAAGTTTACATCAGGTTTTTGGACAGAGCTTATGTGTATCTTGGATGTTAGGATACTTATGGGCACTGCTTATCATTCTTCTGCGGATGGTCAGTCTGAGGTAATTAACCGGGTATTGGAGGATTATTTATGACATTATGTTTCTCCTTCTGGTCGTGATTGGGATCAGCATTTATGTTTGGCTGAGTATAGTTATAATAGTTCTGTTAGTTCCAGCACATGTGTTTCTCCTTTCCTGCTTGCTCATGGATACTCACCAGTTCTACCCGGTATACCTGCTCCTCCAGATGATGCACCTGTTACTATGTCATCTTATCTTTCGAGTGCTCGGGAGATTATTACTAGAGCTGCTACTCATTTACAGCATATTCAGCAGCGGTACAGGACCATTGTTGATCGTCATCGGCGCCATGTTGAGTTTGCAGAGGGAGATACTGTTTTCTCCGGTTACGCTTTGCTCGCCATCGTTTTGTACAGGGTCTTGCTTCTACTGAGAAGCTTGCACCGCGCTATTATGGGCCTTTTCAGATTCTTGAGTGCCTCAGTCCAGTTACATATCGTCTTGAGTTACCTGCTGCTACTCGGGCTTGTGATATCTTTCATGTCAGTTTATTACGTGCTGCTATTGAGGATGATGCTCCTCGAGATTCCTCATTTCCTACAGATCTAGAGCTTTTTCCATTCCTGCCAACTGCTATTTTACAGGCGCGCTTATTGCATAGTCGTCGCCATCAGCAGGTTCAGTTTTTGGTCCAGTGGGATGGTCGTCCTATTGAGGAGGCTACTTGGGAGCCCATTGATGTTTTTTATCATACCCCTATCCTGGCTGATCAGGCTCGATCACTTGCAGCTACCATTGCTTCTCGGGATGCTCCGGCTTCTCTTGATGTTCCTTTCTCAGATGGGATATCTTGATGCAGTATTTTTCTCTGGCACTGGTTCTTATCTTATTTTGCCTACATTGGGGGCAATGTTCTTTATAGCCAGGGAGAGTTACGGACTACAAGATACATGCCTGCTGGGCTACTCTGCATATATTCCGCAGGCCTCTTTACATTTACTATTGGTTATGTATATTTCTGGTTACGCATTTTATATTAGTCATGTACAGGCCCCAGAGCCTTTTTATATGCTTATGACCCGCACTGGGTCCTTTTTTATGACATTGACTGGCCTTGGGCCCTTACTATATGGTTATATGTGGAGTGGGGGCCCGTAGGAGGGCGCACTATTTTCCCTCCACATTTTGCCTCCCTTTACTTTTGAATTCCTATTTTAGGGTTCATTGGTAGGGTATTTATAGGGGCATTTGTACACTCATTTTTCAAATTATTGCTCTTCGTGGGAGAACCTATTGTCTTGTCTATTGCTTGTAGGACTTTAGTCTATTGCTGTCTTTTATGCTTCATTGATTCAACACCTGATCATAACTATCATACTGTCCCTCATAAACATGTGCCTATGAAGAACGTGAAGGGAGGTGCCTCATCAATTCCTATATAGTTCCTCCACCGGTGCCTTTTCATCCCCCATGCCCCTCCTCCCCAACTTGATGACTTACATATCTATAAACAAAATCAAAACATTTACGGTTCTTTTTATTTTAAGTAACTAGGATTTTCGAATTCCGTTCAATATGGATCAAAACTATGAAAATCGATTTCCAACGCCAAATTCCCAGTTTCACTGTTACCAATCCGGCATGCATCTAATTCAACATGCAATGATTTATGGAAAAATCGACTGTTTTATATAAATTTCGTAATTTAACTGACAAATCGCTTCTCAACAGCTTTTTACCAAAACTGTATCCATGCATGTAAATTATGAACAATCTACTATAACACTTTGTTTTTGTTCCTAGACATGCAAAGTGACTCAAAAAAGTCTTTTTTACATTGGATATGCACACTACTTCTTCATTCACTGACATGAAATCGGAACATTTCGGAGGTCTTGCAAATTTTAAACTAAAAACTGCTAAAACTTCTGACGATCATAACTGTGGATACAGACCATCAAATTGATCGCTATAAAGCATAGTACAGAGAGTAGGTTAGCAAGAGGCTTGCCACGTCACCCTGCCACTTGGACACACGTGCAAGCTGTAACAGCCTCAAATTATTGTAGGAGGGCACACTTTTCCAAGCATGAATTCTCAAAAATCCTACAATAGCCTTACATGCCTTCAATCAGAGGTTATAAGCACTCTACTAAGGTTCATTAGAGAGCAATAGAAGCTTCTATCAGGTCCAGCAAGCATCCATAGACTCATATCCACCGAAAATTGCTTCTATGGAGGGCGCCATCAAGATAAACTTTGGGAGATCGGTGCCTAAGCCTCCGACCACCAAATTGGGTGCATGAGGGCTTGAATCAGAGGCAATACTATTGGATTATTCTCCCATAATCATGTAGTAAATCTACATCCATTCATTTATCCAGCTCTATAGTTTTATTCGTGTTTCTACACAGTTTGCAGAAATACACGGGAATCGCTCAACAGGTGGCTTCGACAATGACGAACTATCAAAGGTGTCGAAGGCCGTTTTCGTCTGTTGTGAATCTAACGACATAACTGAATTGTTTACCAAGTAAATTTCCACAAATTCCAGTTAGCGCGACAAGTCGCGCGACAGGTTAACTTTCATGATGTTGCTGATCAGTTACGCATTTGAGCCATTGATTGTCTTCTCCATAACAGCCTACACACTCTCTCACACTAACATCTTTAAATTTAGACAATAAAGTTTCTAATTTACTGATTTTCTGCTGTAAAGAACTAGAAATAGAAACTTCTGGAATAAATTGAAAGTCACATAAGAATACCTGATGGTCGTCGTCTCCGATTAGCTGACAGAGTTCTGAATTGTAGACCATAGGGCTGTTGGGGACATCATGCTCCCCATGCAACTTGATCTCTCGGCCTTTATGCTGAAAGCTGAGGGTGTTCTCCAGATATTTTTTTGTGGAGGGAAGGTCCTAAACTATAGAGCCAATCTCTCCCGAGAACAATGTCTATGAGATCCAGGTGCATTATCTGAAAGTTTATTTCATCTTGATACCCCTGAATACCAAGATTTAAATTACTTACCATAGTTTCCCAAATTTTCTTGTCTTCAACCTTAGCTAATGAAACTATGTACCTATGCTGACTAGGTACTTCTGGAAGTCTGAGTTTTTTAACTAGGGTGTAGTTGATGAAATTATGGGTTGCCCCATCATCAACCATGACTCTAACTGACTGGTTGCCAACTTTCCCATGCATACGTACTAGGTCATGCGGCCCAAAGCTGAAGGGTCTCACTAGCATTGCAGAGGTTAGCTGGCAACAGTGTTCATATTCTTCATGAAACACTTTTATCTCGGAAGCTGCCAAGTCACTTGAGAAACTTACTGTCTGAACAAGATGAACTTGTTTTTTGTCTTTCTTATCTTTTTTAGTGAAAGGCCCCTTGGGACACTGTCTGATTGTGTGTCCCTTAAGGGCCCATGCACACAAAGCACAAACGTTCTTGTTTGGCTTTCTCAAAATCTTCTGCTTTTAAGGGCTGTATGAGCGATGGGCGTTTCTGAGGAGCTTCACTCTTAATTTTATCTTCTTTCTTTCTCTTTAAACATTTCTTTTTAAATTAAAAGTCTTTCTGAGTAGGCTGCTCAAAAAGAGGTTGTTGTCTCGCCTTCTTCCTACCCACTGAATCATCATAGATTTGAGCATATCTGAGAGCTTGCTCTAGGGTAGTAGGAGAGTTTCTCTGGACCTCTACTTTATATTCATCTTTAAGGTTACGAACAAATCCTCTAACTTTCTAATAGTCATCCATATTTTTTATCTTTAAAATTGCTTTTTGATACTGCGAGCTATATTGGATTAAAGATCTGTCCATTACTATTTTTTCCTAGGCTTCCCAAACTCTATCAAGTTCATTCTCTGGTAGAAACTCTCGTAGGAAGGCTTCTTCAAAAGCTTTCCATGACCGGGAAGTCTGCCCAGTCTCCTAGAGGTTTAACCACCACTTATAGGCCATGGGCCCTAGGGAAAGACTGGCCTCAATAGCTTGCAAATGGTCAGGGGTTTGTTTAAGAGCATGTATGTTCTTCCATTTGCTGAGGAAGGTGTGTAGAATATCTACATTTCTATCCTTCTCTTCCCCAATAAAAGTAGGAGGCTTTAAGTCTTTAAAGACACTGGGATGAGTCCGGATAGGCTCACCCGAAACTGATGGGAGTGGAGAAAGGGATGGCTGAGAAGTGGATGGGAGGCCTCCTTCCACGGGGTAAACTTTTGAGCTCGGCGAATGAGTCCACACTGGACTTGAAATTGGCTAAAGCCAGTTTCAATTCATCCACTTCTATTACCAAGTGGAGATACTGCTCCTTGGTAACCAATTCGTCGAGTTCTTCGACGAATTGCTCCTGTTCTTCCACTTCCATGGGTTCTTTCCCCTTACTGAACCTCAGAGATTCCGTTTCTAATTCGTCAATGCCTCTTGTCAGGGGTTGATCAGGTCCCCTGGAGAAGTGGTCATTTTCAAAGTGCATGACGTTTCTTCTTAAAAAAAAAGTCGAAAAGACTAATTAGAACTGTACAAAGGAGGGAAAAGAAACTTAGCTGTTTCTAAGGACTGTACTTCCAAAGAAAATATCAAGAAAAGCCCTCTCAGCTCTTCCGTGGCTATATACAAACCTGTTGTCAGGAAAAATTAGGAACCAGGGTGCCAAGATGCAAGCAAGTTTCTGATTTCTTGTGCTCCTTGCCCCTGCTGTCAAAGATACTGATTTGTTGTCTGGGAAATCAGGATGGAAAGCTAAAAAGAATTCAAGCGAACTCTGGAATTTCTTGCTCTCTCCCCTCGCTATCTGAGTAGCGGCTCAATAGGTCTCAAAAACGAGATTTGAAGCCAAAAAACCAATCCAAACTCCGGATTTTCAAAGGCCCCCTGCTCGCTGGTCAGTTCTCTATCTCTGACACAAAACCCTGTTGGAAAATACAGATAAATAGCTACAAAAACCCATGCTAGACCTGCATCACAAAAGCGCTGGTCTACCAGGTCCCTATTGTCCTAAATCTGGTCTAATTTCCAGAGATTTCTCACAAAAATCAGGCTTGAACCCTGATTTTGCAACGCTGGACCTATACTATACTTCCACTTCAAAATCTGCTCAGATAGCAGTATTTCACTCCTGGAAATCGGAAATAAATGACTAAATATGCAGCGATGGATCTATGCTACAAAACTGGTCTGATTTCCACTCAGAAATTGCACTGGGATTTCTACCATAGATAGTTGTCTCTACAGCGCTGGATGTCCTCTCCTAATTTCTGGAAATTGGAAAGTATCCTATCCACTCTGATAGATTCCTCTCTTGCTGAAACTAAGCTCCCAAAGAAGGAGATGGCTCTGGTACCAGTGTTAGAGATCTAGACACCACAGTAGGGCAAACACTAACTGATCCACCCAACCTTGCCTACTCCCTGATATGGAGCAAGCCCCTCCTAGCCCAGTGAGTGGGCTGGTAGCATGCATACTGCCAAGTGTCGGCCACATGACACTGATGTGGCCGACTGCACGTCGGGACCCAACGTGGGGCCCTATCCTGCTAACAGGGTCCCTAGGCTATGTTAGGCCCGCCATGACCATGGATCGTGCCAGGGTCCCTAGGCTATGTTAGGCCCGCCATGACTATGGATCGTGCCGGGGCACACTACTCACACTGTCTTGCCTTGTTGGTCGTGTGCGCTAGTGGAACGACCCTGACTGTGGTATCTGACCTCATGTGTTCTCTAGGGTTCAGCACGGGTTAAGTGCTCGTAACAATTGGGCACATTATTGCGAAGCTGTATGGCACTATTCTTCAGTTAGCGATAAGCTCTGAGGCAAAGATCAAGAGATTACATGCTATGGGCCAAGCAAACTTCTAAGCTCACTACTCCACTATAGACCACATGTTCACTCTTTGAGCTATCATTGAGGAGGCTAGACATAGGAGGCAGAGGGTTTGTTGTTGTTTTGTGGACTTCAGAAAGGCCTTTGATTTCGTCCCACGTTCCCTTCTCATCGAGAGGCTACAAGACCTTGGCTTCTCCACTGATACCATCTTGGCAGTAATGGCACTTTAAGAGCGAGTCCTCAATTGCTTTCGAAGTGATATCGGCATCTCAGATCATATATGGAGCACCATTGGGGTGAAGCAGGGTTGCTCCCTCTCCCCCATACTCCTTCGATTGTATATTGATCAGCTTGAGAGAATAATTGAGCAGTGCAATGGTACAGGTTGCAGGCTTGGTGACATTTTGATTTCCATCCTTCTTTATGTGGATGATGTAGCTCTAGTTTCTACGACTAGAGACGGCTTACAGAGATAGTTAGACAATCTTCATGCCTTTTGCACCAGATGGGGTTTGGGGGTTAACATTGCGAAGACCAAGGTTATGGTCTTCAAATACATCCAGAGCATTCATGCGGTGACAGGAGCTTATCTTTGATAGACAGCCACTGGAGGTTGTATCATCCTACACTTACTTAGGTGTCCTCTTTAGTGGTCTTGTATTTGCTATGAGACAGGCTGCTACAGCTAGACTTGGGAAGGGGCATGCTTCCCTTGTATAGCTAGAGAAGTTCTGTTTTCGGAAATTTATTCAAGAAGCCTCGAGTAAGTGTCGTTTTTTTATACTCTTTTTACCCCTACCGCATTATATGCAGCAGAGGCATGGTGTACAGGTCTCTCTTCATCGAATTGGGCCAGTGTTTCGTGCTTGCAGATCCTTATGCTATCACATATGATACAGGCTAAGCCTTATGTTCCACATCAAATCATTCTGGCTGAGTTTGCAGTCCCACCCATTCAACTTGATGCCATCTTTCGGCTTATCACATATATTCAAAGAGTCAGATTATTTCCATTGGATGAGTAGAGATATACACAGGCAGCACTTACCTCATCTCAACATCTTCATAGTCAGGGCTTCCATCTATCATGGTTTCTCAGGCCTCCCGTTTACTTGACACACTTGGCATTTCCAGCATGAACCTTCCACTGGGCACCCGCGACATCAGGCGGTTCCTATACAGAGCCGAGTGGTAGGGCCACCAGGGGTGAAACCCGACTTCTATAGGACTCACTTCTTGGAGTTCAATACAGTTGGGTTCCCAATTCTACCAGGTTATTTGGATTCAAGATTATCACATGGTTTGAGGCTCATACTGGGTCAGTTTAAAGTCACATCACATCAACTTGCGATTGAGACTAGGCGTTTTCAGAGTACCCCACAAGAGGAGCGAATTTGCCCGGTGTGCTCACTTTCCGAGATAGAGTCCTATTTGTACCACACACTTGATATGTACTTTTTTTCATATATGCCATTTGGCATGGAAACGACGTTAATAAAGCTTGCTTTTTTCTCTCTCTCTCTCTCTCTCTCTCTCTCTCTCTCTCTCTCTCTCTCTCTCTCTCTCTCTCGGAAGATGGCACCCCCTCGTACGAATCCCACCCCACCCCCTACATCCTTCCTCTCCACCCCTTAAAAAGTTTTCTTGAAACTACACTTGAGCACCATACTAGAGACCGATAGCCGAAGTGATTTTCAGAAGACAAATTAAGAGAAAACAAAGCTCTTAACATCGAGGTAAGGGATCTACCCAGCTCTCAAAATGACTTACAAGACGCATGACGTTTTCTAAATACAAATCTAGGTCTTGAGAAAACAAGTTTGGTAAGGCATGGAGAACCAAAAAAGACAACACGAGATTGGTAATCATATTTGATAATCAAGATAGTAGGGTTACAGCTCTTTGCCACAGAGCTAAGTTATAGGGTACTGGTATCTTCAAGCAAGCCAAGGGGACGGGACAATGGGTCACATTTAGGTGACGGTAGACCTGTCCTTATGGAGAAGTGCAACATGTTATTTTCCTCTAGAAGCTTCCTTATATGCTAGTCAGACAGGCATATTTCCATATGCAGATATTTCAGTGGACATTGTCTCATTGTCTAAGCAAGTTAGGTTCTTTAATGAGGTGACTTTAATGCTCATACACCAAATTATCAGGTGGAGCTAAATGATATAGAAAATGATCCTCTACATCTACATGTATTGGGATGTTTCAGATCCTAGGTGGGTCTCTCACAAAGAATTTACTAGCACTATTGGAGTGAAACAAGGGTGCCTGCACTCTCCTACCTTGTATGGTCCCTATATTGATGAGCTTGAGATGGCTATTACACGAGATGGGGGTTATGTCGAATCACAACACCCAGATTCCCTAGAGAGAGAACTTGAGGTCAATGTAAAGAAGACCAGGATTATGGTCTTCAATATATCGAGACAGTCATGCAGAGACAGGCCTTTGGAGATAGGTTCATCTTATGCATGTTTGGGACTACTCTTTGATAGTCCTATTTTCAGCATGTGATAAGCAACTACTAGCAAATTGGAAAGGTTCTAGGATATCTCCTTAATTGGGTTCATATGACTTTCCACTACAAAAAGGAATAACAACTCTTGTGTTGTGTTCTTAACCATTGTATTTTGAACGCATATATTGATAAGGCCACAAAATTTGAACCTTGCTCTCTTGACAACTCTCCATGTTCGCTTGGGACAACTATGTTGTGCCTATGAGATATACGAGACTCTAATTCAGCCAAACTGCAGTGCTTTTATAAAAGACAAAATCTTCAACGGGCCTTGTATATTTTGCTCAATAAAGTGAGCATCATATCTATTTGCAAAGATCTTGTAAAGAGCGTAATAAGACCTATAATCTTATCAAAAAGGAAAATGGTGGCTACATGGCAAGGATGTCCACTTACCAAGCTGCTTCTCCATGGTTATGACTACCGCCTCTTGTTTCCAACATAAGGTTCACAATTCCCACCTGCACAGTCATCCCATCTGCAATCTGTACAAGAGCTGCTTATTAGATACAAGCAACATAAAACTAGCTTGGCTAGAAAAGAATTAGCATAAATATTTCTTCAAATGTAATCGTTAAATTAACAAACATATATGTGTGTACATGTACACATGTACACACACACACACACACACACATACATATAGCATGGATGCAGCCGCCAGCGAAACACGTTCCGAAACTCTGGTTGTAGAATGCATATATAAGTTTTCTTTTTTGTTTTTCTTACACATATATACATATTATATATATATATATATAATATATATATATCATAGTCCCTTGGTACCGCTGTTATGGTACCGCCGGTACCATAACAGTGGTACCGCCGGTACGGTACCGCCCTGGGATCCACGGTACCAGGGCGGTACCATAATATAAAAAAAAAAAAAATTCCCGTGTTATTTTCGGAAAAAAAAAAAATTTGGTCCCACGGTACCGGGATCCGCAGGACCTATGATATATATATATATATATATATATATATATATATATATATATCTAAGGAAGCGGATGGCGGACACGGACGCGCATCCGCGTCCACTTCCGGACGCGTCCTTTTTTTTTCAAATTTTTTTTTTTCAAAAAAAAAAAAATACTCCCCCATCCCAAAAGCAAAATAAAAGCAATTTATGGCCCCTGTTTTCCCCCCGGAATTAATTATCAGAGGGTGTCTAACACCCACCTGCACCCTCCTGTTAAAAAATAGGAAAACGGTACCAAAAAAATTTGCAACAACCTAACCACTGGGCCATGCCTCTCATAACCTCAGTATTACTAAACAACCATGGCCAGTCAGCAGTTCATAAATTATTACGAACCTTCATTGGGAACTAAGCTCCAAAAAAAGCGGCAAAGAAAGATCTGAGAGTGGTTTCGAGTGAAGATGATGGTTTGTATGGCAAACATATTACTGGTTTAGGGTTTAGAAGTGAATGCTCGCCAGAGGATTGGGGGGGGTGAACGCTCACCAAAAGAGTGACAAGCTCTCAGGAGCAAAAAGTCTCTGGGGGAAATTAGAGCTCACCAGAAGAGTGACAAGCTATACACTCCTGTGAATCAGTTGATGAGATCGGTTTCTACCCGGATGAACTTCAACAACTTACTAATTAGTTATGGCACTACTCAACACGCTGCAATACGATGTCGAAATTTTGCGTACCAGCACGAGGGCTCCGAAACATCCCCAGTTTTCAGGTCCCGACTGGACAAAGTGTCCCTGAAGCCCTGTTTAACGTCAAACTTCGGACGGACGTTGCGGCCCGATCGTCGGTCATTTCCTTGTCCTGTTTGTTCCCACAGGTTCGTATCGAGGTTGTCCCTTGGCCGAAACAGACGGCACCCGAAACGGATCCCGTTTGGAGAAACGGGGCCGTCGGACGGAGAGTTGCAAAAGCAATCCATTTCGCTTGACCTAATTGCGCTTCGCTCCAGTCGAAGGGCCATTTTGACCGAACAATACCCGAATCGAGCCAGGCTCGATCCGTTGGGTTCGTATTGGGATCACGAACCAGTGGACTATATTCCTGGACCATTAACACATTCTACGCAGGTTTAAGTGTATGCTACACAAGTGCAGCTTTGATATTGAATCTGCACATACCTGTGGTGCAATGCCTACGACACAATGAGGACATGGGTGGGGTTGATGATGTTTATGGATGTGGTTGTGACGGTTATGCTTGTGGCTTGTTTTGATGCTTATGGCTGTGGGGTTGTGGGTTTTGGATGATCTGTTAGGGTTTGGGGTGTTATGTTAACTGTGCCATTTGTTGGGGTGTCGGGTTTAGGGTTTAGGGTTTAGGGTTAAATGGTTGAACATGATGCATATGTTTTGAATGAGATGCAGATGTGTTGGTCTCTCTCTCTCTCTCTCTCTCTCTCTCTCTCTCTCTCTCTCTCTCCATGGCCAAGAAAAAGGGGAGCCCTCGCTCCCCTCCCTCCCCTTCGCTGCCCCCTCCCTCTCCTTCGCTGCCTGATTCCACCCCCTCGCTGGCCCTTCCCACCCCCTCGCTGCCTGCTCCCTCGTTTGTTGCTTCCTCGCTGCCTTCACTCACCCCCTCGCTGCCTACTACCTCTCCCACCACCTCGCTGGCCCTTCCCACCCCCTCGCTGCCTGCTCAGCCTACCCCCGCCCCTCCCACCCCCTCGCTGGCCCTTCCCACCCCCTCGCTGCCTGCTCAGACTAATCCTACCCCTCCCACCCCCTCGCTGGCCCTTTCCACCCCCTAGCTGCCTGCTCAGACTAATCCTACCCCTCCCACCCCTTCGCTGGCCCTTCCCACCCCCTCGTTGGCTTCCATTCCCTCTTTTCTACCTGCTGAGGCAATTGTTGGCTGCCTAGCAGGCACTCAGCCCTCCCCCCTCTTCCTTGGCCCTCTCCTTTCTCCATGGTTCTCCTGCCCCCTCCCATTATCCTCTCTCATTCCCTAAAGAAGTCTACTCTCCTACAAAAGCATTTGAACAGTACCTTCTCTCTTGCATGGAGCAGATTACACTGGAATCTAGCTACCTAAGGATTGAAATGGGTCAAATGAAAACCACAATACAAGCTATGGCAATCGAGAAGCAAACTATGATGGCCCGGATCATATCTTTGGAAGAGACCTTGAGCAGAAAAGAAGAGCCAGCCAGCACCACAAAGATCCAAGAATTGGAGGAACGGATTGAGCAACATAAGGCGGAAACCAAAACATGGGCCTCTCTATTCAAAGAAGACGGTAAAGAAGGTACACACACTTTCAATAGCGTCATCTTAGCCACCATATCCGAAGAAGAAATGCGGAAGTATAAATCTCTGAATGTGCGGGTGCGAGGAATTGAAGATACTAAGGCTCCAATTACCGAAGCAACCAGTTTCCTCACGGATACACTTTCCCACCATCACAACGGAATGGAAAGAGCGTGGAGAACTAAAAGAGATCCAACTACACTCATCATACGGTTCACGGGAATAGAGGAGCGGCAAGCTGTCCTTAGGCTACGAGCTAGGCTGAGAGGTACCCTTGTCTTCATGGACGATGATCTCACACCTATGCAAGTTGCCGAAAGGAGGAAGGTTTTCAGCGAAGCCAAAGCATTGGGAAAAAGGGTGATCTATCGGGATGGTAAGGCCCGATACATTGACCCCCAAAAATCTGAGGCATAGGGATTTGGGCCCCCCGGACTTAGGAGCGGTTTGGGGGCCCTCACAAAAGCATTGCGGTTGAGTTTATGGAACTGCAATGGTATCCATTCGAAGATGCGACTAGTAAGTGTCGGCTCTTTGACACTATGGTTGTGCCCTCAGCTATGTATGCTTCCGAGACATGGAGTACTGATCTGACAGCTACTGATTGGACATATATCTCCCGGCTCCAGATTCGTTTGCTCTCCCAGATGATACAGGCTAAGCCCTCGGTACCACACCACATGATATTGGCAGAGTTCGCGGTCCCCCCCATTCAGATTGAGGCCTTATTCCATATTGTGACATTCATACAAAGGTTAGAGGATCTTCAGGACGGGGGTACACATTATGTAGTTGCAGCTTTATCTTCATCCCAGCGCCTACACTCAGAGGAAGACCTTTTCTCATGGTACTCCCAGGCTTGCCGTCTCCTCTCCACATTGGGTATCCAGATCAGTGACCTACCTGCGGGCACCCACCAGTACATCAGAGGCCTCCTTTACAGATCATATCTTCGTATCACTTGGCAGGGTCCATTGGGGACCAAGAGTGAGTTTTATCGTACACACTTTCTATCTCTTGATCCGGCTGGCTGCCCCATAGTATCTGGTTACTTGCTGAGGAGTATATCACATAGTCTGCGGATAGCGATGGGTCAGTTTCGGGTTTCTTCACATCAGTTGGCCATTGAGACCGGCAGATACAGTGGCACCCCACGAGAGGATCGGCTTTGTAGCATGTGTGTTGATGCATGAGATTGAGGACGAGTCACATTTCCTCTTCAGATGTCCAGCCTACTATGAGATTCGAGGGCAGTACTACTGTTTGTTCAAATAGCACCCAGTTACACTTTCTACCTTGATATCTTATGAGGACCCTAGATGTGTCGCACTGATGATCCGAGAGATGTCAAACCTGAGGAGGAGGAGACTAGATGATACACATTCCCTGACACAGCTGAGCATTGATGAGTGCATATCCCGTCGGAGACAGAAATCCGAGGTACCCATAGGCAGCGATTCAGATGGAGAGGCCGAGATTCTCGATTCCTTCGTACATCGGCATCAGAGAGCATGTCGACGGCCAGAGAGACAGCCAGCTATTAGACCACAGCCCAGAGCGCCACGACAGCAGAGATGACACCGACAACCTATCCGGCGACAGAGGTCCAGGGCACATCTAATGACACCTTCACAGCAAACCATCCACCATTTCTTCCATGCTGATGGGCATCATGATATACGATTCCAGGCTATTGGATCCTAACTGGGCCAGCCGTCTTTATGCATTGTATTTGCAGTTATTGTATAGATGATTGAGCTTGAAGCTCCTATGTGCACACTTGACATGTACCTTTTCTTAGTCCTATGTACCTTAGGATATTCAAGGACATTAATAAAATCTTTCTTTCTTTCTTTCTCTCTCTCTCTCTCTCTCTCTCTCTCTCTCTCTCTCTCTCTCTCTCTCTCTCTCTCTCTCTCTCTCTCTCATCTTGCACGGAGCAAACCATTTTTGACTGGCCATTCAAACTTCACAAAGCTAACCATTTGTAAGCAACCACGGTAAATTAGCCATGACACAAATATACTATAAAAAATATATATACATCTCATCTGATGCCACTGTACATGATGCTAAAATGTGTTTCACTATCTACAAGTCTGTGCTAAACAAATCATCCCTCTGCGTGCCAAATGCATCTGTAGGGGTGTCAAACACAAAGTCTGGCTGGGAGTCTAGAGGCATCTAGGACTCCTCTAAGTCTGGGCCAACGCCTACCAAGAGACGACTAGAAAAATCATCAGTGCGTCCCCTCTTGGCTGGCCTGCCTCTGGGTCTGCCGGAAGGAACCCTCTGTGGCACACTCTTGCCTGGGGGTCTCCCTCTGCCACGGGGGGGTCTCTGGGAAGAACTGTCTGCCTGTGATGCTCTGAGTCGTCTCTGCGCTATCTGTCTCTGGGCAGCAGCCTCTGTCTCCCTTGCAAACTCTGACCAGCCATCATCTGAAAGGGGGCGTGATGCGGGGGTACTGGGTGGGGCACGTGGACCATCCCCTGCTAGGTCGACCGTCTCGTCTGAATCATATGTGGGCTCAATATCAAAGGAGGGCAATGGAACGTCAGCAGGGAGGGTGGTGGTCTCATCAGCATCGGCATCATCCTCAGGATCACCCCGAACCCAGTGTCGCTGTTGAGGAGGCGGACGTATGCGAACCAATCCGCACGCAGCTCTGCATCGTCGTACTGCCTCTCGCTCTGAAACAGCAGATGCAGTATGTAGGCCACACTGTGAATGGGCTGATGAAACTTATCCCATCGCTGCTGCCACAAGCGCCTGATAGGCTCCAACCTGTGGACCAAACCACGCGGAGGCAACAGTTACATACCATCGTGTTGCGGCAGCAAGACGAAACAGAGTGCGAAATGGAAGTAAGGATGGTGAGACGGAAAAAAGTTATACCTGGCAGGGTCCAGCTCAGAACGCTGGAGAGACTCGCCTACATATCCACCCAGAAAGGCTCCATGAAGAGGATCTCGCGGAAGGTCAAGCCCTCTGGGGGGTCCTCGACAAGTCCATGGCGGTGAACTTTGCCGAAGTGGCCATGTGCCGCAATTCACCCTGAGCTTGTGTAGCCGCTCAAGCATGATGAACTGGTAGGCGAAGCGGGTGCGAGCGGGCTTCTTCAAGTCGAGCCTGCATTGACAAACGGAATGTGACGCATACATGAAACGAGCAAAAAAAAAGGAGCATCTTGAACGAGCCAAAAAGTAAGTGGCAGGTTACCTGCTAAATGTGCGGAAAAGGGCCGTCATGCGGCGCTTGCATGTGACAAAGTCCACAACCACAAGTGACCTCGTGAGAATGTCATTGACCCAAGGCAGGCGCCCGATGGAATGCAGGAGGAGGTCCAGTGAGTGTGCGGCGCATGGAGTCCAGACAATGGAGGGGTAGTCTGCCATAAGAAGCTCCCCCATACCGCGGCAGTTGGACGCATTGTCCGTCACAACCTTTCGCGATACGTTCACGCGATCAGTTCACAGGTCGGAAACACATGCAAACAATCGAAAACTACGCAAAACTATTGTATCAACATCAAGCAGCAAATGAGCAAGCAACCAATGAAAGAATATTATACCTGGACAACGCACTGTGGCCCGACCTCCTCGATCGCTGCACGAATGATGCCGTAAATGTACTCGGCCGAATGCACTCTCCCTGCCTCGGAGGCGTCGATGTTGCACAGGAACATGGAACCGTAACAACTGGAAACAATCACGTTGATGAGTGGACGTCTGCGACGATCAATCCACCTATCAGCCATGATGGAACTGCCGTATCTATCCCAAGCCTCGTGCAGTGCGGCCAGTCTCTCTCTGATTGATGCAACCCGGTCCTGGAGCAAAGGGCCTCGTAGTGCATCGGCTGTGGGTGGTGTGTAGCCGGGCCCGCAGACTGCAACTTTCGAGATAGCCTCTCGAAAGATGCGGGATGATGCCATGATAAAGGGGAGGTTCTAGTCGTAGAACATCTGTGCTATGGTCCCGGTGGCCTCTCTGTGCTGCCCCTCTCTAAAAGATCCCGGCATGGACATCTGTCTGGGGCCTCGGGATGTGGATGGCTGGGAGGATGCGGATGGACGATGCGGATCTGGAGGTGGTGGCATAGGTGCAGGTGCGGAAGCAGAGGAAGTGGACGGGCCGTACAAATCTGGCGGTGATGGCAGAGGCGTAGGTGCAGCAGTGGAGGCTGTGGATCCATGGGGAGTACTGGCGGAGGCGGAGGCGGTGGCGGTGGCGGTGGCGGGGGCGGCGGCGGGTGCGGATGCAGCGGCGGTGGCGGGTGCAGATGCGACGGTGGGGGCGGTGGGTGTACCAGTGGCAGGGGCAGTGGTAGTGGGTGCACCAGTAGAAATAGAGTCTGCGGCATCTGTGGACGGCTCGTCGGGCTCAGCAACTGTCTCAGAATATGTCTCCATAATGCAAGCCCTCTTTGCAACGGGGATGACCATACAAATGCCGATCCCGTAGCGCCCCCCCGTGGGTCGGACTCGCAACACCCCCAGATGTGCTCGAACTCGAGAGGCGTTCCCTGTGAACTGTTTTCGACAAAAAGGGCAACGCCACTTTTTGTCGGGCATCACCTCCACCTCATCCCAAATGGGACGAGCAGCCATCTCTCTCTCTCTCTCTCTCTCTCTCTCTCTCTCTCTCTCTCTCTCTCTCTCTCTCTCTCTCTCTCTCTCTCCCTCTTCCGCCCTCTCCCTGTCTCGGGAACTTTTGCGGACTGTCCGCAGGCCCGCGTGATTTTGTTTTTTCTTTTTTAAAATACGCGTTCTGGGCCCGGACACGTCCGCATCCGGACGCTGGACGCGACGCGTCCAGCCTTAAAAAAAATGACGCGTCCGACCCCGGGACGCGGGGTCGGACGCGTCCGGGTTCGGGCGTCGGATGCGGGCACTTTGGCCCGGACCCTCATGTCTTATATATATATATATATATATATATATATATATATATATATATATATACCATGGATGAGGGTCTGGGCCGGAATGTCCGCGTCCGGACCTGGACACGTCCGACCCCCGGGTGCGGGATCGGACGAGTCCAATTATTTTTTGTATTTTAAATGTGTCTGGTGTACGAACGCACGCATCCGAGGGTCCGGATGCCATTTTTTTTTCATTTTTTTTTAAAAAAATTAAAATTTAAAAAAAAAAAAAAAAAAACCGGATGCGGACTTGCTTTTGCGTCCAGGGTCCGCCACGTTAATATATATATATCCACCTCTTGCCTGTATTGGTAATCCGGGTCTTAATTTCTCGAGAGCGGTTATTGGAAGGTTTGACGGAGTTCGTTAGCTTCTTCGCCGGGCAAAAAATCGCTCTACTTCGTGTCGATGTTGCATTCCAAGTTGTTCAAAGAACTTTGTTGGCTTTACGAACCAAGGGGGCTTCGCTTCAAAACGGAACCTTTGGAAGGTTCCGTTTCGAAGCGAAGGATTACCAATACAAGCAAGAGGTGGATATATATATATTAACGTGGCGGACCCCGGACGCGAACGCGCCAGGGGTCCGCCCGGGTCCCCAGACGCCGGACGCGGACACGGATTGCCCTCGTCCGGCCCAGACGTGCATCCCTAATATATATATATCAGGCATGAGGGTTCGGGGCGGACGCGGGCTTTTGCATCCGCGTCCAACGTCCGGACCCGGACGGAGGGTTGGACGCGCCCATTTTTTTTTTTAACTTTTTTTTTTTTGGGACGCTGGACGCGTCCAGCTGGCACGTCCAACGTCCAGATGCGGACGCGTCTGGGACCTGGACGCGTTGTTTTTTTTTTTCAAAAAAGGTGTCTGACTGCGCTCAAAACACGCGCGCAACAGAGAGAGAGAGAGAGAGAGAGAGAGAGAGAGAGAGAGAGAGAGAGAGAGAGAGAGAGAGAGAGAAGAAGAAGAAGAAGAAGACGAAGAAGAAGAAGAAGAAGAAGAAGACATTATATTAATGTTTGTTGGGTGCCCAAGGGCACATAAGACAGAAGAAATAAGTACATATCTCGTAGGAACATTGTCCATGTCGGACACCATAAAAACCTAGTCATAAAAAACATATAAGAGCTTAACCTCCAGCTCTAAAGAGGGTACATGTGCAAGAGCTTAACCACCTGCTCTACTGAGGAAGTAAAAAGGAAGAATAAAATATTAATCTTTGAAAAAACGTCAGATACCCATAGAAGCTATGATCCGTGGCTGGTGTCGAGGAGCTCCGGTAGCTTTGGAGGCTCGTTTAGATCTGGCAGGAGGTGGTGGCTGAGTACGCTGGGCCTTCGCCCTCACCGGTATGACTGCCTCATCATTTGGTAGGTCATCGCACTCACGCTTCTGAAAGAAGCTAGTGATAAGAGGCTGGCCATAATCAGTAGTATCCTCTGAAGGTATCAAAGAGGCTCTCAACGTAAGCATCTCTCGTAGTAAAAGGCCAACACATCTGGGATCTTGATACTCTAAAAAGGTACTGAGGGTAATGGGGGTGTCCCAGTATAAACAATGATATCGATCACGTATCTCATAGTATGTAGGGCATGTGAAGATAAAATGGAACTCATCCTCCACTGTGCATATCTGGCAGATCCGATACTCTCTCGAAATGCCTGAATATCTGCTTGTCTCAATAGCAAGCTGGTGCGAAGAGACTCATAGCTGTCACAACCTATATCGAAGCCCAAAAGAAAGAGGAAGAGATAGATATAAAGGTCTAATAGGAAGTCCCAGATTGTCTCTACGTAAGATATGTGCCCCACAAAAGACAAGCTTGACCCTGTCATGATCAGGATGATCCCATACTATGTGGCTGTTGTCTGATAAATGCATGAGTTCTGTAAAGACCACTAGGGACAATCCCCTAAGATGTGGATAGGAAAACACAAGAGAGACTGTGGAGCAAAACCACCCAACCAATCCTAGATCCCTCCTGGAGAATCCTCCTGGATCTAGCCCCCAAGCTATGCCAATGTGACAGCAAGAGGAGAAGAGCTCATCAGGCAACCTAGACCAAGTCGTCGACGAAATAATCACTACCTCAATATATAGAGAGTAGGATCCTGTGCATGAGTCCATGCAATCCCCATGCAGGTCAACTATAAATAGGTTACAGCTCTTCATGCATACCTCCTGCCTATATCAGTCACACGTACATGCATTATTCCATATGTCTCAATTAGAGTGTCTGGGTCCTCTCAAGGTCATTAGTCACCAACAGACCTCGATGTGGAATTAAATCTAGGCGTGACCAATAATCTCGAATACTCGAGGGCCGGTCTACCATATTAGGACTATTCCAGGTCCTTAACCGAATATGGCCGTAACATTCTTCCTCCCTTAAACAGGTTCTGTCCTCCGAACGGGAAAAAGAAAACATGAAACTATTCCTTAAACTTTCAAATCTTACCCATGAATCATTATTTTAAGTCTGATCTTTCCATTTGAATAAGTACTTAAAGATGCAACAATATTTCAATTGCTTGCTCCTACTCTTGAATACTAACTCAAATTCCAGAGATTACAAAGTTCTGCTGAATTCCCAAAATTCAGTTTAACATTCTTGGAACCATTAGGATCCGGTATCCAATTGAGCTCACTGGGATACTATCACTAATGAATCAAGTCTATTTCTCAACTGAGAAATACTCATCCAAGAAATCAGTATCCTATGCACACAATGAGTAACATATGCGGATTTTGGAGGAATCTGCCAGATAAGGACATATGTGTTTATGTACTAGGTCATACTGAGATTTTTCTCATATGTGCACGATTAATCTTGTGTGGATCTGCTATGTATTCCTGGTTACTAAGGTTATCTGGTGCACTTAACCTAGTTGATGAACATAGACATATAATCAAGTATTGTGTTTGACAATTACTTGCAGAGTAAACAGATCTGTTCTGATAGATCTATTGCTTAACTTAAAAGTGATTTGGATATGGATCTAAATGTGGTGTTATACTAGTATAAGTAAGATCTACACCTAGACATTTAAGATTTCTAAATCATGAGCAATTAACCTGAGTAGTTGATTTACTCCTGTGGAAGTTAATTGGTAAAACGGACAGTGTGAAGAGAATTCACCGAAAACTGTTTGTTTTGTGTGTATTGCTTGTAAGACACATAATTTATGAGTCATTCGGATTCATCGAGGATATCTCATTGAGAATCTTGTAACTCAACTACCGAAGTTTCTATTTCTCTTGAGTAAATAACATATCTGGAAAATCTCTGAAGTGAATAATTCCACATCACAAGTTTTCCAACCATCATACTTTTATCAACAAAATTCCTTCAATCATTCAACCTACTTCAGATCTTAGTGCACAAACTAAGATTAGGCTGACATATACCGACATCTTTGGATATAAGGTTAAGATTAAAGCTTTATTCCACCCAATCCATAACTAAATGGTACTTGGTAGCCAATCAGTGAACCTTAATTTAATCTTTACCACTACTTCCCATATTCATGAATATCTCACAGCTCAAAACTCCCAAAAATCACTCTAGTTCCAGATTATTCAAAACAATCACTAGAGATTTCCTCTATTCCCACTGGATAGTTCCACCATTGCACACAAACTAAATTCCACCAAAGAAATCTACGCAACTGGTTGATCCCATGAAAGTCTTATTCCTATCATTTTCTTCTCCCCCTTTTAAAAGAAATTTCATAATTTCAATCAAAAAGTTTCCAGGAGACAACGTATAAGATATCAAAGATTTGAAAAAGTCATTAATTTGAAAAAGTCAAAGATATATAAGATATAAGAAAAAGTCAGTAATGAGTATTCAGTACTATTACAAACCGGACTTTTTCCTTAAAATCATTAAATATCTTATCCCGAGTGATAGAAATATTACTCTCAAGCATGAATTCATATAACTTAAACAGTCCTTCAGAACCTAGTTCTACACTGGAAGGAATTATATGAATCTCAATCCAATTGTCTCGTATATAAGAAATTTCTAAAAAGTAGAGGTTTAAAATTAATAGAGAAATAGCTTTTAAGGGTTTCCGATTTGGAATTTATGAGATACCATTGAGGGATCCGGATCTATATCTCATAACCTCTCCAAATACCCTAAACCTCAAGCAAAATTAAGTAAAGGCCTAAACATGGGAAAAAGTTTCAAGGGTGATTCAACCCCTCACTTAAACCCTAAGGGTTCCACAACCCATTCACCATTATGCAGCCGTTTTTTCACAACAGCTCCCTCGCAATGGTGGGTCGGCCATCAACTCCACTCCTGCAGCCACCTCTCCCTTTGTTTGATCAGCGTCCCCAACGCGACCTTCAAAGGAGGAGAAAGAGGTTTCTTAACAGTTATAGACCTATCACAAAGGAAAGGAAGGATTGCACTGAACATCGTGGCTTCCAAAACAAGAAAAACTCCAAACCCACCAGCGGCTTCCAGGCTCATAGAATCCGCTCCACAAAACCGGCTAGCATTCGCTCTACCACAGATGCCAATCAGGTACCCAAAAACGCGTTCCAATACTACCATGTGGCATCTCCAACAGCGACCTATAAAGAGAACAATTGTTCACAGGCTGACAAGACCTGATGCCAATGACAGAACAACTAGCGCTTTTCCTTCTTGACAAAAGGGATTCACAACAGAGGTAATGCTAAGAATCCTACATGCAATCTTCCGAATGTTCCACCCATCATCTGCAATAGTTGTTAACAAGTTCCTGTCTACCGCAGGTTATCCTACAAAGTGGATAAAGTTCAAAAGAAGTCCTCAGCTGAATAACATCATTAACAGCTGTCCAGAGATCTACAAAGGTTAAGAACGAGTTTGGAAGAAAGATCCAAAGCATGTTTCTAGGTTCAAACCACAAGATTACCGCTCTTCAGAACCAGTGAGCAACATTCCAAGGAATGTTTCACAAGGTTTCTTACTGCATGTATCCAAAATCCGTTTCTATATCTATTTTCCCAGAAAATGGGCAACTTGCCATTTCCATTCTATGTTTTACAGATTTGCATGAAATACAAGAGGATCTTTCTAGAAAATAGCTCAAGTCCTCACATGCAAACATTAAATTCAAGATTCACAACAACAATTAGTTCATTCATTCAAGATACATTGATTTTCATCAATCTATCAACAAACCAACTGCTACTAACCTGAATTTAGTTTGTCTAAACATTATGGACTCATGCACATTATTCATTCAGAAAACAGATTTAGACTAAGAAATGGATCTACTCATGCACATCATTCTACTTCAAACAGAAACTTTCTCAAGGCTTCAGAAACCATAAGAATGAATTCACGCAATTCCCAAGCATCTCTACATAGAATCAAACAAGGAGAAGAGCACTCTACCACCAAGTTTAAAACGCATGCTTCCAACAAGAATTAGTGAATCCAAACCCAATTTCCCTTGAAAAAACAGCACACCATCCAGGATATAAATCCAAGTGCGTTCCAATTACCATTTGATGTAGAATTCCTCTCCATCCCATCCAAAAACCGCATCTTAGCCGGGCTCTGATACCAATGAAAAGACCACTAGGGACAAGCCCCTAAGATGAGGATAGGAAAACACAAGAGAGACTGTGGAGCAAAACCACCCAACCCATCCTAGATCCCTCCTGGAGTCTGAAACAAAGCCTCTACCACCATGGGAAGTGAGGCGAACTCCGCCAAAAGGATCTCATGAGGAACTGATGGCTTCGCACGAATCATCCTCCCTAACATGGTGATCTGCAGGTGAGTGTTATCTCTCCAAGTACCCTGAGATAATCCTGGGCACCAAACCTCCGCCGAGTGCATAGCCACTGGCAAGACCGCGGTAGAGAAAAGGTGGTCTCTAGAAGTAGGATCATGAATATGGTAAGTAGTACACACTCTCTCCATATGTACCAAGGCAGCATGCCGCTTACGCAGGCGAGATAGAGCAGTAGAGCGGAAAGTAAGGGATCGGTGAATAGTACACCTAGATAGGTGTATGAGTTACAATCTCCAGCGGCTGTCCATCATAATAGAATGTGTCATCTCTCATATGCTGCCGGTTAGTGTTAAACACCATGACCTTGGTCTTCGCAATATTCACCGTCAAGCCCCACACTAAGCAAAAGCCATAGAGAGCATCAAGATGTCGCTGTAACCCAGAGGCTGAAGAGGATAGCAATGCCACATCGTCCGCGTACAGTAGGATAGGAATAATAACATCAGCAAGTGGACATCCATCACCACCCTCCTCCTTGATGATCCGCTCTAGATCATCAATGTACAATGCAAAAAGAGTGGGAGAGAGTGGACATCCATGCTTGAGAGAGCGAGAGACATATGCTATCAAGTTTAGAGAGAGAGAGAGATATGGTTTAGGGAGAGAGAGAGAGATAGAGAGAGAGAGAGAGAGAGAGAGAGAGCGGGATATGCTTTCGAATCTAGGGGGAGAGAGAGAGAGAGAGAGAGAGAGAGAGAGAGAGAGAGAGAGAAAAAAGAAAGAAAGAAAGAAATGTGTTAATGTATGTTGAGTGCCCAAGGGCACATAAGACAGAATGAATAAGTACATGTCTCATAGGATTATTGTCCATGTCGGACAACATAATAAAAAACGCTAGTCTAAATGGAAAAGAAAATATAGAACTCTCTCGAGCTAGGAAGAGACATAGCCAATACAGAATCATAAAAGAGCAGATACACAAGAGCTTCACCTCCAGCTCTGAAGAGGGTACAGGTGCAAGAGCTTAACCGCCTGCTCTGCTGAGGAAAGTAAAAGGACAAATATCAATCTCGAAAAAAGTGTCTGATACCCATAGCAGCTGTGGGATGTGATCGAGGAGCTCTAGTAGATCTGGCAAGAGGTGGTGGCTGAGCACGCTGGGCCTTCGCCCTCACCGGTATGACTGCCTCATCATCTGATAGGTCATCGCGCTCCCGCTTCTGAAAGAAGCTAGTAATGAGATGCTGGCCAGAACCAGTAATGCTCTCCAATGGTAGCAAAGAGGTTCTCAACATAAGCATCTCTCGTAGTAAAAGGCCGACACATCTAAGATCTTGATCGATGTAGTTCCATAAATCCAGGAGATTCTGAACTGTAATGTTGACTATGCCGCATCGCTGAAGGTTGAACCTACAATGTGGACTTGAAGAAGGCTCTCATTTCCAACAAAGGTTCTAATGGAGTCTAGAAGCTAACCTCACTTGATGTACTCACAAAGGCTGCTAACCTTGCTGGTATTCTTGTTTCGGTTGTGGAGAAGAGAAGGTATCACTAAAGATAACAAGTAATATGGTGCTGCATATACAGGCTCAACGCACCTGTTTTGAAGGATGTTGCTGCTTGCAAAGATGTCGTGGGCTGCACCTGTTCATCTTGCTCTAGGGTGCACTAAAAAATATCCGGGCGTCTTTGACCCTTGATCGGGATCGGATCAGGTCTAATAAATCTGACCCTTCTACGCGTAACTGAATTCATTTGCAGATCATGTCATGCAAATTCCTGTTGAAGGATGGCTGATGACTATTGTCATAGCTTTACTCAGTGGATTTGCTAGTGTATACACTGATGTGAATATGAAAAAGAGACTCTCGAGTCCAATGCGGCCTCCACCACCTTCCATAGCATGTTGTTCTCTATGCTCTAAGATCTTCAAAGGCGATGATTAAAGATCAAAGGAGCATGGACACTTTGGTTCAAAGCATGATGAATTTGATGGTAGCCTGATCACAAATCAATCTTAGAAAAGATTTGAGCTTGACCCAATCGATCAAATAAATCATCCATGTGAGGAATGGGGTATTGATTACGAATAGTAAGACGATTAAAAGCGCGGTAATCAATACATAGGCTCTTAGTGCCATCTTTCTTATTCACCAGTAAAACAGGAGCTCCAAAAGGACTCTAACTAGGAACGATGAGGCCTTGTTGTAACAGATCGGAAACTTGACGCTGGACCTCGGCTTGTTCAGATTGAGACATACGATAAGGTGCTCGAGAAGGTGGATGGCCGCCTGGAACAAGATCAATGCGGTGATTGATAAATCATAATGGGGGTAATGTAGAAGGTTCGGCAAACATGGAAGTGTATGTCGTCAATATATCAGAAATAGCAGGTGGCAATGACATAACAAGGGCCGAAGAAGTAGCCAACTGAATGCATAAAAGCACGGCACAATGTGCCTTAGGAAGGCTATGAACAAACTGCTTAGCAGAAACAAGAGAATAATATGCAGAAGAATCAATACTCCTAGCCTATTCTATGTTCTTTACAAATGAAAAGTAAGGAATGTGGTATGAAGGTAGGGGCTTAATGTTAGATTTCAGCCAAACAGCAATTGAAATAACATTTGATCTTTATTGAAAATAATCAATCTAATAAGTGTGCATGACTTTGTAACTCAACACTAGTAAAACTAGGACTGCAATAATAACTCGTCCTTTTAGCTATCTAAATTGTAAATATTTGATTTTTGGGTTTTTTGAGAATTTCTTCATGAAAATTGGTGTAATCCAAAATGAAGCAATAGTAAAAACTTGTGTTTGAGGAAATAGAAAGCCAAGCGTTTTCTACTTGCATTGATAGGAAGGACATCTAATCCTTGAGGTTCCAACATTTTTGTTAGAAAATTAAGATCGTCTCATTAGCAAGAAAATAAATACATGTGCACATATAGGAGAGTTTAAGAAGATCTCAAGTTAAAAAATCATTCAAAGAATGGAATGTTGTGTGTGTCAATGTGGCCTGATTGGTTTATTTTGTGTTGTGAGTACAAACTTTTATTTTTGTATGTTGCCATGTGTACCAGCACATAGAATTTGCTTGATAGGTTGTGAATTATGATAACATTTTTTCCAAATACTTTTTATCAAGCACTACGTACTGCATTCTGTAAAGAATAAAGATTGCTTTATTCCTCTCTAAACTATGAAGGTTCTTTCGGATATAGCACCAAGGAGCTTATTGTAAGTACTTAAAGATAATAGTGTTCCATGATAATCTTTTGACCATCACAAAGAGATCAACTGGCACACAGCAAGCCTAGAAAATATCTTCTAATGTACCCAAAATAGGAGCTATGTCCCATCGGAAGCTTCAATCACAATGAATCTTTTATATATCATTTTTAGATCACTTGATTTGCTTGAACTACAAAACCATAAAATTTAGGGTTTAGAGTTTAGGGTTTAGAGTTTAGAGTTTATGATTTAGGGTTTAGGGTTTAGGGTTTAGGGTTTAGGGTTTAGAGTTTAGGGTTTGGAGCATAGGTAATTCGTAAGCTGTTGAAGTTCATCCGGGGAGAAACCGATCTCATCCGATAAGACATAGTAGTGTGTAGGTTTAGGGTTTAGGCTTAGAGAGGCAAGATAGTAAACATCACTGGAAAAATTTATCCAAGAAAATTATGTGGTCAAGCATAGCTTGAGTAGCTTGCATAGCTTCATCTTGAAGTTTGCCTAGCTCCAGGAGCTCTGTATCCAGCACCTTTCTAAAAGCTCTTCAGCATCCTTGAACACACTACGTTGGGTCTCAACATATTTCTTAGCTTCAAGCCATTCTGCATAGTCTAGCTCCGCTTTTTCTTGGTACTCCAAGACCTTCACTTCCTCGGCAGGAAAAGCCACTGATTGGAAATCAGTGGGTGTTGTCTCTGAAATCACCCTAAAAACGTTTGATGTGGATTTGAGGAAGGCGCAATTAAAGACTTTTCAAATAAAATTTGCAGAGTCTGTTGTTGTAATGAGCAGATCTTTCACTAATCAGAATGAAAAATAGCTCACTTGTGTATGTACCTTTTTCAAGGAGAAGTAAAACTACAATTCTCAAGAAAGCTTCAGCAGTAGAACATTTTTGTTTGCATGTTCTTATGCAGTTCTGGAAGTGGAGTCACAATTGGTCCTTCTTGAGATGCTGAGCATTCACTTCACCCAAAAATCTTCTGGTCTTGAGCTTGATCCTGCATGCAATCTACGTAGTTGTGCCAAAGATAGGACGCCCGATTTCGCACCCTAGATTTCCCCAGGTACTGGAAAGACCTTTTTGACCATTGCTTTCTTACAAATCTTCCTAGAGAAATATCCAGGTGAAATGGGTATTGATCACTGCCCTTTCTTTATCACCTTGTGGCAGAAATAAATGCAGAGAAAAATATTGAGAAGGCTTCAACTCACAAAGACTGGCTCTCAAAAATTCTCATCCTGCGATCTCATCATCCCATTCTGTTCAGGTGCAGCCGTGACAGAATTCATGTTTCCTTTCAGTGTTGTTGTTGGAGTTCATCCCAAAACCCTAAACCGATCTCATCAGATAAGACATAGTACTATGTAGGTCTTGCAGTTCCTTGTGGTGAATGACTCTGTTTTGCTTAGTAATTAGTAAGTTGTTGAAGTTCATCCGGGGAGCGCATCGTTTATTTTATATATATATATATATATCATAGGTCCCGCGGTACTGGGTACCGCGGATCCTGGTACCGCGGAACCGTACTGGTACCGCGGTACCATGATGGTACCGCGGTACCATGATGGTACCGCGGTACCATAATATATTAATATTTAATATTTTTTCAAAATTTTTTAAACCTAATCTACCTGCCCCCCTCGCTTCTTCTCTCCCAGTTTTTTTCCAGCCATCGTTGCCCTGCCTTCGCTACTGGTTTTGCTGCCCTGCCTTCCCTGCCTTGCGTCTGATTTGCGTCGCCCTTTGCCCACAGACCGCCCTGCCTTGCATCTGATTTGCAAGAACCTGCCTTCGCCCATTTTCAGCGTCTCTCACACAGTGTACCTTGCTGTTTTTTTTCCAGCGTTCCATCCTTGCAGCTTTAGCTTCATCTGCATTTTTTCCCTAGTTTTCTCCATCGCAATGGTGCAATCCGACCTTTCCGGTCTGTGGGACGAGGTAGACATTGTCAGGCGGGTTGCCGAAAAGTCCAACAAGACCGGACAGAAGATCGTGCGTTGCCGATATTGTCTTGTCGAATTTGCTGCATCCCTCACTCGCCTTAAAGGCCATCTACTCGGTGCACGCGCCAAAAATGGTGCCACCTTGAATGCTGCCCCTTGTGGCAGCATGACCGTCCCCGACAGGCAACGACTACTGGACATCTACGGGCCGCGGCTCGTGGCGGGGGAGAACACAATTTCAGAGGGCATTCTCCGATTTTGCACCGCTCCTTATGTGGCTGACCCAGAGTTGTTGCCTGCTTGGCTGGCACGCACGAGGAGAGGGAGTGCATCCTCGTCCAGTCCCTTTGCCCCTCATAGCAAATTGTAGCTGAATCTAGACACTAGCTATGCAAATGTGGTTCAATCTAATTTTCCAATCTAATTTCGCAATCAATGAAATTCCTTGTTTACAGGCATGAGATCATACATCAATAAAAGGACAACTTCCAAATATTTAGAAAAAAAAGGCTTTCTTCTTGACAGTTTAGTCTAGATATTGTAGTGCTTACCCAAATAATCAACAATAGGGAGGATGCAGTTGATGAAATATATCGAACTAGAGTAGACCAAATTCACTAGCAATACGACCTTCCTTTCAACCAAAATATTGTAATATAAGATCTGAAGGCATGTTTTTGCTAGGTCTTACAAATCATAGAATTATCTTGGAAAGAAACAATAAACATATTGTCCAAAACAATGACATCAAACATTCTGCTCTTTCATCACAGAGATAATGGTATAACTCTGACTCACTTGATCTGCAAATCCATAGCTATAGCTTTTTGTAGGTCCTGCAAATGAGTGATTCCTAAACAATCACAAAAACAAGCAAAAGCATTAGCAACAAACAACTAAGTCTCACTAAACTTATTAACAAGAAGACGAGTGACTAATTCCAATGAGGGTATTTAGTAGGGTTTTATGCCATGTCAAACCAACTTTGTGGAAAAGTTATTTATGAATTAATCCAGAGTTGAAGCCCCTCAGTTAGCTACTTAAAAAAATTTATTACCCTGCAACGGATGCGTCGGATTCATTCCCGTATTGTTCAATAAGCACCAAATCCAACTTGTCAATATCCACCACCACAGGCTCGGTTTTGACATTTGACACTGTAGGCAACTAAACATGAGGCATGCATGCCTGTCAAAGACTACAATGAAGAACTCCAAAGGAATCAGATGGAAACTACTAAGGTTGACCAAATACAAGCAAATTTATATGAGACAAAAGATTCTAAAATTTAGAATTCACATCAGAGAATAGATTCCACAACATGAATTTCACCTAAACGAAATGAAAACCAAACATTTTCTAAATTATTATAATCTTCTTAACCAAGGAAATAGACTGTACAGAACAAGAGCATTGATGAGTTCAAGAAGTTCATGTTCAAACAGTAAGTTTCTCTTTCTCCTGTAACTTGTAAGTCAAACTAAATAAGTTGAGATTCCATCAGCTTGATCCAACCTAGCTCAAAGGCACTTTATCATAAAATATTGTGGCATCAAAAGCTAGTTATGACCAAACCATCCATAGAAGAGGAGAATAGAGGGCACACTGCAAATGTATAGATCAATCACTGAGGAACAGAAGCAGAATGACAATCTAAAAAGTATGTTGTTAGGAACAAGCAAAATCTTAGCTACTACAATGCTACATTAGTCTAAGCTACTCTTAAACTAGCCTCTCAACAATCAACCAACATTGATGAGGCACGTAGGTCTACTTATAGGTGCCATGGACTCTGCTGGTCAATTCCCCATTTTAAGGCCCAATGATAGCCAAATTCTAAATGAATGTCTTTGCTAAACCAATGTGCAAGCCCTCCTGCCAAGGAACTTATTAGTGCGTCTCGTGCAAAGACACGAGAAGCATTTCCAAACAAAAACCCCCAAGAACCAAAAATTTCAATTGTAGAATGACTATTAGATCATACTTATAATGTCTAAAGGCCCTTAAGGGAACCTTCCAAGACGTGACCATATTAGGGCATATATAAGCATTGGTTCCAAGCATAGTTGCAGCGCGATTCGCGAATCGCGATTCAGAATCGCGATCAGAATCGCGATCCCGATTCGCGATTCGGGATTTTCCCAGAATTGTGTAGAATTGAAATTTTTTTTTTTTTTTGAAATTTTTTTGTGCAATATGGGTATCAGATGAAAGCTCTGATCGAGGGGAGTATGATTGTGTAGTTTGCCGACTGTTTCAGGTGCAGGATGGTCCCTTTACGCTAAAGCTGCATCCCATATAAAAAAAAGTGAACACATTGGGGCATTCCTAGTGAACATAGCAGGAATCTCCCTTTCTCTGATTCTCCCTCTCTCTATCTCTCTCTGATCACGATTCACAACAAACGGAACTAAAACCATGCTGAATCATTCTGAACTTTAGCCTTAAATGAAACAATTTTTGACAAAACAACCATACTTACTCTCACTCACTCACTCACTCACTCTCTCTCTCTCTCTCTCTCTCTCTCTCTCTCTCTCTCTCTCTCTCTCTCTCTCTCTCTCTCTCTCTCTCTCTCTCTCTCTCTCTCTCTCTCTCTCTCTCTCTCTCTCTCTCTCTCTCTCTCTCTCTCTCTCTCTCTCTCTCTCTCTCTCTCTCTCTCTCTCTCTCTCTCTCTCTCTCTCTCTCTCTCTCTCTCTCTCTCTCTCTCTCTCTCTCCATAAATCATAAACCATAAAACCGAAGTTACTGAACTAAAACCACAAAGAACAATACTGAATCACGACAATGCTGTGAATAGGATCATCATAATATATAATATCGGGCCACATGGCACCAAAAAGGGGTACAATGATGTTCCATGAACGTAATGAAAACTATATAACTAAGGCTCGTCAGAGTCATGGTAGGATAAATCATCCGAATCTGTGGACTGCAGATCCCATGGGTCCGCAGATGAATCGGAACTGGAGGGAGCCATATGTCGTGGTGTGGCCCTGGCTCTGCTGCGTGCTCTGGATCCCTGCTGCGTGCCCTGGCTCTGGACCACCCCCCTCTCCCTGCCTCTACCTCTGCCTCTGCCTCTGCCTCTCTCCCCTCCTCTGGCCCCCATCTGGCTGCCCCCAGCCCTGTGTCTACTCTGTCTCTGCATCAGGGTCCACTAGCAGGTCAGCCAGGTCATCCCCCTGTGCCTCCGCCCACATCTCCTCGTCCTCCTCTGTATCTCCCTCAACCCACTCCTCCTCCACATAGTGTGCCCCGAGCATCTCTCCACCCTCCGAGACCTCGTCATCTCCCTCCTCAGCCCTCTCCCTCTGCCTCTCTGTCCTCCTCTGCCGCCGTAAAGCCCGTGCGTCAGCCTGTGCCTGTCTGTAGAGCTCTCTATGGATCTCATCATCCATCTCCTCCTGTGTGGGTGGTGCCCGAGGAGCAGCAGCTATCGAATCCACCAAGCAAGTGTCGGGGTCCACCTGCAACCAAAAACAATACATTGTTGTTAGGCAGGTATTGTGCAACTCACTGCATATTTTGAAAGCAAATCAATTCACCAAAGCATACCAAGAAAAAAGGGGTGATGATGTGACTCACCTCGAGCATCTGACCCTCTCCTCGTGTGCGCCTCAGCATACAGCCGTTGGTGTTAACAAACACCAACCGCCTACACTGCTCGATGGACAACCTGTTCCTCTTCTGCGTGTGATACAAGGCCCAGGTGCTCCAATTCCGCTCACAAGCTCCTGCAGAACAGTCCTGTGCAAGGACTCTCTCAGCCAATCGCCTCAGGTCACCTGTGCTGCGCCCGTGGATGCACCACCATGTAACGGGCCTCAGCTGATCCTCCCTCCGCCGACTCTGCTCTCCATCGAAAGGAAACTGGAAGCGCTCAAATGCGAGCAGTTGGCTTGCAATGTTGGCCAGCATCGGACCTATTGGCAAAAGGAAAAACATGGCACATGTAAGACCCCTCAAATTCAGACACTACCAATGAGTACAATACTGCAGTAACATTGCTACCAAATGATTTCTCACACGTACCTGGTCCGGGCCATACGCGCTCCGTGTACTCCACCCATCCCCGGTGCAGCTCCGGATCGTCCCTCTCTCGTGTAGAGCGCCACAAGGGGTGTAACATGTGGGCTACGGCGTGGATGGGTCGGTGGAAGTAGTCCCATCTGGCCTCCCAGATGCGTGAGATCTCGCGCCTCCTGCAGCAGACAAATTACAACAATCACTAAACCATAGCATAAAAGAAACGCATCAGACTCGAGTGAGAAACAACAAACTAGACACTGAAGAGTCATACCTATGCTCGTCCAAGGCTGACAATAGAATCCCCTCGCCGATGCGCTCCATGAACTCGTAAATGAGACCGAGGGTGCACCCCTCACGATCTACCAGACGCAGCACTCTGTAAATGGGTAGTAGGATCCCACTAATCTCCTCAGCAGCTCTCCAGAACTCGTCGCCGTACACAGTGGACTGGAAAAATGCCGAATGGGGGAGGTCTGTAAAGTCCCGGAAGGCCACGCTGGAAACCATCCGCCGCAATGCATCCTTCACCACCACCAATCGCTCTAGCACCAAGAAGTAAAAAGCAAAGCGTGTGGGTGCGGGCTTCTTCAGGTTTAGGGTGGAGAAGGTGCGGAACAGGGCCAACACACGCCTCTTCCTGGTGACAAAAGTGACCAGGCACATGGCCGTAGAAGTGATCTGCAACACAAACACCCAGTAAAAAAGTTTAGACAGTAGTTGAGACGTGGTTAGCAGCATCGAAGGAAGAAAGCATAGCAAATAGAACAAACTATACCTCTCTGATCCATGGAAGCGCACATAGGTCATGGATGAGCAAGTCTATGCAATGTGCAGCACAGGGTGTCCACACAATGCTAGGGGTGCTCCCTCATCATAATCTCGCCCATCTGCTTGCAGTTCGAGGCGTTGTCGGTGACAACCTGAACCACGTGCTCATCTCCGATGTCAGCAATAACATCTCTAATGACCTCCCATATGAAATCGGCTGTGATGGCGTCACCACCTCGAGTGGCATCCACGCCACGTAGGAATACTGTGCCAAGCGGGCAAGAAACCAAGACATTGATGACGGATCGCCGACGAATGTCGGTCCATCCATCGCTCAGTATCGTGCATCCATACCTGTCGCAAAACACCCATTAGCTACATGCAAAAATTATGGCACCAGTAAATCCTAAACACATGCAAAGAGATTACAAAGACAAGTTACTTACTGCTGCCAAGCTGAGCGAATGGAACTCAACTCCCGCGTGATGGTCTCCTCCTCCTGACAAAGCAACCTGCCTCGTAGTGCCTCTCGCCTGGGAGGTGTCCATGTAGCATCCACGGCCGCCATCTGTGCACAGAACTCCCTGAACACCCAAGTGTCAGCAACAGCAAAGGCAATGCCGCACTCGTAAAAGAACTGGCCACACAGTCGAGTGCAACGGGCCTGTTGCTCTCTCTGCCAGCCGCCTCGATCAAGGGTCTGCTGCCTGGGCCTAACCCCTCTCTGCTGTGTATATGGTGCTCGTGGTCTGGCATGCCCAACGGATGGCTGATCTGTGGGTGTGTCACTCTCTCTGGCAACATCTGCCGAAGCATGTGGTGCATCTGCTGCCGAGGAGGAGGGTCGAGAAGCACCCGCTGCTGCTGAACCAACATGCTCATCTGATGGTCCTGCTGCTGCTGCGGATGGAACTGAAGGTGCTCTACTGGGCCTTGCACCTGAACCATGCTAGCTGTACCATGCTCTGCCCATGATGTACTGGGCCCTGCACCTGTACCATGCCCAACCCATGATGTACTACACCCTGCAGCTATACCATGCCCTGCCCGTGATGTACTAGGCCCAATATCCATGGTAGGCCCTGCCTGTCTGCCTGTGAGCCCTCCTGCATGCCTACCTGTAGCTGCTCCTGCTGTCTGTCCCTGTCTAGAACCCTGTGATGCAGTACCGGGCCCGTACATGGTAGACAACCTCTGCAGATCCTCATCAGAAATTCTGGGGCAATCAGATATGCCCAATGTCCGCCCATCTGGCCCTCTGACCCGCAGCAAGTGAGCCCTAACCCTGGTGAGTGATCCCGTGAAGTGACCACCGCAATGCAAGCATCTCCATCTGCGGGTGCCTGAGCCATGGTGTGTGCCCACATCCCTGTCGGTAAGCTCAACCTCGGCCCAAAGGCCTCGGTCCCGCACCGGCATCGTATCAACACGACCCTAAACCTGCAAACAACAAATAATCAGGCAAACGTTCAGTAGAAAAAAAAAATACATTGCATTGAACAACATTACCGAGCTCAAATAGAGCTCAAAATACCAGAGCATACATCAGAACGATTCCAGTTCACACATTATATCAAGTGCCAAAGAAGAACATGAGATTAGGGCATGGGATAGAATAATTTCTGTATGAGGGATAACAGGCGACTGACGTTAGCGTCGGAGTCCGTGCAGGCATAAAGGAGTGCAGTGTGGGCCTAAACCGCGCCCCTAGCAGATGTTTGCACGATGGTCCACGTCTAAACCCTAAAAAGTATGGAATCAGGGCATGAAAATTGAAATTTGTGATACGAACGTAGACGGGCGGAACGGAGGTCATAGGAGTCTGTGCAAGCATGTGCAAATGCATTCTAGGCTCAGACATCACCTCACTCGGTTTCCAACAAGCCATTCTGTGGAAATGGCCAAAATACACAAGCATTTGGAATGTGGTGTTCAAATCTCGCTAGGCGTGTCGTGACGGCTGAAACTGATGCTGTAAAAATCACTGTGGGCGTGAAGAAAGGTGGTCTAGAGCCAGACTACGCTCGATTTGGTTGCCTACAGCTCAATGTCAACAATTGCAAAAAATCAAGCCTACACTTACCAAATATCGAAATTTGGTCGTTTCGCTCTCCACGAAGCTCAGACCCACCCGGCACCGTGCACACCAACTCCGTATCGTCGAGTAGATGCCTGCCAAGTATTCACTTGCAAAGATTGGACGCCCACGGCTCTCAAAAAAAAAATTTGCCTCCTCCACTACTAGCGCGGTTCTGTGCACGAGGAGGCCGAAAATCGGGTTTTTGTTTTTTTTTTTTTTTTTGCGATTCTGTCCACGATTCGCTGCAGCGAATCGCGATTCCCGAATCGCGAAGCTGGCGAATCGCGATTCGCTGCAACTATGGTTCCAAGAAGGTCCAGAGCAATACCACTTGGCCCTTATTGCTCAATCGTATCAAAGTGAACCCAACTTAATGAACTATGTAATAATGACTTGAGAGTCCGCTTAATAAAAGCCACAATGGCAAGGTCCTAATGTATTTCTATTATTTAAAATAATGTCTCTTTAGAACATTCTCCTCCATCCATCCTTTCTTCTATGTCTACCACCGTTAAGCTATTTGAACATTTTACCTAGTTGCATGTTACTTTGATCCACCGTGCACTATGACAACTTCCATTGAAACATCTTCCATGTTTGGCTTTTATACAATTTCCCATGTTTGTTCCATCTTTAGTTCTTCTTGAGACTTTGTTACCTCCTCTTGATCCTCATCACTCTCTCCTACATGACAATCACACCAATATTCATTGACACCTCCAGTTATATGTGCTACTTCCTTACCTATGATCCTCCATGAGATATTCCACCAGTGACACAGATGCTTCTACATGAAGATTCTGCACAATTGTCTCATTAGTGATGGTAAAATTCTCCTGGGTTGTTGCAAAGATGCTTCAATGGATTATTATACCCTTCTGTTGTGGAATTATTCGATATTGGGCATTCTACTATTGAAGTAACGTTTCAGCCACACAACACGAACTTTTCTTTCGAAATGGGACAAAGACATGTATGATAATTACTCTGCCACCATCCAAAGCTATATGCAGCAACATGACTGTCTCATCCACGAGCATCATTATCATAACATTTGGGTGGAGACTCACACATGCATGACTAAAACTTATCATATGCAATTTGAACACTTTTTAAGCAACATGCAACAATTGAAGTAGAGCCTAGCTCCATCAACATGAAACCTACAAGAAACTGCTAGCTTACTTCTCAATTGTCATATCCAGAGAACAGTAGAAATTTACAATTGCTCAAAAGACCACTGCCTCCCAAGCCTCACCTTAGAATTTTAGATATAAAGCTTCACATGTATAATAAGCATATGGGAGTGTTACCTTTGGCATGCATGCCGATTCAAAATCAAAACCACAATAAGTATCTCAAACAAGTTTTCTACAGCAAGGGACAGGAAGACGAACAAAAATTCAAGTAAGTTGGAGGAGTGGATTTTCCATGCATTGAGAAACAAATAAAAATCAGAATTCAGTGAGGGAGAAGAAGGGGATGATGTTGATCCTTTCTCAGAAGCAACTTGTAGTTGCAAGCCACAATCTACAAAGAGTTTTCCAATAGCACCTATGATCATGAAACTTGGACAAGATCTTAACCAAAGAAGATGATGGAGATGAAAAGTGTAAGCACCTCCCTTCTAGCACTAGCTTGAAGCAAGAACCTAGACGAAGAGCAATTCCTCACCAAAGGCGATGAATGGGAGTAGTAGTCACCTTTCTCCAACACCAAGCAGGAGAAGGATCTTAGCAAGAAAAGACCTAGAAGAATAGACTGGCAAGACCTCCAACTTCTAGCACCTCCTCCACACAACTGGCAAGAGAAAACCTTGGGAATCACTCCAATTTGTGTCTCTTTCCTCTGCACCTTCCTATATCAAGAGTCCAAGGGTATAAATTCTTCTTAGGGGTAGGACACATGGGATACACGCACACCAAAAGGCTCTTAATGAAGAGCACTATATAGGTCTCTTGCCTCCAACTTCCTCATGGGCCACCTTCTTATAGCAAAGTAAGGAACATCACTAGCGTTGCGTGTCAAGAAGAGGATGAGGGAAGAATGTACAAGCTTCGATGACAATAACATGTAGACCGCAACAATGATCGTCAAACCGATTATTATAAGGGAAAAAATATCGAGATCTAGAATTTAGCTGATACGACTTGGAGAAGAAAGAGAGAGAGAGAGAGAGAGAGAGAGAGAGAGAGAGAGAGAGAGAGAATAGAATAGAATAGAATATATTAATGTGTGCCCTTGGGCACATAAGACAAAGAAAAAGTACACCAGAAAGGAGCATTGTCCATCCGGACTTATTTCTATCAGCTAAAACATAGAATAAAACAGAAATAAACCGGAAATAAAACCAAAGCTTAACCTCCAGCTATGGTGAGGGTACAAAAGCAGTAGCTTAACCACCAGCTAGGCGGAGGAATAAAACTTACTAACAGAGAGAGAAAAACCGTGTGATCTGGCGTGAGGCACATGGTGGCGTCTGGTGGCGAACTTTGGATCTGGATGGTCGAGGAAGATGCTGGAGCTTCGGTTGTCGAGCTGGAATGTCGATCTCACTATCTGAAGTATCCTCCCTAACTCCTTTCTGAAAGAAAAGTGTAATATGTGGTTGGCTGTGGTTAACATCCTGATCATCCAACATAAGAGTACATCTCTAAGAGAACATCTCTCGTAATAGAAACCCAACACATCTCGCATCTGGATAGGCAAAGAAGGAACCAAGTGTGAGTGGAATATCCCAATAGAGACAGTGGTATCTGCCTCTGATCTCATAGTAAGCTGGACATCTAAAAATAAAGTGAAACTCATCCTCAACCTCCTGTAGTGTACAGCACTGACAGATCCGTAGTCTGTGTATCTGCCTGTCTCAATAGCGAGCTGATGAGAAGAGACCCGAAGCTGACCAATGCGGTAGCGCAGGCCAAAAGACAGCACCTGGGAGAGGTAACTTGGTCTGACGGGAAGCCCTAAAGCATCAAAGTGAAAAAAGTGAATGGATAGAACTGAAGCTTAACCCGTGATGGATCTAGGAGAGAGAGAGAGAGAGAGAGAGAGAGAGAGAGAGAGAGAGAGAGAGAGAGAGAGAGAGAGAGAGAGAGAGAGAGAGAGAGAGAGAGAGAGAGAATTTGTGGTAACATCTTTTCCACGCATAAATGAGCATAAAACAAAAAGCACATAACATGATATGAGGGGCAACCAAAACAAGCCAATGCCATCAAAAACCTAAACCATAACGATTAATTGAAAAGAGATGGCCTAGAAATATATGGTGCAGAGTGCAACTGTAATAGATCCTAACACCACAGTAGGGCAAACACTAATTGATCCACCCAACCTTGCCTACTCCCTGATATAGAGTAAGCCCCTCCTAGCCCAGTGTGAGGACTGGTAGCATGCTACTGCCAAGTGTCGGCCACATGGCACTGACGTGGCCGACTGCACGTCGGGACCCAACTGGGGGCCCTATCCTGCTGACAGGGTCCCTAGGCTGTGTTAGGCCCGCCATGGCTATGGACCATGCTGGGGCACACTACTCACACTGTCTTGCCCTGTTGGTCATGTACGCTGGACACGACCCTGACTGTGGTATCTGACCTATCTGTGTTCTCTAGGGTTCGGCACTGGTTACGAGCTCGTAACACTCCCTCCCCCTTAAGAACCGTCTTGGTCCTCTAAGACAAAGTCTGGAAAAATCTTGCGAAGGACGCTGCCTCTTTCCCAAGTGGCATTCTCAACAGGCTGATCATTCCACTTAACCAGATATTCTCGGTATAGAGTATGACGAGTCTGCGTCTCTCTACTATCAAGAATTTCCTCTGGTTCATGTGGAGGTTGTTGAGGATCCAATGGGAGAACTAGAACACTGTCCCCTACCAGATTATCTGATCTGGTTAAGGCTTTTCGTAACTGACTTACATGAAAAACTGGAAAAACCTTACTGCTGTGTGGGAGTTCTAGTTCATAGGTGACCTCGCCTAGTCTCCTACTGATGGTAAAGGGACCACAATACCTTGGAGACAACTTAGCACACACTCCTGATTTGAGGGTTTTAGAGTCAACTGGGACTCTCAAGTAGACTCTCTCACCAGTGGAGAACTGCACATCCCGTCTGTGTGGATCTGCATAATGCCTGGCTCGATCCTGGGATTGTCTAATGCTACGCTTAGCATGTTCTATCATCTGGTTTAGGTCTTCTAAAAAGTTTCTGGCTGCTTCAACTTTTTCTTGTTTAAACCCTACAGCTGTGGGTGAGCGTGGCTGAAAACCGTACATCAGCATAAATGGGCTGTATCCCGTAGCTGAATGTTTGGTACTGTTGTAAGCAAACTCTAATATCGAGAGATACTCCTCCCAATTAGTCTGCCTCTTGCTGACGTATGCACGAAGCATATCCTCCAGCACTTGATTTACCCTTTCTGTTTGACCGTCCGTCTGTGGATGGTCGGTGGTACTCATATTAAGTTTAGTATGGAGATGATGGAATACTGCCTTCCAAAAATTTCCAGTAAACTTACTGTCCCGGTCGCTGACTATGCCGGAAGGTAGACCGTACAATTTAAATAGCCCGTCTACAAACAACCTCGCTAACTCTGGAGCTCTAACGGTTGTTTTGGTCGGAATAAAATGAGCCATTTTGGTCAGACGGTCAACTGTGACCCATATAGCGTCATTACCCTTTTGGGTTTTAGGCAGGCCTACTATAAAATCCATGGAGATACTCTCCCATTTACCAGCTGGTATTTCTAAGGGATGCAACAACCCTCCTGCCTTTAAACGCTCTGCTTTATTTACTTGACATTTCTGGCAACTGGTTACATACTGGTGGACGTCCCTTTTCATACTGGGCCAGAAAAATTGCCTACGAAGAAGCTCATAGGTCTTCTGTATGCCTGGGTGTCCCGCGCTAGGATTGTCATGACATTCATATAGGACCTGCTGCCTATAATCCTCTGAATTGGGGACACATACTCTATCTCTATAGAGCAAGTACTCATCCTGAATGGAATACTGTTTCCATTTGAATCCTTGAGTCAACTGACCCTCAACCACTGGGGTTTGCTTGGGTAATACAGGCTCAGAATCCTCAACGTCATCTGACGACGTATACTCGGACTCATTATCATCCTCAACGGAAGCTGCCGTATTCTTGGATGAACTGGCACCAGCCCCGGGAACTGGTTCTGGAGTCTGTAACTGTCTGTTCTGGACTGAGTTCCAGATAATAGAGAAGAATGCATCATGCTGGCATTTCCCTCTCAAGGACTCGAGTAACTCATTACGAATCTGAGTAAAACTCAGCTCGTTTATCATAGGCATTCTGCTAAGGGCATCTGCTACTGTATTGAATTTTCCACGCCTATATCTGATAGACATGTCAAACTCTTGCATCAACTCTGCCCAACGAGCTTTCCGACCTCTAAGCTCAGGTTGATTGCAAAGGTATCTGAGACTCTCATGGTCTGTCAGGACCTCAAAGTTGGCACCATACAAATAATGCCTCCAAGTCTTAAGGGCATGGACTATAGAAAAGAGTTCCTTTTGATAGGCACTATACCTAGTCTGTGCTGGCTCGAGTTTTTTACTCTCGAACGCAACTGGTCGTCCACCCTGAGTTCGCACAGCACCTACTGCAAAGTCGCTAGCATCTGTTTCGACCACAAATGGCTGATTGGGGTCGACGACCTTTAAAACTGGTGCTGTAGCTAAGGCTGTTTTGAGAGCATCAAAGCTCTCCTGTTGTGCGGACTCCCAAATGAACTCCTTTCCCTTCCCCTTAAGGAGATTTGTCATAGGGACTGCTATCTGAGCATATTCCTTGACAAATCGTCTGTAATATCCCGCCAGACCAAGAAAGATTTGAAGTTCCAAAATATTCTGAGGTCTCAGCCAACTGAGTATGGCTTTAACCTTATTTGGGTCCATCTTAATCCCATCTGAAGAGATAATGTGACCCAAATATGCTACTTCTTCAACGAAGAATTCACACTTGGATTGTTTAGCATAAAGCTTATGCTTTCTGAGCAGTCGAAACACCTTTCTGAGGTGTTTTAGATGCTCCTTCCTCGTTTTGCTGTAGACGAGGATGTCATCTAAAAATACGACTACAAACTTACCCAAGTATGGTCTGAGGACACTGTTCATCAAGGTCATAAAGGTAGCTGGAGCATTTGTGAGCCCAAATGGCATCACCTTAAACTCATAATGACCGTGACGAGTCCTAAAAGCTGTTTTCGAGACATCTTCCGATTTTATACGGACTTGATGATATCCCGATCTGAGGTCTATTTTGCTGAAAAACTTAGCCCCGTCGAGTTGATCAAACAACTCGTCTGCCCGAGGCATAGGGTATTTATTCTTAATTGTGACTTTATTGAGGGCTCTGTAATCTACGCAAAGACGCATAGATCCCTCTTTCTTTTTCACCAATAGGACTGGTGAGGCCCATGGTGAACTACTGGTCTGAATTTGGCCTTTCCCAAGATAGTCTGTTAACTGCCTAGTTATTTCTTCATCCTCTGTTCGGCTGACCCGATACGGAGGTTTAGAAACAGGTGTTGTACCTGGTACTAGGTTTATTACATGATCTACCTCTCTGCTAGGTGGTAAACCATGTGGCAAATCTTCAGGAAAAACATCTTTAAATTTAGACAATAAAGTTTCTAATTTACTGATTTTCTGCTGAATAGAACTGGAAATAGAAACTTCAGGAATAAACTGAAAGTCACATAAGAATACCTGATGGTCTTCGTCTCCGATTAGCTGACAGAGCTCTGAACTGCAGACCATAGGGCTGTTGGGAACATCATGCTCCCCATGCAACTGGATCTCTCGGCCTTTATACTGAAAGCTGAGGGTGTTCTCCTGATAATTTCTGTGGAGGGAAGGTCCTAAACTGTAGAGCCAATCTCTCCCGAGAACAATGTCTGTTCGATCCAGGTGCATTATCTGAAAGTTTATTTGATCTTGGTACCCCTGAATACCAAGATTTAACTTACTTACCATAGTTTCCCATATTTTTTTATCTTCACCCTTAGCTAATGAAACTATGTACCTATGCTGACTAGGTACTTCTGGTAGTTTAAGCTTTTTAACCAGGGTGTGGTTGATGAAATTATGGGTTGCCCCATCATCAACCATGACTCTTACTGACTGGTTACCAACTTTCCCATGCATACGTACTAGGTCATGCGGCCCAAAGCTGAAGGGTCTCGCTAGCATTGCAGAGGTCAGCTGGCAACAGTGTTCATGATCTTCATGATACACTTTGATCTCGGAAGCTGCCGAGTTACTGGGGAAACATACAGTCTGAACAAGATGAACTTGTTTTTTATCTTTTTTAGTGAAAGGCCCCTTGTGACACTGTCTGACTGTGTGTCCCTTGCCCATACACACAAAGCACAAACGTTCTTGTTTGGCTTTCTCAAAATCATCTGGTTTTAAGGGCTGTATGAGTGAAGGGCGTTTCTGAGGAGCTTCACCTTTAAATTTATCTTCTTTCTTTCTTTTTAAAAATTTCTTTTTAAATTGAAAGTCTTTCTGAGGAAGCTGCTCAGAAAGTGGTTGCTGTCTCGCTCTCTTCCTACCCACTGAATCATCATAGATTTGAGCATATCTGAGAGCTTGCTCAAGGGTAGTAGGCGAGTTTCTCTGGACCTCTACTTTATATTCATCTTTGAGGCCACGGACAAATCCCCTGATTTTTTGATAGTCATCCATATTTTTAATCTTTAAAATTGCTTCTCGATACTGCGAGATATATTGGATGAGGGACTTGTCCATTACTGTTCTTTCCCAGGCTTCCCAGGCTCTATCAAGTTCATTCTCTGGTAGAAATTCTCTTAGGAAAGCTTCTTCAAAAGCTTTCCATGACCGGGGAGTCTGCCCAGTCTCCTGGAGATTTAACCACCACTTATAGGCCATAGGCCCTAAAGAAAGACTGGCCTCAATTGCTTGCAAATGGTCAGGGGTCTGTTTAAGAGCATGAATGTTCTTCCATTTGTTGAGGAAGGTTTGTAGAATATCTGCATTTCTATCCTTCTCTTCCCCATTAAAAGTAGGAGGCTTTAAATCTTTAAAAACACTGGGGTGAGACCGTAAAGTCTCACCCGAAACTGATGGAAGTGGAGAAGGGGATAACTGAGAAGTGGAGGGAAGGCTTCCTTTCGCGGAGCTCAAAATCAAGTTTTTGAGTTCAGCGAACGAGTCGTCCACACTGGACTTGAAATTGGCTAATGCCAGCTTCAGTTCATCCACTTCTGTTACCAATTGGAGGAACTGCTCCTTGGTAACCAGTTCGTCGAGTTCTTCGGCGAACTGTTCCTGTTCTTCTACTTCCATGGGTTCCTTCCCTTTTCTGTAAGCCAAGGCTTCTGTTTCAAGTTCGTCGAAGCCTCTCTCCTGGGGTTGATCAGGTCCCTGAGGAGTGGTCATCTTCGAAACTGAAAGAGAGCTACCTTAACTTCTGAAGGAAAAAAGTCTAAAAGACTAATTTACAACTGTACAAGGGAAAGGAAAGATGACTTAGCTGTTTCTGAGGACTGTACTTCCAAAGAAAGAATGAAGAGGAACCCTTTCAGCTCTTTTCCCCAAAATTTCAGACCTGCTGTTCCGAAAAATGCCAGTTTGAAGCTTCAAAACAGTGCTAAATTTCCCGGTTTTTTGATGATAGTAGCTCGCTGGTCTGATAGGAATTCTCTTGCTCCAAATCTCTGACGTTGGGGCCCAAAAACTTGTTGAAAAACCAGATTTTCAGAAGTACTGGCAGCGCTGGCCCTGCTCCTCCTTTTTGGCTTCAAACTCGCTGAGAACCAGTAACTTTTTCCCTGGAAATCGGATGTAGGTCTCTGACTGTACAGCGATGGAGGTGCTGGCTTCTTCCTACTCTAATTTCGCTGGGAAAACTATAGAGAATCCTCTCAACTCAGTGGGAAACAGCTGTTTTTTCAGCGAGTTACCTACACTTGGAATCTGACTCCTTGCTACTGTGATTTCTCAGTGGAAATCAGAAGTTTGAAGGCTGCTCCTACAGCGATCCTCCTCCTCTATTCCTCTCTGAGAATCTGAGAAACACTTCCTATCTTCTGATAGCTTTCTCTACTGCTGTCCTGAACTCCCTAGGATGGAGATGGCTCTGATACCAGTGTAATAGATCCTAACACCACAGTAGGGCAAACACTAATTGATCCACCCAACCTTGCCTACTCCCTGATATAGAGTAAGCCCCTCCTAGCCCAGTGTGAGGACTGGTAGCATGCTACTGCCAAGTGTCGGCCACATGGCACTGACGTGGCCGACTGCACGTCGGGACCCAACTGGGGGCCCTATCCTGCTGACAGGGTCCCTAGGCTGTGTTAGGCCCGCCATGGCTATGGACCATGCTGGGGCACACTACTCACACTGTCTTGCCCTGTTGGTCATGTACGCTGGACATGACCCTGACTGTGGTATCTGACCTATCTGTGTTCTCTAGGGTTCGGCACTGGTTACGAGCTCGTAACAGCAACCATTTACAAGGTCAATTTTATTGGACAACTCTCTAGACTCACTGACTATAGCTCAACATTTCTTACTTATTTATTTAGTTTTCTTACTTACTTATTTACTTATCTATAGATGAAACGTTCATGAAGATTTCCTCTTCCAAGAAACCATTGAGAAATGCATTAGTGACATCAAATTGAAATAGATTCCAATGAAAGGTAGAGAAGATGACAGTGTGCATGCATGGTCTATAATCTTTGAAAGGAGATGGAGGTCTGGCCAAACATAGTTAGGTCTAATTAGAGGAAACAACAGACAATGACCCCATGATATAATCAACTACATTGTGGCCACCACTAGAGAGCCAATAGAGTACGAAGGTTGAGCACGATGAATTGAAGCTTAGGAGAAGGTCGTAGCAACTCAAATGATTGTGCAGGAAGAAATCCCTTAAGTCTCTTAGATCATCCAGTTGTAAAGGAGCTTTGCCCTATCTATGGTTTGGCACAAGTGGTGATTTGTTATGAACTACTAGACAGATCTTCATAAGGTGAACTTCAAATATCAAGTGATGAACGATGTGTTACCGCCCATCCCTAGAGCCACAAACTCACACCCGTGCACCGGAGTCGCCAACACAACTAGCTTGATCAAGCCTCCTACACTAGCGAGCGATCGCACTTGGGGCTCACTGGCACTCATCTCCATGGCTAGCTCATACCATCCACCCACTACCTTGTTGGAGGAAATAGGAGTGAGAGCGGATGGCAACGGAGGAAGAGAGAAGTAAATTGATTACGGAAAAAACTCTCCCGTTGTTATGGGCTGCTACAAGCAAGAACTGCTTGAAAGAATGTAAATGCAGAAATAGATTCACAGCACGTGCGTCCTCACTAACAGGATCGTAAAATAGTTCGTACTCAGACAAATGAATGAGTACAGTCCACCGAAGAGATAAAATAGGTTGTGGAATTACTGTAAATCGATTTTCAGTGTGAAGTTCACTTTCAGAATTTTGTATGATAGTGCAGTATGATAATGTTGTTCCTTAGGCGTCAAAGACAACCGTCGTCTGATCAAAAACTAAGGAGTCGTAGACATCTGTGTTCTGATTAGACGGAGTGAACGAGTGTAAGCATGCAGTAGTAAAGTGTAATCAAATCACAACACGTATACATCTACGTTAGACACAGATGGGAATGTGTTGCTTCTATATTACACTGAAATCTTGAACAGCACATAATGTTACAGCCAGAATGTCGCTGTAACTTGGATGTTGAATATCTTCCGATCAGACGAATAAGTTTGCATCACGGAGCATCAAAAATTGATGCGTGTTGAAGATGTATTTATAGCTGCATCCATGTATTTACAAGAATCAATAACTGATGGACTAGTTTAGCTTTAACTATGTACTTGGTCGTGTACTTTGTAAATATCTAGAGTACAACGACATCTAAATAGGTGTACATTACTTAGATTTGAACTCCGTATGTGGACCGCAATCACTAGAATGCGGTTTTCTGGCGGTGCCTGGTCTTCGTATAATGACCGCAGGGTTGACTCCTGCGGTTTCTACCGGTTCTTTAGGCAGTTCCTTGCAGTGCCTTGGTGGTTCCTTGCGGTAGCTTGCGGTGAGTCGTATTAGACCACAATCGGTGCCTTGGCAGTTGCTTGCGGTGCCTTGGGCGGAAGTAGACACACTTCGCATTTCTCACTTTTTGGAAAAATACGAAGGAGACGAACCTGATGTCGAAATAGTCACATTTCGCATTTCTCGCATTTTGGGAAAATGTGAAATGTGCGACAATTAGTTCATTTCTATAGACTGTTCCGAAGACAGTGTATTTCTGTAGACCGATAGAAGACTCTGATTTGTTGAAGTCATTGAAGATGGCCAGGCCTTCCTTCAATGATCTTCAGATAACTTGAACTTGACATTTGAATGTGAAAAGAATAGGATTGCTTACCCTTTGGTCTTTATCCATGGATGAAGATCAGCCGGAAGCCTGACATAGTTGTTCTTCGAGTAGTTCGGTTGTCTGAATTCTATGATTCCTGCAGGTATCAGATGAGCAAACATAGAACCAAAAGAGGTTTCATCTGACCCTAGATCAATGATAAATAAACGTGTAGGAAGAATCTTGAAATAGAAAATAGTATTCACCAAGGAGAAAACTATGGACTTAATTTCCAACATACCTAATTAGACTTAATGGTTTCTATAGTTCTCCAACCTCTATATGCATAGTACAAGTGGGTCCCACCACAAGCATAGTCCACGCTTAGATCTATGACATGAGCAGCCTGAGGTGTTGATACATGGCACTAAAATTGTCGACAATGCCAACCTAGCATTGGCAAGGCCATCATCATGCTCATACCATTATGGTACATAACCTTCCCTCCCCCAACTTCTCAACAAATAGTTGAGCAAGCTCAAAAGCCTTGACAATAGACTTTGCTGGAATAAATTGTGCCATCTTGATTAGCCTCTTGTCAACCACTACCGAGATGGCAACATGAGTCGTCCCTATTCTAGGGAGATAGTCACAAAATCCATTGAAATAATTTGTCATTTCTTATCGAGAACTTCCAACGGATGCAACAGACTAGCTTCTTTGAGACTTATCGCTTTATTCACTTGGCATTGTTAACACTTCTGAATGTATACCTCCACATGACCTTTCATTTTTGGCCAATAGAAATTTCACTAGATCTAGAATTTCATGCCAGGATTCCTTGTTGTATACAATTGAAAAACATGTCAGTTCAACAAAGATCTCAAAGAGAAAGATACAACCTAGATTGACAAAGCATAACTACTTCATGTCTCCAATCCGGCTCAAAGCATCAACAACACAATTCGACACACCTCTATGGTACTTAATGTCAAACTTAAACTCTTGAATGAGTTCCAACCATCTAGCCTTATGCCCTATCAAGTGCGGCATCACAAATATACTTAAGAGATTGATGATCTGTCATCACAATGAATCTAGACCTGTACAAATAATGGAGCCAAGTCTTTAGCGTGTGTATAATCGCAAAGAGTTCCTTCTCATACGTAGAATATCGGTCCAAATTTCTTTTCCAAAGCTACTGGTCTACCATTCTAGTAAAGAATTGCTCCTATAGCATAATCGCTAGCATCCATCTCAAAAAGGTAAATCTTGTTCGGATCGACTTTGTGTAAAATGGGCAAGGTATAAACAGAGTATTTCAAAGTTTCAAAACCTTCATGTAGATGGGCTGAGCTTCTTACGATTGCGTTTAGAAATCCTTTTGATTCCCTTGATAAGATTTGTTAGCGGTACTATAGTCTTCCTCTCCCAAGTGTCCTCGTCATTTGATTTCCCTTTCCAGTGTCCCAGATATTCAGAAACCATCCAGTTTCTCAACTAGTGTCAACGATATTCTCTGGTGCCGCCGGTACAAAGGTAATTAGATCTTCTAACTCAACTAGTTCACCTTCCAAAATTGGGTTACCCTTTCTACTAAGTCATTTTTTCAAATGGCTTACATGGAATACAGGACGTGAACTCCAACTCCTACTGGAAGATCTAGCTAATAACCACCCGGTTGAATTTCTTTGCAACCTTGTAAGCACCACTATAACAAGGAGATAGCTTATAGAATTTTGAAAATTTGGTTTAACAAGGTCCAGTGACCTCTATATGCTACGGTGACCAGCACACGGGTTATCATGACACTGTTGTAGGATTTGGGCCCTAAGGTCCTCCTTGCCCAACACACAAACCTTTCCCTTTCGGAAAAGTAAGCCCTTCCTTACAGAATATTCATTTAGTATCTCATCATGTCAAGAACTCTTAAGATCCTGCTGTTAGAAATTAATGTTTATTTTATCCCTAAAGTTTCTAGGTCATGCCTGCGTGCTATTTTAGGGGCCTATGCTTTTCTTAGATTTGTTGAAGTTCTAGTAGTAGGGTGCTAGAAAGCTATAATAGGCTCAAATTTTTTAACTCGGTGATTAGGTGTGAGTGCTAATAAGATTAGATTACTCCTCTCTTCTCATAATTCTAATATGGTATTAGAGCATATTTGCTGCAGATCTACTGTTGGAAGATTGTTGGTAGCTCATTGCAGGGTTTGGAGGATTATTGCAAGGACAGCAAGGTTGTTTTGGAAGTACGCTACAGCTTGCAGATTGCTACGGAACTATTTTGGTTGGGAGTTGTTCATTATATACCTTGTCAGATTGTTGGAGGACAGGTCAAATCGCTGGAAGAGAACAGGGCAGATCATTGGAAATTTTTCTATAGATTTGCAGGGCAGGCAGATTGCTGAAGATCATATTCCAGGTCACTGGAAATTTCCACTCATTTTTGCATAAAAAGTTTCAACTCAAGAGGTACTTGCTACTGGAAATCAATGAGCTTGATCCTGACAGGTTGTAGATTGCATAAGTGACAGATTATGATGATGTTCGATCGCCACACCACTTGTTATTGAAGATTTGTTGGCTGCAAGAAATTTTGTATTGGAATAGTTCACTGGTGGTCTATTGATCAAATCGCCAAAGAAGATCTGATTTTTGCTTCAAATCTTGTTTGCTGGTTTACAAAATGGATTGCAGGGTTTAGCTGCAGATTTTGGAGAAATTTTGTTTGTTGCTGGCTGGGTGTTAGACTTGTCAGTAGACAAATTGCTGGAAATTCTTTCTGAGAATTATTTACGTTGCTGAACTAAGGCAGATCAATTACCTGATTTGGGAAGAGTATCTTTCTACAAAATTTCAAATGTTCTACAAGGACAATGGTATAAAGAGACAGTTTCCAAGTACGAAAACGCCTCAACAAAATGGAGTTGCAAAAAGAAACAGCTGTTCTATTAAAGAAACTGCTAGGAGCATGCTTAAAAGTAAGAACCTTCCATATTCATTTTGGGGTGAAGCAGTTCAAACAGTGGTTTATCTTTTCAATAGAAGTCCTATTAAAGCAGTAGAGAATCAAACTCCAGAAGAAGCTTATACAAGTAGGAAACCTAACGTAAGTCATTTGAGAGTGTTATATGCTCATATACCTAAGGACATAAGAAGCAAGTTGGAAACCTAAGGTAAGTCATTTGAGAGTGTCATATGCTCATATGCTCATATACCTAAGGACATAAGAAGCAAGTTGGATTCGAAGGCAACCAAGTGTTTGATGCTTAGATATGATGATCAAGAGCAGCATGAGGATCAAGATCGACATGGGGATGAGGACGTACATTTTGCATTCATGGCTACGATATTAGAAACGAAAGACGCATCTACTTCAGAAAAGAGAAAATTTGGACGAAAGCTATGGATGAAGAGTACAACTCTATCAGGAAGAACAAGGGTTGGAGGCTTGTGTGTTTACCAACAGGGAAAAAGGCTATTGGTTGTAAGTGGATTTATAGAACCAAATACAAATCAAATGGTTCTAATGATAAGCACCAAGCAAATGGATATACACAGCAGGAAGGAATTGACTATGAGGAAACATACATACTTTGAGAAGCTTGGTTTTCAGAGGAATAGTGCAAAGTATACACTTTATGTTATGATAAAAGATGATTAGATTGTTATTGTGGTGATGTATGTTGATCACCTTATCATCACTAGTCCTAATCATTTTTTGATTTGAAATATTAAGAAAGATCTCTTATCAAAGTTTGACATGAAAGATCTTTGGTTCGCCACGATTGAGGCAATGTTTCATGGACCTTTTCAAAATGCGTTTTTAAAAGGGTTTGAAACAGGAAAGAATCAGCGAATCGGTTTTAGGGTTTCTTTCTTAGGGTTTCCTAGCCTTATATTAGGCAAAAACAAGTGCTTTAGTGTTTAAATTGCAATGTACTCTTAATAAAAGATGCAGGCCACATTTCGAAACGCATTCCAGATCACGTTCTAGAACGTGATCCGGAACTTTCCATTAAGGTTTCTGGGGTCGCAAATTTACTTTTTTTTAAAAATTTTTAGTACCAAAATGGGTATCAAATGAAAGGTTTTGGGTAGGACTAGGGCACATGTAAAACTTTGAATACAAGGAATAAAAACCCTAAACAAGTGAATTAGGCCTCCAAAGGAAAGATTGGCATCAATAACAAATGCCTCACCAATCTACCATGGAGCATGCCCAAAAGAGTGCATATAATATTCTCTCTTGATGACAAGTTTGTTGCTTTTGACTCCCATAAGCTCTCTGAGCCTCCAAAAATTTTCCCTGACAAGCCTTTTGTGAAAATCTAAGCCACTTGATCTTCAATAGAACAATAGGCTACAAACTCCACCTTTCTTCGTTGGACATTTCTCTCAAACAAAGTCATAATGCACCTCAATATGCTTCGTCCGAGTATGAAAAACTGAATTCTTGGCTATTTTGATGCAACTCTTTATCGCACTACAAAATGGTTGCAGACGTCGGCTTCTCATCAAGCTCACCCAATATTTGCCTCAGCCACACAGCTTCCTTAACTACCAATTGAGCCACACACCTTCCCTGACTGCAAGTTGAGTTGCCCTATCCTCAGTAGTAGTGGATGATAGAGCTACGGTTGGCTGCTTATTATTGCTCCATGAAAGTTGAAACAGCTCCAAAAATCAAACTCTTATTTTCAGCATCTGATGCCCAATCTACATCACAAAAACCCTGAAGCATCGCATTGTCACCGCCATATTTGATGTTGAAGTTGTAGGCACCCTTGAGATACCTCAAGATCCTCTTGGTAGCTTTCCAATGACATTCCCTTGGATCTTGCATGAACTGACTAGCCATATCAAACTTACTGCAAACATCTATCTCAGGAAATGACATGATTATTATTAGTTAGACATATAAACATTTACCTTAGATCTTTGTTTCATAGAGCTCTATTGTAGCTTCATAGCTAGCTATTTTGTCTTATCTTATGTCATAGTTACAATTTTTATTCGAAGATATTTTATTGCTACATAAAGCTCGACACACACTTGATATGTACTTTTTAGTCTGTTGCACCTTTGGTACCTCACAAACAGTAATAAAGCTTTTTTCTCTCTTTGTAGAAGCTCTATTAGTCCTCAAGTTCTTCCAACATACAATAATATCATAGTGCTTCTTTCCATCTTATATAAGCTCCTCTAAGATATTCCAAGATCTTTCCCATCGACAAGAATATCAAAGCATTTTGCAAATAAGATCTCTGAGTTTCAAATTTCCATTGCTAGTAATAAGAACCGACAATATGGCATAGACATTGCTCTCCTTTTCTCAAGTCACCCACGTATTTCAAACATAGAAGTGGGTTTAGGATGATCTGTTAGGGTTTGGGGTGTTATGTTAACTGTGCCATTTGTTGGGGTGTCGGGTTTAGGGTTTACGGTTAAATGGTTGAACATGATGCATATGTTTTGAATGAGATGCAGACGTGTTGGTCTGTCTCTCTCTCTCTCTCTCTCTCTCTCTCTCTCTCTCTCTCTCTCTCTCTCTCTCTCTCTCTCTCTCTCTCTCTCTCTCTCTCTCTCTCTCTCTCTCTCTCTCTCTCTCTCTCTCTCTCTCTCTCTCTCTCTCTCTCTCTCTCTCTCTCTCTCTCTCTCTCTCTCTCTCTCTCTCTCTCTCTCTCTCTCTCTCTCTCTCTCTCTCTCTCTCTCTCTCTCTCTCTCTCTCTCTCTCTCTCTCTCTCTCTCTCTCTCTCTCTCTCTCTCTCTCTCTCTCTCTCTCTCTCTCTCTCTCTCTCTCTCTCTCTCTCTCTCTCTCTCTCTCTATATTTTAGTTTTAGTTTTACTGTCTTTTCATTGGTAAATAAGTCCTTATGCGGACAATGCTTCTCACATTTTGTACTCTCTTTTGTCTTATGTGCTCCTGGGCACCAAAAGACGTTAATAATAATAATTCTAATTCTAATTCTAATTCTCTCTCTCTCTCTCTCTCTCTCTCTCTCTCTCTCTCTCTCTCTCTCTCTCTCTCTCTCTCTCTCTCTCTCTCTCTCTCTCTCTCTCTCTCTCATCTTGCACGGAGCAAACCATTTTTGACTGGCCATTCAAACTTCACAGAGCTAACCATTTGTAAGCAACCACGATAAATTAGCCATGACACAAATATACTGTAAAAAAATATATACATCTCATCTGATGCCACTGTACATGATGCTAAAATGTGTATCAGTATCTACAAGTCTGTGCTAACAAATCATCCCTCTGCGTGCCAGATGCATCTGCAGGGGTGTCAAATACAAAGTCAAGCTGGGAGTCTGAGGCATCTGGGACTCCTCTAAGTCTGGGCCAACGCCTGCCAAGAGACGACTAGAAAAATCATCAGTGCGTCCCCTCTTGGCTGGCCTGCCTCTGGGTCTGCCGGAAGGAACCCTCTGTGGCACACTCCTGCCTGGGGGTCTCCCTCTGCCACGGGGGGGTCTCTCAGAAGAATTGCCTGCCTGTGATGCTCTGAGTCATCTCTGCACTATCTGTCTCTGGGCAGCAACCTCTGTCTCCCTCGCAAACTCTGACCAGCCATCATCTGAAAGGGGGCGTGATGCGGGGGTACTGGGTGGGGCACGTGGACCATCCCCTGCTAGGTCGACCGTCTCGTCTGAATCATATGTGGGCTCATCATCAGAGGAGGGCAATGGAACGTCAGCAGGGAGGGTGGTGGTCTCATCGGCATCGGCATCATCCTCGGGATCACCCCGCAGAGCATGCCGAGTGGCATCGTCTAGATCAACCTCCGGCTCTGGCTCATGATCTGCCGCTGCAACTAGGCACTCATCGGGATTGACCTGCGCAAGTCAATCATTCGTGAGAATAGCCGAAGCAACCGTGAGGGCATTAAACTGAATGTCTCAAACCAATGCGAAAGCAAAACGACAGAGCAACGAAATATACCTGCAGCAGTAGGGCGCGTGCGCCTCCTGCCCTCATGCTCTCCGTGATGCGTCGAACCACTCTGGTGTTGGTGTTGCAGTACACCAGGTCATTGCACCGCTCCGTCGTAAGACGGTTCCGCCTGTTCGTGTGAACAAGGCTGAACGCTGACCAGTTCCGCTCGCACACGCAAGCAGAACAGTCCTGCATTAATTGGCAACAACTCGAGTGAGTATTGACCTTGTAGAGAAAATGCGAAAACTGGTTGGATGAATGAGATCAGACAACAAACCTTTGAAAGGACTCGGAGCGCGAGCGTCCTCAGGTCTGGCTGTTCGGCGCCGTAGCTCTCCCACCATGATACAGGCAAGAGCCTGTTCTCTCGGACACGTGCAAGGTCCTCGCCGAACAGCCCCAGAGAGTGCCTGCAGTTGAGCGACGATATGCTTGAGTACACTTGAGCTTGCACAGGGAAATTGAACGAACGACAGCGTACGATAGATCAAGAGTTTACCTGTAACCGAGCCTCTGCACCTCGAGCCTGCTGCGGAACCCAGTGTCGCTGCTGAGGAGGCGGATGTATGTGAACCAGTCTGCACGCAGCTCTGCATCGTCGTACTGCCTCTCGCTCTGAAACAGCGGATGCAGTATGTGGGCCACACTGTGAATGGGCCGATGAAACTTATCTCATCGTCGCTGCCACAAGCGCCTGATAGGCTCCAACCTGTGGACCAAACCACGCGGAGGCAACAGTTACATACCATCGTGTTGCGGCAGCAAGACGAAACAGAGTGCGAAATGGAAGTAAGGATGGTGAGACGGAAAAAAGTTATACCTGGCAGGGTCCAGCTCAGAACGCTGGAGAGACTCGCCTATGCGGTCCATGAACTCGTAAATGAGGCCCATCCCACCCAAAAAGGCTCCATGAAGAGGATCTCGTGGAAGGCCAACCGACCCACGGGGGGACGCTACGGGATCGGCATTTGTATGGTCATCCCCGTTGCGGAGAGGGCTAGAATTATGGAGACATATTCTGAGACAGCTGCTGAGCACGACGAGCCGTCCACAGATGCCGCGGACTCTATTTCTACCGGTGCACCCACTGCCACCGCCCCTGCCACTGGTACACCCACCACCCCCACCGTCGCATCTGCACCCGCCACCGCCGCTGCATCCGCACCCGCCGCCGCCCCCGCCACCGCCACCGCCCGTACTCCCCATGGATCCACAGCCTCCACTGCTGCACCTACGCCTCTGCCATCACCGCCAGATTTGTACGGCCCGTCCACTTCCTCCGCTTCCGCACCTGCACCTATGCCACCACCTCCAGATCCGCATCGTCCATCCGCATCCTCCCAGCCATCCACATCCCAAGGCCCCAGACAGATGTCCATGTCGGGATCTTTTAGAGAGGGGTAGCACAGAGAGGCCACCAGGACCATAGCACAGATGTTCTATGACCTGAACCTCCCCTTTATCATGGCATCATCCCGCATCTTTCGAGAGGCTATCTCGAAAGTTGCAGTCTGCGGGCCCGGCTACAAGCCACCCACAGCCGACGCACTACGAGGCCCTTTGCTCCAGGACCGGGTTGCATCAATCAGAGAGAGACTGGCCGCACTGCACGAGGCTTGGGATAGATACGGCAATTCCATCATGGCTGATGGGTGGATTGATCGTCGCAGACGTCCACTCATCAACGTGATTGTTTCCAGTTGTTACGGTTCCATGTTCCTGCGCAACATCGACGCCTCCGAGGCAGGGAGAGTGCATTCGGCCGAGTACATTTACGGCATCATTCGCGCAGCGATCGAGGAGGTCGGGCCACAGTGCGTTGTCCAGGTATAATATTCTTTCATTGGTTGCTTGCTCATTTGCTGCTTGATGTTGATACAATAGTTTTGCATAGTTTTCGATTGTTTGCATGTGTTTCCGAGCTGTGAACTGATCGCGTGAACATATCGCGAAAGGTTGTGACGGACAATGCGTCCAACTGCCGCGGTATGGGGGAGCTTCTTATGGCAGACTACCCCTCCATTGTCTGGACTCCATGCACCGCACACTCACTGGACCTCCTCCTGCATTCCATCGGGCGCCTGCCTTGGGTCAGTGACATTCTCACGAGGGCACTTGCGGTTGTGGACTTCGTCACACGCAAGCACCGCATGACGGCCCTTTTCCGCACATTCAGCAGGTAACCTGCCACTTACTTTTTGGCTCATTCACGATGCTCCTTTTTTTTTGCTCGTTTCATGTATGCCTCACATTCCGTTTGTCAATGCAGGCTCGACTTGAAGAAGCCCGCTCGCACCTGCTTCACCTACCAGTTCATCATGCTTGAGCGGCTACACAAGCTCAAGGGCGAATTGCGGCACATGGCCACTTCGGCAGAGTTCACCGCCATGGACCTGTCCACGACCCCAGAGGGAACCCCCCCAAGTGTGCTCGAACCCGAGAGGCGTTCCCTGTGAACTGCTTTTGACAAAAAGGGCAACGCCACTTTTTGTCGGGCATCACCTCCACCTCATCCCAAATGGGACAAGCAGCCATCTCTCTCTCTCTCTCTCTCTCTCTCTCTCTCTCTCTCTCTCTCTCTCTCTCTCTCTCTCTCTCTCTCTCTCTCTCTCTCTCTCTCTCTCTCTCTCTCTCTCTCTCTCTCTCTCTCGCACACACAGAAGCACGGAAATCCAAGCTCTCTCTCCCACCCTAAACCCAAGCACCCTTAAACCTAAATCCTAAACTCACACACACACAGTGCACACGCACAAATCCTCTCTCTCTCTTCGTCCCTCACTCTCTGTCTCTTCCTCTCTTGCTCTCACACACAGATCACCACACACACAACTGTATGCACACAAATCAACAATAGAAAAGTCACACACACACACAAACACCATCTCTCTCTCTCTCTCTCTCTCTCTCTCTCTCTCTCTCTCTCTCTCTCTCTCTCTCTCTCTCTCTCTCTCTCTCTCTCTCTCTCTCCTCTCCCACGCTCTCTCTCTCTCTCCCTCTTCCGCCCTCTCTCTGTCTCGGAAACTTCTGCGGATTGTCCGCAGGCCCGCGTGATTTTGTTTTTTTTTTTTTTAAATATGCGTTCAGGGCCCGGACGCATCCGCGTCCGGACGCTGGACACGTCTAGCCTTAAAAAAAAATTAAAATTAAAAAAAAAAGGACGCGTCCGGGGGTCGGACGCGTCCGGGACCGGGCATCGGACGTGGGCACTTTGGCCCGGACCCTCATGTTTGAATCATACCAAGCACTTTATTCTGGTACTTTAAACAACTCCTTCACATTTTTAATAGGAATATACTCTTATAAAGAACTCAAACCAACCAACACTAGGGTTACCTAGTGACTACAACAAAGCTTGCAAACATCATTTAGTATGTATTCTCATTAAGCACCACATGAGAGATTGTTGTTATCTTAACCCTGATATTTTCCAATGTCTCCTTTTTGCTTGAAAATACACACATTTTCAAAGCCAAAGGATTATATTGAATGCTTTCATCTAGTTTGACAACAACTAGTTTTTTACCCCTCCAATAATGGTAATTTTTCATAGTCAACAAGAACAATACTTAGTTTATGTTAAAATATGATGATACAGAAGAGGGGAAAAAAACCTTACCTTTATCTCCAACTTTCCAACCCTAGCTTGTGTGACACGCAATGTTGGAGGAAGGCCAATAGTGGCATGAAGAGCATCACCATTCAAATCTGTATCATCAAATAACAATAAATTTTCATGGATAATGTAGTCTATAGTTGTCATATCAATGAAAAGCCTGGTTGAAGAGTTAAAAACAACGACGACTTTCGCTTTTAATGTAAGTTATTAAACTGTATATGCCACTTAAATGGCAGTGATATGGTGACAACAACACACACACAATGAGGACATCATGTATTCCATTTTTCGCTCACTTGTTCATCAATTTGGAAGACATAGAGGGCACTTTGAACAACTTTAGAACAGCTACTTCAAAAACATTCTAATGTAGACAATATGTCCATAAGACTTTCCACGGTGTTGGATAAATCGTCAAAATGTTCTCAATGCAGTCCAATTGTCGTGTTAAAAGCATGCAGCAACATAAAGTGGCAAAAACAGCAAATGACTAGGATACCGCTATATTTTGAAGTATACATACAACCTATTTGTATGCAAAAGATTTGATGTTGATAATCATGTGATTGAAATAGTAGGAAAATGTGAGATCTCAATGTTAATATGAGCTAGTTGAGAATGCTTCACAGCTCCAAACCTTTTAAATCTTTTCAAGATTAGTTGCTGCAAAAGCCACACTAACAAGTACCTACTATGTTACCTTTAGGTGTTAGCCTGACTTTGTAAGTGCATATATGCTCTCTACATCACCGGTTCTTAGTCATGCCAACGACATACCCAGGATGAATGAATTCTAGTCATTAAAAACACAAACTCCAAGGCAGATTGTCAACCTTTAAGCTTATAACTGAAAGATGAAATTGATGTTCAAAAAATTTGCAAAAACTTCATTTGGGGAGTATAATTGCGCAGAAGGGCACCCACATTGTGGAAAAACTGTTTAAGCAAAAAGGTGCCGCACAAGTTCGAGATTATGGAAACCAAGCTAATGTTGCAATCTGTTCTAGAATCATACTTCAAAATATATATGTATATATATATGTGTAGAGATTTTTTCCAGAGTCAAGTTAATGCAGATTCAACTGCGCCCACTTGTTTTCCCAGCTATGAATGCAAACTTTCGAACATAGAGGACACTTTACCCAGATTGTGAAGCAGCACACTCCTGCCATGTAATTTGAATTGATCGCGAGTGAAGGATCGCAACCAGTACTTCAGTTTGGATTCCAACGCCTTTGCAAGTATGCTTTCCATTTTATTTTATCTCAATTGATCTGTTTTCACCCAAAAAAGCCCTTCATGGGTGGATCTATCCAACCCACTTTATCTCTGACACATCTCAGACTAAGATTTGCATCTCGTATTTCTATAAAATGCTCTTTATTCCATTTTTCCTGCGCCACGCAATGACAGTATACTTTCAGCAAAATGAGCACAATAATAACAGATCTTTCCTGCTGCCGGCCAGATCACAAGTTGACATTCACAAAAGTCTCCGCAATTTATCGAACCAAATCTGGTATGGTATCCCACCTTCTTCCCACTTTTTCAGGCATAACTGACTACTGCAAGCAACCCATCTCGCCATTTCTTCCTCTCTTTGTTGCCGTTAATTTTGCGCTTGCTTTTGTCTCCTCAATGCTCTGCTCCTGCCACTCTTTTCACCGATTTTCTTTTGATTTTCCTGTGTCCGCTCAATGCTCTACTGCTCCTGTGGCGTCCTCATCAGGAAGGAGCCTTTCCAGCCCATTGGATAGATCCATCTCCTCTGAAAAACCCAACACGCTTTCCCCTTGACCACACACATATGACGATGAACAAATGATGAGACAGTGCAGTTATCTTTCCTCTAATTCTACTCCTCTCTTCTCTTCTCTATTCTGCTGTTGGTGCTTCTTCTTCTTCTTCTTCTTTTTGTTGCTTTTTTTGGTTTAATTTTTTGTTCTTCTTCTCCTCTTGGCTCGCATCTCCGACAGCCAGGGGCCAGCTAACGCTCCTGCCTTTTCACGTCCATCAGTGCTAGTGACCCCTTGACCATGCCATTCTCTTTCCTTCCCCTTTTTTTTGATGTCTTTTTATTTCTACAAGAAATTTGTTGGTTTGTTATTTTCCCAAGTTCTGGGCATGGCCGATCTTGGGCTTGTATCAATCTCTTACTTGAATTGCACTGTGAAAACCGAAATATGTAGTCTCTTCCACCAGTGCTTGATATCCGGTCCATCGTGCAATCTACTAGACCATCCATTTTTGGCATATTATCTTGAGTAATATGTCATGGCAGTTCTTGTGATAATCATATACTAATTTGACAATATCCGAATTCATTGATCTTGTGTTTGTCTAGTGGCATTCTCTCTATGGCCAATTACATTATGTCTGATGGCCAAATTTCTTATAATAATCACTCACCACTCTCCTAGCGCAGGTGATTTCCACTGGTTCACATGGTACTTTAAAGAATTTGTCTCCTAATAGCTATTACATACTAGTTTTTTGTTTTAAATGATTTTGTTTCTCTTACTTGCAAAATTGGCCGACAAAATTTAAAAGTAATCCATTGGACCCGTTCTTAGTGAGCACTATAAATTGACCTTGGCCTAACCAGCCATGTTGCAACAATGATCATTTGTATTTTTTTAGTTTGAAGTATTTCCCCATTTTGTTGTGCTAATCACATTTTGCAAATTTATGACAATCATCAAGCTTGCCACTCCATTGGTCGCTCGATGATTATTTATGACAATCATCAAGCCACTTCATTGGCTGCTCGATGATCATTTTGAAAATTTCGATGGCCCAAAAAACCTAATTTCCTATTTTGAATGATTGATTTTATGCTACTTGTAACATTGGCTGACAAATTTTCAGTTGGGTTGAGCATTGTAAGCCTTAGAAATTATGTTGCAACAATCATGATGTGTTGGTGTTGTGCTTTTTAATTCAAATGATAGGAATTTATGTTGTTGACATTGGGGAAGGATATTTTATTTGAATTTGTGATTTTTGGGCGTGATCTCTTGGGTTTCTTGTTTAACAAATCATAATTTTTGTAGGTTTATTGTTTATCCATTGTTTGTTTCTCTTTTTCTTGCATGAGAAAATATATATACACCTGTGAGATTAAAGGGTACTAGGCATCTACATGCCATTCGACTACATATTAATTAGTCCATGTTTCAAGAAGGGTCGAGGGGGCCATGGCCTTCAATTTGGATTTGAAGATAAGTCCAAAGGCCACCCTGTAAAATGAGGGAGCTTCAACATTAAAATGTTGCTCCTTGATTATATGTTTATTGCCTTTTTTAGTGAGTGGGCCTTCAACTTCAAACCATTTCACACCTTGACTATAGGACGGGTGGAGAATGTGTGTTGTGTTCTTTCCATCTACCACGAATAAACCACAACTACTATCTTTCATGGAAATAGCAATTTCCAGAAGAATGGAGACAATAATTCAGAAACAAATGGAGATCAAATATTTATGGATTTCACCAATGTGGCTTTTTGCTACCACCTCAATAGACAATCATAACATGGATGTCCTAGATTCCAATCTAAACATAATGCCTTGAATATTTGTCAGCTCACTATGGTGTGGACATTCTAATTTGTGATGTCTTTCTCCACATTCATAACAATAGACCAAATTTAGTAAAATTCCTTTGTGTAGAAGCTGAGATGCATATACATGTGCCATTTCTCCGCTTGGTCCCTCCACATAGTATAGAGAAAAATTGTCATGGCTCTTGCTCTTAATGAGGAGAATGGTGATAGACATAGAGATACCCTTGATAGATCTCCTTTGTAACTACCAATTGGTGTTGGTCCTGGAGGTTTGACTTGTGGACTTGTGGTTTCATGGGTAGGCAATTAGAGCACGAACCATCTTATGAATCTTGGTCAATATGACTTCTATAGCAAGAGGAAGACTAAATTACATTGTAAACGGGATAGCTTCAAGAGTTTACAACACTAAAGCCTATGTGAAATCTTTTTTTGTTGACTTTTCTTTGTACAAATAAAAGAGGAGAAAAGAAAAATCATAATAAACACAAAACTACAACTAAGAGTTTGAAGTCTATTAGGTGTGAGAAATACTGATAGCTTGGTTATACTTGTGTATGTCAAAAATCAGAGAATAGGACTCAAATAGATCTGCAAAAGATCAATAAGAGTGATTGGCAACCTGGTATGTTGATCTATCTCCAAACTAGCACCCAAATCTAGCTTCTACTTGACAATTTCTACATATCCAAGCAAGAACAATCATGAATAATGATCATTAGCCTTCACACGTGTGAAGTACAGCTGTTGTACGGCCTGCTAACAAAAAATATGTTTACTTATAAGATCCTAAGCATTAATTCACAAAGAACATACATAGAGAAGTGAAATCACCAAGATTGCTCGCAAATCAATGTTTCTTATCAGTAACCTCAAAATGGATCTCACATGGATGATATACAAAATCTTCATAATCTCTCTCTAAGCCATATCCAGCACGTGTGCTTATCCATATCCACTTTGGCTAAGTTTCCACTAATTTGCCACATCATCATTGGTGGCTAGGATTGACCTTCTAGATTCCTACACTCCAGGAGATAACTCCTACAATTTAGGAGATTTGGCATTTGACCCAAATAAAATCTAGATACAATGGATTTGAACTTTATGCTTAACATTTCACATGTGTGGAAAGGTCCTCACACGTGTGGATCCACATAGATATCAAACTAATTACATTTACAAGGTGAAAATTGTAAAATCTAACACTCCTCCTCAAGTTTTAGCTTGATACATCTATGGTACATCTATCTACAACACCTAAGGCTGATCTTGACTTGATAAATGAAGCCTTTGGCAAGGCTTTAGTGATTAGATCAGCAAGGCAACCTGAAGAAGATACATGTTGTAACTTGATCTCCTTTGCTTGAACCTTTTCCCTCACAAAATGGTGAGCAATCTCTATGTGCTTGCTCCTTGCATGGAATGTGGGATTGGTTGCCAATGCTTGGCTTGTTATGAGAGCCCTGAAGCTTACAAATTGCAGCCCTATGGTGGATTGCTGATCCTTGGGCAGCCTTTGAGCATCTACTGTTGCTTAGCCTGTTTTTTCTCTTTGCTTTTGTAAAAATCAGCCTTAGTTTTGTAAAAGTGTTTATAACTTTCTCAAATCTCAGTATTTTTTGAATCTGACAGTTGCCATAGTCTTTTGGTGTAGGTCGCTAGTGGGGTAGTGCCTATCAGATTCCTATTTTGTTATTTCCTCTTGTTTTTTAAGATTGTCAGTTTCAAACCCTTGTTTGTTATTTTTTCAAGAAAAAGAGTTTGGAGTGAGAAATCTTGGATTTATATGCTCAAGACCAAATCCATTTGGTAATGAGCATCCTGAAAAATTTTGACTCAAACGACAAATCTGAGGAGGCCGACAAATTTGACTCGACCGACACATCTGTGTTGGAATTTAAGCTAACTGCTATGAATCTGATCTGCAATTGAGATTTATCATTTCTACTAAAGTGAAATGTTTATCTCTAGTCAATGGCTTTGTCAAAATATCAGCCAACATACTGTTTGTATAACAGTAACTTAGTACAACATCTAGGTTCTGAACTTTCTCTCTAAGAAAATGGAATTGAACTTCTATGTGTTTAGTTATAGCATGAGTACGTGGGTTCAGAGATAGAGCAATGCAGCTCTGATTGTCGCATTGGAATATTGTTGGACTGATATGTGGGGATTGTAGATCCTGCAACAGCCTTTTTAGCCAAATGATCTCCTTCACTGTTGATGTAGCTGCAACGTATTTAGATTTTGTAGAGGACAACAAAATGTATTTCTGCTTTCTGTTGTTCCATGAAATGGGTCCTCCTGCAATAAAACAAATATAACCTGATGTGGATTTTCTGGTATCTACATCTCCTGCCCAATCAAAATCTGAATAGGTAGTCCGTGTGAGTGCAGCTTCTGTGTTGTCATTGTAACTCAAGGCATAGTGCTTTGGGGCTTGAATGTACTTCAGAACTCTTTGTAGGGCTTTCCAGTGTTATAGGCCTGGATTGGACATGAATTGCGACAGTGTGCTCATAGCATATGCAAGATCAGGTCGTGTGCAGATCATAGAGTACATGATAGAACCTATGACTGACTGATAGGTGCTGATTTGCCTTCGTTCTTGGGCACATGTCTTTGGATAGCTTGCATCCTGGATCCATAGGAGTATCTATGGGTTTGCAATCCTCCATGTCGTATCTACAAAGTACATTGATTAGGTAAGATTGTTGGCTTATGGTGATCCTTCTGCTCGTGCGATCTCTGCTGATCTCCATACGGAGAAGGTAATGGACTGGGCCTAAATCAGTCACCTCGAACTCTAATGAAAGTAAGGATTTACTTTCTTGTAACAACTGATTTGAATTGCTGATAATTAAGGAATCATCAACATATAATGCTATTATAACATAGCTTGACTCTTTACGTTGTAGATACACATTCGAATCTGTGGAATAGGAGGTAAAGTCGTGTTGCAATTGGTTTTACACCTATAGGAGCATTGACAAGACTCCAGGTCTTGTTCTTCATTAGAGACTGATACTCAGCATTCATGGCAGCTTTCCATTTGTCTGCATCGGGCATTGACAGTGCTTCTGCAACAGTGGCAGGTTCATCATGACTGATGAATGTATGAGGGGTGAAACGATCAGGTTGCTGTCGTTGTCTTGTAGACCTTATAACTGCAGGTGCTTAAGTGGATGATTATCCTTGGTGAATGACTGGGATCGTAGCATCCTGTGGTTGAACAATCGTGGGTCTAGGCTCATCGACGGTAAGTGGAGCCATTGGGATGAATTCTGTTGTTTGAACAGTCATAGGTCGTTGCCTATCGATGGAGGATGGAGCTGCTATGGCATGCTCTTACATTGGCTGCTTCTGCTTGAATTTGTGATAGTTGTCTTCAAGAAAGCCAATGTCACGACTAACTGAGATCTAGCCCGTAACAACATCGTATACACGATATGCCTTGTGTGATGTTGAATAGCCGATGAAGATGTTTTTGCAGCTTACTGGGTCCAGCTTCTTCCTCAAATCAGACGGTACTTGTGCATAGTAGAGACACCCAAAAACACATAGGTGTTTCAAGCTTGGTTTGTAGCCGTACTAGGCTTCAAACGGTGTCTTGGAATCAACTGCTTTAGCGCTAGAGTAATTCTGCAGATAGCAGGCCATATAGATCGCTTCTGTCCAAAAGGTTTGAGACAAATGTGCGTTAACTGTCATGGATCATGTAGCTTCCAACAGTGTGCGGTTCTTCCGTTCAGCTACTTTGTTCTGTTGTGGAATATAGCTCATGGTAAACTGATGGTGCATGCCACATGAAGATAGGTAGTCCTTCATTTCATTTAATAAGTACTCTCCCCCTGAATCAGACCGTAGGGCCTTGACTCTCTGACCAGTTTGATTCTCAGCGTATTGCTTGAAACCTTTGAAGCAACTAAATGCTTCCGACTTGCTATTTATCAACATGACTCTAATAAATCAGGAGTAGTCATCAATGAATGTAATAAAATATAGAGCTTGACCCAAGGAGGGTACGCTCATAGGACCACATAAGTCACTGTGTATTAGTGACAAATTGGACTTCGCCCTTTTGGCTTGTCCTCTTGGAAATCTAGTTCTAGGTTGTTTCCCTAGTAAGCAACTTTCACAGACAGACTGATTAGTTGTAGTAAAAAAAGGTTCTTAGTTAACTTGGGTACATAAAGTATACCATTAAGCTGCCTAGTGATGCCATCAGAGAATTGTAGTCGAATAGAGCTGGCCTTCGACTTGATGTGAACTGGAGTCACCAAAGAAGATATACTTTGATTCTATAGCTGTGACTGTAGTGAAGAGGTCTTTGCATGGTGTCATGTGTTGAGAAGCACCTGAATCAAGATACCATTGATGGGCATCTCTACTGGGTTGATCTTGTACCATCAGCGCTTTATCATCATCTTGGGAACCTCTGATTGTGCCGAAGCCTTCATGCTGCTGCTGCATCTTCTTCCTTGCTTCATTACGCTTGAGGATACGACAGTCTTTGATGTCATGATTGGTTCTTTGCAGTATCTGCAAAATAGCTTGGTCTTGGACAATGACTGACTGTGTTGCTACTATTGTGGTTGCGATGTTGCTGGATGTTCCGCCTTTGTCTTCTTATCCTTGAAGCCTTTCTTCTTCTTGGACTGCTGCTTGTTTGAGTAGAGTGCCATGGATTTGCTACTCGTTGTTGTAGACAAGCTTTTCCTCCTAACTTCTTCCTGCAACAGACTTGGTGTCAATTTTTTGGAGAGACAGCGTAGAAGTATTGCTAAGAAGCAACACTAAATTATCGTAGGAGGATGGAAGACTGGCGAGAAGAGACATGGTAGAGACTTCTTCTGAGATAGATGAACCTATTGTAGCCAGTTGGTTGAGCAACTGTTTGAACTCATTCAGCTGGTCGCTTACTGAGGTGCCTTCTCTCATTCTGAGTGTCAGTACCTTTTTCCTCAATAAGAGACGAGTAGAAACATCTGAGGTCTCGTAGATGCTTTAAGTGTATCCCACGCTTCTTTGGAGGTTTAGGGTTTAGGGTTTAGGGTTTATATATATATGATAACTAACTCTAAGGAGTCAGCTACTGTAAGACCCGTTCTGGTCGTTTGATCTCTGTCTGATGACTTATGATAACTTGTGACAATCTCTCCATCTTCAATCGCTCATTTACATTTATAGCAATTGGAAGATCTTGCATTATTCAACTTTACATTTACAAGACTGTTAACAACTGCTAAACCGATCAATAGATCAGTTTATTATTGGAGCGTGAAGGCGTTATGATCTGGTATCTGGAATGTCTTGTAGTTCCCCAGATGGACGACGCGACAGTCCTTCGTTTTTTGGCCTTTGCCTTTAGTTAAGGAAACCTTCGACATTGTAGGACACCTTCGGCATTTGTAGGGCACCTTCGGCATTGTAGGACACCTTCGACATTTGTAGGAAAAATTTAATCTAACTCCTACTCATCCCAACAGACCTTCTTTCTTCTCTGACTTTTACTCTCTCAAATGCAACCTACAGAAAATGAACTGTTTTCCAACAGTTTGCATATTTGAACTAATTGTCACCGCAGTCTGCATTTTTACTCAGGTTTTTCACAGGCAAAAAACCCGACACCCAACATTGTTGTTTCTTTTTTCCTTAATTTGCCACTAAGTGTTTAGCGACACTTATGCAAGTTGTTTTTTGGGCCATTTAGACACTTCCAGAAAAGCGATACTTTTTGCGAAAAATGCGACACTGCATTTTACATGCAATTTATGACAGGCGACAATTAGGGCAAAACGCAACACTGCATTTTTACACGCAGTTTATGACAGGCGAAAAATGTGACACTTGCCTTTGAAATTGCGAAGGTGCCAAACAAATGTCGAAGGTGCCCTACAAATGCTGAAGGTGTCCTACAATGCCGAAGGTGCCCTACAAATGCCAAAAGGTGTTCTACAATGTCGAAGGTTGTCCTTAACTAAAGGCAAAGGCCAAAAAGCGAAGGACTGTCGCGTCATCCATCTACGGATTTACAAGGCATTTCAGATACCAGATCATAACGTCTTCACGCTCCAACAATAAACCGATCTATTGATCAGTTTAGCAGCTGTTAACAATATTGTAAATGTAAAGTTGAATAATGCAAGATCTTCCCATTGCTATAAATGTAAATGAGCGATTGAAGATGGAGAGAGTGTCACAAGTTATTATAAGTCATCAAATAGAGATCAAACAACCAGAACGGGTCTTACAACAGCGGACTCCTTAGAGTTAGTGATCATAGAGAGAGAGAGAGAGAGAGAGATATTCAGAACACTAGCAATTGTTTTGAACCTGTAAGTAGGATCACACGCTTATCAGTGCGATTGTATTGTGATCTAATCATTGTGTTTACAACTTATTATACAGATTCGCTATTGTTCTACACTCTTTCTGCATTCTTGTTGAATGATAACTCTCACTCCTATTACACAAACACTGTTATCAGAGAATTGTATGGTTGTCTTTGACGCTTGAATTTGTCAGAAATGGTGAACTCCTACAACTTTGTCGCAGCACGAACAAGACACGAAGGTCGAATGAGAATGATTCACGACAGTCAACATGTCTTTGACTCGAAGCATGAACGATTCGCGAATCGCAAACACACCTCCAAGACCACAAACCACAAAATGGACGCAAAATGAAAACTACGAATTAAACGAAAAAAAATCTTTTGCACTGCCAGCTGGTAGCTCAACGGGCTTCACGCCCAGCTGAAACGAGTAGCAACGACGGAGACTAACTAACTAGTTGATTAGCATTAACTAGTCTTGTGATTCGACGTTTAGCTATCCTATAAACTCCACATAGTGGAGGTATAAACGATCCTCTCTGGATCATAACTATGTGATGAGAATACAGAGATCTGTAAGAGACAGAGAGAGACGTAGCAAATAGAGTAAGAAAGTAAAGACGCCATAGTTGTGCATGAAAGTCTGCCAACGAGCAAAACACAGCATAAAAGCAGAGTGTCAATCCGCCAACGAGCAAGACACTGACAATCTTGCTCCAAAAGCAGACTGACAATATAGTCGCTATATTTTCATGTATCTCTTTGTCTTGTGCTGTGTGTCTTGATTGCTAGAATAAAATATGTTATGTGATGTGTAGTCGAGTGTCTGGGATCCTGTAAGGGTTTCCGCACAAAAAGAAAATTCAAAGAAAGAAAATTGTTTGCGAACAGAGAAGGAGAATACGAACACGAAACAGTCTCACTTCTGCGACGTGGTATCAAAGCCAACCGGTTATCACTACATATCCCAGTAGTGATTCTTCCATACAACACAATATGGATACGACAATCCATACCAGAGTAGCAATCAGTCTCGATGGCGCAAATTACAGAATCTAGAAATTCAAAATCAAAACACTCCTGAAGGGCGAAGGCATTTGGTCGGTGACCAAGCTCTCAAAGGTGCAGCCTCCAGAGGGAGACCCAAGGAGAGCTGAATGGATCAGAAAGGATGAGCGTGTTATGGCGATTATCGTTTCATCCATAAGTGAAGATCTACTCATGCAGATTGAAGACTGTGAAAGCAGCCATGTAGCATGGAAAAGATTGAAGCAGAAGTATGAAGTGAGGACTGCAGGTTCAGTCATGCACCTTCACAATCAGCTGCAATCAATACGGTGGGATGGCAACCAGTTGGATTAGCACATTGAGAAGATCAGAACGATCTTCGCTCAACTCGCTGCATCAGGACAGGAGCACTAGGTCCCAGCACCACAGCAGCTGATGTACTTCATGAAATCTCTACTGACGGAGAATGCTCATATTGAGTCTACTAGATATGACATTCGACAAAGCAATCAGTCTTGTCACTGATGAGAGACGAAGGAGAGGGAAGCAGTGATCAAGAGAAGGCTCTCTTCACAAAATAAAAGAAGAAGAACAAAAACAAGCCAAGATTCGAGAAGACGAAGTCCTCGAATCAACAATCTTCTTCCTGTGATCACTGCCACAAACCAGGCCATACGGCCAACAAATGCTAGTTCAATCCAGCAATACCTTGCAAGAAGAAAGGGCATTCTGCATACGACTGCAGATTCAACCCGAAAAGGAAAAACAAAGCTGAAAAGGTAAACGTTGCAGAGTCATCTAAAGATGCAGAAAGAGGTGACGAAGCTTTCACGATACTTGACGAAGCTTCAACAAGCTACTCCGAACATGACTACGATGTGGTCATCGCTTCAAGAGCAACATCTCACATAACCTGCAACAAGAAAATCTTGAACAACTTTCGCGAACTCAAAAATGACAGAGCGATGATTCTAGGCGATGGAAGCAGACACGATGTCAAGGGCATCGGCTCCCTACAGCTACGAACAGTGTCAGGCCAAGCAGAGTTGTCAGGAGCACTCTATGTGCCCTCACTCAGAAAGGATATGCTATCTGTCTCCAAGATGGCAGATCTAGGCATTCGAGTTATGTTCGATGGCAACACCTGCCGTATGATCGAGAAGACGACAAACAAGTTGCCAAGCCAATTCTGGGCCGAGGCAATAGCTGCAGCTGTACACCTGCAGAACAGATCTACAACGACAATGCTGGAGAACAAAACACCATACAAAATGTGGACAGACATAAATCTTGATCTGTCATACGCACGAGTGTTTGGATGTGCAACATACAAGCACATTCCAAAGGAAAAGAGAAGCAAGCTCGATGACAAAATCTGAACAAACAATCATGGTCGGTTACTTGAACGGAACACATGTGTATAGACTCTACGATCCAACCATGAAGAAGGTTGTTTCGAGCAGAGATGTGAAGTTCGACGAGTCCACATTCCCTGGACTAAAAGACGAAAGAGGCCATGAGATCTTCACATTGTTGCCTATTCAAGAGGGAGATCGAGGACATACATCAAATCAGAATGCAGAGCCCCAGACTCCAAAGCAACAAAAAGCAGAGGATCGACCCCACGAACAAGAAATGTTCAAGCAACGACGAAAAGAACCTCGAAGGTCAACAAGACAAAGAAGATCTCCAGACCACTATTCTGACAATCTTCAATGGAGCGAAGCCACGTAGTTCGAGTACTGCAACTTCACAGAGGAGCCAACAACATACCAAGAAGCTATCTAGAGTCCAGAGGGAAAATTTTGGAAGCAGGCAATGTCAGAGGAGATCGAATCGATGAGGCAAAACGAGGCATGGACATTAGAGCCACTGCTAGAAAATAAAAAAGTAGTCGACTGCAAGTGGGTGTACAAGAAAAAACTGAAATCGGATGGCACCATTGGCTGCTACAAAGCAAGGCTTGTCGTGAAGGGCTACACGCAGAGATATGGTGTTGACTATTTCGACACATATTCGCCCATGGTCAAGATGACAAACATAAGGCTACTCCTTGCGTATGCCACACAGTACAGTCTGGAAATTCACCAGATTGACGTGAAAACAACCTTTCTCCACGGAGATCTAGAGGAGGAAATTTTCATGAAGCAACCTGAAGGCTATGAAGACCCCGACAACAGACGATATGTCTGTCGATTGCAGAGATGCATCTACGGTCTAAAATAAGCATCACAAGCCAGGTACAAAAAGCTTGATGGTCTGAAGTCTCTAGACTTCAATCCTACTCAACCGGACTGTAATGTCTACATCAAAAGAGTAGGAAAGGATTTTGTGATACTGACCATTTTCGTGGATGATTCGCTTATGATAGGAAATTCCTTGATGTTGATCAAAGACACGAAGAGTCAGATTTCTGAAAACTACGAAATCACAGATCTTGGAGAAACAACAAAATGCCTAGGGCTGGAGATCAGAAGAGATCGAACAAATGGCAAAATGCACTTGAGTCATTTAGAATACGCTAGAAAAGTGCTGAAGCAGTACCACATGATGGAATGTAAAGAGAAAGCCAGACCAATGATAGTTGGAGCCAAGCTCACGAAACATGATTGCCCAAAAACAGAAGAGGAAGAACATAAGATGGCAGGTATACCCTATTAGAACTTAATCGGTAGTCTGATGTACTTTACAATTTGTACCAGACCCGATCTGGCCTTCTCTGGTTACGCATTGAGCCAATTCTATTCCAATCTTGGTCTAGCACATTGGAAAATGGCCAAACGAATCCTACAGTATCTGAAGGATACCCAGCATATTGGATTAATCTACAGAGCTAGAAACGAGGATGTACAATAGCGTGCGGAGCTACAATCAACTGGATATGCAAAAACCAAACCTTGATCGCTCAGTCCACTTGTGAGGCTGAGTATGTTGCAGCCTTAAAAGTGGCGAATGAGGTAGTGGGCTACAAATGATGTTGGAGGCAATCGGGATACCACAAGAGGGGCCAAGCACGATGATGATGGACTCCCAGAGTGCCATCTATCTATCCCAGGATCCTGTCTTCCATTCAAAGACGAAGCACATTCCTCTGAAGTACCATCACATTCAAGATTTGATCTTGAAAGGAGAGCTCCAGGTCCAGTTCATAAGATCGGAAAGTATGATTGCAGATCTCCTCACGAAACCGCTCGACAAGCCACTCTTTACCAAGCAAAGAGAGGCAATTGGATTGAACGAACAAAGATGCAAGGTTCAAGAGGGAGTATTAGAAAAGTCGAACGAGAACGATTCACGATAGTCAACGTGTCTTTGACTCGAAGCATGAACGATTCACGAATCATTCGCGAATTGCAAACACACCTCCAGGACCACAAACCGCAAAAGGGACACAAACCACATAGTGGAGGTATAAACGATCCTCTCTGGATCATAACTATGTGATAAGAATACAGAGATATGTAAGAGACAGAGAGAGACATAAAAAATAGAGTAAGAAAGTAAAGACACCATAACTGTGCATGAAAGTCTGCCAATGAGCAGAACACAGCATAAGAGCAGAGTGTCAATCCGCCAACGAGCGAGACACTGACGATCTCGCTCCAAAACCAAACTAATAATATAGGCACTCTATTTTCGTGTATCTCTTTGTCTTGTGTTGTGTGTCTTGATTGCTAGAATAAAATATGTTCTGTGATGTGTAGTCGAGTGTCTGGGATCCTGTAAGGGCTTCCGCACGAAAAGAAAATTCAAAGAAAGAAAATTGTTCGCGAATAGAGTAGGATGAATTGATTCTACACTCTCTTCATACCAGGTTATCAGTAAGAGGATTATATGGCTGTCTCATACGTCTAATTGTCTTCACAATCTCTCTTTCATGGCAGTCTACGACTCCTACGCTGATAATATGATTCAACAGTTCATAAAATCCATTCTCTAAGTAATCTATGATCCTGCTATGAAGAATTATTTGTTTCTTCAGTTGACATCAATCCAAACGTCAATCGAAGTGGTATCAGAGTTGATAATTCACATTCCATCCGATCCCACAGATTGGTATCAGAGCCCACAATCTGACCCAGCCGACAAATCTAAGGCAACCAACAAATTTGAATATGAGGCAACCGACAAATCTGAGGCAGCTGACAAGAGGAGGCGGCCGACAAATCGGACCAGGCCGAACTATCTGACCAGGCTGAACTATCTAACCAGGCCGAACTATCTAACTTCGTCATTAGGAAAAATTCAATCCAAGACTTTATGGCAGGTCACCTACTTGTACATAGTCTTTATTACCTAAAGGCGGTTACCAACTACAAGACGGTTATAACTAATTAAGTAGGTAGAAAAGCATTGACCTGAAAGACTTGAAAATATCTTGTAACTAAATATCTTTCAGTTAGTTATCTATAAGAGACGGAAGCTCTAAAATATCTGTGACTCACTAAATTGCGCTCATCAGCTTCTCGCCCATGTACTCACTTTCTGTTTTTTTTCACGAATACAATTTTACACTACTGTCTTTGTTCTTTTGAACATTACTATTGTTTATTCATCTTGATTATTGATGGTAATTGTTGCACTTCCAATCTACAACCATCCGTTGTTCTACTTCCGCTGCTATCCCACTGATTTCCGACATGGTATCAGAGCGGGTGGTTCAACCAAGACATCATTCTCAGCCAACAGTATTCTGATATCATTGTTTCTACCAATGATCTCTCACTCTATACCAGAATGGATCCATCTTTTAGTTCATCTCTGATCGACAAACTTGATGGAGATAACTACCATCTCTAGAAGTTCAAGAAGAAAGTAGCTCTGCTTGCCAAATAACTGTGGGACATAGTTGATGGCACAGAGGTCAAGCCAGAAGGTGATGCAGCCGTCATCACCAAATGGAGAATGAGAGATGGAAAGACATTTGCCATGATTACTCTCAATATCAAAGACTCTCAAATCAGCCATATACGAGCTGCTCAAACTGCTAAGGATGCATGGGACATCCTAGCAACTCTTTACGATATCAGGGACGTCACTTCCGAACTTCATTTGAGGAAGAAATTCTTCACTCTGAGAATGTCTAATGTAGATAGTGTTTCGAGTCATCTCACCACTTCCAAAAATCTTATGGAGCAAATGATTGCAACTGGCTCAATTAGATTCCAATATTGTTATGACTCTATTATCAAGTCTACATGATGCCTATGAAAATTGGGTCATGGCGATTTCGACCCAGGAGCATCTCGCTCTATCAAGAGTAATTTTGATGCTTCTATAAGAGGAGATTAGAAGAACTACATCCTCCTCAGGTTTAGGATCGGATCCTCAAATTCTATATTTCAAAAGAAATCAGAAGTTTAGATTCAAGAAATCTACACAGTCAGATTATCCTGACAGGAAGAGCGACATGCAGCAGCCTGTACCAAATGAAGCATCATCTTCAAAGCCTTCATCATTTCAGCAAAGACAGAAGCTATTATGTAAATACTGTAAGAGGACTGGTCATCTCATCAAGGATTGCCGAACTTTGAAGTACAACAATGAGAAGAAGAAGCAGTTCCAACAACAAGCCAATATTGTTACAACTAGTCACTCGATCCAGCAACAAGAGGAAGATGAAGGTGTCTTTATGACCAAGGTTGAAGAACATCAGGATATCGACTCCTATTACTTGGACCCAAGAGCAACTCAACATATGAATCACCATCGAGACTGGTTCCAATGCTACAAGCCATTCACCCATTCAAGAGTTGTGCAACTTGGAGACAACTCATCTCATTCTATCGAAGGTGAAGGAACAATCAAAGTCGAGTTTCAAAAAGGTGATGTAAAGTTGTTGTCATACATTCTTCATGTTCCAAACCTTACCAAGAATCTGCTTTCAATAAGCAAAATCACTGATTTTGGTCGAAGGGTTGAATTTGATACAAAGGGTTGCACCATACTCGATAAGTCTAGAATAGTTTTAGCTTTTGGTAGACAATGTGGCTATCTTTACAAGCTTAGTCACTGCTATTCGACAAATAGCCAAGCTCTTCATTCATCCACTTTTGAATCAACTGATATGCTTTGGCATTTCAGATTAGGCCACCTGAGTTTCAATAGTATCCAACAAATGTCTCCTAAGAGACTAGTACAAGATCTGTCTTCCATCAGCAAGACAACTTCTCCATGCGAAAGCTATATTATCAGCAAGCATGCAAGAAGCCCTTTTAATTTAAACTCAGTTCATACTTTCAAAAGCTTGCTTGACCTTGTACACAGCGACATTTGTGGCCCGATGCAGACTGCTTCCACAAGGGGAGCTCTCTATTTTCTAATTTTCATCGACGACTTCTCTCAGAGGACTACTACCTACTTTATGAAGAACAAATCTGAAGCATTCAAGTTCTTCAAGCAGTTCAAGGCATCTACTGGAAAACCAGACCCAGAGGAAGATCAAAGCTCTACGCACAGATGGAGGGGGAGAGTATATCTCCACATAATTCAAGGAGTTCTACAAGGCCAACGGGATACATCAACAATTTATGACCGACTACTCACCTCAGTCCAATGGTGTAGCTGAATGGAAGATTCAGACACTCATCGAAAGTGCCAAGAGCATGCTGGCCCATGTCTCTCTTCCAAAGAAATTTTGGGCAGAAGCTATTACTACAGCTACCTACTTGCAAAATCAATCCATCACCAAAGTCCTGATTGGCAAGACACCTTATGAGGTGTGGACATGATTGAAACCATCACTCAAATATATTTGAGTGTTTGGATGCATTGCTTTCACTCAGATCCCTGAAGATCTAAGAAGAAAGCTGGATGACAAAAGCAGAAAAATGATTTTCATCGACTATTCCCCAAATCACAAGGCATACAAGCTCTACAATTTGGATATTGAGAAGGCATTCACTAGTAGAGATGTCATTTTTGTGGAAGACCAGTTCATCGACCACAAGGGAAAAGCTGCTGACAAATCCAACCCAGGGATCGAGCACCCAAATTCTGATCCAGATATTCAACTACAGAAAAGCAACTCTGAATTCGACAAAGAGACAAACCCTCAACAAATCGAACCAAATTAGAGGATCGAAGTTCAAGCCAGAAGCTTGAACCGATCCAGACAGCCTCCATCCTGATTCATGGATGATCCAGCTTGCTACTTTGTGCAAGAACCAAACACTGTTTCAGAGGCAATGTCGACACCTGATGCTGACCAATGGAAAGCTGCAATGGACACTGAATTTGATTCTCTCATCGAGAATCAAACATGGACTATTACTGAATTGCCAAAGGATCGAAATCCGATTCCATGCAAATGGATCTTCAAAGAGAAGTATGATGCTGAAGGAAGATTAAATCGATACAAGCCAGAATTGTCGCCAAAGACTTCTCTTAGATACCATATCTAGATTATTCAAAGACCTTCAGCCCTGTCGTTAAGCATGCTTCAATTCGTCTACTACTCTCCTTTGTAGCTACAGCCGATCTCGAAGTCCACCAAATGGATGTCCAGACTGCCTTCCTCAACGAGACTATTGAAGAGGAGATCTATATGTCGCAGTCAAAGGGATACGAGCTCAGGGGCAAGGCGCACCTAGTATGCAAAATCCACAAGGCTTTGTATGGTCTGAAACAGTCACCAAGAGCCTGGTTTTAGAAAATCAATGCATTTCTAATTGAGATTGGTTTTATTCCAAACTCAGCAGACTTGAATGTTTACTTCAAGTCTATTTTTTCTTTCTTCATAATCATCACTCTTTATGTGAATGATACGTTACTTTTTAGTAACAATCTAAATTTATTGAAGGATTCAAAATGCATGCTAGCACAGGAGTACAAGATGACTGATATGGGTCCAGCTCATTACTGCCTTGAAATCCAAATTCATCGAAATCAATCCAACAGACAGATTTATATGAGTCAACAATGATATCTCACTAATATGTTGAAAAAATATGGAATGACCAACTACAAATCAAGTTACTTTCCAATCAATCCTAGTATGAAATTATCGAAGGAACAATGCCCTCAAACCGAGGCAAATAAGGAGGAAATGAAGTAATATTTATTTCATTCCATTATCGGCTCACTGATGTATGCAATGCTCTGCACTCGACTAGACCTTGCATACTCAATCAGTTCACTTAGCCAGTTCCTATCGAACCATGTTCAGCCCATTGGAATGCACTCATAAAGCTCATGAAGTATGTCCAAGCAACAAAACATCTTAGCATCTGCTATGGAGGCAGCCAACCTGCCAATGTTCTCGAAGAATACACAGATGCAGATTGGGCAGAAGATATCGACACAAGAAGATCGACTTCTGGATTTGTATTCTTATACAATCAAGGCCCAATATCATGGAATAGCCGAAAACAGACCTCAGTAGCATTATCATCAACCGAATCAAAATACATAGCTGTCACAAATGCTACCAAGGAGGCAATTTGGCTAAGGAACTGTTAGCAACTGTGCTAACACAGAGAAAATAAAAAAAAAATAATAAAACTCCGTGGCATGTGTTTTGTAAGACCACGTATGAGTATCTGTCAATAAACTTCAAGCCATGGCATGTGTTTTGTAAGTCCATGAGTAGAAGCTTAAATAATAATAAAATAGCTTAAACTTAGATTTAGAACTTAGACTTAGGAAACTTAAGATTAGAAATATTTTATCTTAAGTTTTCTAAGTTAAGAAATTTGAAGTTCTAAATCCTAAGTTAGAAGTTCTTGAAAGGCTAGAAACAAATTAGTCCCATAAGTTAGTAGACACTTATGGAAGACCCTCCTTGCCATAAAAGGAGAGGTATTTGCATTGTAACCAACACTTTTGAGATTAAGCTATCTTGCTCTCTATTTTGAAGAATTATCATTCTGTGTCATTTGTGTTCCCTTTGGAAAGGTGCATAGCTTGAGAGAAGGTGCTCGGGCCTCCTCTTGCCTCGTTGACCTTTATGATCAACTTAAAGATGTGATGACCGATGCTATCCGTGAAGAAGACGAAGGTTCTGACGATGAATTTGACCATCGTGAAAAGAAATCTAAGAATCTAGACCGTCCTAATCACCCGAAGTCTGATAATATTGCTCAGTCTTCTAAACTTCTACATCAAAACCTGACAAAAAGCTCAACAATCTCATATGGATAAACTCACTGCCGATTTCCAAACCGCAATGAAACAGATTGCTGAGAAATTCTTTCCAGCAAGGGAAAATGTCTGGTGTCCAATCTGCTCACAACATCACACTGCTAATGAATGCCCTCAACTGCGAAATCATTTCCCAACAGCCACCAGACCCACCATTTATTGAGCTTACCGCCCTTACCCGCCACAACAACCTATGCCACGACCAGGGGTTTACCAACCATGACCACCTGCACCAAATCAATACCCATCCCCACGTCAACAGTTTGTTGTTAACCAACCTGCCCCACAAAACGTTGTCCATTATCTTGATCCGAATACCATCGATCCGGCCACCTACTATGTGGAAGACAATACTCAACCACAATACTCTACTGAAATACTTGTTTATTATACCTATGATTCTAATGCTCAACCAGTGGATCCCAATGCCCAAGCTTACAATCCAAACCAAGCTGTCTTTGCCACACATCAACTACCTGCAATACGAGGATGCTTTATCTATGCAGGTAAACATCCTAGTATTTGCTGCCCAGATAAACTCCACTTTCCTCCAACTTGTGAAAACTGTGGTATTGAACATCACGTGAAGGACTGCCCATCCCGATCTAAGCCAGCCACTCCTGTCTGTTCAGTGCAAGTAGAAACCTTACCAATCAAAACACATCCTGCTTGGATCTTGACTCGGACACAGACCCAACGCCAAGCCCCTACACTTGCACCCAACAAAACTCAACCGTAGGTTGTCCCTCCAAGTGACGATTCAACCCCGATAGTTTACCCTCACCCATCTGAAGAAATTTGGCTGCATCATGAGTATCGCCAGCAAATCTGCAATGCCGACCAACGATCTTCCTCTTCCCATAAAGTACCTCACAAGCTCTTTACCATCGAATCCAGCCGATTTGATTGGGAACTCAAACTCCATGCTGCTCTCTAAGCTTATCACACCATCCCAAAGCGAGCTACAGGCTTAACCCCTTTCCAGCTCACATATGGCCAAAAAGCCGTTATGCCTGTGGAATTCCATATCTCCTCCCTTCGAGTAGCCTATAACCTTGAGCTCGATACTCCTCAGAATCTAGCAAATATGTTATTCCATCTGGAGCAACTCTGTGAAACATGACAGATCAGCATCCATGCTCAACAAGTCCACAAACGACGACAAAAAGCATGGCATGATCGATCATTGAAACTTAGAGATTTCTAGGTTGGAGATAAGGTCCTGCTATACCAGGCCAAAGCCTTCAAAGGCAAACTGAAATTTTCTGGCCAAGGACCTTACGTCATTAAAAAAATCTTTGCCTCTGGATATGTCCAACTCCAAACCCTTCAAGGCGATATCCTCGACACTGTGGTCAATGGGAGTCGACTGAGAAAGTACAACGAACCCCACTTTTATCTTGATATGTATTAGTTGTTTTCTTTCCTACTGTATTTTCTTCCTTTTTATTGTCTGCATGCCATTTCGACAACATTTCTGCTGAGATTTCTTGTTCCACCCATCAAGATACTATTAGATCAGGTATACCAACAGTCTTCTCTGAGAGAACCACAAAAGTCATTAGTTTCAGATGAAATTCTTTCACAACATCTCAGATAGAATTTGCCTGACCTCTTTTTCACAGAGAACGATTCATTTTTGGCCTCCACGAATTCTGTCTCAGACACAATATGTCAAAAAAAAATAGAAAAAAGTAGTTTTCTTCATCAAATATTCATTCTCCGAATTCGCGAACAATTTGCTGGAGCTCAAATTGATTCTCACAATTTTTCTATTATCTCCGCGAATTCTGATCCGATACATTTTTGCACTATCAGATGTTTTCTCTCTTTTGGCAATAAAAAATCACTTACAGGAATTCGCGGCCCAGAACGTTGCCTCGAAATTTGCGACCATCATTACCAAATCGTGGACATTGAGGATGATTTTTGGGTGAAGTTGCGAATTCCTGCCCAAAAAAAAGTCTATATATAGGCCTCCACCTTCTCTCCACGAGTTCATTTTAGATTGCTGTTCTCGAGTTCATGCCAAATTTTTTTCAAAATTTCAAAATTCTCAGAGCAATCTAAATCACTGCTACCATGGCTTCCCGCGATTCCTCGCTGAGCTTGCATTGCCGTAAACCCCCTCGTCCTTATTCAGGGGATATAATCATGATCTATCTTAAGAATTACGCCGAGGAGCTCACACTAGCCAAGGATATCCTCACCAACCTTGGATTTGATCTAACACTTTTCCAGGATCAGCAGAGCGAGAGCCTCATCCGAACAGCCTAGTCAACCTATTCGGATGAGTTCCAAACTTTCCGGATTACATCCAAGAGTGGCAGCTATTCTATAATCAACGTCTCTCCTGGGGATCTTCAGAGCGTCGGCTTTCCTAATCTCGGAAAGACAATCCATGGAAAGGGCACCAGCTATGATGCCAAGTACTTCACAAAGTTTCTGACAGACGATGGGCAGACCATTGCCCAAACCAACGATGGGATCGCTATCCGTCTCATCACGGATCCCCATTTACGGTCCGACTTAGAGATCCTCGTCACCATGGTCGCAGTACATACCACCAAGATGGATCGCATCCCACCGAGCGATCTCTTTTCTCTGACCCTCACCATGGACGACCTCACTCAAAATTATAAGTGGGCTGAGAAGGTAGCGGAGAAGCTGTGTGGAGCTCTGAAAGCCCGCAAATCAACTACCAAATGTGGGTATCTCCTCCACATGTTGGTCACCAAACAATTGGGATCTAGGGCGGCTGCTGCCATCAAGGAGCTGAATGCTGTTTATCCAAGCACAAAAAAACGAGCCACCCCCCAACCGACAGCAGAACCAATCTCACCAGCCCCACCTACTAAGAAGCAAAAAGAGAAGGCGGTCAGCACAGAAGCCGATGTTCCACATGACATTCTATCCAGCGACATTGGGGTGGAATATGTTGAATCCACAGGGAGCCTTAAACCATCTCAGGTCCCAAAGGAGGTCCTCGAGCAGCAGGCGACCTTACTTCACCATGCCCAACAACGTCGACAAGCACTAGCAGTAGCAGCAGGCAGCTCCGGAACGACAAGCACTTCCGGCTCTGATCCTATGGGCGTGATTCCGTCCACACAAACAATCTCCTCTCCATCACTTGCTCTCACACTCCCACCACCACCCCCACCATTTACTGCCTCCTCCACACCCTCACTAACTCTCAACACGGGCTTCACTTCCACACTTCCACAAAAGCCCTTCCCTGTACAAATCTCCACCCTACTTGACTCCACAGTCAACGTAGATGATTTTGCATCACTGTCACCACTAACCCAATCCCACACTCTCCGCCACATAGTATCTCCCCACCCCTCAATCCACAATCACCTCCACCTGTCTTTCATACACCTCCATCTAGCCCTGTTCCTGATTTTCTACCATTTAACCCCAGGACTTTTTTCGGCGACTGGCATTTTGCAACTTATGGTATTTTTGTGGTTTACGCTAGTGTTTCGTGGTCTTACGGTGTGTTGTGGTCTTGGTCTCACAGTGGTTTGTGATACTTCGTGGTTTAACGATGTTACTGAGTTTTGTGTTTTCTGAGATTTGCGACATTTTGGGGTTCATGTCATTGCGGTATGTTGTAGTCACTTTAATGTTATTAATGTATTTCGTCACTGTGTTAAGATGTCGTGCAGTCTCTTTTTCATGCACTTAATGACAATTGTACATGGTCTTTTCCTAGATTGCTTTCTTTATTAAGCTGTGTACTTGTCGTTCACTTGGTTGTTGTGCTATTATTTTTTTCTAATGTCTGTAGGGTTAAGTATGGTTTTGGTATGTTGTGTGTGTGTGGGGGGGGGGGGGGGGGGGGGGAGGCCTTGCCCCGAGGGCCTTCCGTGCTGGGAGGGCCTTCCCTTGCGTAATGACAAGTCTAAATTTTTTTATCTCTCATTGATTCTTGACATAACTTTGATGATGTTCTGAGAATTCTGGACCAATTTATGGACAAAATAGCTGATGCTTTAATCATAGATCGGAATCCTCGAGGTGCAAGCAAATTCCACCTCTGGAGGTGCATAAAAAATACAAAGAAAAAATTCAAACTTAGCATTACCATGAATAAGAAAACAACTTTGTTGCAACAGAGTGACGAGAAAGCAGTTGCTATAAGAGTGTGATGGCGCTGCCGATCTTGCAAGGAGGAGAGGAAGAAGTACAATTCAGTCCGATGAATTTGGGACCGTCTGTAGATGGTTTAGCAGACGATGCAATGGGGGATGCATGGATGGGCGACTCTGCTGATAACCAGAATGCTCAATAGACGGCCACTCATTCGCCTGGGTTGGAGATTTTGCAGACGAGGGAGACAGCTGATACTATGAAAGGGGGGGCATAAACTATTTTTGTTGATGATGAAACAATGAGGGATTTCCTGCGAACAACACACAATTTTTCGCTAGGTTTAGCTTATGGGATGCAGTTCGTGCGCCAGTGTTAGTTACTGGAGGAACATGTTACATATTGGCATAAGCTGTACTTACAACAGACGGAGCGATTAAAGAATAGTGAAGAGGATGGGCCAAAGTTGTGGCGAAATAAGATATGCATAACTGAGCTGGAAGCTGAGGTTTTGCGCTTGGACGAAAAATTGAAAGGGCACAAGTAGGAAAATAACATGCTGCAAAAAAGAAATGTAATTCAAAATTACAACAAGAATTGTACATGTTAAGTTAGTGTGAACTATGAACGTTTTATTTAGAACGTCAGCAGATCATCAAACTAGCACGTCAGCCCACTAAGTCTAATCCAGTTGTCAGTAACAAACATAATATTCTCTCTCACGACTGAGACAGGGATCCGCAGTGTTTTAGACTAAACACCGTGATTAGTTAGGATAAATGATTCTTTTAATCATCAGCTACATTGTATATATACACACATGCAGTATCTGTAGCAAGATAGAGAATTCCGTTGCATGTTTTGCTTAAAGTTATGAACGTAGCCACGGCTGATCTAGATTTAGTCTATGAAAGCATCACATAAGCAAGACTTAACCCTAGAAAGCAGGAGAGAGAAAGCTTAAAGAGACTAAAGAAGGAGATCATATCATAAGCCAAGTAACAAATGAGACAGAATCCCTACTTATAGCCAAGAGGAAGCCCTAAAAGGAAGCTTCCAGTGGCTAGGGCCAAACTGAGAGGGAAAATAGTGCGCCCTCCAAGAAGGCCCCCACTCTCAGTAATATGACCAAATAACCAATATAGTGAATCATAGGGCCCAAGGCCAATAATATGGTCTAAATGTCAATAATAGGGCCCAAGGCCACCATATAGTCTAAATGTCAAATAATGAATAAAAAAGGGCCCAAAGCCTGCCTATGCATAAAGTAAAGTAAATGTAAATGGACATGGCGAATGTAATGAGCCAAGTCCATAACTCTCCCCGACACAAAAATAAGACCCAACTGCCATAAAGGACTGGATCAAGTAACAACAAGCCCTGGAGGATCACCTGGAACAGCATCTGGTGTAGTAACAACTGGAGCAACAGTTGATGTAGAGGAATCAACAAGTGCGGCAAGAGCACAAGCCTGATCCGCAAGTGACGGTGTATGATAAAAGACATCAATAGGCTCCCATGTGGCCTCCTCAACAGGACGACCATCCCACTGGACTAGGAACTGAATCTGCCGGCGGCGTCGACTATGATGCAAACACACCTGAAGGATAGCAGCAGGTAATAAAGGAAAGAGATTCGGTGCAGTAGGAAACTCAGCATCACGAGGAACGTCATCCTCAACAGCAGCACGTAATAAACTGACATGGAATATATCACAGGCACGTGTGGAAGCAAAAAGCTGAAGACAATATGTAACTGGACTAAGAACCTTCAATATACAATAAGGCCCATAATAACGTGGTGCAAGCTTCTCAGTAGAAGCATGGCCCTGAATAAAATGATGACGTGCAAACCGTAGGCGTAGATATACCATATCACCAACATGAAACTCAACATGACGTCGATGACGATCAACTGAAGCCTGATAACGCTGCTGGACCTGCTGCAAATGGGAACTGGCCTGGTGAATAAGCTCGTGAGCACCTGATAGAAATGAAGACAGTGTCACAGGTGTATCCTCGGGAGGAAGAGGAATACCAGGTAAAAGAGGTGCATAACCATGAGATAATAAAAATGGTGCAACGCCAGTGCTAGTACTAACAGAGCTGTTATAACTATACTCTGCCAAACATAAGTGTTGATCCCAATCCTTCCCTGAAGGAGTAACAAAATGGCGCAAATAATCCTCAAGGATCCTGTTAAGGACCTCAGACTGCCCATCAAAAGTAGAATGATAAGCAGACCCCATAAAAAGCTGTACATCCAATATACGCATAAGCTCTGTCCAGAACAATGATGTAAACTTACTATTCCGATCAGAAAGGATAGTACGAGGAAACCCATGTAGGCGAAATATCTCTGAAAGGAACAAGCATGCACACTGCTCTGCTGTGATAGTACTACGGACGGGTATGAAATGTGCCTGTTTCGAGAACCTGTCAACTACCACCATACATGAATAGGCCAACTCTGAAGCAAACCAGCGGACTTAGCACGGGAGTACTTATTACGTAAGTAGAAAGGACAGGTAGGAATAAATAGAACAAGCTCTTTCCTAAGGGATGGCCAATAGAAATGATTCTTAAGACGAGCATAAGACTTCTGAAAACCAAAATGACCCCCAATTGGGGACGAATGAGCATCCGACAACAACTGAGAACGGATACCCAAAGAACTAGGAATACAAAGAGAACCATAATGATAAAGACGGTGGTCAACAATGGAATAAGCCTGTTGAGGTGAAAACGACATAGGTGGAGCAGAACTATAAACATCACGAAAATCAGAACATGTAAGATAAGCAGATGGAAGATCATCAAACCAGGAAGGGATCGTGGCAAGCAGGAAGTCTAGACAATGCGTCAGCAGCAGTGTTAGCACGACCAGGACGATACAAAATAGAAAAATCAAAAGAAAACTACAACCAACGAAACTGACGATCACTAAGATCACGCTGGGAGAAGAGATAACGTAAGGACTGATGATCAGTAACGATATCAAACGGAACACGGTACAGGTAATGGCGCCACTTCTTAAGAGCATAGATAATGGCAAGAAGCTCTTTCTCATGGACAGAATAACGTTGCTCATAAGAGCGTAAATGACGTGACTCATAAGCAATAATACACTGAGACTGACGAAGCAAGGCACCCAAACCAACATTACTAGCATCGGTCTCAACAATAAATTTTTGATCAAACTGTGGTAAACACAGGACAGAGGCCTCCACAACAGCACGACGAAGAGTGTCAAAGGCGAACTGACAATCAGAATTCCAAACAAAAGCACTAGACTTCTTCAAAAGGGCATGAAGAGGGGCAGCCACAGTGGCAAAGTGAGGAACAGGACGACGAAGGTGAGTAGCGAGACCAAGAAACATACGAACATGGTGGACATCTGTGGGAACAGGCCAATCAGCGATTGCCCGAACCTTATGAGGGTCCAAACGAATACGACCATAAAAAATGAGAAATTCTAAAAACTCAATCTCAACAACAACAAAGGAACACTTAGAAAGTTTAGCAAACAACTGGTGATGAACAAGCAATTGAAAAACAGATGAAAGATGTAACACATGCTCATCAAGAGTCTTACTAAAAACAAGAACATCATCAAAATAAACTAAAACACAACGACCAAGGAGAGGACGCATGATGTTATTCATCACATTCTGTAACGTAGGTGGACCATTAGTAACACCAAAAGGAAGAACACGAAACTCATACAAACCAAGATGGGTACGAAATGCAGTCTTGTGTTCGTCCGAAGGATGCATCCTAATCTGGTGATAGCCGGAACGTAAGTCTATCTTAGAGAAAATATGAGAGGTGCCTAACTGGTCAAAGAGATCATCCATGTGAGGAATAGGATACTGGTTATGGATGGTCAACTTATTGAGGGCACGATAATCAATGCAGAGGCGTTTGGAACCATCTTTCTTACTGACAAGGAGAACAAGGGCACCAAAAGGACTGTGACTAGGAGCAATAAGGCCCTGATCTAGTAAAGCAGTAATCTGAAGCTCAACCTCATCACGCTCAGTCTTAGACATACGGTAAGGAGGCTGGGAGGGAGGAGTAGAACCAGGACGCAAATCAATATGGTGGTTCACATCACGTAATGGTGGTAGCATTGTAGGTTCTGAAAAGACAAATGCATACTGATGTAATAAGTCAGAGATCACCTGAGGAACAGCTGCTGGAGGAGAGGTAGTCACTGGAGAATTTGCTGCAACACGCTGAACACATAATAAAGTTGCACAATGAGCCTTAGGTAGGCTGCGGATAAACTGCTTCACGCTGATCAGCTGGAAATCTGCCTGAGACTCAATACCAGCAAGTGAGTGGGTCACTGCATCATGAACAAATGTCAATGTCTGCTGAGCCAGGTCCAAAGTAACCGCTCCCAATGAAACATACCAATCAGCACCAAGGATAAGTTCATAGTGCTCCAGAGGAATGATATAAAGATCTGCATGTCCAGAAAAATCACCAATACGGTAGGATAATTCCTGAAACATCTGAGAACTAGGAAATGAGCGAAAACTGGCAACCTTGACTGTGAGAGGCTGTGGAGCAGGAATAGGTGAAGCGCGTATCCGGCTGAGAATATAACTGCTGATAAAGGAATGAGTGCTGTCGGTATCAACTAAAGCAATATACTCACGACCAGTAATGCGCACACGTAGCCGAATGGAGCGACTCCGCTCGATAGAATGGTAATGAAAACACCCCAAAACACCTTTCTCCATGCTCTGTGATGTCACTCTGTCCGCTGGCTCTAAGCAACCAGTTTCAGGGGTCATTTTGGCCCAAGGATGGCCAAAAAATGTGCCCTCTAGCCAAAGTTATCCCTTTCCAAACGGTGACTTGCAAATTTGAACTATTTGTTCTAGGGCGCCCATTTGCAACCGTTGACAACATTCAAAATGGTCCACATCAGAGGGAAATATGGGCTAGCTTGGAGGTACACACATATTGGTGGTCACAGGTGATGGAAGTGCGAGGTGGTGCCAGTTGGAAGCCATTGGACAAGATAGTGGACTTGCATTGGACGAGCTGTGTGTGGGACACGCAGAGGATGAAGAACGGGTCGATAATCACAATTTGGATGCTCTTGGCGAGTGGTAAGTGTGATGATTTTGCAGTTTTGCAGTAGGTAAGTCAATTTTGATCAAGCCATTGTAGCTGTGGAGCAGTGTATCAGGTTTGTCATCGAAGAGATACACTTCAACTGCTAGTTTGGATAAGTCAAGTCAATTTGCCATATCAGTATTGCATCAGGGATGTAGATTCTAGCGATGACAGGGTGTAGATCGTTTGGTTTGGGCCATGGAAGATCTCACATGCTCACTTGGAGGAATATTGGCATGCACAGTCATGTGAGGGACTTGATGGTGGCTTTGGAGTTCACATCTCAGTGTATTCTCAGGGAGTGGTTTGGAACCATTCACAGGAGTAGCTAGGAGCTAGCTTGGGGAAATACAAGTGGGCACTACAAGGTAGATGCTCAGATCTTTGTGATCAGGGATGACATTGGGATACCTGGTAGGGATAGCACTATAGGATGACATGGGATGATCATTAGGGGGCAGCTATTTCATATTGGACTTGAGTCATTGGCATGGACATGACTTACAGGTGGGATTCATGATGGAATCAGAACATTGCAAACGCAAATGGTCAAAGCGTGAAGCTTTGGGAGCCAGCTCTAGGTTGAAGAGCTGATGGAGATTGCACGGGGTGTGATCGGAGAGCATATACTATGATGGGTGTTTTGCTAGCGATCTACTGTAGGGGACACTGATGGCGAGGACTTCATGGTGTGCTCATTTGGGAGTACATGTTGGCATTACAGTAGGGGGCTAGTCATTGGACATTGGCATCGATGGAGAGACATCTACCATCATGGACGTGGATAAGCTACCTATAGCTTTCATGCAGTTGGCTGTATTTGCAGGAGTCTAGGCTTGGCACAGGTGTTGAAATTTCCATGGTGCAGATTCTCAGGTGGTGAGATCAGGGATAAGCCTAGAGGGAGTCACTCAGAGCTATATACCTCAGTATGATCAGGGAGACAGTAATCTCGAGCTCCCATGAGCGGCGACTCAGGGACAGGCTTGCGTTGGCATGGTGTTGGGTGACACATAGCCAGGGAGAGCGAGCAGATGCTAGGAGCCAGGTGAAATAGGTGATGCTTTGGAGTTCGGCTTGTCTAGCATGTAGCCGACGATGGATTGAATCGGGTAGCGCTTCATTTCCTCCTTTTTTGCCTTAGTTTGAGGAGACTTTCAGGGACCTATGTTGGCATGAACGTTGTTTTGGTTTTTTCACATCATTGTTTTTAGATAATTGAAACTCTCTCTCTCTCTCTCTCTCTCTCTCTCTCTCTCTCTCTCTCTCTCTCTCTCTCTCTCTCTCTCTCTCTCTCTCTCTCTCTCTCTCTCTCTCTCTCTCTCTCTCTCTCTCTCTCTCTCTCTCTCTCTCTCTCTCTCCCCCCCCCTCTCCCTCTCTCTCTCTCTGTTTCTTCTTTTGGTGATCAAGTTGCGAGTTTATTAAAAACTTTTTTGCTATTATTCATTGGCTTATTGGTTTTACATCTCGGGATGCTTTAGCCGTGCATACCCCCTCGTGAATAAATGACAGTGCTTGAAAGGGACCATAGCACTTTGGCAAAAATATCGAGAAACTTTTGAACATCAATGCCCAAATCTGTATTGCCCATGCGGTAGTTAAGTGATCGCCTTTGATTATTTTGTATTGTTATGAAGTTCCAAAAATGGCTTTCCTAAATGTGTAAAGCAATGGGAATCTAACCATTTACCAAATATTTAGGAAAACAAAATTCCGTTAAGTTACAAGTTTACACTAGGTATTATTTTTTTGCCAAAGCAATGTCTATAAAGAAAACCATTTTTAATGACAATTTCGGGCTTTGAAAAAATAGTACCATTACACTTGTAGTTGAATAGGCAACTAATAAGGCCAAATTCAAGTGCAAAAAAAGTTATTTATTTCTTGCCAAACAGCCTTAGAAAACCCATAACGAACGCTATAAGCCCTTTAGATTGATCTCAATAGGAAAAATAAAAATATATATAATAGAAGACAACCTTTGACCCCACCCCCCCCACCCCCCCCAAAAAAAAAACATAAAACAAGGCAGCAAACTTTATAACTTTCTAAACTTAAGCATGGCCCCCCCCTCCCTTTGTTCTCACACAAAAACAATGAATGTAGCCAGCTCAATCAGCCGTTTTGGGTCTCCCTGATTAGCCAGCAATTCAAGCCTCAACCTCATCTAACAATGTAGATGCCTCCATCATGGAGGGGAGATCATAATGCCAACTTTCAAGACTACTAATCATCGAATAAGGGAGGGGCCCACTCTACATCCTCCAAATATTGGATTGTACTAGGGCATCTGAATTCTCGAGGACTTGGGTTGGCTTTATGACTAAAGTATATCACCACACATTTGGTCTTTCTTCTTCTTCTTCTTCTTCTTCTTCTTCTCTCTCTCTCTCTCTCTCTCTCTCTCTCTCTCTCTCTCTCTCTCTCTCTCTCTCTCTCTCTCTCTCTCTCTCTCTCTCTCTCTCTCTCTCTCTCTCTCTCTCTCTCTCTCTCTCTCTCTCTCTCTCTCTCTCATATGCCAAAATAGAGGATTGTGGAAGGATCTAAATTCTTTAGAACTTGCATTGGCTTTAGGTAGAGACTGACTACAATCTATTCATAGGATACATCGAGATAGGATAACACATATACTCATGATGGAGGGTGCAGGTAGGCCCCATCCGACAATGGAGATGCGTCCATCGTGGAGGGGAGATCATAATGACAACTTTCAAGCCTACCCAATCATTGGATAAAGGTGGGTCCCACTCTATACCCTCCAAATATTGGATTGTACTAGGGTGCATCTGAATTCTCGAGGACGTGCGTTAAATATATGACCAAAGTATATCACCACACATTTTGTCTTTGTTCTCTCTCTCTCTCTCTCTCTCTCTCTCTCTCTCTCTCTCTCTCTCTCTCTCTCTCTCTCTCTCTCTCTCTCTCTCTCTCTCTCTCTCTCTCTCTCTCATTTTTATAAATTGTCATATTGTTCAAGGCCGGAGCCTGGAGGCATTGGCAAATTACAAAAGCACACTTGACTCACAGTTGTTCGACAGAGAGAGATACTAAGGGACAGTAAGAATCATTAGAAACCTTCTTCAATGGTTGCATATATGATGATGGATGTATTGAAGTCACTACAATATCATCATCACATTCTACTGTTAACATTGCTACTCATTATCTCATGGTCTAACCATTGTCCTATTGTTATTGCTAATAACACCAACAACATCAACAATGTCGTCATATTTAAGATGACCAATAATGCATCTAATACAACCGGAGGCCATAATTTTGATCAAATCATCGGTGTGCAAAAAGGTCTAGCTTATCTTTCTGAAGCCAATGGATTTGCTTACTCTTTGTTGTACAATATTGGTGGTGCACCTACTGGTAAGAATGTATCAGAGGTCTGGGTCATGGTGTTCCCGTGCACTGGTGCGGAATCTACTTTGGTTCTTGAAGGTAGTCAATATTTGGTGTACATTTGTGAAGGCTTCTTTGGTCCGATCTCAAATGTAACTACAAAAGCAAAACTCATCTACACCTTCAAAGGTCAACTAGCATTCCTTACAACTTGGGTATGGATGAACTGGCCACCACAGGAACATTCCCCTGCTGCACAACCATTTTTTACTGGCATTCCTTTCTACACAATGGTGAAAGCAAACTTGGCTATCGAATGGGCAAAAGCTGGGGTCGGTGCCAAAACATGGACAGACAATGATGCAGTAACAGCCTTGTTTCTTGATTATCTCGTAACAAGACGAGCAGATTTTGTCAAGAACTTGAACACCCGATTAGGATTAAAAACTCCCTGGAACATGAGCTTCTTCAATGAAGAGTTTGGAGAAAATGTGGATCAACTGTGGAAGGAGTATAAGGCATCATTGAAGGTAATAAATTAATCTCATGTCTTAGTTTAGTTTAGTTTAGCTTTTCCTTGATTGCTTAGGTAATGGATTTGCTTCAAAGCCTACTTCTTCCTATTGAAAAGCATGAAATTATGGAAAGATCTTGACTTGTCATAAAATTATGCCTCAAATCCATCCATATTCTTTATAATGCGTGAACTTATATTCGATGCTGTAAAACTCTGGCTGGCATATTATGGAAAGTGATAACCTCAACTACTTTCTTGGCATATTATAGAATCTTTATGAAACTTGAAATTGAGCTCACCTAATTTTTGGCATGTTTTAGAGTAGATAACGGTTGTTTTGGGGGCCCATTTAAAGGATATAATGTCAAGTCCTCTTGAGGAGCCACAGTAGCAGCGAGACAAGAGGGTGAGCCAATATATCCTTACCATGGGCCAACAAACACCCATTATGTACATGATGTAAAAGAAATAAAAGAAAACCATTCTCAATCTTTTGGTGATGATTCCATTTGTGAGAAGTACTTTCAAGATTCGATCCATGTGGCCTATGTATTTTCAAGATTTCATCCATGAGAGTTAAGTGTGTTCAAGATTTTATCCATGAGAGTTAAGTTTGTTCAAGATTCCATCCATGATAGCTTTCTAAAATGAGGGCTGAAAATTACAACCAATCAAACTTGTAAAAATAATGAGATCCTATTATTATGCCCTAGGTAGTCGTGCTCCCCAAACACAATCTAGATTGTTGATTCATGTAATATTTGAGTAGACAAACATTACAAGAACATTATGCTAGAGGGTTGGTGTAAGTAGATTTCAATAGGAACAATTCGACCCATAGAGATGCATAAGTGAGACTTGCAAAAGAATTTCAGCCATAAAAAAGGGGGTTTCCTCGCGATCTTTTACACTTGGAAGAAATCTTTTTAGTGACCTTTACACTTGGTTCATTGGTTGTTCAATTATGCCTTGACCTAAAGACCTCACCATAAATTTACGGTCATTTTATTGGGTAAACGACCATTCCCCAATACATAAAACTTTTGGATCCATTCATCTGATTTGTTTAGATACATAAGATTAGCTAAGTTTGCCTTTTAGGATTTCACATTTTCTCCTTCATTGTTTTGAACGTTGATGAGTCTTTCCCATCCTTATTTAATAAAAGTAGAGGTTTCTCTTTAGCTAATGTGGCAATATAGGATGTAGATTAAATACTCAATGTTTGTTTTGGAGCTTTATGAGCATGTAGAATATTAAACCTTATGGAAGGTATTGAGCACAACTTTCTGCCCAATACTTTGCTATTTTTTAGCTCTATGAGCATGCAGAATATCATGTGTTATGGAGGGCATCAAGCGTGTAGCATACTTTACTAAAAATAGAATCAACAAAGAAAACTTACAACTATAAGATTCCTCTAACTACATCTTTTTGTAGTTTTCCTAAAAAAACTTCAGTCGGCCACTATGTCGAATTGAAGGCCCGCAACAAGAGCCTTCCTCAATGTTCGAGAAAACCAGCAAAGTCTGAAAATGGAACAAACAACTTTTGTCAAAAACTACTTTCATGGATAGTTTGTATAATGTTGACTTCCTAAAAATTAATGACTTTTTTTTGTCTTTTGGAAAATCTCATGGCCAATAAAATACATGTAGAATTCTTGGGTAGACTATCATAAATCGCATAAAATTTTGAAATTATCAAATTCTATTTTTTGGATGCTTGACTTTTTGCAGAATAATTGGTGAAGTTACATGTAAGCTAATACATGGCTAATTTATAAATTTATAATACACTTTATGATGGAACGTTTTATTGGTGTAGGCCAAATTGAGGCCCAAGGGAATAGTTGGATGCTAACGGTCTTTGAAAATTGTGGAAATTGGTAAATATAATGAGTGCAATTTAGTAGATAGTTTAGTCTATGTGTTAATTTTTTTTTTAAGTGCCAATTTTTAGAAAGCTTAGATACTATTACCAATGACAACCTTTAATAGTTGCAGAATTTTAGAAATCAACACTTTTTCGCAAAAGTTTTCACAAGCCAAAATTTCTTTTAACCGACATCCCTTAAAAGGTGCAAGATATTGAAGGGCAACATGAGGGAGGTCTTGAACACTACCTCCCCTTATACATAAAGCCCCATTTTGCCAAAATACTATGCTACGAAGGAAATAAGTGGTATTAGACAAGCAAACACAGTAGCTTCATTTAATGGAAATAATTGTTTGCCATAAATGTGATGTCAAACAATTTAGACATTCTAGACCATATAGTGCATATGCTAGAATTATTTTTTGCAAAGTCATTGTAAAAAAAAATCATGACATGAAATTAGTTAAAACAACAACTAGATGGTTGAGAATATGTCTAGTAAGTTTGGCTTTTTATGGCTTTTGACAAAACTGGGCAAAATTTCTTACTCATCAATCTTTTCTGCTACCAAAGAGCCGAACTTGTCCTTCTCTTGGTTCAAATTCCAAATGGAAACTTTCTGATTCCCCTATCTTGTGGAAGAACAGATTTCATAGAACTAACAAGATCAAGAATGGCAAATTTAGAATTTTCTCTCTTAGGATCATCCAGCATTCTCTTCCTGTGCGTGCTTGTTATCGAGGTGATGCATCACATGTTTGTACGAAATGCAAAACATTTGATGAAGATGTGATCCATCTATTTTTTCATTGCTATGCTCCTCTTTGGAAATCAGTGTTTGATCTCTTTATTGCGGGCTTCCATGTCAGATTCCAGAGATTCAGCCACAAAGATTTATTGCTGAACGATATCACCTTTGAGGATTAAGAGGTTAATGCTTGTTGGCAACACATTAGAGTAATCACCCTTTTAGAACATTTGCCTAGATAGGAACAACAGGGAATTTGGGAGTGGTGACTTTAGTATCTCCCCCCTGCTTCTTTTTAAAGAGGCTGAAAAGTTTTCGCTTCTCTAAGATTATTTACAGCTTGTACTTTGTTTATATTTCTTAATCTATGGTTAGTTTTTTGAGGAATAAAAAAATTCTTAACAAAAGTAAGAGTAGCATAAACTATGCAACTCAACGACAACATAATTGAAGGCAAAAGCATCAAGCTCAACTTTATGTCAAAAGTGCTCATATAGTAACATATTTAGAGTCATTGTCACTAATGCAAAGTCATAGTCATTATATAATATCCAAGAGTTGGCTCAGTTGGTTAGCTTGGCATCCAAAGTTTCTCTGGTCCCAAGTTCAAGCCTCCCCTTGAAAACCAAGATGCATTGTCATTATGTAATGCATTACAAAGCAATATTTAGCTTGACCAATAATCAAAATGTGTGTGTGTGCGCCCGCGCCCACGCGCGCGCGCAATATTCTGATGCAAAGTCATTGTCATTATGTAATGCATTACAAAGCAAGATTTAGCTTGACTAATAATCAAAAAATGTATGTGTGTGTGTGTGTGTGTGTGTGTGTGTGTGCATGTGATATTTTTTCATTGACTTGGTCATATATTCTTCTCTTCAAATTTGCTGTCAGTTTAGCCAAAGAAAATCAAATAACCATGAAAAGGCTATACTAATGAAAAGAATTTGGTGGGATTATGGATGTACTTTATGAGATAAAAATTCAACTTCACATTGTTACTTGAACGCTCTTAGTATTCATCATATTTGGAGTACCTTTGTGCCTTTATAGATAGATTTGTTTAACAAAAATAATGTGTTGTTTTCACAATCAACCTCAAATCTATCTAATTGCAATTTCCGCAAGAACTTTGAAATGGGCATTGCTTGCTAGAAAGTTTTTTTAAAATCTACATGGGTCAATATCTTGCTTGTATCTTTGATATACTTTGGTGATTTGTATCAGTTCAATCAAATAAATAGATGCTCTATTTATAGATGCTATAGATGCTCGACAACATATATATGAAAAAAATGAATATGAATTTAGATTGCCAAGCCATAATGTTCGCTGCATTGTATGTCAAGTTTCTTTTTCTAAATTTTTGGTAATGCACAACAATCAAATCAAACTCGAATTTAAGTTCAATACTCAATCACAGATAAAAAGTTCAAGCAAAGAATCCATATTGTTAGATGTACTACAAATTTTAAGTGTGAACTTCACAAGCCAATTAAATATCTAAGTATAAATGTACAAAACATGATAAGAATCTTTTTGATTAATTCATATTGCACAAAATTTGTGAAACTAAACTTATGGCAGTGTATCCTTAATTTCGATCAAGTAGTATTTATACATTTTACCTTCAATAGTAGAGAAATGTTTTTCAAAGGAACGTTCTTTAAATAGTGACATTTATAGCTTATTCAAACTTTATTATATTTCAAATCATATTTCCTCCTAAACATGTGAAACCAAATGCATTTTATAGTTGGCAACAACTATTTATTAAAACCTTACTATGTGCAAAGACTAACACTATGATTAAAAATAAAACACGCAACTAGTTTAGGCACAAAGCACAAAACCGAACAATTTGACATGAGTGTTTTGGAGTTAGAGCTTTAGCAAATAATATAAATGGCCCACATGGGTAGCAAGCAACAACTAACATCCATGTGTTGCTTATGTGATGACAAATAGCCAAAAGCCACCTATACCTAATAGACAATTAGCAATGAGTAAGCTTCAAGCAACAACTCATAACAACAAAGGGGCATAAGCCCTCACATGTCCTTGCACCTCCTTGCGCATGAAATTTTAAATCTTGATGGATAAGCCCAAGTCCCAAGTCTTTTAACCACCATACAAACACATGAGGTGACAAATAGCAAAAAGCCACCTCTGGCTAATAGACAATTAGCTTCAAGCAACAACTTATAATGTCATGTGCCAAATCCAAGCAAATAGCCATACAATGGAAGTAAAGCTAGTAGCAAGAAAAAGTACAAGGCATTCACGATAGCATATCCTAAGAAATCTAGAAACAAGGAGATATCCATGGAATCACATCAAACATGAAAGAATGAGTACATAGCAATGAATAGAGCATGGATTCATGTAGATAAGGCATATGATACCTAGCAATGGAAATCCCCAAGCTCATATTCACATAGAGGAGGCTTAGAGCTCTCTCATTTGCAAATGAGCCAAAAGATCCAAAAGTTGATGTCTCTTTCCTAGTTATAGACAATGCTCTAACTTAACTAAACATAACTATCTTGAGGGACAATTCATTTGTTGAAGTAGACTGAATTGTCGCATTCTGGGAAATTGCGACAAAGCCAACAAATAGTTTACTTCTTCGAAATATGTCAAAAGAAGTCACTGTCGGATAATTTTCACATTTTTCGAGAGTTGGAAGAAATGCGAACTATGCGACAAATAGTTCATTTTGTTAGATTGTTGCAAAGACAATGTATTTCTGCAGACTTATAGAAAATCTTCATTTGTTGAAATCGTTGAAGATGGCTAGGTCTTCAATGATCTTCAAATAACTTGAACTTGACATTGGAATGTGAAAACAGTAGGATTGGTTACCCTTTAGTCTTTATCCATGGATGAAGATCAACCGGAAGCCCGACACAGTCGTCCTTCAAAGAGTTCGGCTATCTGAATTCTATGATTCCTGCAGGTATCATATGAGCAGACATAGAACCAAATGAGGTTGCATCTGACCCTAGATCAGTGATCAATAAACGTGAAGGAAAAAATCTTGATATAGAGAATAATATCACCAAGGAGATGTTTGATTTCTATCCTCTCCATTCCTTATCTCTTCACTAATCTAGATCCATTCATTTGCTGTATGTAAATACTTCTAAAGTTGCACAACTTGTAGAAATACAAGAAAAGTTGATGACAATATTCAGTCGACTTTCCCGACATCGAAGTGTCCGACTTATTGGCTTGTCCAAATTCTTCGATGATCGTCGAAGATCACTATTCAAAATGGAGCTCTTGTAAAGAGAAAGCTCGACATCCACGTCATCGACATCGAAGTCATTGACATCTTCTCAAGAGCAAGCTCGACGTCCACATCATCGACATCTTATCAAAAGCAAGCTCGACATCGAAGTCTCTGACTTCGACTTGTATAAGTGGCGACAAATAACAATAGCATGGTGCCTTAATCCCGTTTTCAAAGTACAGACCTTAATTAGGAGTGATTTCAAGAGCAAGATAGTTACGGCCAAGCGGTGACAGTGCCTAAAGGAGGAAGCGGTAACATGCTTATCTGCTCTTCTCTCCACCGATCTAACATACACCAACTGCTCTCACGTATAGATATGCCAATGTAATAGTGTAGAAATATAAGATCAGTAATAAGTATCAAGTAATGAGACGAGTGATCAAAGCACAATAATTTGTTCTCTCTCTCTCTCTCTCTCTCTCTCTCTCTCTCTCTCTCTCTCTCTCTCTCTCTCTCTCTCTCTCTCTCTCTCTCTCTCTCTCTCTCTCTCTCTCTCTCTGCTATATATGAGTATTGTTTCAGGAAGAACGCGCCTTGTATCTGCATTCAGACTTGTACTATCTGTGATTATATAATTCCTATTCCAGCAATCTGAACGTGTCGTACTTTGTCCAATGCATTATCATTCAGTTTTGATTCACAGATTCATGCCATGGAGATAAATTAGATTTAGATACTCATATAACTCATAATTTGTGCTGATCATAAGCTCTAGGTCTTAAACTGATAACGCTTCCACAAAGCACATTTATTTTGTGTTTGCCTACGGAACCTTTACTGGTAGACATTGTGCATGCACCGAGAGATTTTCCACTGGCCGATTTTGAACTGTTTGACAAACTATATAGTTGGGTCTAAATATAAGTTGTGACACTTGGTTTTTCCTAGGTTGGCAAGTAACTTGACTTTACAATGCTTTTGTTAAATAAAAGTATTGAGCCACGCCACAAAAATTTCGTGCTGTGCTTCGAGGCATTTAAACAAAAATTAACTGTTTATTGTCTTTACGCTTCAAGGCACAATTACAATAGTTTTGCGCTTTGTGCATTACAAGTGCACTATTGCTGTCTAATTTTTTATTTAAATACATGACTTTACAAAATGGAGGTTGTACGAGCCCTCCTCCATATTACTTGTCTTGTGCCCTCCTCCATATTACTTGTCTTGTGCATTGGGCATATACTGTAAATGGCCAACAATATGCTTGTGTGGATTCTTTGATTCTATTTATGATCATCATAGTATAACAAATTATTTTTCCAATTTTTTGGTAGAAACATGTGTAAAGTCATGGTTAAGAACTAGGACTCATGATTTATTACAAACCCATGATGTATCAAAGAAAGCAAATTGGAAAGTACTAATAAGCAATGACAACTTGTCTCTATAGAGTATCACATATTAGAAGAAGCAATGACATCTAGAAAAATTATTGAACTGTGGTACATATTATTTGGCTAAAGACATTGTGTTCATAAGATTTGTTAAAATATAGTCTAGAGATACCATAGTATTTGTGACAAGACAAAATACCTAAATTAATTGCCTAGACTAAGTTTGTCAAGCTCGACATATAGCTTTGATTTGAAGAACCAATCCGGTCCCTATTGAGGTAGCAACACATGAAGACAAAAGGACCTTCACAATCTTCAATGCATTTTATTCAATTAAACCCCTTTGAAAATTTTAGAAAATTTCAGGGACCTATGTTGGCTTGATTTTTCACATCATTTTTTTTTATATAATTGAATCTCTCTCTCTCTCTCTCTCTCTCTCTCTCTCTCTCTCTCTCTCTCTCTCTCTCTCTCTCTCTCTCTCTCTCTCTCTCTCTCTCTCTCTCTCTCTCTCTCTCTCTCTGTGATTAAGATGACATATCATTTTTTATTGGTTTCTTGGTTCCTTCTTTTGGTGATCAAGCTACGAGTTTATTAAGAACTTTTTTGCTATTATTCATTGGCTTTTTGGTTTTACATCTCAGGATGGTTTAGCCGTGCATACCCTCTCGTGAAGAAATGACAGTGCTTGAAAGGGACCATAGCACTTTGGCCAAAATATTGAGAAACTTTTGAACATCAATGCCCAAATTTGTATTGCCCATGCGGTTGTTAAGTGGTTGCCTTTGATTATTTTGGGTTGTTATGAAGTTCCAAAAATAGCTTTCCTAAATGTGTAAAGCAATGGGAATTTAATCATTTACCAAATTCTCCTTCTCTTGGTTCAATTCCAAATGGAACCTTTCTGATTTCCCTATCTTGTAAAAGAATAGATTTTGCAGAACTAACAAGATCAAGAATGGCAAGTTTAGAAGTTTTTCTCTTAGGATCATTCAGTCACACAAATTTACTACTGAACGATATCACCTTTGAGGAGAAATTGCTTGTTAATGCTTGTTGGCAACACGTTAGAGAAATCACTCTCTGGAACATTTGGCTAGATATGAACGACATGGAATTTGGGAGTGGTGACTTTAGTATCTCCCCCATGTTTCTTTTTAAAGAGGTTGAAAAGTTTTTGCTTCTCTAAGTTTATTTACAGCTTGTACTTTGTTTATATCTCTTAATATATGGTTAGTTTTCCGAGGGAAAAAAATGTTGTAACAAAAGTAAGAGTAGCATAAACTATGCAACTCAACGACAACATTATTGAAGGCAAAAGCATCAAGCTCAACTTTACGTCAAAAGTGCTCATATAGTAACATATGTAGAGTCATTGTCACTGATGCAGAGTCATTGTCATTATATAATATCCAAGAGTTGGCTCAGTTGGTTAGCTTGGCATCCAAAGTTTCTTTGGTCCCAGGTTCAAGCCACCCCTTGAAAACCAAGATGCATTGTCATTATGTAATGCATTACAAAGCAATATTTAGCTTGACCAATAATCAAAATGTGTGTGTGTGTGTGTGTGTGTGTGTGTGTGTGTGTGTGTGTGTGTGTGTGTGTGTGTGTGTGTGTGTGTGTGTGTGTGTGTGTGTGTGTGTGTGTGTGTGTGCATGCGTGCGTGCTTGATATTCTAATGCAAAGTCATTGTCATTATGTAATGCATTACAAAGCAAGATTTAGCTTGACTAATAATAAAAATGTGTGTGTGTGTGTGTGTGTGTGTGTGTGATATCTTTTCATTGACATGGTCATATACTCTTCTCTTCAAATTTGATGTCAATTTAGCCAAAGAAAATCAAATAACCATGAAAAGGCTATAATAATGAAAAGAATTTGGTGGGATTATGGATGTACTTTATGAGATGAAAATTCAACTTCACATTGTTACTTGAAGGCTCTTAGTATTCATCATATTTGGAGTACCTTTGTGCCTCTATAGATAGATTTGTTTAACAAAAATAATATGTATTATTTTCACAATCAACCTCAAATCTGTCCAATTGCAATTTCCGCTAGAACTTTGAAATGGGCAATGCTTGCTAAAGAATTTTTTAAAAATCTACATGCGTCAATACCTTGCTTGTAACTTTGATATACTTTGGTGATTTGCATTAGTTCAATTAGATAAATAGATGTTCTACAACATATATATGAAAAAAATGAATATAATTTTAGATTGCCAAGCCATAATGTTAGCTACATTGTATGTCAAGTTTCTTTTTCTAAATTTTTAGTAATGCACAACAATCAAATCAAACTCAAATTTTAGTTCAATACTCAATCATAGATAAAAAGTTCAAGCAAAGAATCCATATTGTTAGATGTAGTGAAAATTTTAAGTGTGAACTTCACAAGCCATTTAAATATCTAAGTATAATAAGTAGAATGTACAAAACATGATAAAAATCTTCTTGATTTAGTCATATTGCACAAAATTTGTGAAACTAAACTTATGGCAGTGTATCCCTAATTTCGATCAAGTAGTATTTATACAATTTACTTTCAAAAGTAGAGAAATGAATGTTCTTTAAATAGTGACATTTATAGCTTATTCAAACTTTATTATATTTCACATCATATTTCCACCTAAACATGTGAAACCAAATGCATTTTATAGTTGGCAACAACAATTTATTGAAACCTTATATAATTAAAAATAAAACACGCAACTAGTTTAGGCACAAAGCACAAAACCGAACAATTTGACATGAGTGTTTTGGAGTTAGAGCTTTAGCAAATAATATAAATGGCCCACATGGTTAGCAAGCAACAACTAACATCCATGTGTTGCTTATTTGGTGACAAATAGCCAAAAGCCATCTATGGCTAATAGATAATTAGCAATCATGTAAGTTTCAAGCAACAACTCATAACAACAAAGGGGCATAAGCTCTCACATGTCCCCACAGCTCCTCACACATGGAAATTTAAATCTTGATGGATAAGCCCAAATCCCAAGTCTTTAACCACCATGCAAACACATGAGGTGACAAATAGCAAAAAGCCACCTCTGGCTAATAGACAACTAGCTTCAAGCAACAGCTCATAATGTCATATGCCAAATCCAAGCAAATAGCCATTACAATGGAAGTAAAGCTAGTAGCAAGAAAAAGTACAAAGCATTCACGATAGCATATCCAAAAAAGGCTAGAAACAAGGAGATATCCATGGAAACATATTAAACATGAAATAATAAGTACATAGTAATGAATAGAGCATGGATTCATGTAGATAAGGCACATGAGACCTAGCAATGGGAATCTCGAAGCTCACATTCACAAAGAGGTGGCTTAGAGCTCTCTCATTTGCAAATGAGCCAAAAGGTCCAAAAGTTGATGTCTCTTCCCTAGTTATAGACAATGCTCTAACTTAACTAAACATAATTATCTTGAGGGGCAGTTCATTTGTTGAAGTAGACTGAATTGTCGCATTTTGAAAAAATGCAAAAAAGCCGACAAATAGTTTACTTCTTCGAAATATGTGAAAAGAAGTCACTGTCAAAAAATTGTTGCATTTTGTGAGAGTTGGAAAAAATGCGAACTGTGCAACAAACAGTTCATTTGTGTAGATTGTTGCAAAGACAATGTATTTTTGCAGACTTATAGAAAATCCTCATTTGTTTAGGTCCTTGAAGATAACTAGGTCTTCAATGATCTTCAAATAGCTTGAACTTGACATTCAAATGTACTTAAAGGTGAATGTATATATCACCCAACATTAAAATTATTCAAAAAGTTGTAAAATATAGTTAGATATCATCCATGGGTGAATGTATATATCACCCAGCATTAAAATTATTCAAAAAGTTGTAAAATATAGTTAGATATCATCCATGAGAGAGAGAGAGAGAGAGAGAGAGAGAGAGAGAGAGAGAGAGAGAGAGAGAGAGAGAGAGAGAGAGAGAGAGAGAGAGAGAGAGAGAGAGAGAGAGAGAGAGAGAGAGAGAGAGAGAGAGAGAGAGAGAGAGAGAGAGAGAGAGAGAGAGAGAGAGAGAGAGAGAGTCTCTTGTATCTCCACCAAATCTAGAGCTGTTTCTTCCTGCCTCTTCTATGGATAAGGGCACCCACCTACTAGCCTCACTGGCAAGCTTTCTATCACAAGAAATGGTGCATCATAGCTTATAGTCTATCTTACGGTTGATTAATGAAGAGTGAAGTTTAGTATTGAACTTCTAATAGTTGCAATGCTACTTCACTTTCTCCTATTTGATATCCACTTTTTTCTTATAGCATTCTCTCGCCCAATGACCTAGCTTGTGGCAATAACAGCACTTTTTTTTTTTTCCTTCTGTGACTTTGATGAGGGCTCTCCCTCATCTTCATCATCCTTGCCCTTTCTTGAAATGCATGTCCAACCCTTTTGCTTGCCTTTAGGTACCTAGCATGGTCTTCCTAAGTAGCATGCATTGATTTGTGTCTGTGCTCTTCTTGCAATAATATCCCATGAAGATCTTCAAAAGTGGGCAATCTCTCCCTAGATGTGATGCCACTCATGAACATTTGCAAGCTTTTCGACATGTCACTCATTATCATGTGGACCAAGTCAACATCCCTTATAGGCTCGCCAATGGCAACAAGTTGGTCTCTCAATTCCTTGATCTTGGCAAAGAAGGATCCCACACTATCATTTTCCTCCATCCTAAAAATCTGTTGTCTCAACTTAAAAAACATAGCACAAGCTAGATTAGCTACACTTCAGGTCCCTCAAAAGAAGTTTGAAATGGATCTAAGCATATCCAATGGCACCATTGAGCGAATGGCCTTGATCAATCCCGCTTGGACCCTTGATCTCAGTTAGGCTCAATCTAATGGCCCACTATGGTTTTGCTCACTAAAACAAGCCCTTTTTGGTGCTACATACACAGTTACACTATTGCATCCTCCTCCTCAATTCTTGCGCAACCTCCATGGCCTCCAACCTCAAACCCTCTTCAAAAACTCAAAGGAAAAGAACCTTTTTACATTAGGGCTTCAAGCAGCACGACTAGTCCACGGTTGGCTATGGCCTCTTGGAGGCTACTGCACTCTACCATCACACAAAGCGTAATTATGCCTTGAAGCATAAATACAATAAACAGTTAATTTTTGTTTAAATGCCTTGAAGCACAGTAGGAAATTTTTGTAGCATGGCTCAATACTTTTATCTAACAAAAGCATTGGAAAGTCAAGTTACTTGCCAACCAAAGAAAAAGCAACTTCACTTAGGCTATTCAGTTTATAAGTGAGCCAATAAGAAAGTGTCACGATTTATTTGGACCCAACTATATAAGGGCCAAATCTTTTGTATTTTATGTTCTCAAAATTCATTTGTAATAGCAAAGACCTGATTTCCCTCCTATTTTGTGTCTGATGTGAATGCTTTGAGAGAGAAAGAGACAAAGTTGTGAGTGAGGTCAGTGTTTTTGCTTGATGTTTGATGCTTGCTTTTCTATTATGCATGCTTGATGCCTAGATCGCTAGACATGCTTAGTATCTCCTCTTGCCTTAGATTTGGTATGCAGGTTTAGGAGCCAAGGTTTGGATTTGTGCTCAGGAAGATGACTTCCAAGCTCTTTCATAGCTTCTCTCTCTCTCTCTCTCTCTCTCTCTCTCTCTCTCTCTCTCTCTCTCTCTCTCTCTCTCTCTCTCTCTCTCTCTCTCTCTCTCTCTCTCTCTCTCTCTCTCTCTCTCTCTCTCTCTCTCTCTCTCTCTCTCTCTCTCTCTCTCTCTCTCTCTCTCATGCACGATGCTCGAAACTATACAACTTTACCATGGCAGTGTGGTTATGACCATGATAAATGGTTTTTAGTTACCATATGATATATATGGTTCTTTTTGTTGTTCGGAATTCAAATGTATACTTTTCCGCCAATTTACACTCCACCAAAAGTCTATATAAGAGATACATCACTACCAAAACCCTCACTTTGCTTCCCTTTTCTTCTCCTCCTCTTATCCTTCTTCCTATGTTGGCTCACTCTCGGATGCGCCCATCTACGGCTCTCGGATCAGCACAATTACACAGACTGGTATGCCTTTATATCTAATGCTTTTCATTTCTAATAGCATAAACAAGAATTGCTTTTACTTGCTTTGTTGAGTGAATAAGCTATGGCATAAGGAGGGCGTTGGATCACGATCCAGTAACCTCTGAGAAATTTATGCATGCTATACATGCTTACTACTTTGTTCAGAGGTAGGTATATGCTAAAAAATGCGATGGAATACCCTCTTAGCAAAGCCTTGAGGATGTTGCCATCCTTTTACACAAGATATGTGGCTAATGAACGTTGAAATTACACACTGATAGTGCGCTGGCAGTGCGCTACTACTACTTGCAGTCTCATACTTTATGTGGCTTGAGTGGTGTATGTTATGTAGCAGATATGTAATGAAATCGCATGCTGAGAGGGCACTGACAGCGCATTGTTGCTCTAAGCAACCTACTGCATATATGGCTTGATTGATATGCGTTTGGGATAGTGAGCAAACTCGCTGGAGCAGCGATTGCCTTACTGTCATTACACGTGAATGATTGAACCACTATTTACGTAGCTATGAGGCCACTTTATCGCTGATGGGACAACGATGACCACATTATTATTTATACACATGCCTGCCTTTTCAATGATTGAATGGATGCACGGTTGAATGCCTGCGAGCTACCATATTTCATATGGGTCTACGATTACCACATGAGGTGTGATTTATGGTAAATGATATGCAATAGTAAGCAAATGCTATATGTCTCTTGCTTTACACGGATTTTCCTACTACGTGGTTGCATCCCAATTCCATTATTGGATTCGGATTACGCTATTATACATGTATGCTTTCTGAAAATCATCTTCGCGAAGTTCATTTACTCTTTACTTAACATAAGCAGAGTATTTGTTTCATAATATAAGTATTGTGCGATTAGCAAAGCTTTTTATGCTGTTACTGGTGTGGCACAAACTAGACTCGAAAAACTTCTATTACCAGTCTCCGAAGGAAGTTTCGTTTGTAAGCAAAAATGGCGTCTCCGCAAGATTCTCATGCAACATCTATTCAGGTTAGTTTTGCAGTGTTTCACTTCGTGTATTAGTCTACGAAAAGGTAATGGTGTAATAATAGGAAACAATCATGCTTATGAATGGCTATATGAAATGATGGCAGCTTACATTTGTAACAAAAACAACCCAAACTATCATAGTTGTGCCTCTCATTTAGCAATTGTAACCATCCATATATAAACTCGGATTACACAAATGATGATTTTCTCGTTTTTCTAACAAGATAGTTCTAATATAAGAATAAAAGTATTGATAACCTACGCGCCCTTAAGGTACATGGATTTGTACAAGGGATCGCCACATTTGTAGGGATTGGTATAGCACGGATCTACCTTAATCCTACTACAAATGTTAGGGTAAAGTACTTGGCCAAAACATGTACTGGTAATAATATAATGGACATGATCAGAATTTTAAAATCTTACTAAATTGAGCGATAGTTGGCATACTCTTGGAAAGCATGGATATGCTCAAGACTTTAAAAAATGGTACTATGCCTATTATAGGTTCAGATATTGGTATGACATGAATTTGCCCCATATCTGAGTGTTGTTTCATGCTATCTCTCGTTTGCGAATCGCAACATATATAATGCTGCTGTTTTTTCAATACATAGGTGTTTACTATATAAATTGATACGGATAGTACCATCAGACTGATCAGAATGGCGGAATGCCCTGATACAGTGATAATATGGGAAAGCCTATCGCTAATAATTAAATGTTACATAGGGGAGATTGGACTACATTGTATTATCAAATATTTTAAAGTTGTTAAGTTGCTATACTTATTTTGGACATGGATAACAACTGACACTCAACGTTGACTCATGTCTTCCTCACTGTGCCAACTTGTGTGATTTTGTGTGGTGGGATGGTGGCAGGTACCAGCTAGATGTCTTGAAATTCTTTTTCGCTATACAGTGCTTTCTTTCTTTGAAGTACCGTATGCTTTCAGCTATGATTTACCTTGTTGGGTTATGAATAAAGGTTTTAAAAGGTTTGGTCTTGCTTTGGCAAGAGGATCTATGTTTCATTAATCTCTCTCTCTCTCTCTCTCTCTCTCTCTCTCTCTCTCTCTCTCTCTCTCTCTCTCTCTCTCTCTCTCTCTCTCTCTCTCTCTCTCTCTCTCTCTCTCTCTCTCTCTCTCTCTCTCTCTCTCTCCTTCTTTTCCTCTTGGCTGCAGCCCACAAACATAGGTGTTAGATCTTCACCAAGGGCTTTAATCTTTTGTTGAAGCCTTTTGGATTCCTCTTGGCTGCAGCCCACAAACATAGGTGTTAGATCTTCACCAAGGGCTTTAATCTCTTGTCGAAGCCTTAGAATCCAAAGAGGCCAAGAGCATTGAAGGATTACATTTAGTTTAGTTTCCCTTGAGTTTTCTAAAATTCTTTGATAGTTTCAATCCTCTGAAAGAGTGTATCATGGATTAGATTTAGTTTAGTTGCCCTTGAGTTTTCTAGGATTCTTTGATAGTTTCGATCCTCTGAAAGAGTGTTTTGATCCTCGTGGGATAAATTCCCGACCTCCCTATACTACAAGGGAGTTGATCCTTCCTTTTACTTGCCCATTTCACTCAAACAGAGATGAAATATGTCAAATAGGCGGCAAAAATAAGGGTAACATAACATTTTGGTGTTGTTGCCAGGGATCCAGGTCATCCTTATGATAGACAAAAATACTCACCACTATACTGTTGGGATCTAAGCTCACAGTCTTCTCCTTGGTGATATTAGTTTCTATTTCAAGATTTTTTCCTGCTCGTTTATTGAACATTCATCTAGGGTCAAATGCATATTCCTTTGATTCTATGTTTGCTCATTTGATACATGTAGGAATCGTAGAATTCAGACAGCCGAACTATTCAAAGGACGACTATGTCGGGCTTCCGGCTGATCTTCATCCATCTATAAAGACTAAAGGGTAACCAATCCTATTGTTTTCACATTCAAATGTCAAGTTCAAGTTATTTGAAGATCATCAAAATCCTGGCCATCTTCAACGACTTCAACAAATGAGAATTTTCTATGTGTCTGTAGAAATACATTGTCTTTGCAACAGTCTGCAGAAATGAACTGTTTGTTGCACCGTTCGAATGTTTTACAACTCCCCAAAAGTACAACAATTTTCCAACAATGACTTCTTTTCACATATTTTGAAGAAGTAAACTATTTGTCAACTTTTTCGCTTTTTCCCAAAATGCGATAATATAGTCTACTTCAACAGATGAACTGTTTTTCATCACCTTTGCTTTTTCTCAAAATGCAAAAAATATGAAGTGCGTCTATTTCGATGATGAACGTCTCCAGCTACTTTCAAAAAATGCGACAAATGTGAAGTATGCAACAAACTCGTCCACATTAATGATTTTGAGTCACTTGACTCATGTACACCCTGTATAGATGATGTTGTACTTTAAATATCTCTCAAGTATAATGAAGTACATAGTTAACATTAAACTAGTCTTGTAACTATAGATTAGTTAACTATTTCCTGTAATTACAAGGATGCTGGTTATAAATATGCCTCTAGGCTCGCATCAATCTATGATGCTCCGTGATGCAAACTAATTTCTCAACAGAGCAAAATTTATTCAGCATTCTAGTTATGCCTGCATTATGGCTAGAACACTTTGGATTCGGTGTAATATACAAGCAACACGTTCTTTCTATATCTGTCTAATGTAAATATTTGTGTTGTGATCTGATTACACTTTCATAGTGCTGATTTACTGCTAGCTCACACTCGTTCACTCACTCTGATCAAAACACGAACGTCTATGACTCCTTAGTTTTTGATCAAACGATGGCTGTCTACGACGCCTGAGGAACCAGCAATATCATACTACATTATCATTCTAAAATTCTAAACTGAACTTCAAAATTGAAACTATTTTATAGTGATTTGGCACCTTCCTCAATCTCTTTGGTGGACTGTACTCATGTTTGCCTGAGTATGAATTATTTCATTGGTCCTATTGCGAACATGAGCTGTTCCGCAATCTCTCTCTCTCTCTCTCTCTCTCTATCTCTCTCTCTCTCTCTCTCTCTCTCTCTCTCTCTCTCTCTCTCTCTCTCTCTCTCTCTCTCTCTCTCTCTCTCTCTCTCTCTCTCTCTCTCTCTCTCTCTCTCTCTCTCTCTCTCTCTCTCTCTCTCTCTTTCTCTCTCTCTCTCTCTCTCTCTCTCTCTCTCTCTCTCAGGTGGTATCAGAGCATCAGCTCAATAAATCGAGAGATTGTCCATTTGAATTATTGTCAGTATGTCTCTTATTGGTAACTCCTCCTCGTCTTCATCCAACGAAGTTAGGATCATTCACAAGTTCAACGAAGCTAACTTCTACGTCTGGAAGTTAAAACTCTGAATGATGTTGATAGATAGAGACCTCTGGGATGATGTAGATGTTGGGATTTGAATGGATGTGGATCATCCGACAATGCCAGCCTCAGCAAAGGAGCAACAACAGGGAGTCCTTAGTACATGCATCTAAGTCTATCGGTTTAGAGATCAGACAAGCTTCGACCTCTCGGAGTCTGTTCTACTTGATCACAATTTTGAAGTTGTTAGATTGAGTAAGCCGATTCCCTAGCCATGCACATATACCTTGATAACAGATTTAGCTTTGCGGAAGCATTTTAGGTGAGGTACTTTAGAGCGATAAATTGACAAGAGCTATCAGTCATACAAGTAGTTTAATCTACTAACAACAAATAACCAGAACATGAATTGAAATGAACATTTGGGACGACATGCATGACCTAGATTATTGGAACAGAAATTATTCAGTCGTGAAGAAAAATATAGTCTAAAATGCATGCAGAGTCGTGATCTTCCTGAAACAATACTCTGTGATAACAAAGAGGAAAATCAAAGCAATTGTGCTCTGAAGTTCGACTTGATCGAATTGATCGACAAGTGAGCTGATTCAATATTTATCTAGGTTGTAGATGGAACTTAACCGAAGCAATTGATAAGTCGTTGTATATATACACATGGCTAACATCACTTCTCACATCAATAGTTTCAAGTCTTTATTAGTTGTAGGATGTGCTATTCAAGATGATGATGTTGTTACGACCTTGCTTTCTTCTTTACATCACATTACTCGAAATAGATTGCAAAAAAAAATCTATCTTAGCCAGTAGAAATATCTAGAGAATGTTCTTGAAAAATTTCATATGTTTGACTACAAACCGATTGATACACCAATGGATCCAAGCATGATATTAGCTATACCTTCTTGTGCTGAAATCGAAAATCAGATACTTGACTTATTAGCACACTTAGTCAATTCATGTCTAATCCTAGGATCTTGCATTGGAAAGCATTAAAGTGAGTGATGAAGTATTTTCAAGGAGGTTTAGATTACATCCTATGTTATGATGGGAATGTTATCGACCCACTAGTTCTACTAGGCTACTCCCACTTAGATTGGGGAGGAAATGCCTCCACCATAAAATCCACCTCCGGTTCTATTTCTTTCTGGCAGGGGGACCAATTTCATGGAATTCAAGAAAGCAAAAATCAGTGGTGCTTTCTTCAACTGAAGCAAAGTACATCACAACATGTCAAGCTTCAAAAGAAGCTATATGGATTAGGTTATTACTCCACGACTTGCATCACACTCAGTTTCAGCCTACTACCATTCTGTGTGACAATTTGAGTTATATTTCACTATCTCTGAATCCTAGATTTCATGGCAAGTCAAAGCACATAGAAATCCAATATCATTTCATTAGGGATAAAGTTTTCTTAGGACAAGTGATTTTTCAATACTACTCCACAACAGAAATGGCTGCAGACATTTTCACCAAGGCTCTTCCTAGAATCAAACATCATAAATTTTTTAGTATGCTAAACTTGACGAAGACACCAAGGCACCAACTGTGTCCTTAAGGGGGATTGTTGGGAATTAAGCTCACAGTCTTCTCCTTGGTGATATTATTTTACATTTCAAGATTTTTTTTTTCTGCAGGTTCATTGATCACTGATCTAGGGTCAAATGCAATCTCCGTTGGTTCTATGTCTGCTCATCTAATACCTGCAGGAATCATAGAATTTAGACAGTCGAACTATTCGAAGGACAACTATGTCGGGCTTTCACTGATCTTCATCCATGGATAAAGACTAAAGGTTAACCAATCCTATTGTTTTCACATTCGGATGTCAAGTTCAAGTTATTTGAAGATCATTGAAGACCTGGCCATCTTCAACAACATCAACAAATGAGAATTTTTGTAAGTCTGCAGAAATACACTGTCTTCGCAACAGACTGCAGAAATGAACTGTTTGTCACATAGTTCGAATTTTTCCCAACTTCCGAAAAATGCGACAATTTTTCGACAATGACTTATTTTCACATATTCTGAAGAAGCAAACTATTTGTCAGCTTTTTTGCATTTTTCCAAAATGCGACAATCCAGTCTACTTCAATAAATGAACTGTCCCTCAAGATAGTTATGTTTAGCTAAGTTAGAGCATTGTCTATAACTAGGGAAGAGACATCAACTTTTGGATCTTTTGGCTCATTTGCAAATGAGAGAGCTCTAAGCCACCTCTTTGTGAATGTGAGCTTGGGGATTTCCATTGCTAGGTCTCATGTCCTTATCTACATGAATCCATGCTCTATTCATTGCTATGTACTTATTATTTCATGTTTAATATGATTCCATGGATATCTCCTTGTTTCTAGCCTTTTTTGGATATGCTATCGTGAATGCTTTTACTTTTTCTTGCTACTAGCTTTACTTCCATTGTAATGGCTATTTGTTGGATTTGGCACATGACATTATGAGTTGTTGCTTGAAGTCAGTTGTCTATTAGCCAGAGGTGGCTTTTTGCTATTTGTTGTTGCTTGAAGCTAGTTGTATATTAGCCAGAGGTGGCTTTTTGCTATTTGTCACCTCATGTGTTTGCATGGTGGTTAAAGACTTGGGATTGGGGCTTATCCATCAAGATTTAAATTTCCATGTGCGTGGAAGTGCGGGGACATGTGAGGGCTTATGAAGTTTTGTTGTTATGAGTTGTTGCTTGAAGCTTACTCATTGCTAATTGTCTATTAGCCATAGGTGGCTTTTGGCTATTTGTCACCACATAGGCAACACATGAATGTTAGTTGTTGCTTGCTACCCATGTGGGCCATTTATATTATTTGCTAAAGCTCCAACTCCAAAACACTCATATCAAATTGCTCGGTTTTGAGATTTGTGCCCAAACTAGTTGTGTGTTTTATTTTTAATTATAGTGTTCGTCTTTGCACATAGTAAGGTTGTAATAAATAGTTGTTGCCAACTATAAAATGCATTTGGTTTCACATGTTTAGAAGGAAATATGATTTGAAAGATAATAAAGTTTGAATAAGCTATGAATGCCACTAGTTATAGAACATTCCTTTTAAAAACATTTCTCTACTTTTGAAAGTAAAATGTATAAATACTACTTGATTGAAACTAGGGATACAGTGCCATAAGTTTAGTTTCACAAATTTTGTGCAATATGACTAGATCAAGAAGATTTTTATCATGTTTTGTACATTCTACTTATTTATACTTAGATATTCAAATGGCTTGTGAAGTTCACACTTAAAATTTGCAGTACGTCTAACAATATGGATTCTTTGCTTGAACTTTTTATCTATGATTGAGTATTGAACTGAAATTTGAGTTTGATTTGATTCTTGTGCATTACCAAAAATTTAGAAAAAGAAACTTGACATACAATGCAACTAACATAATGGCTTGGCAATCTAAATTCATATTCATTTTTTTCATGTATATTCTATAGAGCATCTAATTATTTGATTGAACTAATGCAAATCACCAAAGTATATCAAAGTTACAAGCAAGATATTGACCCATGTAGATTTAAAAAAAATTCTCTAGCAAGCATTGCCCATTTCAAAGTTCTAGTGGAAATTGCAATTAGACAGATTTGAGGTTGATTGTGATAATAACACATATTATTTTTGGTAAACAGATCTATTTATAGAGGCACAAAGGTACTCCAAATATGATGAATACTAAGAGCCTTCAAGTAACAATGTGAAGTTGAATTTTCATCTCATAAAGTACATCCTATTCCACGAAATTCTTTTCGTTAGTATAGCCTTTTCATGGTTATTTGATGTTCTTTGGTTAAACTGATAGCAAATTTGAAGAGAAGAGTATATGACCATGTCAATGAAAAAATATCATGCACACACACACACACACACACACACACACACACACACACACACACACACACACACACACAGCTAGCATTGCTATTACAAATGAATGGACTGGATTGGTTCTTCAAATCGAAGCTATATGTTGAGCTTGACATACTTAGTCTAGGCAATCAATTTAGGTATTTTGTCTTGTCACAAACACTATGGTATCTCTAGACTATATTTTGAGTTATGAACACAATGTCTTTAGCTAAATAATATGTACCACAATTCAATAATTTTTCTAGATGTCATTGCTTCTTCTTATATATGATACTCTATAGAGACAAGTTGTCATTGCTTACTAGTACTTTCCAATTTGCTTTCTTTGATAAATCATGGGTTTCTTTATAATCACGAGTCCTAGTTCTTAACCATGACTTTACACATGTTTCTTTCAAAAAATTGGAAAAATGATTAGTTATAGTATGATGACATTCATAAATCCATTTCACAAGAGAACCAATCTGCTTTATTGAAATGAAGATATGTACATGTGTAGAAACTTGAGTTGGTCCTTTTTTATAGTAGAGAGGAGGATCCTGGCCTCTGAATCCTATTGGTCCATTTCTGCCTCCCTAATTATTCAAATTTAAAAAAGACTGGGAACCATCCAAATTGGAGGAAAACCCAACTTTATTCACTAACTTGACATTTAGGCCCTGCGACATTAAAAGTCCCGCAAAAAGGCCTAATGTCCTTTTATTGACTTGTAACTAATCAAATAACTATGTGATCATCAGGTTGGACTTACACACGTAGAGTGCCAAATCCCTTTCACTTATTAACTAGGATTAGGGTTTCCTTGTGATCCGCAGATCCTCCAACAATCTTCATCCATGGATAAAGACTAAAGGGTAACCAAGTTTAATGTTTTCACATTCGAATATCAATTTCAAGTTATTTGAAGATCATTGAAGACCTGGCCATCTTCAACGACTTCAACAAATGAGGATTTTCTATAAGTATGCAAAAATACACTGTCTTCGCACCAGTATGCAGAAATGAACTGTTTGTCACATAGTTCATATTTTTTCCAACTCCCAAAAAATACGACCATTTTCCGACAGTGACTTCTTTTCACATATTTTGAAGAAGTAAACTATTTGTCAGCTTTTTCACATTTTTCCAAATGCGACAATTTAGTCTACTTCAACAAATGAATTGTTTGTCATCACCTTCGGTTTTTTCCAAAATGTGAAAAAATGTGAAGTGTGTCTATTTCGACGAGGAACGTCTCCGGCTACTTCCGAAAATGCGACAAATGTGAAGTATGCAAGAAACTCGTCCATGTCAATGATTTCGAGTCACATGACTCATGTACACCTTGTATAGATGGCGTTGTACTTTAAATATCTCTCAAGTACAACCAAGTAGATAGTTAAAGTTAAACTAGACTTGTAACTATAGATTAGTTATCCATTTCTTGTAATTACAAGGATGCTGGTTATAAATACACCTCCAGCTCGCATCAATCTATGATGCTCCGTGATGCAAACTAATTCCTCAGTAGAGCGAAATTTATTCAGCATCCTACTAACGCCTGCATTCTGACTGTAACACTTTGTGTTGTTCAAGATTTCAGTGTAATATACAAGCAACACGTTCTTTCTATCTGTGTTTAACGTAGATATTTGTGTTGTGATATGATTACACTTCCATAGTGTTGATTTACTGCTAGCTCACACTCATTCACTCACTCTGATCAAAACACGGATAGTCAATTTTTGAAACACGACTCCGCAATTTCTGAAGGCAAAAGAACAGTCAATATTCTGTTCAAGAATACTCTTACTATCTCTGTTCCAAATGTTCTTCATGTACCTCAGCTATCTAAGAACTTGTTGTCAATTTCTAAGATAACTGATGAGGGCTACGATATCACTTTCTCATCTGAACAGTGTACAATCTTCGATGATGAGACTACTCTGAGTACCTGCACATGAGTTGAGAATTTATATGTACTATCTAGCTTAGTTGCATTAGCTAGCACCTCCAATAAAAATATAACCGATTAGGCTTTACTGTGACATGGTCGATCTGGACATGTGAATACAAGTCACTTTCATACATGCAGTGTAATAATTTAGTTGATGGATTGTATTTCCCTCTTTCATTAGATAAGAAATCATTTTTCTATGAGTTATGGCAAACACTCTAGAAGTAGAATTCCCAAAACACATTCCATTAAGACAAAACATGTATTAGATCTTGTACATAGTGATCTTTGTGGTCCAATGCCAACTCCATCCTTAGGAGATGCACTATATTTTATCACCTTCATAGATGATAATAGGATCTCTTATGTACATAATGATCTATACCAGACCAGACATAGCTTTTGTAGTCAGTTCCTTGAGTCAGTATATGACCAGTCCTAGTATAACACATTGGAAGGCTCTTATCAGATTCATACCATTCTTGTGGATGTATTGCGGAGAGTTGCTTCATTGTGGTGCGTTGTGGGCTTCTTATGTTGGAAACGAGGTGCGAATGGGGGTTTGAAGTGTCGAGAGACACAATCGACTATTGGTTAGAGCTACAAAAGTCTTAGTGAATACGGAGCATCGTGTTAGATCTTTTGTCAGAACAGATCCAGTTGATTAATAGATGAGTCAGTAGGTGTTGAAGACAACCATAGATACAAAATTTGAAGGTGTCAAGGACATCCGTGATTCTGCTCTTCGGCTCATTCGATACGACATACTAGGAGATTAATGAGCATTCGATTCACAAAAATGAAAGTAGAAATAGCAATAAAACATTCACACATTATACACTAATTTGAGGAACACAGTATATAATTAACACGCGCGAATGTATATGAGGTTGTTGTAAAAAAAATCTACTTATCAGTGTACATGCCTAGAATAACAAGGTGTAGTTGAACGATAATGCTAGGCAAGAACAACAAGAATGTTTCTGGGTCGAAGCTCTAGATCAAATAGATCAATAAATCTATCTAATAATCACATTTTAATAACATCTCTCTCTGTCTCACTATGTGCATCTAACTTTGTATATGTACACAATGTAGTTACTCTATAACACATCAGCCTTGGACTAATCATGAAGTAAAGTTGGCGTGAAGACCTGATAGTAGTAACGATAGTTTGAGACGTTAGCTTTGCCGCTAGGTTCAAACGTCTTCCCAAGAGGGTCGAGTCGATAGTTCAACTCTATCGAGTATCGAAGGACCATCGACTATTGACTATTAAAAAATTTGTCATTGTCGACTGTTGATAATGTCGCGAACTCTGTGTCTTGAACTTGTGTGTAGATCTACAAGTTCTTCAACTGTGGCAGGTTCTCGAATAAATAACCAGGTCTAGGACTCTGTTGTGGGTTCCTAAAAGAAAATAGTTGGTAGCTAATATAGTGGGAATTGGATCAAATGGTTGAAGTGGAATTAGAATTCCAACATTCCCCTTTAATTCGACTTCAAACATTCAAATAATCTTTAAATTTAGCATCTTTTTGAATAGAAGATGCTTATCCTTTGGTAAAGCCTTGGTAAAGATATCCGCTACCATAATATTTGTTGAATAGTAAATCAGCTCTATACATTTTAAATGTATTTTCTCTTGAACAAAATGAAATTGAATTTCTATGTGTTTCATCCTAGAGTGAAATCTAGGATGAGAGTAAGTTGTATACAGTTAATGTTGTCTCAATAGATGGCAGTCAGGTTGTTCTGTTCGAATTTTAGATCATATAGAAGAAGCCTCAACCAAATAGCTTCCTTAGTTACTTGTATTGCTACGTATTCGGCTTCGGTCAAATATACTGATATCGACTTCTATTTTCTGCTATTCCAAGAAATTGGTGCAGATGATAGGTAGAAACAATATCCAAAAGTACACTTCCTGGTGTCTAGATTTCCTCCACCTCGACTGTTGCCCATAAAGGTGTATACCTCTCCGATTAAATCTGGCTATGTCGAGATCAACATGACTAGATAAAAGCTTCCTAAGAGTGTCATGACCGCATCGTTTTCAACAATAAATTATGTGTGTTTTGTAGCATATTCCTCAAAAAGCTTTGAAGTCTCTTGAATTTTTCTTGTGGTACATAATATGCAGAGAAGACTTTGATATAAAACATGCTTATCACTACTACTTTTGTGGATCGTTTCTATCAAAAGCATCTGCATCCTCGACTCTATCTGCCCTACGTAGCATTCTCAGAAAGATGGGGACCATACACATTTTTTAGAAGGCAAAAAACAAAAAAATTGAAGTGCAATTACACAATGGAACCATTGATATTATTGGTTCATTGGCTTGACATGTTAGGCTTGTTGAGTTCCCAAGGAGAACTTCGCTCAACCTATTGGCCTCATAGAGCTCCCTATGAAAACTTGGCTTGACATATTGGGCTCAAGAGTTCCTTGGGAGAATGGGCTAACCCCAACTACTTTCACTTTATGTTTTTATGACTTGCATATCAAAGTATATTCATATATCAACGAAAAGTTTTGGGCTAAAAAATGGTGTGTTGGTAAGCCACTCCTCTCTTTTCTCATAGGTCAAGCGTTCGAATCCAAAGCGCTACAGAAAAGACGAGGGGGGGCGGTTGAATGGACAACTTCTAAATGCTGTATCAGATATCTCTTTCCTCTCCAACTTCTGATTTCATGAATAGCGGAGATCAATAAGATTTGATTTCATGAATAGTGGAGATCAATAACAAGAATAATGGCGACAAGCAGACAAGTGCTTCAAGTTCTTGAAGCCTATCAAAAGGCTCGCATTACCTTTTCTCATACTGTTGCCGACCTATCTTCAAATGCCCAGGTTTGTACATGCACGCCCTTTTCTTTCCTTGTCACTGCCAACCCATAATTTGGATCATTATGCAAATTGTGATAGAGTAATTTTGATCGTTTCACATAATTGCAATATAGCAGCACCAAAGAACATTGAAACAAGGTGATCTAAGTGATTTGAAGGATCACGAGAAGCATTGCCGCACACATGTAGGCTCAAAAAGCATCCTGATTGTTAGAAAATGGAATAAAAAAAGATATTGCAATTTAAAGTGATCTGAACCCATTTTTATGCTCAAACCCTCTCGACACAGACACCTAGGCTTTTAGCAAATCAACACGATAGCTTAAACTTCATAGCGATATATGAACAGCAAAGAAGTACGTATTTTGGGATTCCTTTTCTTACAAGCAAATGGTTTTTCTAAAGACTTTCACTGGTGGTTTGGTTAATTTCTGTCTCACCCTGCGACCTGTATAGATTGACCATTGTTGGTGGTAATGGCCATCAAAGAAGATTAGGCAAAGCTCAAAAAATTACCAAACCACCAGTAAGGGTCTCTAGGAAGAACATTCTCTTGTGAAAAACTTGAGCAGAAATTCTAGTTACTGAAATGTGCTGTAAGTAATATCTGCAAAAGCATCATTATCTATGATAAGTTGAATGATCGATTTTGTTGAACTTCACACCTACACTAGAAACCTGTATGGACATGTAAATTTTGATATTGGACTTTTATGGTTTACCAAATAGGCAAATTTTGTGGAGGGAACCTTTCCAATGTGGAGTGGATTTTCACTTTAACTCAAAAAGTTTGAGGAAAAATTATATGCAAGTAATATCAGTTTTCTCTATCGTTTTCTCTACTTTCTCAATGTTCTTGGACCAATTCACAAAGGTGGCTCAAATCAGCTGATTCATCTAATTTGTTTTAGTTTGGATTGGCATTTTGGGGAACAAATTGGAGAATAAATTTCAAGGCTTTAAAAAAAAGTTAAATGTAGGTTTGGGTTTATAGGCATATATGGTTGCTGCTTGCTTAATTGTTTATGTCTTGGCCACTAAATCTCCATTTCTGATCTTTTGAGTGTAAATAGCTGCTTGCTTAATTGTTTATGTCCCGGCTACTAACTCAGTCTTTATCTCTGATCTCTTGAGTCTAAATATCAAACAATGAAATTGACGTGTAACGTGAGTCCTTCTAGACTCCAGAGAGACTCAAGAATTTATATCAGATATTAAGATAAACCGCAAAATAGGAAACTTAGAACCCAATTTTCATTGGTAATCAAGATTCAAGACACAATTATCAATCAAATCCATTCAATGTTCATGATTCACAATTCATCAATGTCTAACTTTGAATGTAGGTACTAGGTAGTCTTACTACTAAAAAATTAGAACTTACTCCTTAGAAGTTAGGATTTCCAAGTTTCAAATATACTAAGAATTATTATTTTTTCCAATCAAGCACCGATTTGATGGAATATTTGATTTAAATCAGCCAGTTCTGATTCTAATTGGAATCGTTACTTGATAGCGATCAAATTGACAATTCATGAAACACTGCTTATGCAAGAAAGCATTTTGTGTATGGTGAACTAGTGCATGAAGCTATGATTGATGTAACGTGAGCATTATATTATGAAATTAGGAAGCACATGTGGGGCAAGCCAAAATCAGAGCAGAAGACTCCCATGGAGTGAGAAACTATTTCAAAGAAGAAACTTCCTCTTCCAAAATCCTACATTGATCAGGGGTTCAACTCCATTCAGCACCCTAAAACAGGCAGTTTTGACTTACTAGATTCGCACATAGCAAACCCAAGTTCTGTCACAGTGACTTCCTTTAACTTCTTCACCTTGGGGTGTTTTTCACATAATTCTATTCCATATAGTTCTATTCACTTGATAGTGTTCAGGATTATAACATATGCTTTATGGAACGAAAAGCTTCTTGTTTGTTTTTCATTTTATTGTTATTTTTAGGCTACAATCTTCATTAACACGAAGATTTGCCGTCTGACACAAGATTAGGCTGTAGTATCATGAACGAGTTTGCTCTTTTTATTTTTTCAAAGCTTTTTTATAAATGTGCACTGGAGTAGAACCAAATTCCAGACCACAAGGTGAAGAAAGGAGCCTACAAAAAGTTTTATGTTTCTGAATTGACTTGTGTTAAAATATATGAAAGCGATTGTGCTACTTCATACGTTCTTTGTTGCTTGTAACATCATTAGAAACTGTAGCATAGATTTCAACTTTGCTTGATGAATTTTTAACTTCTGATTGAACTCTATGAAGATAAGGGTGCACGCGGTGTTCGTTTAAGTTTAATTTTTATATATGTAGGTTTAGTGATTTTATTTGGCAGGTGGAATCTAAGTTTTTGAAGAAGTAAACAGTTCCTTTGGATTATTTGTTATCATATTCTTTGGAGTCCAGTCTTTTCATCTTAGAGACTAAGGATATGATCAGAGCTCCTTGTTTGGACTCATGGCATATATGACTGAAAGAAATGATTTCTTTGATGTAACACTTGGCTCAATTATTCTATTTGATGGCAATTCGCATCCACTAAGTTATTTATATCAAATGGGTTACGTATTGAAGTTTGAGGTAACTGACTAAATTGTTAAAGTGATGGAAGGTATTCCTAAAAATAAATCTTAAACATCTGCAGAATGCAGCTGTTCTCCACACTGCAGGGGTAATGGATCTGCTTCGCCCTTTGTTGATTGATTGTGTACCTCAAATTCAACAAACAGCGGCACTTGGTGTTGGAAGGCTTGCCAACTACAATGAAGAGCTTGCTGAAGCAGTGGTCTCACACAATCTTTTGGTCCAGCTCAACTACTCTCTTAGGTACCGGTTTTCTTTCTTCCATGACTGATTGTTGGGGTTTTCCTGATTCATGATAGAAGCTCAAAACAAATGGTCCAGTGGTAGAGGAGCACTATTTCATGAAACATTCTAGACTATCGTAATTTTCCTGTAATTTTTTCAAGTCCAGGGAGCAAAACAATTTCAGCAAAAAAGCAGCAGCATCAGTGCTGCGGTCTGTTGCCAAACACACCCCAAATCTTGCTCAGGCAATTGTAGATTCTGGTGCATTGGAGCACTTGGTTCTTTGTTTGAAGGAATTTGACCCTTCTGTGAAAGACGTTGGTGCCAACGCCTTGGGCAACATTGCTAGGCATAATCCAAAACTAGCCCAGGCTGTAGTTGATGCTGGAGCAGTTGCTTTCCTTATTCTTTGCATACAGGTAGATTCCATAAATTCATACTTATAACGATATCTGATCAAGTTTGTTATCTGGTAATCCTGGAAAATCCAGTAACTTTTAGTCAGCAATTTTAGCTCAAAGTCATGTCCAGAGCTTTGCTGAGGGATGGAAATTGCTGTTAGGAACCTGAGCTGTCCTTGAGACGTAGTGCATTGGGTACTCTAGCAGATATTGCTAAACATACTCCAGAGCTTGCACAATCAGTAGTTGATGCTGGAGCGATTCCCTTCATTGCTCCGCTTGTGTCCCATAACGATTCAAAGCTGAAAAGGCAGGTGATCTTCCAACCCTGTGTTCTACCTCTTGTACTACATTTTTTAAGATGAGTAGCAGCTTAAAACTCTCTATCTCTCTCTCTCTCTCCCCGTCTGTCTAACTTTGAGAATTCAGAGACACATCTTTATGGAACATAACCGTACATTGTTGGTACAAGTGTAGAAAAGGATTAGGGCTATACATGAAGCAAAAGAGACATGCATACGTGTAGAATTCCATGAAGAACAGGCACAATCTATTCAGAGGTGGTCATTTTAGAGTCCTAGCAGCAACGTAAGGACTAGGATTTTCGAGGTACTTGGGACCGACACATGGCCCAATTACGCCCTTTGTTACTGGACTTTTAGAACATCAATGGGGAGATTCTTCCTCCACAAAAATTCAATAACGTAAATTGTCAATAAGCAAGACCTGTTTTTAATGGAGACTCGTGGGGTTAGAGAGTGGTGCTTACCTCTTTTCTGAGCTTTACATGAGAGTCAGTGTATTGTTAGGAGTTTGGATTGGTACGAGATGAAGGATCTTGGGAGGTGGCCTGTCTATATAGAGATTTCTTTGACCTTGACTATCCCGGGATACCTATACATCCTGCTTGCTAGAAGTAGGGAAAATGATGTGCTAATTGTTTGAGGCTACTTTTCTGTAGTTGTTTGTCCTTCTTGAGGATATAAGAACTTCACCATTTACAGATTGGTTAGCAAACAGCAAGTGCTAGGAGAGAGAGTGCTTTTGTTTGGTGATATTATTGCAGTTTTTGTAAGTAAAATTGCATTTCAAAGGAATGTGTGTATTTGTCTTCTAAATATCCAGCTAAATTAGTTAGAGTGTGAAAAGGTAGTCAGTTGGACACTTGCCAGAAAGCAGTTGAAACCCTCTTTATGGTTAGTTGGTCATGCTGTATGAAGCGGGTGAAGAACTTAGGCACCTTGTTCTTGAAGTTCTTGTCATGGACATTGTAGAGAGAGAGAGAGAGAGAGAGAGAGAGAGAGAGAGAGAGAGAGAGAGAGAGAGAGAGCTTTATTAACGTCTTCTGGGCACCCGTGGGTGCATAAGACCAGAAAAAAAATATGTACAAGCAACAGTGGGAGCATCATCCATAGGAGGACGCGGCCGTAAAATGTTATGAACTAGCTATGAATGAAAATAGAACAAAGCAGAAGTGAAATAAGCCCGGGCCAGGTATAACAGAAGAACTACAAAAGAAGTACCAATGCCCACAACCCGGGCCAGGTGGAGAATAAGTACATATCAACGAAAGTAAGTGTGAAGTGTCCGTTGAGTGGAGTGTACAGTGGGCCCTGATGGAGGCAAGTGGCAACTACATCTGAACGAAGCCAGTGAGAAGCAGCTGCTGGGAGTCTAACCCTAGGTGATTTGTTACAGGCAGATGAGACCGACGGAGAGTAAGCATCTCACGAACAAGAAGTCCCAAGCAATGAGCATCAGGATAGGAGACAAAACTGCGAAGTGTATGCAGGCCATCGAGAAAGACATACCTTTCCCGTATCTCATAATACAACGAACATCTGAGGAGGAAATGGGCTTCATCTTCCACCTCCTGCAACGAGCCCAAGCGACATAGACGACGCTCCCGGGGGATATCCCATGCACGATCGGCCTCAATAGCAAGCTGATGAGAGGAAATGCGCAACTGCCCAAGACGATAGTGCAGGCCATGTGATAGGGGCTGTGAGAGATAGAGCGGCAACAATGGCGAACCAGAAGGATCCAGAGAGAGGAAGTGTGTCTGGTAATAGCTCAGTCGAATGCGGGAAGGTGGGAGTGAGCTCCAAGTCTGCTGCATATATCGACGAAATAAATAGCCTCGGATATATGAATGCGTACCACGAGGAAGATCCAGGATAGAGATGCCCAAATGTCGTAATAGATCAGACACCTGCTGGTACCAGGAGAGCTTGGCATGGGAATCAGCTAGGACACGTGAAGAAGTAACCGCAACAACTATGTATCTATTCGGGTGAGATGCACCAATCTCTTGAATCTGCTGAAGAAAAAGAATAAGGCGAAAAAAGCCCTCAAGGATGATCGGAGGAGTAGCAAACTCAGCACATAGGATATCATGAGGGGTGGTAGTCTTGGCACGTATCATCATGCGACCCAACATAGTGGCCTGAATGCGGGAAATGCCTGCCCAGTCCCGGAGAGAAAGTCCTGGCAACCAGATCTCGGAGGCATACATCACTGCTGGAACCACCCGCGTGTGAAACAACTGGCATCTAGTAGCGGGATCAAAAATATGATTCATTGTACAAGCACGCTCGAACTGGACCAATGCTGAAAGACTGGAGGAAATATGTGCGCAAATGCAGCCTGGCGGAAACCAAGAAGGGGTGCATTAAACAGGACTCCCAAGTAAGTATAAGAGGCAACAATGTCAACTTCCTAGTCGTCATAGAAGAATCGATAATTGTGAAGACTCTGTCGATTGGTGTTGAAAATCATGATCTTCGTCTTTTTTAAATCAACAGAGAGACCCCAAGCAACACAAAATAGATGTAAGACCTGTAAGTGACACTGCAACCCTTCTGGTGAGGGAGAAAGCAGAACAATGTCATCAACATAAAGCATAATGGGCATGAGCAAATGAACCAGCGGGCAACCATCTCCACTTTCTTCGCGAATGAGGTGCTCAAGATCATCAATATAAAGTGCAAACAATGGAGGGGACAATGGACAACCTTGCTTGACACCAACAGTGCTACGGATGGGAGAAGACAAATCAATACCCAGTCGAATACGTGCTAGAACTCTCTCATACAAAGCAACCACTACTGCAAGAATAGCGTCAGAAAAGCCAAGCTGACGTAGTCTGCTGATCAAAAGATGACGGGGAACAGTATCAAAGGCCTTAGAGAGATCAACGAAACAAGCAAATACCTTCTTGCCCATATGCTTTGCCTCCTCAATGATAGTACGTAGGGTGAGGACATGATCAAGAGTGCTATAACCTTGGCGGAAGCTAGCCTGGCCAATCACATACAATAGTCGAGAATCAGCCTCTACCGTAACGAAGTTCAGGAGAATAGTGGTGTACAACTTGGCCATGGTATGACCAGTTATGGACTCAGCTCATTACATTCACTGCGTCCATTTACATTTACTTTACTTTATGCATAAGCAGGCCTTGGGCCCTTTTTTATTCATTAGTGACACTTAGACTATATGGTTGGCCTTTGGCCTTATTACTCATTATTAGGCCATTTGGACATATTACTGGAGAGTGGGGGCCTTCTTGGAGGGTGCACTATTTTCCCTCCCAGTTGGGCCCTAGCCACCGGAAGCTTCCTTTTAGGGCTTCCTCTTGGCTATAAGTAGGGAAACTGTGTCATTTGTTATTCAGCTGATGATATTGATCTCTCTCTTTAGCCTCCTTAATCTCTATCTTTCCTGCTTTCTAGGGTTAAGTCTTGCTTATGTGCTGCTTTCATAGCTTAAGTCTTGCTTATGTGATGCTTTCATAGCTTAGCTCTTGATCAACTGTGGCTCTATTCGTAACTTGGTATCAGAGCACTTTCCTGAGCACAATCTGGAAATTTTTTTTGTTGCCTTGCCTTGCTCCTCCATCGCTGTTCCTACAGCTCCATTGCTGCCTTGACAGCCCTACTCCTTCCACTCCTTCCTGTCCAGGACTCCCCCTGCCTTGCCCCCTCTCTTCCTTGCTGCCCAGCGCTCCTCCTCCTTCCTTCCATCGCTGTCCCTGCCTTCCGACCTGTCACTTTCATCCGACATTTTTCCAGTTTGCAGCCATCTTCCACAATCAGTTCCCAGACTGTCCAGCGCGCATCCTCATCCGACATCATTTGCTATTCCAAACCGCCAAAATTCTTCAACCTGTACATCGCTGCCCCAACACTTCCGACTTGTCACTTTTACCTATTTTTGTCTCCGTTTCCAGCCATCTTTTATAGCTTATCAAAAGGCTGTCCAGCGCCCATTCTTCACCACATTTCACGGAATTCCGACTCCGTTTGATCTTTTAAATTGACATTTTTCCCCTGGCTGTCCAGCGCATTTTTACAGCCTTCGTTTCACACTTTTTCAATTGTTAATTGCTGCCCTTTCTTAGTTGTGATAATATTGGTTGTAATAGGCTAATTTGGGGTGACGACAAGAGTCCGCTCCCTCAAGTTTTCGTCTATTCCTTCCACTATCATTATGGCACATTCACCTACCCTGAGTGAGACTACTTAGGAAACCTTCGATCAGTTTCGTCGCATGGATGAGACCCTTTCTGGCCTCGTTCATTGCTTCGATACAGTTATGACGGGCTTTGCTACTATGCAGCCACAGATTGATTTTTTACAGCCTCATGGTCCTGGCAAAGCTCCTGTTTTTCCTTCATTTGGGACTCCTCCTCCATTAGGATTTCCATCTTCCTCTGCTAGCCCGCCTGGTGGTGGACCGTTTGTTCCACCTAACCCACCTCCTGGTTTCTTTTCACGTCCCCCACTTCCTGAGCCACACTTTGCTCGAGACTTTCGTGATAGGTACAGCTTGCTACCTATTCCGGTTCCTCTGACGGGAACTTATTGGAGAATTGGTTTGCTAAGCTTGACACATATTTTCAGATCTACCCTAAGACTGATCCTCAGAAGATCCAGTTGGCTGCTTCACATTTAGAGGACGTGCTGCCACGTGGTGGCGAGTTTATTGGGCGGTACCAGTTCCTCCAGTTTCTACTCCAATAACTGTTCCTCAGGTGATCTCTGACTTATTACATCAGTATGCTTTTGTCTTTTCAGAACCTATGACGCTACCACCATTACGTGACGTGAACCATCATATTGACTTGCGTCCTGGTTCTGCTCATCCTTCCCGTCCCCCTTATCGTATGTCTCGATTTGAGCATGATGAGCTTGAGCTCCATATTACTGCCTTGTTAGATCCGGGTCTCATTGTTCCTAGTCACAGCCTGTTCTCCTTGTTAGTAAGAAAGATGGTACCAAACGTCTTTGTATTGATTACCGTGCTTTAAATAAGTTGACTATTCGTAATCAGTACCCTATTCCACACATGGATGACCTCTTTGACCAGCTTGGTACCTCTAAAATCTTTTCCAAGATAGACCTTCGTTCTGGATATCACCAAATCAGGATGCACCCTTCTGACGAACATAAGACTGCTTTTTGTACTCATCTTGGTTTATATGAATTTCATGTTCTTCCTTTTGGTGTTACTAATGGCCCTCCTACTACGTTTTAGAATGTGATGAATAACCTCATGCGTCCGCTTCTTGGTCATTGTGTCTTGGTTTATTTTGATGATATTCTTATTTTTAGCCAGTCTCTTGCTGAGCACGTTTCCCATCTTTCCTCTGTATTTCAGTTACTTGTACATCACCACTTACTTGCTAAGTTGTCTAAATGTTCTTTTGCTGTTGCCGAGATCGAGTTTCTTGGTTTTCTTGTTTGGAATGGCCACATTCGTCTGGATCTTCATAAGGTTCAGGCCATCCAGGATTGGCCTATACCAACTGATATTCATCATGTTCGTATGTTTCTTGGGTTAGCCACTCACCTTCGTCGTCCAGTTCCTCATTTTGCCACTATTGCAGCTCCTCTTCATGCACTTTTGAAGAAGTCTAGTACTTTTCTTTGGACTTGTGATTGTCAGTCCGCGTTTGATACTCTTCGTTGTGCTGTTGTTGATGCTGCCGTTATGTGTTTACCACAGTTTGATCAGAAGTTTCTTGTTGAGACTGATGCTAGTAATGTTGGTTTGGGTGCTTTACTTCGCCAGTTACAATGCATTATTTCTTATGGGTCGCGTCGTCTTCGCTCTTATGAGCAACGTTATTCTGTGCATGAGAAAGAGCTTATTGCTATTATCTATGCTCTTAAGAAGTGGCGTCATTATCTTTATCGAGTTCCATTTGACATTATTACTGATCACCAGTCTTTACGTTATCTGTTTTCTCAACGTGACCTTAGTGATCGTCAATTTCGTTGGTTGCAGTTTTTACAGTCTTTTAATTTTTCCATATTGTATCGTCCTGGTCGTGCTAACACTGCTGCTGATGCATTATCTCGTCTTCTAGCTTTGTTGAATACACTCGTTTCTACTATTCCTACATGGTTTGATGATCTACCTGCAACATACCTTACATGTTCTGATTTTCGTGATGTTTATAGTTCTGCCCCACCTGTTTCGTCCCGTCCTCATCAAGTTTACTCCATTGTTGACAACCGTCTTTATCGTTATGATTCTCTTTGTATTCCTAGTTCCTTGGGTATCCGTTCCCAATTGTTGTCGGATGCTCATTCCTCTCCTGTTGGGGGTCACTTTGGTTTTTAGAAGTCTTATGCTCGTCTCAAAGACCATTTCTATTGGCCCTCTTTTCGATCTGAGCTTGCTGTACTTATTCGTACCTGCCCTTTCTGTCTTCGTAATAAGTACTCTCGTGCTAAGTCTGGGTTTGCTCCAGAGTTGGCCTATTCCCCATCGCCAGTGGACTGATGTATCTATGGACTTTATCCTTGGCCTTCCCCATACCCAGCGTGGTCATGATTCATGTATGGTGGTAGTTGACAGGTTCTCGAAACAGGCACATTTTATACCAGTTTGCAGTACTATCAGCAGAGCAGTGTGCACGTTTGTTCCTATCAGAGATTTTCCGCCTGCATGGATTTCCTCGTACTATCCTTTTTGATCGGGATAGTAAGTTTACATCTATATTCTGGACAAGGCTTATGCGTATATTGGATGTACAGCTTTTATAGGTTCTGCTTATCATTCTACTTCTGATGGGCAATCTGAGGTCCTTAATAGGATCCTTGAGGATTATTTACGCCATTTTGTTACTCCTTCTGGGAAGGATTGGGATCAGCATTTATGTTTAGCAGAGTATAGCTATAATAGCTCTGTTAGTACCAGCACAGTTGTCTCACCATTTTTATTATCTCGTGGCTATGCACCTCTTTTACCTGGCATTCCTCTCCCTCCTGAGGATACACCTGTCACACTTGCATCTTTTCTATCAGGTGCTTGAGAGCTTATTACCCGGGCCAGTTCTCATTTACAGCATGTTCAGCAGCGTTATCAGACCTCAGTTGATCGTCACCGCCGCCATGTTGAGTTTTAGCTTGGAGATATGGTTTATCTACGCCTACGGTTTGCACGTCATCATTTTGTCCAGGGCCATGCTTCTACTGAGAAGCTTGCACCACGTTATTATGGGCCTTATCGCATTTTGGAGGTTCTTAGTCCAATTACATATCGCTTACAACTTCCTGCTTCCACATGCGCCTGTGATGTATTTCATGTCACTTTATTACGTGCTGCTATTGAGGATGACGCTCTTTGTGCTGCTGAGTTTCCTACTGCTCCAGAGTTATTTCCATTTTTACCTGCTGCTATATTACAGATTCATCTATACCATAGTCGACGCTGCCGGCAGATTCAGTTTTTGGTCCAGTGGGATGGTTGTCCTATTGAGGAGGCCACATGGGAGCCTATTGATGTCTTTTATCATACACCATCACTTGCGGATCAGGCTCGTGCTCTTGCTGCACTTGTTGATTCCTCTACATCAGATGTTGTTCTAGCTGTTGATGCACCAGGGCTTGCTGCTATTTGATCCAGTTTCTTTTCGGCAGTTGGGTCTAATTTTTGTGCCAGGGAGGGTTATGAACTCAGCTCATTACATTCGCCGCGTCCATATACATTTACTTTACTTTATGCATAAGCAGGCCTTGGGCCCTTTTTTATTCATTAGTGACACTTAGACTATATGGTTGGCCTTTGGCCTTATTACTCATTATTAGGCCATTTGGACATATTACTGGAGAGTGGGGGCCTTCTTGGAGGGCGCACTATTTTTCCTCCCAGTTGGGCCCTAGCCACCGGAAGCTTCCTTTTAGGGCTTCCTCTTGGCTATAAGTAGGGAAACTGTCATTTGTTATTCAGCTGATGATATTGATCTCTCTCTTTAGCCTCCTTAATCTCTCTCTTTCCTGCTTTCTAGGGTTAAGTCTTGCTTATGTGCTGCTTTCATAGCTTAAGTCTTGCTTATGTGATGCTTTCATAGCTTAGCTCTAGATCAGCTGTGGCTCTATTCGTAACTGACCAATCATAATAGTGCGATAGTTGTGGACATTCATGACATCTCCTGCTTTAAGAATGGGGTGAAGGAGATTGTTGGCCCAAGGTATGGGGAGACCATCAACGACAGAGCGGTTGAAATAGCGGGCCATGAAAGGGGAGGCAAGTTTGGCAACTGGTTTGAGGAGCTCGGCTGAAAGGAGGTCAATGTCAGACGTACGAGTGTTCTTGAGTTTGCAGATGGTGGCTTCAACCACGTCAGGAGCAAAGAGGTCACAATGGTTAGGACGAGAAGAAAGAGAGATGGAAGGGTGAGCAGTTGTATATAGGTTGGTTGCATAGTCGACCCAAGATTGAAGAGGGATGGGTGCAATGGATAGGGGCTTATGAAGAAAGATCTTCCAAAAAGTAGTCGAGGAAGCAGAGTGGAGGGAGTGAAGGAGGTAGGAGGAACAGGAAGAAAAGTAGGCCACTTTCTTTTTACGGAGAAGGGAACGAAGATGCTTTTCCACGGAAGAAGAAAGTGTAGAATTGGAGAATTTGAGGAACTCGACATATTTCTGGAAGAAAGAACAGTCGCTGTCATACCATTTATTATGGGTACGACAATGAGAAGAGAAGCGGCGAGGGGGCGCAATGGCATGAGCAGCAGTAGTCAGGGCATGTGTCAAAAAGGAGGCTTGGGTAGTGACATATGAGGAGGAAGGAAAGTGGTCCAGAAGACAAGAGACGTGGGCAACATAGGCCTGGGATTGATGAGGAGGTATACGATAGCGAGTCGGTCGAACAAGAGGGAAGGTGGAGGAGAAGGTGGACTTAGCGCTGGGGAGAAGGAGAGGTAGAAGCAAAGTAGCACACTGCAACAAACAAGTCCTTGTCCAGCCCCAAGAAGGATGCAGTAATCTGAAGCCACAACGGCCATAAGTATCCTGAGACACCAACCGAATAGAAAGAGTATACACCGACCTATACAAACATGCAACTCCACCAGAGGCCCGAAGTATCCTGCCTTGTAGCATAGGTCGTGGAGCAAAAATCCATTGAAAACTAGAAATGTGCGGAAGTGAATGTGTGGAAGACTCATATGTCTCTGCAAAAAGTAGAAAATCAGCCAAACACAGATAGGTGTCAAGATCAGCCGCTGTAGAAGAGGTGGAGAGGCCGTCGTAGTTCAAAAAACCGAATGTGACGCTAGCCGGGGCTATCGGGCTGCTCCCATGCCCGAGTACCCCAACTTCCTATTGACGCTTGGAGAGTAAGCGAGGGTTGCCATTTGTGAATACCACCCACTGTTGTTTTCTCCTTGCCTCCTGAATAATAGTTTTACGCTGTAACCATTGGCAGCGAGTAAGGTATCATCCATGTAAATCTGAGAGCCTCGGAGAGTACGACGCGCACGAAGAACTGTCTGCCGATCGTCCATAGTTTTGAATTTGACAAATAATAACTTCGGATCATGCTGGAGGCGCCAAGCATACTGGATACCTAGAACTGAGAGCCCCATGCATGAAGTAAACAAAGAGGTAACTTGGTCCAATGCTGTGCCCTCACTAGGAAGACCTCGGAATCTTAAGTTTAGCTTTTTGTCATCCCGACGTTGTTGTTTTGCCAAGACGCCTTGTACCGTGGTATCTAAGGAGGGTGATACAGAAGACAAAGAGGTGGTAGATGATTTCAAGATACAAACCCATGATTTGGTCTCACGTACTTCTTGCTCGACGTTGTTCAAGAACAGGAATTCGGGCAGTGCACTCAACAGTGTCATGTATTTGGCGCTCAAGTAGGGGAAGCTTACTCATGGATGCCTTAGTATCCTCAACAACACGGGAGATATTAGGGATGATGTCCCTCTGCAAAGCACTAAGCGCAGCACGAAGAGAAGCAATTTTGTTGAGCGTCAATCGTGGCAGTCTTAGTAAGCAAATCCGCACGAAGTTCATTGAGTTGTGAAAGAAAAGCGGCAAATTGCTTAGAATGGTACTCATTCAGCGAGGAGATGTTCTTAGGAGTGGTGTGCCGCATGTAGGTGTGGCATGTGTCTCCCATAGCAACTGAGGACGAAGCAACGACCTGTGGAAGTCGAACGCTGACAGAATCGGTAGGCATGGTGGACACAATTTCTAAAGTACGAAGACGATTGCGAGAGCCTGTAGACATGAACTTCTTAGCATGCTTTGTGCACAAGACAAAGCCTGGAGGTAGGCGAAACGAAGCCGTAGGATGATTTCCAGATAGATTAGAGAGGCAACAAAACCCTAATCAAGCAGTTTTACAGAAATGAGCATAACTTTTTCATACGAAGTCCGATTGACCCGAAAATTGATTCAGATCGAGGGTACGCAGTCGTCAGCCTGTACTTGCAGTACGGTATGGATTCGTATGGATTTTACAGTTTGAGATAAAGAAAAATCAAATTTTCAAAACTTAAACTGTTGAGGATTTATTGCAAAAGGATAGCAGCAGTGAAATCTTGAGAAACAAGCTTAGAGTAGATAAAAGTGATGCAAGAAAGTGTCATGCACATAAAAGGTAGATCTAGTCACATAGAAAGCTAGAAAGAAGTGAGAGTTGCATGGAAATGGAAGCAGTGAGGAGATGATGGCTGCGTGGAGATGGAGATGGAAGCGTGGAGATGGAGATGGTGATGGAGCAACGTGGAGGTGTAGAGAGAGAATTAGAATTAGAATTAGAATTAGAAATATATTAATGTCTATCAAGTGCCCGAGGGCACATAAGACAAGTAGAAAGTACATCAAAAAGGGAGCATTGTCCAGGACTTATTCCTAAAAGCTAAACCAGCACAAGAAAACAGAGAGAAAAACAAAGCTTAACCTCCAGCTCTGTTGAGGGTACAATATCAGTGCCACCAGCTACACAGAGGGAAAAAGAAAATTGATATAAGTTAACTAGCTGGCTAAGTGGATACAAAAAACTGCGTGATATGGTGAGAAGTAGGTGTTGGCCTCCGGTGAAGAGCCCTGGGCCTGGAGGAGTGAAGAGGACGCTGGAGCTTCGGTGGTCGTAGTGGAATGTCTATCTCACTGTAAGATATCTCATCTGTATCTCTTTTCAGGAAAAAATGCGTAATTTGGGACTGGCTATGATCCGCATTAGAAGCATTCAATAAAAAGGAAGATCTTAGAGTAAACATCTCTCGTAATAATAAACCAACACATCTTGCATCTGAGAAGGCAAGGAAAGAACCAAGTGTAAGTGGAGTATCTCTGTATAAGCAATGGTATCTGCCTCGAGCACGTAACCAGTACCGAACCCTAGAGAACACAGGAGGTCAAATACCACAGTTAGGGTTGTGTCCAGCATACACGATGAACAGGGCAAGACAGTGTGAGTAGTGTGCCCCCAAGGGATTTGTCCGAGGCCTCAAAGATGAATATAAAGTAGAGGTTCAAAGAAACTCACCCACTATCCTAGAGCAAGCTCTCAGATATGCTCAAATCTATGATGATTCAGTGGGTAAGAAGAGGCGAGACAACAACCTCTTTCTGAGCAACCTCCTCAGAAAGAATTTCAATTCAAAAGGAAATTTTTAAAAAGAAAGAAAGAAGAAAAAGTTAAGAGTGAAGCTCCTCAGAAACGCCTATCACTCATACAGCCCTTAAATCCAGAAGATTTTGAGAAAGCCAAACAAGAACGTTTGTGCTTTGTGGACCTTCCCTCCACAGAAATTAGCAGGAAAACACCCTCAGCTTTCAGTATAAAGGCCGAGAGATCCAGTTGTATGGGGAGCATGATGTTCCCAACAGATTTGTGGTTTGCAGTTCAAAGCTCCGTCAGCAAATCGGGGATAGCAACCACCAGATACAATTAGCATGCACTAAATATGATAAGACCAGTTTTTTACTGTGTTAACACTATCAAAATAGATTGATGATATGGGACATTGACCAATAAGTGTTATCACAGAATTATTCAATCATTGTGTGTTCACTAGTACTGAAAAATAACTTGGTGGTATGGGACGCTGATTTACTTGAAGTACCAATGAGCACAAAAGATTGGATATTGTCTTATTCATGTTAATCTGATTAGATATCAAATACAGTTCAGACTCTCATGAATAGAGCCGTTAGTCTAAAGATTTGTCAGGGATGACAAGTGTTCTTAAGGGGGAGGAGAAGGAGATTAGTCAGTGGAAACCCGTCTGTGTGGATCTGCATAATGCCTGGCTCGATCCTGGGACTGCCTGATGCTACGCTTAGCATGTTCTATCATCTAGTTTAGGTCCTCTAAAAAGTTTCTGGTTGCTTCAACTTTTTCTTGTTTAGAACCTACAGCTGTGGGTGAGCGTGGCTGAAAACCATACATCAGCATAAATGGGTTGTAACCCGTAGCTGAATGTTTGGTACTGTTATAAGCAAACTCTAATATTGAGAGATACTCCTCCCAATTAGTTTGCTTCTTGCTGACGTATGCGCAAAGCATATCCTCCAGCACCTGATTTACTCTTTCTGTTTGACCGTCTGGTAGTATTCATATTAAGTTTAGTATGGAGATGATGGAATATTGCCCTCCAAAATTTTTCATTAAACGTACAATCCTAGTCGCTGACTATGCTGGAAGGTAGACGTACAATTTAAATAGCCCATCTACACACAACCTCGCTAACTCTGGAGCTCTAACGGTTGTTTTGGTCGGAATAAAGTGAGCCATTTTGGTCAGACGGTCAACTGTGACCCATATAGTGTCATTACCCTTTTGGGTTTTAGGCAGGCCTACTATAAAATCCATGGAGATACTCTCCCATTTACTAGCTGGTATATCTAAGGGCTGTAACAACCCTCCTGCCTTTAAACACTGCTTTATTTGCTGGACGTCCTTTTTCATACTGGGCTAGAAAAATTGCCTACGAAGCTCATAGGTCTTTTGAATGCCTGGGTGCCCTGCACTAGGACTGTCATGACATCATATAGGACCTGCTGCCTATAATCCTCTGAACTGGGGACACATACTCTATCTCTATAGAGCAAGTACTCATCCTGAATGGAATACTATTTCCATTTGAATCCTTGAGTCAACTGACCCTCAACCACTGGGGTTTGCTTGGGTAATACAGGCTCAGAGTCCTCAACGTCATCTGACGTATACTCGAACTCATCATCATCCTCAACGGAAGCTGCTGTATTCTTGGATGAACTGGCACCAGCCCCGGGAACTGGTTCTGGAGTCTGTAACTGTCTGCTCTAGACTGAGGTCCAAATAGTAGAGAAGAATGCGTCATGTTGGCACTTCCCTCTCAAGGACTTGAGTAACTCATTACGAATCTGAGTAAAACTCAGCTCGTTTATCATAGGCATTCTACTAAGTGCTACTGTGCTGAATTTCCCTCGTCTATATCTGATAGACAATTGAGCTTTCCGATCACCAAGCTCGGCTACTACTGTGACTCTCACAATTAGCCTTAATCTTAAACTGAAAACTGAGTTAAGCGCTAAATGCTTTCCTATCTTAAGGGTACAAATGTGAGAAAGTCTACTTGAGAGTCCCAGTTGACTCTAAAACCCTTAAATCAGGAGTGTGTGCTAAGTTGTCTCCAAGTTATTGTGGTCCTTTTACCATCAGTAGGAGACTAGGCGAGGTCACCTATGAACGAGAACTCCCACACAATAGTAAGGTTTTTCCAGTCTTTCATGTAAGTTAGTTACGAAAAGCCTTAGCCAGATCAGAAAATCTGGTAGGGGACAGTGTTCTAGTTTTCCCATTGGATTCTCAGCAACCCCCACATGAGCCAGAGGAGTTCTTGATAGTAGAGAGACGCAGACTCGTCACACTCTATACCGAGAATACCTGTTCAAGTGGAATGATCAGCCTGTTGAGAATGCCACTTGGGAAAGAGGCAGCATCCTTCACAAGATTTTTCCAGACTTTGTCTTAGAGGACCAAGACGGTTCTGAAGGGGGAGGTAGGACCAAGACGTAACCAGTGCCGAACCCTAGAGAACACAAGAGGTCAGATACGACAGTCAGGGTCGTGGCCAGCAGCGTACACGACCAACAGGGCAAGACAGTGTGAGTAGTGTGCCCCGACACGGTCCATAGCCATGGCGGGCCTAACACAGCCTAGGGACCCTATCAGCAGGATAGGGTCCCATGATGGGTCCCGACGTGCAGTCGGCCACAACAGAGCTACGTGGCCGACACTTGGCAGTATGCATGCTATCAGGCCTCACACTGGGCTAGGAGGGGCTTGCTTCATATCTGGGAGTAGGCAAGGCTGGGTGGATGAGTTAGTGTTTGCCCTACTGTGGTGTTAGGAGCTCTTACACTGTGTATCTGCCTGTCTCAATAGCAAGCTGGTGAGAAGAGACCCTAAGCTGACCAAGACGATAATGCAGGCCGAAAGATAACGTTTGAGACAAATAACTTGGCCGAATGGGAAGCTTGGAAACATCAAGCTGAAGAAGATGAGTGTGATAAAAATGAAGCTTGACCTGTGATGGATCTGGGTGAGACCATACTGTGCTGATGTAAGCTCTGTAAATCTGCTGGCAGATATATGCGTGTGACCCATTCGGGAGATCAGATATAGATAAACCCCACCTACTCAAAAGGTCAGAAACGCACTGAATCCATGAGGACTTAGCCTGCTGACTAGCTAGAGTGCGAGAGGATGTGAAATTTGCAGCAACATATCTGGATGAGTCAAGCTCCGAGACTCTATGAATGAATGTGATAATCCGAAAAATAGCCTCAACAATCAGCGGTGGTGAGGCAAACTTTGCTAGTATGATATCATGGGGAACTGACCGCTTCGCACGGATCATCCGACTAAGCATAAGGATCTGCAAACGTGAAATATCACTCCAAGTATCTCTGGACAAGCCAGGACTTCATGTCTCTGCTGAATATAGAGCAACCGAGGAGACAGTGGCAGAAAAAAGGCGACAGCGCGTATCAGGATCATGTACATAGTAAATAGAGGAAAACCTCTCCATCTGGACAAGAGCAGAGTGCCCCTTGCTGAGCCTAGACACTGCAGCTGGTCTAAACGTGAGCAATGGACCAGTAAAAAGGACACCCAAGTATGTATAAGAGGCTACTATCTCCAGTGGCAGCCCATCATAGTAGAATATTGTGTCTCTCATATGCTGTCGATTGGTGTTGAACACCATGACCTTGGTCTTACCAGTGTTCACATCAAACCCCATGTCTGGCAGAAAGTATATAAAGCATCAAGGTGCGGCTGAAGCCCAGATGCTGATCTCGATAGAAGTATCACGTTATCCGCATACATTTGTCCCTCGATACACAGGCAAGAAGTTCCATGTATTACAATAGCGTCAAGAGGAAAAGGATGAGGAGTTTTTGGATGACTTATTGGTAAGAGACTGACTCTAGATGTATCATGACTATCTCGGTGCAAGAGCTTGTTCTAGAGGCACTAGTTTGCTTTTTGTCCACCGAGTCGTGTGAAGCTTATTAGTTTCCAGATAGTGAGCTGATACGCATGAGGGGGAAGCTAGAAGGTCATGACGTGCTCATTTTATTTGACACCACTTCCTCACATCATATTGTTAATTCACGCGTGGTGAAGAAGCTTTTCTTAGCTATTGGTCCTTCTGATTAACAATATACAGTTGAGATGCCAGATTGTAGGGGAACAGAGGTTTGGGATAAGAGAGTCTCTCGAGCATCTTTGTCTATTCAGATGTATGCCGAGAAGTTATACTTTGGGATCACTAAATTAGCTAAGTTTGATAATGTTCTTGGTAAGCGGTGATATTAGTTCCAATAGAGGAGATTAACTTCCTGACAGGGAGAAAGTAGCCTGCTATATTTCATTTCGCATGTGTATAAGTTCAGAGATGAGGGTATGTCTCATGTCTTCCTCTTATTACCTGTATGCAAATAAAGAGAAGGAACTTTAGTATTTGTGGTTGTGTTATATGAATGTTGATTCTAGTTTTGATGGTAATCGAATAAGCAAGCTCATCCATTTTTGCATCTTCTATAGCACATGCATTTACATTTTAGAAAACTAACTTGCTCATACAAGCTACCCAAGACAAGTTTCCTACTGTTGTTAGACAATAGTCATACACAGGAAAAAGAACAACAGTGATGAGATGTACTCCAACTATGTCCCATTCACAATGGACTAGGGCGCACTACATACTTATAGACAATAGTCTATGCCAAAAAGCAAAAGCAATCTAATAAGTAACCTAAAAGCAATTGCCTAATTAATGTCTCTATATAAGGTAAACGCACCTAACATCTATCTATAGCAAAACTTGTGCTCCAAATCAAGTACTAGAATCTCGAACTTGAGTCTAACTAAAGTCTAAACCGACTTTACTAAATATAGGTAAAGGCCCCTAGAATTAGCACGCAGGCTTGGCCTAATAATCCCAATTAACCCTAGATGACAATAGTAGGAGTAACAATGTGAACATTAACTTTAACACTCCCCCTTAATGTTTTACATTGTTAAGAACAAGAACTATGCATAGGACAAGTATGCATGTGTATCCTCCATGACGCCCATATAATGAAGATCCTCAATTCTGATGTGTATATAGATGAGCTTTACTGTAGTTGACAATGATCTCATGTCAACTATGTGTGTCGCTTTCGGCACACCGTGGTACACATGTAATATACATTGTGAACGAAGGTATGTTGAGAAATGGAAAGGTATTTGTGCTAGACGTGAAAAATCTTAGTCTTGTAAGGTACTTCATAAATGCCATGATATTCCTTGCTTAGCGCACCCTAGTTTGAAAGATCTTTGCTGTAAGATACTTCATGGTCCCATGGTAGTCCCTACGCAAAGTGTAATAGATCCTAACACCACAGTAGGGCAAACACTAACTGATCCACCCAACCTTGCCTACTCCCTGATATAGAGTAAGCCCCTCCTAGCCCAATGTGAGGACTGGTAGCATGCAACTGCCAAGTGTCGGCCACGTGTCACTGACGTGGCCAACTGCACGTCGAGACCCAATTGGGGGCCCTATCCTGCTGACAGGGTCCCTAGGCTGTGTTAGGCCCGCCATAGCTATGGACTGTGCTGGGGCACACTACTCACACTGTCTTGCCCTGTTGGCCGTGTACGCTGGACACGACCTTGACTGTGGTATTTGACCTATCTGTGTTCTCTAGGGTTCGGCACTGGTCACGAGCTCGTAACACTCCCTCCCCCTTAAGAACCGTCTTGGTCCTCTAAGACAAAGTCTGGAAAAATCTTGCGAAGGACGTTGCCTCTTTCCCAAGTGGCATTCTCAACAGGCTGATCATTCCACTTGACCAGATATTCTCGGTATAGAGTATGATGAGTCTGCGTCTCTCTACTATCAAGAATCTCGTCTGGTTCATGTGGAGGTTGCTGAGGATCCAATGGGAGAACTAGAACACTGTCCCCTACCAGATTTACTGATCTGGCTAAGGCTTTTCGTAACTGACTTACATGAAAGACTGGAAAAACCTTACTGCTGTGTGGGAGTTCTAGTTCATAGGTGACCTCGCCTAGTCTCCTACTGATGGTAAAGGGACCACAATACCTTGGAGACAACTTAGCACACACTCCTGATTTGAGGGTTTTAGAGTCGACTAAGACTCTCAAGTAGACTTTCTCACCAGTGGAGAACTGCATATCCCGTCTGTCTGGATCTGCATAATGCCTGGCTCGATCCTGGGACTGTCTAATGCTAAGCTTAGCATGTTCTATCATCTGGTTTAGGTCCTCTAAAAAGTTTCTGGCTGCTTCAACTTTTTCTTGTTTAAACCCTACAGCTGTGGGTGAGCGTGGCTGAAAACCGTACATCAACATAAATGGGCTGTATCCCGTAGCTGAATGTTTGGTGCTGTTGTAAGCAAACTCTAATATTGAGAGATACTCCTCCCAATTAGTCTGCTTCTTGCTAACGTATGCACGAAGCATATCCTCCAGCACCTGATTTACCCTCTCTGTTTGACCGTCCGTCTGTGGATGGTCGGTGGTACTCATATTAAGTTTAGTATGGAGATGATGGAATACTGCTCTCCAAAAATTTCCAGTAAACTTACTGTCCCGGTCGCTGACTATGCCGGAAGGTAGACCGTACAATTTAAATAGCCCGTCTACAAACAACCTCGCTAACTCTGGAGCTTGTTTTGGTCAGAATGAAATGAGCCATTTTGGTCAGACGGTCAACTGTGACCCATATAGCGTCATTACCCTTTTGGGTTTTAGGCAGGCCTACTATAAAATCCATGGAAATACTCTCCCATTTACCAGCTGGTATTTCTAAGGGCTGCAACAACCCTCCTGCCTTTAAAGGCTTTGCTTTGTTTACTTGACATTTCTGGCAACTGGTTACATACTGGTGGACGTCCTTTTTCATATTGGGCCAGAAAAATTGCCTACGAAGAAGCTCATAGGTCTTCTGTATGCCTGGGTGTCCCGCACTAGGATTGTCATGACATTCGTATAGGACCTGCTGCCTATAATCCTCTGAATTGGGGACACATACTCTATCTCTATAGAGCAAGTACTCATCCTGAATGGAATACTGTTTCCATTTGAATCCTTGAGTCAACTGTCCCTCAACCACTGGGGTTTGCTTGGGTAATACAGGCTCAGAATCCTCAACGTCATCTGACGACGTATACTCGGACTCATCATCATCCTCAACAAAAGCTGTCGTATTCTTGGATGAACTGGCACCAGCCCCGGGAACTGGTTCTGGAGTCTGTAACTGTCTGCTCTGGACTGAGTTCCAGATAGTAGAGAAGAATGCATCATGCTGGCACTTCCCTCTCAAGGACTCGAGTAACTCATTACGAATCTGAGTAAAACTCAGCTCGTTTATCATAGGCATTCTGCCAAGGGCATCTGCTACTGTATTGAATTTTCCCCGTCTATATCTGATTGACATGTCAAACTCTTGCATCAACTCTGCCCAACGAGCTTTCCGACCTCTAAGCTCAGGTTGATTGCAAAGGTATCTGAGACTCGGTCTGTCAGGAGTCAAAGTTGGCACCATACAAATAATGCCTCCAAGTCTTAAGGGCATGGACTATAGAAAAGAGTTCCTTTTCCTAGGCACTGTACCTAGTCTAAGCTGGCTCGAGTTTTTTACTCTCGAACGCAACTGGTCGTCCACTCTGAGTTAGCACAAGCACCAACTGCAAAGTCGCTAGCATATGTTTCGACCACAAATGGCTGATTGGGGTTGAGGACTTTTAGAATTGGTGCTGTAGCTAAGGCTGTTTTGAGAGCATCAAAGCTCTCTTGCTGTGCGGACTCCCAAATGAACTCCTTTCCCTTCCCCTTAAGAAGATTTGTCATGGGAACTGCTGTCTGAGCATATTCCTTGACAAATCGTCTGTAATATCCCGCCAAACCAGGAAAGATCTGAAGTTCCAAAATATTCTGAGGTCTCAGCCAACTGAGTATGACTTTAACCTTATTCGGGTCCATCTTAATCCCATCTGACGAGATAATGTGACCCAAATATGCTACTTCTTCAACGAAGAATTCACACTTGGATTGTTTAGCATAAAGCTAATAATCACCAAGACTGGCCTCAATAGCTTGCAAATGATCAGGGGTCTGTTTAAGAGCATGAATGTTCTTCCATTTGCTGAGGAAGGTTTGTAGAATGTCTGCATTTCTATCCTTCTCTTCCCCATTAAAAGTAGGAGGCTTTAAATCTTTAAAAACACTGGGGTGAGACCGTAAAGTCTCACTCGAAACTGATGGAAGTGGAGAAGGGGACAACTGAGAAGTGGAGGGAAGGCTTCCTTTTGCGGAATTCAAAATCAAGCTCTTGAGTTCAGCGAACGAGTCATCCACACTGGACTTGAAGTTGGCTAATGCCAACTTCAGTTCATCCACTTTTGTTACCAACTGGAGAAACTGCTCCTTGGTAACCAGTTCGTCGAGTTCTTCGGCGAACTGTTCCCGTTCATCCATTTCCATGGGTTCTTTCCCTTTACTATAAGCCAAGGCTTTTGTTTCAAGTTCGTCGAAGCCTCTCTTCGGGGGTTGATCAGGTCCCTGAGGACTTGGTCATTTTCGGAACTGAAAGAGAGGTACCTTAACTTCTGATGAGAGAAAGTCAAAAAGACTAATTTACAACTGTACAAGGGAAAGGAAAGATGACTTAGCTGTTTCTAAGGACTGTACTTCCAAAGAAATTACGAAGAGGAACCCTCTCAGCTCTTTTTCCCAAGATTTCAGACCTGCTGTTTCGGAAAATCCCAATTTGAAGCCTCAAACGGTGCCAAATTTCCCGGTTTTTGAGTTGAGTAGCTGACTGATCTGATTTCACGTGTGGGGCTCCAACAAACCGAGTAAAAATCGGAAATTTACAACAAGAAATCCGGAATTTTTGAAGTCCCTGCCCTCACTGGCTGGACAGCAACCTGTCCGGCCCGATTTGTCCAATTTATAGCTCTAAAATCACCTTGAATCTCCGATTTGACCCAAGCCTGTAGGTCGCTGGTCTGTAGCAAGTAAGTTTGAAACTCAAACTCCTGAGAATTCTCAAAAAACAGGGTTGAATTTTCACCCTTTGTCCTCCCTGTCCAGCGCTGACTCTGCTACACTAATTCAGATTAGAACTTGCTCTAATCTACTCAAAACTTCATACAAATTTCAGAGTTGAGGGCTGTCTATACATCAATGGATCTGCTCATCCCTTCCTCTTGAATTTCCACTCAGATCATAGTGATCTACACTCGAAAATTAGAAATGAAAACTAACTTATCAGCGCTGAAGCTATTCTAAGCAATATGCTTTCAAACTACTGAGATTTCCAGCAAATTGGAGGATTAGAAAGCTGATCCTACAGAGAGTCTCCTCCTCTATTCCTTTTTGAAATCTGAAAAAGTTCTAAGCAATCTAGCTACTTTTTCCACTGCTGAAAACTTTATTCCCTAGGATGGAGATGGCTTTGATACCAGTGTATAGATCCTAACACCACAGTAGGGCAAACACTAACTGATCCACCCAACCTTCCCTACTCCCTGATATAGAGCTTTCCATCTGTCGATCTTCCCATCAGCTTTTTATTTTGAAAATCCATTTGTACCCTACAATACTTTTATCAGGCAACAAATTTGTGATAGTCCATGTTTGATTCTTGATAAGAGAATGATACTCTCTATCCATTCCTGATTTCCAATGCTCTGCAATCCATTTACAACTTCTTCTATGGTGGCTGGCTCCTCCACAAAAATACAATAGGCGTCATCAATAAATCTCCTTGGCAAAAATCTTTGACGATTTGATCTTCTAGGAGTTTCGTGCTCCTACTGTGGCTGTTGTACTCCACCATCTTCTGAATCACTAACAACCATAGAGTGTCTTGAAGGGCTGGAAATAACATCCTGGATATCTGAAGTATTTAACATGTCTTCATTAATTTTCTGACTTAACCTTTAAATCATAGAACTGATCTTCAAAAATATAACATCTCTATTGATAAAAATCTTTACATTTTGTTTGGAAAGTTTTTTCATTACTTTCATGAGTGTTATGTTGTAAATCAATAGCAAAGTTTACCTTTTGCATATCACTTGGTATTTTCATTTAGAAGATTGATCAAAAGCTTCTTGATGCCTTGTAACTACGTAATTATTGCTCTGGTGGATCCAGGTTTGCTTATGTATCAGTCAAATAGCAAGGCACTCTATTGATCTCGCAGAGGTGTGTAACAATCATCCTCCAAAAAACTTTTGTTTGCTTCATATACAAGATCTCCTTTGGCTAAAAAGGGAGTGATAGGAATACGTAATGATATGCTGTAAAACCTTGTTACAAAATTCTGCCTAAGGAACTGTGGCAGATGCTTAACTTGGTTAACTAAGTCTCTTTCTTCTGAAATAATCATCAGTTGCACATGTGTTGGCTTATTTATAGATTCCACGAACATGATTCAGTAGGACAAAATACCCAAGAATGCATCAAATATTATTCTAGTCATCCTTCTACTGTCTACGACAAGTGGGACTACTTCCCTTGGGTAAACCTAAGCAATTTTTACTATCAACTAGTTAAATTGACCTGAAAGACATGAAATTATCACTACTATGAATAGCCATTAGTTCTTTTTGCTTCCATACTCTAGCTTTGCTACCTGTAGCAAACAACTTTTATAGGCAACCACATAAAACAAACACAAGCAACGTTGGAGTGTAGTTAATGCTTCCTTTTCCTTAGGTTCCCACTGAAACTTTATCTTCTTTTTATTGCGGAGCACAATATCAACAGAATGAAGGAATCTTGTACAATAAGAACAAAATCTACTACTTTGTCGACATCTTTAGGAGTAGGCCATTCTTGAATGACTCATACTTTATTGGAATGCATCCTTACTCCATCTCGTTTGTATGCCCTAAGAAGTGAACCGTATGCAAGAAGAACTCGCTCTTCTTAGCTTTGATAAATGGTGAATTTTCCTTTACAACCTTGAAAAAATTGTCAAATCTCCATGTTTTTATTCTTACTATAAACCAAAGTGCCTTCAAAGAGATTTCTAGTAAGATGACAATGTTCTTGAAATTCTCTCCTCCATTCTGGTAAAATTTGTGAGAGCATTCAACATGCAAAAGGGAACAAGATACTCGTACAAGCCACAGCGAGTTCGAAAAGTTTTCTACTGCACATTTTCTAGTACAACTTGTATTTCATGATGCCCAACTGTGATCTGAAACATTTCACTACTCTCCCATGATTGCCAATATAGTGTTTGGTGAACAATGTAGACCTTGAAGCCTCTAAGTGAGCAAGTGGTAAGTACATGATGGTGAAACACCCGAGATTAATAAAGCAACAACAAAATTGCTCCTTCCTATTTCTTGCCTCCTCTTTGAGTGTCTTGAGAGTAACCATGTGATTAGTGGTGGAATGACTTCCTCTATTGTTCAAGAAGAGTTGCAGAATTGTTTTTTTTGTACCTCTACTGGAAGCTAACACAAAGCTAACTTCTTGGTCCTTGGTCTCATTTCAGAATCTAACCTTTGCTGTTGATAAACTTAATTTGAACACAAGTTTACTTGGTGTTGGAGAGGTTAGAGCTTCACGATGAATCTCCTCTCTCTGAAACTCGAGGTAAGGACACAGAAGGATCAGAATTCTGCAACCTTAATGCGCCCTACCTACAGCTGCCATCAATCTACTCAAATCATGGCAATTTTCCGGGTTTGATCACTGGAGTTTTAAGTAAGCCATCATCTAACTGTAAAAGCGGCTTGTAGTTTCTACATCTACCTCTGGTCATTCATAATTTATAGTGGTTGATCCCGTTACCCGTAAGAAGGGTCTTCCCTACCTGCTTCTTCAAAAACACTGTTGGATAGCTCATTCACAGGTCTTAAGTCTACTCCAAACTTGATGTACAGCATCTGTGAACAGCCAACTACCTGGGCTGAATTTTTCTCTGACCTGGATTTAAAATTTGTCCTCGCATTGTTTTGGCGGGTTTCACAACCAATCTCTCATAGAGTGTAGTGCCCTTCTAGAGACTAATTTCGAGCCGAATCTAGCTGCTATTGCTCCAGAATTTGCGCAAACTCTTCCACCTAAAGCTCTTGTGATAATTGGAATTAAGCTTCAGTAACCTACTACTGAATTGCAGGTTGTTTAAAGACGTTTCTTGGCTAAATATGACAGCCAAATAATCAATACAAAGCTGTCATAGTTTGCACTCACTATCCACCTCAATTGTGAATCATGCAGTCTTGGTCCTCTAAGACGAAGTCTGGAGATCTTGCGAAGGATGTACGAGTCTGCATCTCTCTACTATCAAGAATCTCGTCTGGTTCATGTGGAGGTTGCTGAGGATCCAATGGGAGAACTAGAACACTGTCCCCTACCAGATTTTCTGATCAGGCTAAGGCTTTTCGTAATTGACTTACATGAAAGACTGGAAAAACCTTACTGCTGTGTGGGAGTTCTAGTTCATAGGTGACCTCGCCTAGTCTCCTACTGATGGTAAAGGGATCACAATACCTTGGAGACAACTTAGCACACACTCCTGATTTGAGGGTTTTAGAGTCGACTAAGACTCTCAAGTAGACTTTCTCACCAGTGGAGAACTGCATATCCCGTCTGTCTGGATCTGCATAATGCTTGGCTCGATCTGGGACTGTCTAATGCTACGCTTAGCATGTTCTATCATCTGGTTTAGGTCCTCTAAAAAGTTTCTGGTTGCTTCAACTTTTTCTTATTTAAACCCTACAGCTGTGGGTGAGCGTGGCTGAAAACCGTACATCAGCATAAATGGGCTGTATCCCGTAGCTGAATGTTTGGTACTGTTGTAAGCAAACTCTAATATCGAGAGATACTCCTCCCAATTAGTCTGCTTCTTGCTGACGTATGCACGAAGCATATCCTCCAGCACTTGATTTACCCTCTCTGTTTGACCGTACGTCTGTGGATGGTCGGTGGTACTCATATTAAGTTTAGTATGGAGATGATGGAATACTGCCCTCCAAAAATTTCAGTAAACTTACTGTCCCGGTCGCTGACTATGCCGGAAGGAAGACCGTACAATTTAAATAGCCCGTCTACAAACAACCTCGCTAACTCTGGAGCTTGTTTTGGTCGGAATGAAATGAGCCATTTTGGTCAGACGGTCAACTGTGACCCATATAGCGTCATTACCCTTTTGGGTTTTAGGCAGGCCTACTATAAAATCCGTGGAAATACTCTCCCATTTACCAGCTGGTATTTCTAAGAGCTGCAACAACCCTCCTGCCTTTAAAGGCTTTGCTTTGTTTACTTGACATTTCTGGCAACTGGTTACATACTGGTGGACGTCCTTTTTCATATTGGGCCAGAAAAATTGTCTACGAAGAAGCTCATAGGTCTTCTGTATGCCTGGGTGTCCCGCACTAGGATTGTCATGACATTCGTATAGGACCTGCTGCCTATAATCCTCTGAATTGGGGACACATACTCTATCTCTATAGAGCAAGTACTCATCCTGAATGGAATCCTGTTTCCATTTGAATCCTTGAGTCAACTGTCCCTCAACCACTGGGGTTTGCTTGGGTAATACAGGCTCAGAATCCTCAATGTCATCTGACGACGTATACTCGGACTCATCATCATCCTCAACGAAAGCTGTCGTATTCTTGGATGAACTGGCACCAGCCCCGGGAACTGGTTCTGGAGTCTGTAACTGTTTGTTCTGGACTGAGTTCCAGATAGTAGAGAAGAATGCATCATGCTGGCACTTCCCTCTCAAGGACTCGAGTAACTCATTACGAATCTGAGTAAAACTCACCTCGTTTATCATAGGCATTCTGCCAAGGGCATCTGCTACTGTATTGAATTTTCCCCGTCTATATCTGATAGACATGTCAAACTCTTGCATCAACTCTGCCCAACGAGCTTTCCGACCTCTAAGCTCAGGTTGATTGCAAAGGTATCTGAGACTTTCACGGTCTGTCAGGAGTCAAAGTTGGCACCATACAAATAATGCCTCCAAGTCTTAAGGGCATGGACTATAGAAAAGAGTTCCTTTTCCTAGGCACTGTACCTAGTCTAAGCTGGCTCAAGTTTTTTACTCTCGAACGCAACTGGTCGTCCACTCTGAGTTAGCACAGCACCAACTGCAAAGTCGCTAGCATATGTTTCGACCACAAATGGCTGATTGGGGTCGAGGACTTTTAGAACTGGTGCTGTAGCTAAGGTTGTTTTGAGAGCATCAAAGCTCTCCTGCTGTGCGGACTCCCAAATGAACTCCTTTCCCTTCCCCTTAAGAAGATTTGTCATGGGAACTGCTGTCTGAGCATATTCCTTGACAAATCGTCTGTAATATCCCGCCAAACCAGGAAAGATCTGAAGTTCCAAAATATTCTGAGGTCTCAGCCAACTAAGTATGGCTTTAACCTTATTCGGGTCCATCTTAATCCCATCTGACGAGATAATGGGACGCAAATATGCTACTTGTTCAACGAAGAATTCACACTTGGATTGTTTAGCATAAAGCTTATGCTTTCTGAGCAGTAGAAACACCTTTCTAAGGTGTTTTAGATGCTCCTTCCTTGTTTTGCTGTAGACGAGGATGTCATCTAAAAATATGACTACAAACTTACCCAAGTATGGTCTGAGGACACTGTTCATAAAGGTCATAAAGGTACCTGGAGCATTTGTGAGCCCAAATGGCATCACCTTAAACTCATAATGACCGTGACGAGTCCTAAAAGTTGTTTTCGAGACATCTTCCGACTTTATATGGACTTGATAATATCCCGATCTGAGGTCTATTTTACTGAAAAACTTAGCCCCGTCGAGTTGATCAAACAACTCGTCTGCCCGTGGCATAGGGTACTTATTCTAAATTGTGACTTTATTGAGGGCTTTGTAATCTACGCAAAGACGCATAGACCCCTCTTTCTTTTTCACCAATAGGACTGGTGAGGCCCATAGTGAACTACTGGTCTGAATTTGGCCTTTCCCAAGATAATATGTTAACTGCCTAGTTATTTCTTCATCCTCTGTTCGGCTGACCCGATACGGAGGTTTAGAAACAGGTGTTGTACCTGGTACTGGGGTTATTACATGATCTACCTCTCTGCAAGGTGGTAAACCATGTGGCAAATCTTCAGGAAAAACATCTTTAAATTTAGACAATAAAGTTTCTAATTTATTGATTTTCTGCTGTATAGAACTGGAAATAGAAACTTCAGGAATAAATTGAAAGCCACATAAGAATACCTGATGGTCTTCGTCTCCGATTAGTTGACAGAGCTCTGAATTGCAGACCATAGGATTGTTGGGAACATCATGCTCCCCATGCAACTGGATCTCTCGGCCTTTATGCTAAAAGCTGAGGGTGTTCTCCTTATAGTTTTTGTGGAGGGAAGGTCCTAAAATGTAGAGCCAATCTCTCCCAAGAACAATATCTGTGCGATCCAGGTGCATTATCTGAAAGTTTATTTCATCTTTTTACCCCTGAATACCAAGATTCAAATAACTTACCATAGTTTCCCATATTTTTTTATCTTCAGCCTTAGCTAATGAACCTATGTACCTATGCTGACTAGGTACTTCTGGTAGTTTAAGCTTTTTAACCAGGGTGTAGTTGATGAAATTATGGGTTGCCTCATCATCAGCCATAACTCTTACTGACTGGTTACCAACTTTCCCATGCATATGTACTAGGTCATGCGGCCCAAAGCTGAAGGGTCTCGCTAGCATCGCAGAGGTCAGCTGGCAACAATGTTCATGATCATGATGATACACTTTGATCTCGGAAGCTGCCGAGTCACTGGGGAAACATACAGTCTGAACAAGATGAACTTGTTTCTTATCTTTCTTATCTTTTTTAGTGAAAGGCCGCTTGGGACACTGTCTGACTGTGTGCCCCTTGCCCATTCACACAAAGCACATACGTTCTTGTTTGGCTTTCTCAAAATCATTCGGTTTTAAGGGCTGTATGAGTGAAGGCGTTTCTGAGGAGCTTCACTTTTAAATTTATCTTCTTTCTTTGTTTTTAAAATTTTCTTTTTAAATTGAAAGTCTTTCTGAGGAGGTTGCTCTAAAAGTGGCTGCTGTCTCGCCCTCTTCCTACCCACTGAATCATCATAGATTTGAGCATATCTGAGAGCTTGCACAAGGGTAGTAGGCGAGTTTATTTGGACTTCTCCACATAGGCCTACCAGAGGCTAGTATGGCTTGCCACATGGCCTACCATAGGCTTGTGTAGTAGGCCACATAGGCCTACTATCTACCAAGCCTATCACAGGTTGCCACATGGCAAATCATGCAAGCTGGGGGTTTGCCACATGGCAACCCATGTAGTCCTACGATAGGCTTGCGGCAAGTCAACTGAGCTCTGCCATGTAGGCCTAAGTGGACCTAGAGAGAGAGAGAGATAACGAGGTGGGCTCGAAAGCTGACACATGGCAAGCCATGTGGGCAAATAGGCTTGCGTGGCAGACCACATAGGCATGGCATAGGCCTCACGTTTGCCATGCAAGCATGTTAGTCACCATAGCTTCTGCTCTTGAAATTGCTTTCTCTAGAGCATTCTCATGAGATTGGATGTATCTACTTGTTACTAGACTTTCTATGACATCTGTAAACCCCAAAAACCCTCAAAAACAAATTTTCAAAAAAAAAAAAAAAAAACCTAAAAAGAATTTCATGCGTCGAACCTGAACCAGACGTTTCATACGGGTTTCAAATGACGTACAACACGTGCCCATGAAACATTGCACATGGCCTACCATAGGCTTGTGTAGCAGGCCACATAGGCCTACTATCTACCAAGCCTATCATAGGCTACCACGTGGAAAGCCACGTATGCCTTCCACGTGGCAAATCATGCAGGCTTGGGGTTAGCCATGTGGCCACATCGTCCCACCATAGGCTGCCAAGCCAACCAGGCTCTCCTACGTGGTCTGCTATCTGCCAAGTCTGTCGCACACTGCCACGTGGCAAGCCACGAACGTATGTGTAATAGATCCTAACACCACAGTAGGGCAAACACTAACTGATCCACCCAACCTTGCCTACTCCCTGATATAGAGTAAGCCCCTCCTAGCCTAGTGTGAGGACTGGTAGCATGCTACTGCCAAGTGTCGGCCACGTGTCACTGACGCGGCCGACTGCACGTCGGGACCCAACTGGGGGCCCTATCCTGTTGACAGGGTCCCTAGGCTGTGTTAGGCCCGCCATGGCTATGGACCGTGCTGGGGCACACTACTCACACTGTCTTGCCCTATTGGTCATGTACGCTGGACACGACCCTGACTGTGGTATCTGACCTATCTGTGTTCTCTAGGGTTCGGCACTGGTTACGAGCTCGTAACACTCCCTCCCCCTTAAGAACCGTCTTGGTCCTCTAAGACAAAGTCTGGAAAAATCTTGCGAAGGACGCTGCCTCTTTCCAAGTGGCATTCTCAACAGGCTGATCATTCCACTTAACCAGATATTCTCAGTATAGAGTATGACGAGTCTGCGTCTCTCTACTATCAAGAATCTCCTCTGGTTCATGTGGAGGTTGTTGAGGATCCAATGGGAGAACTAGAACATTGTCCCCTACCAGATTGTCTGATCTGGTTAAGGCTTTTCGTAACTGACTTACATGAAAGACTGGAAAAACCTTACTGTTGTGTGGGAGTTCTAGTTCATAGGTGACCTTGCCTAGTCTCCTACTGATGGTAAAGGGACCACAATACCTTGGAGACAACTTAGCACACACTCCTGATTTTAGAGTCAACTGGGACTCTCAAGTAGACTTTCTCACCAGTGGAGAACTGCACATCCCGTCTGTGTGGATCTGCATAATGCCTGGCTTGATCCTGGGACTGCCTAATGCTGCGCTTAGCATGTTCTATCATCTGGTTTAGGTCCTCTAAAAAGTTTCTGGCTGCTTCAACTTTTTCTTGTTTAAACCCTACAGCTGTGGGTGAGCGTGGCCGAAAACCGTACATCAGCATAAATGGGCTGTATCCTGTAGCTGAATGTTTGGTACTGTTATAAGATATCGAGAGATACTCCTCCCAATTAGTCTGCTTCTTGTTGACGTATGCACGAAGCATATCCTCCAGCACTTGATTTACCCTTTCTGTTTGACCGTCCGTCTGCGGATGGTCGGTGGTGCTCATATTAAGTTTAGTACGGAGATGATGGAATACTGCCCTCCAAAAATTTCCAGTAAACTTACTGTCACGGTCGCTGACTATGCCGGAAGTATGACGAGTCTGCGTCTCTCTACTATCAAGAATCTCCTCTGGTTCATGTGGAGGTTGTTGAGGATCCAATGGGAGAACTAGAACACTGTCCCCTACCAGATTGTCTGATCTGGTTAAGGCTTTTGGTAACTAACTTACATGAAAGACTGGAAAAACCTTACTGCTGTGTGGGAGTTCTAGTTCATAGGTGACCTCGCCTAGTCTCCTACTGATGGTAAAGGGACCACAATACCTTGGAGACAACTTAGCGCACACTCCTGATTTGAGGGTTTTAGAGTCAAGTAGACTTTCTCACCAGTGGAGAACTGCACATCCCGTCTGTGTGGATCTGCATAATGCCTGGCTCGATCCTGGGACTCTCAAGTAGACTTTCTCACCAGTGGAGAACTGCACATCCCGTCTGTGTGGATCTGCATAATGCCTGGCTCGATCCTGGGACTGTCTAATGCTACGCTTAGCATGTTCTATCATCTGGTTTAGGTCTTCTGAAAAGTTTCTGGCTGCTTCAACTTTTTCTTGTTTAAACCCTACAGCTGTGGGTGAGCGTGGCTGAAAACCGTACATCAGCATAAATGGGCTGTATCCCGTAGCTGAATGTTTGGTACTGTTGTAAGCAAACTCTAATATCGAGAGATACTCCTCCCAATTAGTCTGCTTCTTGCTGACGTATGCACGAAGCATATCCTCCAGCACTTGATTTACCCTTTCTGTTTGACCGTCCGTCTGTGGATGGTCGGTGGTGCTCATATGAAGTTTAGTACGGAGATGATGGAATACTGCCCTCCAAAAATTTCCAGTAAACTTATTGTCACGGTCGCTGACTATGCCGGAAGGTAGACCGTACAATTTAAATAGCCTGTCTACAAACAACCTCGCTAACTCTGGAGCTCTAACGGTTGTTTTGGTCAGAATGAAATGAGCCATTTTGTTCAGACGGTCAACTGTGACCCATATAATGTCATTACCCTTTTGGGTTTTAGGCAGGCCTACTATAAAATCCATGGAGATACTCTCCCATTTACCAGTAAGGGATGCAACAACCCTCCTGCCTTTAAACGCTCTGCTTTTATTTACTGGACATTTCTGGCAACTGGTTACATACTGGTGGACGTCCTTTTTCATATTGGGCCAGAAAAATTGCCTATGAAGAAGCTCATAGGTCTTCTGTATGCGTGGGTGTCCCGCACTAGGATTGTCATGACATTCATATAGGACCTGCTGCCTATAATACTCTGAATTGGGGACACATACTCTATCTCTATAGAGCAAGTACTCATCCTGAATGGAATACTGTTTCCATTTGAATCCTTGAGTCAACTGACCCTCAACCACTGGGGTTTGCTTGGGTAATACAGGCTCAGAATCCTCAACGTCATCTGACGACGTATACTCGGACTCATCATCATCCTCAACGGAAGCTGCTGTATTCTTGGATGAACTTGCACCAGCCTCGGGAACTGGTTCTGGAGTCTGTAACTGTCTGCTCTGGACTGAGTTCCAGATAGTAGAGAAGAATGCATCATGCTGGCATTTCCCTCTCAAGGACTCGAGTAACTCATAACGAATCTGAGTAAAACTCAGCTTGTTTATCATAGGCATTCTGCCAAGGGCATCTGCTACTGTATTGAATTTTCCACGTCTATATTTGATAGACATGTCAAACTCTTGCATCAACTCTGCCGAACGAGCTTTCCGACCTCTAAGCTCCGGTTGATTGCAAAGGTATCTGAGACTCTCATGGTCTGTCAGGACCTCAAAGTTGGCACCATACAAATAATGCCTCCAAGTCTTAAGGGCATGGACTATAGAAAAGAGTTCCTTTTTATAGGCTCTGTACCTAGTCTGAGCTAGCTCGAGTTTTTTACTCTCGAACGCAACTGGTTGTCCACCCTGAGTTAGCACAACACCTATTGCAAAGTCGCTAGCATCTGTTTCGACCACAAATGGCTGATTGGGGTCGACGACTTTTAAAACTGGTGCTGTAGCTCAGGCTGTTTTGAGAGCATCAAAGCTCTCCTGCTGTGCGGACTCCCAAATGAACTCCTTTCCCTTCCCCTTAAGGAGATTTGTCATAGGAACTGCTATCTGAGCATATTCTTTGACAAATCGTCTGTAATATCCCGCCAACCAAGAAAGATCTAAAGTTCCAAAATATTCTGAGGTCTCAGCAAACTGAGTATGGCTTTAACCTTATTTGGGTCCATCTTAATCCCATCTGAAGAGATAATGTGACCCAAATATGCTACTTTTTCAACGAAGAATTCACACTTGGATTGTTTAGCATAAAGCTTATGCTTTCTGAGCAGTCGAAACACCTTTCTGAGGTGTTTTACTCCTTCCTCGTTTTGCTGTAAACGAGGATATCATCTAAAAATACGACTACAAACTTACCCAAGTATGGTCTGAGGACACTGTTCATCAAGGTCATAAAGGTACCTGGAGCATTTGTGAGCCCAAATGGCATCACCTTAAACTCATAATGACCGTGACGAGTCCTAAAAGCTGTTTTCCGGACATCTTCCGATTTTAATACGGACTTGATGATATCCCGATCTGAGGTCTATTTTGCTGAAAAACTTAGCCCCATCGAGTTGGTCAAACAACTCGTCTGCCCGAGGCATAGGGTATTTATTCTTAATTGTGACTTTATTGAGGGCTCTGTAATCTACGCAAAGACGCATAAACCCCTCTTTCTTTTTCACCAATAGGACTGGTGAGTCCCATGGTGAACTACTGGTCTGAATTTGGCCTTTCCCAAGATAATATGTTAACTGCCTAGTTATTTCTTTATCGTCTGTTCGGCTGACCCGATACGGAGGTTTAGAAACAGGTGCTGTACCTGGTACTAGGTTTATCACATGATCTACCTCTCTGCTAAGTGGTAAACCATGTGGCAAATCTTCAGGAAAAACATCTTTAAAATTTAGACAATAAAGTTTCTAATTTACTGATTTTCTGCTGAATAGAACTGGAAATAGAAACTTCAAGAATAAACTGAAAGTCACATAAGAATACATGATGGTCTTCATCTCCGATTAGCTGACAGAGCTCTGAACTGCAGACCATAGGGCTGTTGGGAACATCATGCTCCCTATGCAACTGGATCTCTCGGCCTTTATACTGAAAGCTGAGGGTGTTCTCCTGATAGTTCTGTGGAGGGAAGGTCCTAAACTATAGAGCCAATCTCTCCTGAGAACAATGTCTGTTCGATCCAGGTGCATTATCTGAAAGTTTATTTCATCTTGGTACCCCTGAATACCAAGATTTAACTTACTTACCATAGTTTCCCATATTTTTTTTGTCTTCACCCTTAGCTAATGAAACTATGTACCTATGCTGACTAGGTACTTCTGGTAGTTTAAGCTTTTTAACCAGGGTGTGGTTGATGAAATTATGGGTTGCCCCATCATCAACCATGACTCTTACTGACTGGTTACCAACTTTCCCATGCATACGTACTAGGTCATGCGGCCCAAAGCTGAAGGGTCTCGCTAGCATTGCAGAGGTCAGCTGGCAGCAGTGTTCATGATTTTCATGATACACTTTGATCTCGGAAGCCGCCGAGTCACTAGGGAAACATACAGTCTGAACAAGATGAACTTGTTTTTTATCTTTCTTATCTTTTTTAGTGAAAGGCCCCTTGGGACACTGTCTGATTGTGTGTCCCTTGCCCGTACACACAAAGCACAAATGTTCCTATTTGGCTTTCTCAAAATCATCTCGTTTTAAGGGTTGTATGAGTGAAGGGCGTTTCTGAGGAGCTTCACTTTTAAATTTGTCTTCTTTCTTTCTTTTTAAAAATTTCTTTTTTAAATTGAAAGTCTTTCTGAGGAAGCTGCTCAAAAAGTGGTTGTTGTCTCGCTCTCTTCCTACCCACTGAATCATCATAGATTTGAGCATATCTGAGAGCTTGCTCAAGGGTAGTAGGCGAGTTTCTCTGGACCTCTACTTTATATTCATCTTTGAGGCCACGGACAAATCCCCTGATTTTTTGATAGTCATCCATATTTTTAATCTTTAAAATTGCTTCTCGATACTGCGAGATATATTGGATGAGGGATTTATCCATTACTGTTCTTTCCCAGGCTTCCCAGGCTCTATCCAGTTCATTTTCTGGTAGAAATTCTCTTAGGAAAGCTTCTTCAAAAGCTTCCCATGACCGGGGAGTCTGCCCAGTCTCCTGGAGATTTAACCACCACTTATAGGCCATAGGCCCCTAAAGAAAGACTGGCCTCAATTGCTTGCAAATGGTCAGGGGTCTGTTTAAGAGCATGAATGTTCTTCCATTTGCTGAGGAAGGTTTGTAGAATATTTGCATTTCTATCCTTCTCTTCCCCATTAAAAGTAGGAGGCTTTAAATCTTTAAAAACACTGGGGTGAGACCGTAAAGTCTCACCTGAAACTGATGGAAGTGGAGAAGGGGATAACTGAGAAGTGGAGGGAAGGCTTCCTTTCGCGGAACTCAAAATCAAGTTTTTGAGTTCAGCGAACGAGTCGTCCACACTGGACTTGAAATTGGCTAATGCCAACTTTAGTTCATCCACTTCTGTTACCAATTGGAGGAACTGCTCCTTGGTAACCAGTTCGTCGAGTTCTTCGGCGAACTGTTCTGTTCTTCCACTTCCATGGGTTCCTTCCCTTTTCTGTAAGCCAAGGCTTCTGTTTCAAGTTCGTCGAAGCCTCTCTCTGGGGGTTGATCAGGTCCCTGAGGAATGGTCATCTTCTGAAAGAGAGCTACCTTAACTTCTGAAGGAAAAAAAGTCTAAAAGACTAATTTACAACTGTACAAGGAAAAGGAAAGATGACTTAGCTATACAAAGGAGGGAAAGAAAACTTAGCTGTTTCTGTGGACTGTACTTCCAAAGAAAATATCAAGAAAAGCCCTCTCAGCTCTTTTACTGCAAATTTTAGACGTGCTATCCGGAAAAATCAGAATTCAAAACTTGAATTTGTAGGATAAAATCTGATTTGAACCTCTGACCACCCTCGCTGATTGAGCTGTGGGTCTGCTGCTCCAAAAAAAACTCAGGTTTGAAGCACAAAATGTGCTCTGGATTTCTGAATTTATAGAGGGAACTGCTCGCTGATCTGATTGAAATTCTATCTGAGGTTCTGATCTGAAAAACAGGTGCGAAGGCTCAAAAAAATATTTTAAACCTCCAATTTGGGGCTACTGGCTGCCCTCGCTGCCTGACCAGGAATGTTGCTACTCGTTTTTGCTTACTTTGAGACCCAAAATCCCTCTCAAAATCTGATTTTCTAGCAACACCTTCAGCGCTGGACCTGCACACCAAAATTCTGTCTCAGATCCGCTCCAAATTCCGGAAAATTTCACTCCAAAATCGAAGTTTCCACCCAATTTGGCAGCGCTGGGACTGCTCCACGTTTTCTATTTAGAATTTGCTCAAAAATCCACAATTGATACATAAAAATCGAGGGTAAATCCCTGATTTTTCAGCGCTGGAGCCTGTACAAGGGATCGTGCCTCAAACAACTATAAATTCCAGCAAATTTCAAGGATTTGAAAGCTGTTCCTACAGAGATTTTCCTCCTCAATTCTTTCCTGAGAATCTGAGAAATCTTTCCTGCTTCTGATAGCTTTCTCTACTACTGCTACTAAACTCCCTAGGATGGAGATGGCTCTGATACCAGTGTAATAGATCCTAACACCTAACACCACAGTAGGGCAAACACTAACTGATCCCACCAACCTTGCCTACTCCCTGATATAGAGTAAGCTCCTCCTAGCCCAGTGTGAGGACTGGTAGCATGCTACTGCCAAGTGTCGGCCACGTGTCACTGACGTGGCCGACTGCACGTCGGGACCCAACTGGGGGCCCTATCCTGCTGACAGGGTCCCTAGGCTGTGTTAGGCCCGCCATGGCTATGGACCGTGCTGGGGCACACTACTCACACTGTCTTGCCCTGTTGGTCTTGTATGCTGGACACGACCCTGACTGTGGTAATCTGACCTATCTGTGTTCTCTAGGGTTCGGCACTGGGTTACGAGCTCGTAACAGTATGCCACATGGCAAATCATGCAGGCTTGAGGTTTGCCATGTGGCAAGCCATGTAGGCCTACCATAGGCTTGTATGGCAAGCCAACCGGGCTCTGCCACGTAGGCTTGAGTAGACCTAGAGAGAGAGAGCTATATAGGTGGGCTTGAAAGTTGCCATGTGGCAAGCCACACAGGCCTACCATAGGCCTTGCGTGGCAGGCCACATAGGCATGGCATAGGTATGATGTCTGCCACGCAAGTATGTCGCAAGGCTACCACATAGGGTTGCCATAAGCTTGTGTGGCAAGCCAACCAAGCTCTGCCTTGTAGGCTTGAGTGGATCTAGAGAGAGAGAGAGAGCTGGGGCTCGGCAAGCTGCCACATGGCAAGCTACATAGGCCTGCTATCCTGAGACAAACCACACAGACTTGGGACTTGCCATGTGGCCATGTCACAAGCCACGTAGGCCTATCATAGGCTTGCGTGGCAAGTCATATACGCATGCCACGTAGGGCATGTTGCAGTTTGCCACATAGGCTTGACATAGGCTTGTGTGGCAAGCTAACTGTCACATGTACTTTGTATCCCTTGCCCAATGTAAATGGTAAATTTGTAATTATTAAATTGTAAATGGCTAAGTCACCGGCCTGTGGAGACAATTGTAAATTGCAATGTAAATATTTGTTATAGTGACTAAATCCGAGATGGCCAAGGAGGTATGGGTCTCATGAGGAGTTTGCTGGACTGACCTCGTAAAAAGTAGGAAAGGTTGACCGGTCAATGTGACACGTGTCATATGCTCACTGGGACACTTGGTCCAGTGCATGAGTGACACTTGTCTGATGGTCAATGGACAGGTCAACAGACATGTGTCATATGCTCATTGGGACACTTGGTCCAATGCATGAGTGACACGTGTCAGATTGTCACCTACTAGCTTGCCTATGTGTCAGGGTACTGCCAAGTGCAAGTGTCGACCGTGCATGGAGTTTGCCATGTGTCGACGTTAGGATGTGTCAGGGTTAAGGGGTGCTTGAGGAGATATAGTGTGAGCCTTGTCAGGCATTCCTATGCAGCTATGGTTGGGTGGAGACTTGCAAACATAGCTCTCATGTTTGCTTGTTGATCTATGTACGTTTGCTTGAGATTAATAAACTGACGAATTTGCTGGGTAATTTTGTGTATTTACTTAGGGTTTGTGAGCTTGTGTGTAACATTTGGTAATCAGAGTAGTTGCTTTCAAGACTTGTGTGGGATTTGGCATCTTCAGTTAGGGTTTGGAGCATTCTTGGAGATCAGCGCCCTACTGCAGGTGATCCGTTGGCAGATTTGGAGCCCATAAGATAGCAGCCCATGGTGGATTGCTGATCTTCTGGCAGCCTTTGAGCATTTTCTACTAACAGCTATGGAAGCATAAAGGACATTGTCGATAGGCCATGAAGCTGAGTTGGGGTTTCGAAAGAGAAAGCTACCTACTATTAAAGATTTAAAACCTCGAAGTTCACTGAGCAGTATCTATGAGAACTACAGATGTCGTTGAGAATTGGTTACAAAAATGGGAGAAAGCATTCCAGATGTGTGGCATGACGATGAAATTGAGATAGATTGCTAAAGCTACATATCGTTTTCAGAGTCAGCACAAAGGTGGGAAAAGGATGACCTAGTTCCAAACCACATGGGAGGCATTCCGGCAAATGTTTGTGCAAAACTGGGTGCCTATGGTTGAAGACAACAGAGCCATGCAACAATGGTCTTATTTGAAGTAGGTAGCTTGAGCGTGCAAGATTATGTAGACAAGTGCCGAGAGGCTTTGTTACACAATCCTCAGGAAGCTCCTATGTACATGCAAATATTCTCACTTTGTGGAGGGACTTCGAGAGAGTATTCGTCCTTTTGTGTGGAAGGAGCAATCTCATGATTTGCGGGGAGCCATCCAAATGGCTTTGTATCATGAAGATGGGAAAAGAGGACCGATTCCTATTGCGGTAGCTGGTACAAGTGGTCAGCAACCTTGGGGAAGCAAGGGCATATGGAACAAAAGAGAAAGTTTGAAGGTCAAACCAAATCAAAGGCAAGCTCCGGGGTGACCAAAACAAGAAGGGTGCAGGGGCCCCCAAAGGCAAAGGGTTGTATGGGCAGCCCAATGCCCAAAAGGTTCAGCGTCCTTCAATGTTGTCACCTCAAGACCAAGAACCTACAAAGAGGGAGAACCTCTGTTTTGGATGTTTGGGGCAGCATAGGTGTAAGGAATGTCCACGGAACTTGATGCGGACCACGTATAATCTTCAGGTGGACTAGATGAACCAGGGCGATGACCCTATGACAGTGGAAGAGATCGAGCAGGAAGCCAATCCAGATGTTCCACACCTCATGAATGTTTCGGTGGTCAGGAGAGTGGACACGGCTCCACCAGCGCTTTTGTCAAAATCGGCTCACCAAGGGTATCAATTTCCTAACACTTCTCTTATTGTTATGCGAGGACAGCTGTGTGGTAGAGATGTTCATGTTCTATTTGACACTGGGTCCTCTCATAATGTGTTGAATTCAATTTTGGTACGGAAGTTAAGTGTGAATACTCAACCAATCCAGTACCAGTACATAGTGGAAATGGCTGATGGAAAGGGTACAGAGATTTGGTATAAGAGGGTTGTGGGCATTCCACTAACTGTACAAAGTTACACAGAAAGGGTTGGATTTTGAGATAACACGGCTTGCGTGGTTTGATGTGGTGTTGGTGGGCATTTGTTGGCACACGATGCGGAAGCTACACATAGCCTGGGATACTCATGTGTATGAGTTCCAGTTTGATGGTGTGATGCATTCCCTTCATACTTGATATGTCTACTAATACTAGTTAGAGTAGCATGCAGTGTGTGCAAACCAGTACTATTGCCAATTTGGATCAAGAGATTAGAGAGTTTTCAGATGTTCATAGATGATCTTCCATCTGTTTTACCTCGTAAGAATGTTGAGCATAAGATTGATTAATACCCGGATTCATGTCCTGTCAATAGACGTCCTTACAGAATGAGTCTTAAGGAGGAAGAGGAAGTGAGACGGATGGTCTATGATTATCTGGCCAAGGGCAAATACGACCTAGTTATTCCCCTTTTGCCTCTTCGATCATTCTTGTAAAAAGAAGGATGGATCATGGCGTATGTGTGTGGATTATCGAGGTTTGAACAAGATAACGGTTAAACATCGATATTCTATGCCACATATAGATGATTTGCTTGATGCCTTGTCAGGTGCCACTGTGTTCAGTAAAATAGACCTAAAGAGTGGATACCATCAGGTTAGAGTTCGTGAAGAGGATGTACACAAGACTGCTTTCAGAACCGGTTTGGTCACTATGAGTATCTTGTGATGCCATTTGGATTGATTAATGCCCAGCTACATTCATGATGATGATGAATGATGTGCTCAGACTGTGTATGGGTAAGTTTGTCGCAAAGTTGCAGGTCACGATCCGGAATGCATTCCGGATCACGTTCCGGGAATTCCCACTAGGGTTCCTCGGAACGTTTTTTTTAAAAAATTTTTTTTAATGCCAATGTGGGTATCAAATGGAAAATTTTTTCAAGGGTAGTTCATTTATGAAGTTTGCCATCAATTTTAGGACCATTGTTGTCCATTAACTTATTTTTCACTATTATATCATTTTCTACAGTTACCAGTATTGTGTGAAATGAAATCATGTGCAAAGCAAAGCATTGAGAGCATATTGAATCTCTCTCTCTCTCTCTCTCTCTCTCTCTCTCTCTCTCTCTCTCTCTCTCTCTCTCTCTCTCTCTCTCTCTGAAATTTGTAGAAATTAGCATGTGACAATTACCTACTTAAGTAGAACATGCTGGAAAAAAATCATATCGAAACACAAACCCGACAGGTTACAATGTAAAAACGCGAAAATATATTATGTCGTGCTCAAGGCCGAAAAAAGAAACACCCGATAAATAATGTCTCATGAGTCATAACAACTAACAACTAACAATCGTCCTCTAACTCAAAGTCAGAGTCATCAGTGTTTGTGGAACTACCAAACAAGGAATCTGTAGATGATGTTGAGGGTGCATGTGTCGTGGTGAGCCTCTGCCTCTGCCTCTGCCTCTGCGTCCGCCTCTGCCTCTGCGTCCGCCTCTGCCTCTTCCCTGTCCCCCTACCTCTCCCTCTCCCTCTCTCTCCCTCCTGCCCCTCCTGGCTGGCTCCAACTGTTCCTCCTCTGCTACTCCCTCTAGGTCGCCCTCTCAACTATGATCTCGTAGCCTGGGAAGGCCCTATAAACTCAGAGCCGACCTAGCCCTCGACTGCCTGTGAAACTCCAGTCCTCTCTACAAACAAGGCCCCCCCCCCCCCTTGGAACTTCTAGGTCGCCCTCTACGTCTAGGTGTAGGAACGGCTGGCTCCTCCTGTGTCTCGGCATGGGGGTCTACAAATAAGTGTTGCATGTCTCTCTCCCCCCCCCCCCCCCTCATGCTTACCCTCATCCTCTGCCTCTATCACTCTCATCCATCCACTCCTCCTCGTACCCATGCCGAAATCCCTCTCCACGCCCCAAAATCTCATCATCTCCATCCTCTCCCATCTCTTGACGTCGAGCTACTCTCCTGATGCGTTGTGCAGACTGTGCCTCTGCTTCTACCTGCATATGTAGCTCATGATAGATATCATCCTCGACCTCCTCCTCCATAGGTGGCACCCGAGGATCAGCAGTTGTCGTATGTACCTTGTTGGAGTCAGGGTTCACCTACAAAAAGAAACGGGCATGGTAAGCAAGCTTATGCATTTGTCAAATAAGTTCATTTGAAATGCAAGTACATCAAGCAATACCAATAAAGTCACTAACTCACCTCGATCAAGCGGTCACCCTGCATGCATGTCCGTCTCAACATGCGTCCGTTGGTGTTCACGAACACCAACCGCCTGCACTGCTCAATGGAGAGTCTATTTCTCTTCTTCGTGATAGCTGGCCCATACACTCCAGTTCCGCTCACAGGCGGAAGCCAAACAGTCTTGTGCAAGGACCCTCTCTGCCAGTCGCTGAAGGTCAGGCGTACTGCGGCCATGAAAGCTCCCATGTGACAGGAGCCAACTGGTCATCTCCGAGCTTACACTGCTCTCGATCAAAAGGATACAGGCCCCGCTCGAACTTGACTATGTCTCGCTCTATGTTCCCCAGAGTCATGCCTATTGGCAAAGTTTATAGAAGACGTGTCAGGCCACAAACCAAAGCATATGCTAATATAAACAACTACACTAGCTAGAATAATATACAATACCTGCGCCAGGCCATACACGTTCGGTGTACTCCACCCATCCTTGGTGGAGGTCCATGTCACCAGGACGTCTGGTAGAGCGCCACAATGGGTGCAACATGTGGGCCACCGCATGGATGGGTCTGTGGAAGTAGTCCCACCTCGCCGTGTGAGGAGCTCGTCCTTCCTGCACAGGTGACATTGCAAATGGCATCTTCGAAAACACGAGAGCAGAGTGAAACTAAAATTAGAAAGTGATAGGAGACGTACCTATCCTCCTTTAAGCCACATCTGTGAAGCGCCTCGCCGATGTGGTCCATGAACTCGTATATGAGACCGAGAGTGCACACCTCTCGGTGTACTAGGCGCAGCACATTGAAGACAGCTCGAAGAACCTCTACAATCTCACTCGCACGTGTCTAGAAGTCGTTCCAAAGACGATGGCCTGGAAGAAACACTGCCTCTGTTGTGCAATCCCTGAAACATCAAATCCCTCACTGGATACCATCCTCCGCAAATGATCTCGCAAGACGCATAGTCGCTCGAGAACCAGGAAAAAGAAGGTAAAGCGAGGGGTGCTGGCTTCTTCAGGTCCAGCCAGAGAATGTATAGAACAATGCCAGCACGCGCCTCTTTCTGGTGACGAACTTCACTATGCGCATGGCCTGAGAGGTGAGCTGCAAGACAAACATTAAAAAAAAAATTGTTAGAAGCTAAACGAGGTTAGGCGCCTGGAATAATTGACAAGTGCAGAAAATTGTACCTCACGAATCCATGGAAGTGCAACCAGTCCTGAATGAGAAAGGTCGATGCAATGTGCAGCACACGGGGTCCACACAATACTCGGGTACTCCCTCATCACCATCTCTCCCATCAATCTCAGTTCGAGCCGTTGTCTGTGATGACTTGAACCACATGCTCTGCCCCAATCTCACTACAGAGATCACTGCCTCATAGATGAACTCGGCCATGATGGCTCCACCAGCTCGAGTAGCATCCATGCTGTTACGAGCTCGTAACCAGTGCGAACCCTAAGAACACAGATAGGTCAGATACCACAGTCAGGGTCGTGTCCAGCGTACATGACCAACAGGGCAAGACAGTGTGAGTAGTGTGCCCCAGCATGGTCCATAGCCATGGCGGCCTAACACAGCCTAGGGACCCTGTCAGCAGGATAGGGCCCCCAGTTGGGTCCCGACGTGCAGTCGGCCACGTCAGTGCCATGTGGCCGACACTTGGCAGTAGCATGCTACCAGTCCTCACACTGGGCTAGGAGGGGCTTACTCTATATCAGGGAGTAGGCAAGGTTGGGTGGATCAGTTAGTGTTTGCCCTACTGTGGTGTTAGGAACGATTACACTGGTATCAGAGCCATCTCCATCCTAGGGAGTTAGGAGCAGCAGTAGAGAAAGCTATCAGAAGATAGGAAGTGTTTCTCAGATTCTCAGAGAGGAATAGAGGAGGAGGATTGCTGTAGGAGCAGCCTTCAAACTTCTGATTTTCACTGAGAAGTCACAATAGCAAGGAGTCAGATTCCAATTGTAGGTAACTCGCTGGAAAAACAGCTGTTTCTCACTGAGTTCAGAGGATTCTCATAGTTTTCCCAGCGAAATTAGAGAAGGAAGAAGCCAGCACCTCCATCGCTGTATAGCCAGAGACCTGCATCTGATTTCCAGGGAAAAATTTACTGGTTCTCAGCGAGTTTGAAACCAAAAAAGAGAGCAGGGCCAGCGCTGCCAGCGCTTCTGAAAATCTGGTTTTTGGACAAGTTTTCGGGCCCCAACGTCAGAGATTTGGAGCAAGAGGATTCCTACCAGATCGGCGAGCAGGAGACTTCTGAAATTTCAGAATTCAAAAGGGTTTTTGGACTTCAGACTTGCCATTTTGTGGACAAATTGAGATGCTGTCAGACCAGCGAGGGGGGATAGCAAAAGTTTCAGATCTTGTTGCACATTTTCCAACCTCAAATCAGTGGAGGAAGAGCTGAAAGGGCTTTTCTTGATTCTCTCTGTGGAAGTACAGTCCTCAGAAACAGCTAAGTCATCTTTCCTTTTCCTTGTACAGTTGTAAATTAGTCTTTTAGACTTTTTTTCCTTCAGAAGTTAAGGTAGCTCTCTTTCAGTTCCGAAGATGACCATTCTCAGGGACCTGATCAACCCGGAGAGAGGCTTCGACGAGCTTGAAACAAAGCCTTGGCTTACAGAAAAGGGAAGGAACCCTGGAAGTAGAAGAACAGGAACGTTCGCCGAAGAACTCGACGAACTGTTACCAAGGAGCAGTTCCTCCAATTGGTAACAGAAGTGGATGAACTGAAGTTGGCATTAGCCAATTTCAAGTCCAGTGTTGACCCGTGGCCGACACTTGGCAGTAGCATGCTTCCAGTCCACACACTGGGCTAGGAGGGGCTTACTATATCAGGGAGTAGGCAAGGTTGGGTGGATCAGTTAGTGTTTGCCCTACTGTGGTGTTAGGAACGATTACACATGCCTCGTAGGAAGACTATGCCAAGTGGGCAAGACACTATTGACCAGATTGCCGATGAGTGTCAGTCCATCCATCGTCCATAGCTGCAAAAATAC